>JAOYRS010000080.1:8125000-9325000 GCA_032432895.1 Dryadula phaetusa | reverse complement strand
GCGACCGATTTTGGGTTCGATTCCCGCTCGCGGGAATTTAAATTATTTTCGTACATTTGTTTTGTTAAGACAAAACGCGGCGTTGAGTTTGGTTTTTGTGTATTAAAAAATATATTCGTATTAATAATTTAAAAAAACGACTTGTGAATAAAATGTTTACTCTGGTCTTTATCAAGGTAGTTAGTAGTTATCATTGACATATAGACAAAAAGAGTTTCTTGCGTTGAGCTCTTAACCAGTAGTAAATTATTTCATTGAAATAAATATTTTAAGGTCATTCCTGAACAAGAAAACAGAACATAAATAAAAGCCTTAAGTGAGAATCGAATCTATAACTGTCACACGCGGTCAAAATCTTCGCATCTGTACCATGACAATAATTAGGAAAATGATAAATATGAAATATTAATATTACAAGAAATTCCTCTCAGTTACAAACGACACATGTATGTAGGTAGTAGAACTTGCGAGTATATACATTTGTACCCGAACGTCTGGACTCCAGAGTTATATTTAGTTAATTCAAACCAGACGCGATCAGTCTATTGGCGAACGGAAATTACATGGATATTTCTACATAGAAATGAGTAACAAATTACGTATAATATTCAATGTTTCGATTATTATGTTTTCTTAACGTTAGTTACTATTAGCTTCACGCTTTTTATCCCGCACTGCAGGGTAAACAGAAAGTACCTAGAGTCAAGACGCTCCGTACTTAGCTTTCCGCCGAATTCAAGACATTGCTTGTTGAGTGGCGGAACCCAACGCCGCGCTTTGTCCGCGCTTTACCAGAGGGAGAAACTGAAATTAATTTAAATATGTGTATATAAATTTATCACTTTCACGATTGATCGCGTTTAGAGTTAAACGCTGTTCCGCTGCGCCACGACGAGCCTCAATATTATAAATCATATTTATTTTAGTGATAAATAACGATTTTTTGATTTCCGTGTGAATATGATTTCTTAGATGACGGATATCCAGTTGTAAACCGTCACGGATGTGACGGACTGATGGACATGACGAGTAAATATTTCTTTGTTAATGTCTTAATTCTATACAAACTTCTCACGTATAATGACGAACATCTCTCACCCTTCAAGTTGATTTATACATTAAATTTATCTACTAACGAGTTTAACTATCTGTTTGTGACGTCATCACGGTCAAACCGCTGAACTAATTATAGTGAAATTTCATATAAAGCTACCAATAGATTTTGGAATGATAATAGGTTACTTTGCACTAAGTTTCCTTGTGTCAACCAGTAAGCAGCCGCAGACGTAGAGACCATCGATGTTCCGTAAAACAGGCAGGTTCGTTTCCACTCGTGGGATTAATTATATTTAAATTATTTTGAATACTCCGCTTTGATAAGCCAAAACGCGGCGTTACTTGCTATCATTCAACACACAATGTCTCGAAATCAAGCGGAAATCAGTGAATTACAGTGTTCTCACACTAGGTGTGCCTTGTTTACCCTGCTATATAGGATAAAAAGTGAAAAGCTAAAAAAGCCAGACCTATAAATATTTTTGAGGAAAATTCGCAGGTTTGAAATAAATGGTGTAATAAATCATAAGAACTGGGTTTATATATTTCAACTTCTGTTTAATTTTGCTAGTGACAGGTTACAAATTTTACTCATAAACAATATATTTGCCGATGGAAGCATTTAGATGCTTATGTACAATATCTGGAGAAAAACAGACACCAAGAATATTTTTTTCTAACATGGTTTTACCATCAATTTCATATTCATATTAGAGGCCCATTTGCGGCTTTGCTCGCGTCAACTCACTATACTATAGCTATTTCTTTCTTTTACCTGCCTGTGTTCTTGCTTAAATCACGCCGTTTTGACCGCACATCTTGTACCTCCAAATTTTATGTCATGTTGAACAGGTTGAATGGACATGTGATTTCACCTCTCCACACATGCCACCATGGTCCACATGTGACTTTACTCATCCACATATGACATCTTGGCCCACATGTGATTTTACTCATCCACATATGACACCATGGTCCACATATGATTTTACTCATCTACAATTAACACCATAGTCCTCATGTGATTTTACCCGATCACATATGACTACATGGTTCACATGTGATTTCACCCTTCCACACATGCCATCACGTTCCACATGTGTTTTTTGTCCACATACGACAAAATAGTTCATATGTGATTTCACCCTGTCACATATGGCATCATGGCCCACATGTGAATTTACCCGTCCACATATGACACCTTGGTCCACTAATCTATATATGACACCACGATCCACATGTATCTTTAGTCATCCACATATGAAATCTAGGCCCACATGTAATTTTACTCGTCCACACATGACACCATGGTCCACATGTGATTTTACTCGTCCACATATGAGATCATGGTCCACATGTGACTTTACTTATCCACTTATAACATTTTGGCCTACATGTGATTATACTCGTCCACATAGGACATCATCATATGTGATTTCACCCTGTCACATATGGCATCATGGCCCACATGTGAATTTACCCGTCCACATATGACACCTTGGTCCTCATATGATTTTGCTCATCCACATATGACACCATGGTGCGACTTTACGCCATGGTCCACATGTGATTTTACTCGTCCATATATGATACCATAATCCACTTGTGAATTTACCATTCTATACATGCCACCAAGCTCCATATTTAACTTTACTCGTCCACATATGCCACTATGGTACGCATATGCTTTCGCCCTTCCACACATGCCACCATAGTCCACACATGCCACCATAGTCCACATGTAACTTTACTCTTCCACATATAACACCATGGTCCACATGTGATTTCACGCTTTCATACATGCTGCTATGGTTCACATGTGATTTTTTCATCCATATGTGACCACATTTGATTTTACTCGTCCACATATGATACCATGTGATTTCACCAATGCGCTTATGATATGGTCATCATGGTCGAAATGTGACTTCATGTGTTCACATGCGATTTCAAGAACCCACGTATGAGTTCACCTGCCATCGTGGTACAGCAGAACTGAGCAAAGAATGCCGGACTGCAAACGTAATAACGTTCTAACTTAAATCACAAACATTTCTCAATGTTTTTTTATCTAATTTTAGTTTTTGCTAAATATTTCATGTACAGCATTCACATTTCTACTCGTTTATTATATAGTAGCGGCCTGCTCGCGGTAGATCAGATACTTTTTGTAAATTAAATGACTTCATTAGTCACAATGTGTAAGAATGAAAATGGTGTTAAAATCCATCAAGTTCTGCGTATAGTAAGCCACCAACAACAGACGCGACTTCGTTTTATACTATGAAATAATATTGTAATGTGGTAGAAAAGGGTCCAACAGCTAAACTATAGTTTAATAAGTTAGATATAACTGTTCTGTGTGTTCTGTGTGCACATTGTAAGATTAAGATTACATGGTATTCAGACTATATTAAACTAATTTTAAATTCCTACCGCCTAATGACATCTAATGAAAGTCAAAGTCAAAGTCCAATAATTTTATTCAAAGTAAGAAGTTACATGGCTAATTTTTTGGTTACTGAACGCCAAATAGTTTACCACCAGTTCACTAAAGTGAACACCTCAGACCTGAGAAGAACAACGCAAGAAACTCAGCGGGACTTCTCTTTTTTTTTAATAATTACAAATTATTATTTCTTATTAGCTTAGCTACAATGATACCTTTGTCATGGCTGACTGGAGCGAGCATTTCATTCCCAAGGCGTGTTATCTTTTTTGAAATCATTAATATAGTAACCTTTAACACACAGACGTCTTTTCTCAATGTTTTTTAATTGTGATATAAAACAATCTTCTGGGATAGCTTTCCATGGTAAAAGCATACAGATTGTGGCCCATGAAAGATTTGTGGACTCAATGCAATGCGAGTTACAGACCCGGTAAGCCTATGTCTATTTCTAGTGTTAATATTGTATACATCAACGATTTTACTAAAATCTTTAATATTTTTTATTACATACATTACATTAAGTCATTTATATATACAATACATTTATTGCCATATATTTTTACCTCAGGGAATGTTTAGGATTTAAGTTACAGATTGCGCTTCTGCAGCACAATGATTGAATTAATAACATAATATGAACTATGAAAGTAATTAATATAAAGAGGCGAGCCGTTTCCATGTTAGTTAATAGTGTATTTTTTAAACTGTGAATGCCGTACATGAACTAAGTATATTTATATTATTTATTATATATGAGAGTAGTACAGATGCAGGTCGAAAATCGTTAGGATCTGTTGTACTACTAGATTTAAATATAGGTATGACTTTAATAAATTTAATTAAATCAGGAAACACACTATGTTCTATACAATTGTTAAATATAGAAAGAACTATATATATATATATATATATATATATATATATATATATATATATATATATATATATATATATGTATATATTGATAGAAATACCCCATAGGTCTGATATTTTCTTCATGTTTAAGGACATCAATATTTTTACAATGTCTCTAGAGTTAACTAATTTGAATTAAAACCCTACATTGCATACGCTCTCCTTAAGTAATGATTCAGAGACGGCTGTGGTATATGATTTTTGGTGGTGGAAACTGGAAAGTCTGACTGACTGAATGGTATTATCAATTCTTAATTTAAATTCACAGTTGATCGCCGATCCTTAGCTCTTCCAGCTTCACAATTTATTATATTCCATGTCATTTTGATTTTATCAGAAGATTTTTTTATATGTAAAGATTTCCCATGGAACATACATTTTTAAACAATTTAGTAACAGTAGTAGATGTTAACATAGTTCTTAAATGATTCAATGTGTTTGGTTATATGTTTCCTAACTATAAAGTTCATATAACTTTCGTCTATTCTAACTAATTCTCACAATCGCCCAATCATTAAATGACAAAAAAATCCTGGAAGTTATTATTTCAGAAGTAAATATAGCATTAAATTGATGTTTAATAATATTAAAAAAATACCATGTAAAATATTTGGTTTACTATTAGATTTTAAGTATATATTTTACTTCTAAACATTTCTATACGACCAGTTGTTATAAGAATACAAACAATTTTTTGTCCTTTGCTAATTTTATTTCAACCAAAGTCAAATGAAGTCATCTGTCCGCAGTAATCAGAGCTTGACATATTATTGATTTCTGTCTTAGTACAGTGTTAGTAAAAATATTATCAATGCAAGTAGCTGTACAATTAGTAATTCTTGTTGGCTCTAGAAATAAATTAGATAGGTTTTATGAATTTAGTAAACACCTGAATCTAGTGCTCATGGTGGAATTATCTAGTAAATCCATAAGATACATTATTGATAAAATCTAAGAGAGATTACGCATAGCAGGGTCAGTCAAGACCTAGTGTCAAGATACTCCGCACTCCGCTTTCTGCTGAATGTCTCGGACATTGCGTGTTGAGGGGCGAGGAAGTTAAATTAAATATATATATGTATATATATATATATATATATATACATATATATATATATATACATATATATATATATATATATACATATATATATATATATATATATATATATATATATATATATATATAAAATAGTAAAAAAATCAATTCTACACATGAAAAAATTTAACAAGTGCAATTTTGTATATGAAAAATTTTGCAAGGCGCAGTGGGACTGCGTGTGACTGTGAACGCAATCGGTTGTGGGTTCTATCCCCACTCGAGAGAATATTTATATTCAATTTATTTTCATTTCCTCGCTCTGGTAAGACAAACCGCGACGTTTAGTTCCGCCACTCTTAACACGCAGTCTCGAATTCCGGCGGAAAGGGGAATGCGGAGTGTCTTGATATAAGGTACTTAGTGACTAAACCACACGCTTTTTACCGCAAAGCAGAGGAGGACCGGAGGCAGGGTCACACTCACTTTGGCACTTTTTAAACATGAGATAGACGTGTTGAATGGCGAAAGCACTGGCGTTTTATGTCTTATCACAATAGAGAAATAATTATGATGCTTTTGTCGCTTTTATCCCGCGTGTTGAGAGGTGGTCTCAACGTCGCACTTTGTCATGCCAGAGCGAGGAAGTGATAATAATTTTAATATAACCACTCCCCCAAATGGGGATTGAACCCACAACCGATCATGTTTACAGTCAGACGCTGTGCCACTGTGCCACGACTAACTTCCATTAAAGTATAATAAATACTAAATAGTGTTTTCTAATAATGAATAATGATGTGTTGTATAATAATGTAATTATTATAGAAATATATATTTTTTTTATATTATAATTTATTTTTTGTTAAAAATAATTGTATAAGTTTATATATTACTGTGGTTTTAATATATAATCCGGTTTTACTTTTAGCTTATGTCTATGGTTTTCTTTGATAATTTCAAAAAAACTATAGACCAGCAAAGTGGACCTTCCATTAGACCGCATAGTGTGCTTTTTACAAACTATTTGGTCTTTCAACTCATATTAATATATATTATTTATTTATATTTTATATTTACGGAGTACGGAGTGTCTTAAAACTATGCTGGATAAAAGCGTAAAGATACAGACATTTACATTAATATAAATATTTTGACACTAGGTGTCTGACCTCCCCGCTATGGGAAATAGAGCGTGGAGTTGCTTCTTTTTCATATTTAGGAGACAAATATATAAGGGTTTTCGTGTAAACTATATACTTTTCTTAACGAAAGCAAGAACTGAGTCAAAATTTTTTGCAAATCGTACTGTAAGCGCGTAAAGTAGTATTTTTGCAGCTATCCGTTGTCTGCCAAAATTCTCTGGCAGACTGTTCCAAGCGATGCGAGATGCGAGTAGACCGACTTTGCATAATATTTGTTTTTGCTTATTTTAGGCAGGTCAGTAAAGTGTTTGATTGAGCGTAAGGACTTTAATGTGTTTTTTTTAATTCATTACTCATTAAGTATACAAATATGTTGTTTTATTAATTATAGATTTCATATTTTTATATTTTTTACACAATTATCTATTTTAGAGAGTAGTGCCGTTTGTCTTTTCGTATTATTCGTGTACCGATAGTTTGCCAAGGAAATGAAATGGAATGTAGAGTGTCTTAGCACTTAGTGTACTCAGTAGTACGTATACTCTGTATCTACTGTTTTCTTTGTAAATTTAGTTCTAATTTTTAACATGTTTTTATGGTTAAAGTCGGTAAACGATTAGTTTTTACATTATACAATGAGTATACAACCGTAAACTTCAGGTGAAACAGATTATAAAGTTAGGGAGAAAGATGTTCGTTGGGGCAGTTATAGTTCTCAACTGGCTACTTCACCAATAATACCTTTTTTATAGAAACAAACAGCAAACAAACAGTATCTAATGATCACCTTCGCTCATGGAAAACCATAACATTAGTCCTCTCGAGTCTTGGGTGCATTGACAGCTTTGTGAGTAGACCCCTTACTACGATCGGTAATCTGGTCAAGCTCGCCGGAAGTCGCTTGGAACGACTGGCATTTAGCTTCAACTGAGGACCCAAAACTTAGTTACTTTTTGGTATCCATTATTATCTAAGAATATGAATTTAGAATATAATATATTAATATACCTTACGTTTAAGAAAGCTATTCGTATATGTTTATGTAATAAAGTACGTTTATAAACTAAAAAATGCGTAACTTTTTGCTAGCCGTCGACAGACTGATGTTTGTTGAAACAATGGTGTATACCTGGCCTGGCCTGTTAACAGTAAACTTTTATGGCTTTAACATGGTATGGTGTAATTTAAAATTAACACAGCTCACAATGTATGCGAAAAATTCTTGGATTCTAGTTTAACGTGTTTGAAGTATAGCAGATTTTTTATATAAAATGTCAAAAACATACATTTCAAGTAGGTATATGTATAAAAAAAATAGATTTTACATTAAAAGTGCTTCAGATACCTATGTAATGTTTTAATAGCAAACATAAAGTTGAATAACTTTCAAGTAATTATAATGGCACCTAATTTTATATAGAACTAGTTGTACCCGCCAATTCGTCCGCGTGGAATTTAACATCTCTGGATCTTTATTTTCAAAATCTAAAACAAAAGTAACCTAATTTACTCCTTATTACATGAGCTATATTAGGTGGAACAAATATACAAATATAAATGGTAAAAGGGTTACTTATGTGTGCATATATACATATGCATTTAGTAAGAAGCGTTTATTTAAATATTACCAACATTATTTATTTGTGTAGATTTAATTGTTTAATATATCTCTTCTGATACGTTATTGACGTATATATTAATGTATTTACTTATATTTGTTTTCTATATTGTGTTTAAATTGTTTTAATTGGGAAACCGGACCATTTATTTGTATATCTATTAAATAATCCTTCCTATTGAAACCGTATAATATATATATATATATATATATATATATATATATATATATATATATATATGTATATATATATATACCTTTATTACGTTGGATCACTCGTATAGTGAGACAGGGTGACTGCCATCCGATATATTTAGCGGAGGCAATGACACTGCACACGCATGTATGAACCTTGCTTGTTTTATTTTATATCATTAATCACGTTTATATTGGTTCGTTATTAGCGCTTTGTTTTCTATGTTGTTAATAGGGTTTTATATATATAGGTATATAAAATTGTAGCAATGCACATATTACACATAGAAGGATAAATAAAGAGAAGTTAGTGTCAATTTTTTTTTACATTCTAATCGAACCCGCGATTACCTTCACAATCAGATGCGCTGCTTCAATATTGTTTTCTTAAGTAATAACAATTACTCGGACCTCCACATGAAGAAATGACTACATGTACTTCAATAATTTTTTTCGATAATAACACGGTGTTGATTTTTTTAATTTATAATATCCTATGGTTATATCCTATGGCTTCTTCGGCATAACCAAAGGTGTAATTAATAATTTTTTTAACACATGTTTTAATTTCTTCTTCTCACAATGTTAATATAAATATACCTAGGCAAATATTTTTTTTACACTTAAATTTTTTTCATTGATCCATATCAATATAAAGTATCCATATACTTTATATTCTACATTTACAAGGTTTTACTTCGTTTTACTTTTAGTTGTATGCTATAATTAGATTAGCTCTATTCTTTTTTTATTTTATATTTTACCTATTCCTTTCCATATTAACCCTAGGTATACCTAAACAATTACGTTAGTGCTATAACATTACTTATAGTACAATTAGTTTCTTAAGAGCAGCGTTGAGTTCCGCTTTTCAAGTGGGTAACTCTCTATCTACTTTCTTTGCGAGATAAGGCATGTAACTGCAAAATTGCATAAATTGGATACGTACTAGACGTCTTCACAAATAGTTTTAGTACAATAAACGCCCTTTGTTCAATTTAACTACTTAAAATGTACAAATGTGAACAAAGGATGATTACATCCCTATCTATCATCACTGTAGGGATGTGATCATCGTTTGCTCAACAAACAACAATGGGTAAACAAAAAATTACTTAACTGTTCTGAGACATAATTAAAAGTTGCAACATATAATTGCAAATTTTCGTATTATACCTAATGTTTATATTATTAAATAAACTTTTATAAAAGTTTAATAAAGGACACTTTTATTTTTTAAATTTTAAATGAATAATGAAACCCTTTAAACTAGCCATAAATTCTAAAAAACGTAACACGACTCTTGTTCAAAAACTTTATAATCCATCCATAATATATTTAATATATTTAAAGATGACGCTAACAAATTAATGAATCAATAATTTACTAAAAATATATAGATAATAATTATATTTACGAATAGTATTTTTTTAACCATGACTATTGGCAATCCAATTCCGCATTCTGTATAGCCGTTGACAGAAAAGATTAAAAATAAACAACTCTGTTTCAGGCGCAGTGATATGGCGGCGAGGCGGCATCGCGCACGCGCCCGCAAACGCGCGGGAAAATTTGACGCGTGACTTTGACAATTGAAAGATAATTAATTAAATATACTTTCATTTAAATCTTGAAAAATTTTATACAAAATTAAACATTTCATATATAAATTATATTTCAAAAATTTACTGTACTATTTTAGTGTTGTGTGAAATTGTGATATGTAAAGTGATTTTGAAAATATGTAAAGTGTTGGTTATAGTGTTGTATCGCCTGAGGCGTCAGTGATGTGAACACGACATGATTGATTGGCATCATGGGCATACAAGTGGAGAATAATGTGAATTATAATAATACATGTAAGTTTTTTTATTATATATTATTAAATTGTAAAATATATAAAGTTGCCAAATAAAAAAAAAATTCTGTGGATTTAAATCTCACTTGGAGTATTTGAAGTATATCATTTGAAGTATCTCATTTGAAGTATATCTACATGATTCGGATATAAAAATTGTGATATTCAAATTTAATTAAAAGGACTCTTCGTTCATATTTTAAAATCTTTTCTATTCTGTATATTTGTTATAAAAATATTTTAGTATATGTACAAATATTAAATGAATTTGTATTTTAAGGTCGTAATATAGTATTATACCGTAATATGTTATTATATTTAAAAAATCTTTTAAGATGTATTGATAGAGCAAATGGGCTGATGTAAAGGATGCATGTAATATACTATAGTAATTACTTTTTAAAATAATTTTTCTATCTCACCGTAATGACTCATATTATCAAATAAATGTAATTTTCACGTATTTCAACCGCCGTTACCTCATCATTTCCTGTATTAAATTCGTCCGTTGAAATAATAAACATTTGTGTTGGCAGGAAATTTGGAAATCCTTGCCCTCTAATTTGTAAATATATTATCTGTTTCAGTTATTTTTTTTCTATATTTTTAACAAAGTTCAATGTCGTGACTGTTTTTGCGGCCTAGATATATCGAGGGCGACTGAGATGGACTGTGGGCAATCAGTTATGAATAAAAACTAATGTACTCTAATATTTAGAGTGATCTGATAATGACACGGTGCATTTATTAAAGTTATATTTGTAAAAAAAATATTAAAGGCTGATTAATATTTATATTTAATAATTGTCTGGGTACAAAATGAAATAAAGAGTTTCATTAAATATATTATACATCTACATGTTATATACTATTTATATGAGGGTTAATGGGGAGATAAAATAGTTACATAATTATGTATATAATATATCATTATCCAAAGAATTAATATGATTAATTTGATAAATAAATATCAAAGAATCCAAAAGAATCAGAACTTAAACGTATGGAAAATATTTGAAAGTATAGAAAATGAAAGATTTTTCATTACAAATTATACGTTTAAATAGGAAATTACACGTTCCCCGTAAAAACAAAGATATCTGGATATTTCTGACGAGTTATGACAGCTGCGCGCCCGTGCCCTATTTAATTTGATTGAAGCTTTTAGCATCTATGCTCCATTGAGATAAAAAAATACTCGAAAACTGATAAGATCACTGGATATGTATAAAAAAAACCATGTATATTGGTGGGATTTTCATAGAGGAAAATATAATCGTAACATGCGTTTATATAACGTGTATATATTACATAATATATGTAAACAGTATTTTGAAATCGCCTTTTAATAAGATAACTACATATTCTTTTTTACAAAAAAAGGGAAATCTTAATTATAAGGAGGTTTTGGATATGATATGCTTATTTTTAGAATAAAATAGAAAAACAAAACTATAGGAGCCTTGGAGACAGAGCGTGGCATTAACTTGCCATTCAATCACTATACACAATGCCATAAAGTACTCGGAAAGAGAAAAAAAATGTAAAGAGTCTTTCTTTCTCTACCACCACTTTCCCTCTACCACGAGAGAAAGTAGGATATACTTGAAGAAGAGAAATGGCACTATATGCGTTTAGTAATAATAAAGATTGCATATACGCTATAAATCACTGTAAGTGTTTATATGTTCAGTTTGCCAAGGATTTTGTTTATATTCCTTTAACAGATTCGAGGATAGACACACAGTGACGGCTTATAGGAAATCGTACCGAGTCTGGTGGCCTGCCAACTGCTGTGTAATTAATCGGAAGATTATATTGTTCACAAAGGCATTGAGGATTAAACAATGATTTTATTAATATGGTTACATATTAATGTAGTAAAAATATATACTTTTAATTCGGTTTATTAATATTCACAAAACGGTTTAATTAATTAACGTTCTGATATATGTATCTACCCACACACACACACACACACACACACACACACACACACACACACACACACACACATATATATATATATACATATATATATATATATATATATATATTATTGTATGTTACGTATACTTTAATATAAGAAAAGAGTATTTCTTATGCTTATTGTCTATAAAACTTTATTAGGTTCCTCTAAATATTGGTTTTTAATCAATAATTAATACTTAACGCATATTTCAATATTTTAAATTTAATTTATTCAAAGGTAAAATCCATTGAGGTTTTACTTAAGTCATGTTATTTAATGAGCTCAATGCTCATCTGATGATTAGAAATCTATCTATCTGGACACGCTGCTGCATAACAAGCCAAGTCAAGCTTACAGAACCGGCGAGTAGCACTTCTGTTCTATCAAGGTTACAGCATATGAATCAAGGTTTATTTGAGCTGAAACCCAACTAGCCAATTCACGCTTTATATAATAAAATACGTTATAAGAAGGAAAGATTTGGAATTGTTATAAAATATTTATTAAAAAAAATCATATATATTTTTAAATGAAACTATTTTAACCGTATTAATCGCGTATATTTTGGTATTCGAAAATACATTTTGGACACCTGAGTTTCGAACACTTTACAGTAGTTCGTGGTCACAGGTAGAGTTTACCTGCGAATACCAAAATATACGCGATTAATCCGGTTAAAATAGTTTCATTTAAAATGTATAAAAATCGCGAAAATCAAAGCTCTTATTAAATCATATATATTTTTTATAGCATTGAACTTGGCTCTCATTTCACATTTATGTTTCTGGATGAGATAGTTCTACTCATAAGATTTCTATGTAGTAATGTGTCATGGCGTAGTCGTAGGAGTGTTAATCGCATATGCCTTATATTTGAACTGACTATAGTATATAAATATATTAACGGACCTGTAGAATAATTGATAGTCATTATTTATAACATATATTAGTGTTTTTGTAAACGAGTTCTTTATGAGTTTCTTCATAAAAGAAAATAATGATATTAAATTACGCTAAGTGGAATAAAATAAACTTTTTATTCTAAACTTTTACATTTAAATATAAAAGCTTATAGAAAAATCATAAATATTTACATATACGTATATATGGTAAGTTAAATAAATATTTTTAATAAAGCATTAATACTATTAAAAAACATGAATTCTTAAGTAACATTAAATCAATACTTTAAATTTTATAATTGTTTATATATACTTCATAAAATATAATAAGACGCTTGGTGATGGGACATCATCTTTTGGACGCGATCGGTTTTGGGTTCAATTCCCAGTCGGGGAATGATTATATTTAAATTATTTTCACTAACTTGCTCTGGTGAAAGACAAAGTGCGGCGTAGAGTTCCACCACTCAACACGCAATGTCTCGAATTCATCGGAAAGCGGATTACAAAGTGTCTTGACACTGGATAATTTCTGTCTACCCTGTTATGCGTGATAAAAGCGTGAAGCTAAAAAAAAGTAAATGAATTCTGAAAATTACAAGAAAATTAAGTAAAAGCGTACGTAGTGATGTAAACACGATGTTCTGTAATGGGTACAAATGATGTTACCCATTTTCCTTTCCAAACATTAGAAACATTTAGTACCATTACCACAATATCTAGACCTAAATCTGTCTTTTTCTTTGTATTACATTTTCCTCGGACATATAAAATATTATAATGACTTGAAAATTAGTCATCGAGATTTACGACTTATTTACCGCAAGCATAATCAGAGTGGAACATACAACTTTTGGTCACAATGTTATCATATATCTTAATATGACGTGACATTATTTGAAAATTTATAAAAATAAAATAATTTACGTGAAACAAGTTATTTACTTATACCGAATATCAGTGTAGAGAGGAAGTACCCAGTGTTAAGACACTCTGTAGTCCGCTTTCCGCCAAATTCCAGACTGTATGTTGAGTGGCGGAGTTGAACGTCACTATTTTGATGCTGAGAAACAAATGAAGCCATTAAGTGCATGTTAAAATAATTAAAATTGAGTACTTAATTTAATGCATTGCATATGACATAAATTTAAAGAAGACAAAACGCGGCGTTGAGTTCCTCCACTCAACACGCAATGTTAGAAGTGTGGGTGAAAAGCAGTCAACGGAGTGTTTTGACACTAGGTTGTCTCTGACTACCCTGCAATGGGATAAAGCGTAAAGCTGAAAACAATATATACAATCCTCTCATATATGCTCTTAGTTCGTCGACATCACTATAATGAAAGTATATAAATCTTGTCGTTACGTTAATTATGTTTCTTTTGATATTGTGATTTCCGCGAATTGTGAAATTTTGGGGTGGTCGCGTGTATAGGCGGTAGAGATCAAAGGATTTGTGTTGGATCCATTAATTTAGAAAATGTATGTGATTTATTATTATTGTAATTTTCTTATAGATTTAAATCTCTTTGATATCATATCAAAAATGATATTAAATTACTAAAAAAACGTCTGAAAAACGGTTATTTTATAATATAAATAAGGGAACCTAGATTCATGTTTGAAAATGTTAAATTATATTTTTATACATGATAGAACTCAACATTACTAATGTGTTAGACAAATTGATAATTAATCGCTCTGGTAAGACTAAGTACGGCGTTGAGTTCCACCACTCAACACGTGTCTTGACACTAGATACTTTCTGTTTACAATGCTATGCGGGATAAAAAGCGTGAAGCTAAAAAAAATAATTATTTAAAAACCAAAAAAAAATAAAAATTCAGAAGTATATCTGAAATTTACGATTTTGAAAAATGTATTAATTAAGAAGCATGAGTTTTCAACTAAAATTAGTTTTTCTATGTAAAGGAGGTACAAGCACTTACGCCTTATTATAAACAAAACAAAATTAATGTGACAATAACCAAGAAATAAGAATTAGTTTATACTAGTCAAAATTATCACCTTGAGTTTTAATACAATATTGGTATATAGTATAGTATAGTATATAGTCTATGTAAAATATTAGAAATACGGATTTCAATCAATTAAAACTAATAAAATTCTATTAAATCAAATTATTTCTAAATTTAATATAGGAGATATTTCCATAACATTCCACAAGATATAATAAGACTTAACTATTATATACATATATAATATATATGGAGCCAATATATATAAAACATGCGAAATACGATCCGTAACCGCATGATTCACTAACCAACTGACGTACAAAATGACAAAATGACATTGATACTATTATATTATATATTATATTATTTATATGTCTAACACAATGTACGCCAAAAATGCGTCCCCATAACGATTGTTAACAAACGTTTCGCGTTGCTAATACATATTTATGTTTTTATAGCGAAATCTTGGCATACGGTCGAGGTGCAAGCGAATCGTGTTGATAGATCGCTAGAGTAAATATGGAATGTATACCGGATGTCCTTTTTGATTTTGTTGATTGTTTATTAATAATTAATATTTTTTAATAGATTTACGCAAGTATCTCGTAGTAGGATAGACAAGGAATATCTAGTGTAAAAACACTCCGTACTTCCGCTTTCCGCCGAAATTCAAGACATTGCGTGTTGAGTGGTAGAAGTTAATGCCGCGCTTTGTCTTGCGCTAGGGCAAGATAATGAAAACAATTTAAATACAATCATTCTTCCGAGTGGGAATCGAATCCACAGCCTGTCGCGTTTACAGTCAGACGCTGTCCCGCTGTGTCACGACTGGCCTCTACATCTACATTCTCTATATATATTTCTTCAAAATTATCTGTATAGAATTTTACATGATCAATAAATTGGATTAAATTTCAATATTTTTAATGAAAATTTTAGAGATAGTAGCCTGGGTGTGGGTGGTTACTGGGTAATAATTTTAATAAAAAATTATATCGAATGAACGTAATGTCAATACGTAGATTGGGATATTCGTATATAACACATTAGTATATAGCAATATTTTCATTGTTTTGGTATCTACAAAAGTATAGTGTTTACATGTTTTAAATTGGCATTATATTATTTATAGATGACGTTATACAAAATTAAAATAAATGGAAAAAATAAAAAGGAATAATGAATGAATATGAATTCGTTGTAATATATTTTTTTAATATAATCAAATTTATAAATTAATTAATATTAATAAGTTAACAATATAATACGAAGTAGACTTTAAAATTATCTTTTTCAAACTAAATTAGTTTCTCGTATTGTTCTCATAACATTAAATTACATTTGAAAAGCAAAGAAACTATTTAGAAACAAGCAACGCCATCTCTTCGAAGACGGACGAAGTAGTACCAACTTCTACAGAAACCATGACGTAATGGTGAAAAGTCTTGGCGAGCTTTCAATTTTCCACGTTAAGCTTCAACTCGCTAGATGGCGTTAGCTGTATGGGCGGCACCTACAATGTATGAATTTATTTTTAAATTAGAACGTTTTATAAGTGGCCTACGAAGTAAATACATGATACCTCCCGAGCACATTTAAAATTTAGTATTAAACATTTTAACAAATATAACGTATAAAAAAGATTTAGATTGCTTTTTGTTTATCGTTTATTTATATTGGTTTTCTTTTTAAATTGTTTAAAGATAAAGGTGATAATTTATGAAGTAATTAACTAAAGTATTAAAATATATGTAATAATTTGTTAATTTCTTAAAAATATTTTATCAAAAATTATTTATATATATATATAGAAATAAAGTAAACTGTTCATCAAAGTGGAAGTAGTTATTAGAATATAACTTATATAGTATTAAATACATACATTTTAATACAATCTGAATTCCCTCAAAGGGTTTATCCCATACAATATAAGTAATCGGATACCGTAATACCGCGGAACAAATAAGGAGGCCAGAAGTGCGCAAATCGCGCCATTCAACTCGGACGATGTAATTAAAATAAAAACAAATTCATTACACTTATTTATAAAGTGTTAGCGGTATTCATTTTTTGTATGAAATATTTACATTATACACTGGTGTAAAGCGATAGAGTTTAGTTTTTCACGTACGTTTTTATTTAATTAAAATCTATATTTTAATACGCGAAAGAAAACTTTCGAAGCTTTTTTACAAAATATATGCAATGTCAATGAAGAAATATAAAATTGGCCATAGTAATTTATATTTTTTATTATTTATAGTATAATAAGAGACAACTCAGTATCAAGACACTCCGTTAATTACTTTCCGCCCGAAATCGAGACATTACGTCTTAACAGAAGGGTAAAATGATAACAAACTTTAGATACAATTATTTGCCGAATAGGAATCGAACCCACAACCAATCACGTTTACAGTCAAACGCTCTCCCACAACCCCTCGATGACTTCCTTAGATATAAGCTTATATTAAATTAGTACAATAATTTTTATCCATATATAACTATTAAGCATTTTATGCTTATGCTTGAATTATGCTTGACATAAACTTTAGTATTGACTGCTACAAGTGTTGCCAAATTAATTAAAAAGTTAAATAAAATATATTTCTCTATTTTACGAATAAGAAGTTATGGAAATAGAAAATTCTACTTCAATATGCTATTATATTGAAGTAGAATTTGCTGATTGTATTACGATTTTAGGTTTATGCTACGTTCTACACAGAATTAAATAATTGTTTTTTTACAATGTATAAGTATTTATTAATATCATGTATTTCACTGAGTGATAGGCGGTTTACAATTACATTATGTACAGTAGTTACGCCCTCTAGAGATTCCGCGTTTGTATCCTTATTGGCTATTTATTGTTATTATTATAATTTATATAATAAATTCAGTTAAAGCAGTTTACATATAAGATTATAGAACAAACTAAATTCGTAGATTTAAAAAAGAGTGTATCAGATGAAGAGATTTTTTTTTTACTTTTTTCTTGCAAGTCAAGCGTAATTTTAGATACAAATTATATTATAATTAAAATGCATTGATATCATCTTTTACGGATATTTTATTTTAGAAGATAAATTTCTTTACAGTTACAATTTTAAATATAATTTAATAAAAGTAATATTTTCTTCTATTTTTTCGTCTATATATTTAAAATTAAATTATATTCCTTCTAGAGGCATACTTCTTTTATGGTGTCTACAGTCATTAATATCTCCATACGTGACCTAATGCTTTCTACGTAACCTTCCTCCATTATTAATGATTTCTTTGATTTCGAAGGTCAACCGAGGTCTCTTCAGGCCTCTCGTACCGCTCACCCTTGCTACGTCATTACGTCATTCTTTTATCACTTCCTCTCGACGTGGCCAAAACACTAAACCACAAATAATGTAACGTTTTCTGCAGCAAAAAGTTTATTTTTATATAAAAAGACAATATTTTTAACATAATGTTTATTTAAAACAGTAAATGTTTCTGCGATAGGCAAAGTTCTATAGAACGATGTAACTACATTGTTTACAAAACGTATATTACGGGGTTAATAGCGCGCAATAGTGACTATTGCTGGCTGGAAAATTGTTTTTATTAAAGCATCTTCAGTTTCATATTATCATTATATAGTATACGTGTTGTAAGAATAGCTTGATCTAATATTATTTTTGTTTTATCTAAATTTTTGTTTATACGATTATTACTTATATGGAGTAGTAAAAATTGGTTACAAAATCTAAGGTTGAAATTATACTTGCTGTATTTCAACATTCGAACCGTAATCTCACTTTAAATGAATACCCAAATAAAATTTAAATTTGTTTAATATCAATTAAAATTGCTTATTATTCCTTCCTTCCATGGTAAGTATTCTCTACTTATATGCATTTTTCTCTCCTTTCTTCCCTCTACTTATTTTCGATGCAGCTAGCCTGTAGTCGGTAAATCAAATGACACGACACTGCCCTACAGTTCATAGCTGGCTGGCCTGGCTGGCTGGCCTGGCTGGCTGGATGCTGGTCAAGGCTCGATCGCCACTGCAGAACACGTTTACCCCAACGGTGATTTGTTCTATGAAAAAGATAACCAGCCTACTGTCACTTCAGCTTGTTAAACTTTTGCATTACGACGATAACTTTGGCTATTTATAAGATTATTTTATTCAATTTGTTCTTCAGAGATATTTCAAGCATAACCCTTAATTAGTCGACCAGTCTCACTATTTGTGCTCACGTCTCGGATCTATTATTTTAAATATTATGTAAATTCAATATCACGTTATTAATTAACAGATTAAAAATTAACACATTGGTTATTAACTTAAAGTTATGACCAGAAAGAATATCTCCTAGCTATGTAACCATACACACACACACACACACACATACATCCATACACACACACATACATCCATACACACACACATACATCCATACACACACACACACACAAACTTTCACTTATTTATTTTATAGTTTTACTTACGGTAAGACGCTTGTGAAGCGGGCGTCGATAACTGCGACTCAGTTTGTAACTAATGCAGTTATTTTCGTTGTAAAATGTTATATTTATGTACAAAAGCTTGTGATAAATAAATATAATTATTATTATCATATTAATTCACTATAAATCCAATATATATTGGATGCAATATTGCAGACATTGCGTTTTTATATTATCTGTATTATCCTATTGCCTACTTGGTATTAAACAAATACATTGTAAACTTTCTCGTGTTTTACGAGTTTCTCAGAATTATCCGTTTTTGTGTTGTAATATGCAATCGAATTTTATGCTTGTAGCGGATACTGGTCGGATTTCGCGTGAAATCATTACTTTCAGTCATTGTTTAAAGCGAAATGTAAAATTATTATTTAGAAACTGTTGTAAATCCAACGTTTCGGTTCGCACTAATTCATTTGTCGGTAATGATTATTTGGCTCACTGTAATGTTACTATTTTATTTAAAATAATATAGATATTATACAATTTATCTAATTAATTTTGTTTGATCTTTGATTTTCGCGATTTTTACACATAAAAAATTTAAAGTCTTAAATCCACCATACTAGAGACAAAAAAACAGTCTGATCACTCTGCAAGAATCCAAGGCATTACGCGAGGCAATTAAGGAACAGATGCCGGATTGATATAATTATTTTTTGTATCAACTGACAGGACGACTGCCACCTCAGTCTACTTGTGACCACGGACTACTGTAAAATGTTCGAAATGTCCGGTTTCCAAAAATGTATTTTCAAATACCAAAATATACGCGATAATACGTTTAAAATAGTTTCTATTATTACATTTTGCATTATTCAAATGCATCACAAATAGTATAACTTTTATATGTCGTCAATTGAACTTAAACCATGGCGTAATAAATGATATTAAAAATACCAGATTAATTTATTGCTTTCATAGGAATATAACAGTACAATCCGGAGTTTAAGTTAATAGCACTTTAGAAATGATAAAATTTCCCTGCGCATAGTCTAAGGGAGACAAGGCGCAGGCGCAGGCGCAGGCGCTGTCGCTGTCGCTGGCGTGGGCGCGCGTTTGTTTACGCAGCGCGCAGTCCGCGCCGCGCCGCGACGAGCCGAGCGCCGCCGCTCGCGCACACCCTATATTCAGTTCACGGCCGCTCTATTACCGGACGTCTATTTCGGCGCATAATATTTCGAACGGTGCGGTGAAACGTTCAGTTTCGCGCGGGCAGGTGCGCGCGTCGAGGCCGAGACATGAGGCGAGCGAGCCGAGCGCCCCCGAAGCCGGCATGGAGCGCCGCCGCCCCGCGCGGCTCGATCTCGCAGACCCCATGACTAAGACTGTTCGCCGTCGCGACAAACCGCGCGAGCGATGGCTGCTTACGCGCAAGACCTGGAAGTATATGTCGGATGCCGGTCGCAGGCTTATACCGGAGGGTGCGCAGAACCGGGCCGAAGATGTGCCGCGCATCGAGGCGTACTTCCAGGAGGTTTGTCAACGTGAGCCACGGTTTCTGCTGTGGAGGAAGAGCTCATATCCTGGAGTGCTCCCGCGCCCACGCCGCAAGAAGCGACCGCGCGGTGGATCGGTCCGGGCGCGTTCCCCTTCCGATGACGCACCTCCGCCGCCCGTGAGACCCACCGAACTCTTTATACCTCACACGTCAGGTGGACGCTTTGATATTGCAAAGCTACGGCGGGATTTTTTCGCAGCACCGCCGCCTTCTCCGTCCTCCTCTAGCTTACCATCGTCCTCCTTTAATACTCCATTCAAAAACTCTTCTCCTCGTTCAGTACCTGCAAAAGACGATGATGGAGTGTTGGTAGATTTACTACGCAAGTACCTGAAAATTGACGATGATAAGACAGCCCAGAAGCTTTCCGAATCAGAAGAGCTTTTGCAAGCATTAAGGAATTACCTCAAACGACAATCGGAACGTGGTCCGTCTGACTCTGACGGTGATCCCGCGCATAGAATTTTATATGAGAACCTCGGCAGGTATTATCATAGATCATCAAACAGAGACAATACAGTGCAAGATTTATTAAATGATAGGAATTTGTTAAAAAAACTATACCATGATCTTCGTAAAACGAAGCCATATCGTGGTGGTAGGAGTGGTGGTGGTGGTAGTAACGGTGCTGGTTCAGGAGGATTCGGGCCCTCCGTTGGTTTTAGTGCAACGAATTCGCGTAGCGTATTTCGAGGTCGAGGATTTGGTAGTTCACAGTTTACTGATGAGGATAACTATTACTTACAATCGCCACCGATGTCTCCTCCTCCTCTTATCGAGGTCTGTGGTGAATCATTGGATGAAAGGGGCGTCGATGTCGGTACGCAGACTATTCCGATTCCAGATGACATCTTGCTCGAGCTGGAGCGGGCATATAAAGAAAAAATGGAAGCAGCTACAGTTCCAACTAGTCCCACTAGTCCACCACCGGAGAGACGTCCGAGACGACGGTCTAGTGTGGACCATGATGACGTATCACAATCTGTCAGCGATACCATTAAACGGTACTTAAGGATGGCTCGAAAAAAGAGCGTAGATGCTGAAAAGACTGATCGCTTCAAGCGCATAAACTACGATAAAAATCTGCGAAATATAAAACCACGTCAGCCAGGCGAGGTAGATGATGATGGGCCGCATAAGGGATGTCAGACCGAAGATGCTTGGATCTTGAACTATAGAGATTTACATTTTGCTTCTGTTGTGTCCACACCCACATCGCCTCCGTCACCCTCTCAGTCGCACTCGTTTCTGTCAACTCTGTTGGGCAGAAGTGCAACACCTGTGGCTTCTCCTACAGGTGGCATGCAGAAGTCGCGGTCTTCGAGCAGTGTGGTACAGAGTGTCAGCAAGCGGCTGTGGCGCACGCGAAGCCGGTCTTCCAGCCGTGTCGCAGCCGCCTGGACTCCTCAGGTCAGTCGCAATGCATTCTGTCATAACTTACCTATCATATACATTTGTTTTAAATCACACATATCGAGCACATTGTTTTGTTTAGACACAAAAATGCACATGAACAGGTTTGCCTCGATGACTAATAGATACTTCAAAAAACGCCAAGCAAAAAATCTGGAATTGTTGAAAACAATCAGAACATCAATACTCATTTTTCACCGCGTAACCTAAATAAATATGCTTTACAAATATGAAACGACAACATTTTTTTATGAAGAAGTCATGCATTTGTATGATTTCTCATATTTTACTGTTTGTTTACATAACTTTATATATATATATATATATATATATATATATATATATATATATATATATATATATATATATATATAAATATATAAATCGCTTTATATAGAACTACTAGTCTTCAGGCGCTATCAAATAGAATAACAATTGTAATAAAAATATTGACTTTATTTTTTGCCAATAAACAGCACTAATTACTTGCTAGCCTCAAGAGCTCTTGCTAACCTCTTTTTAAAATATTCCAAACATTGTTCGTTTTCTTGCAAGCAACGTGTACATAATATATACATACTTACTAATTTATTTCTTTACCTTGGCGTTAGTTCAAGTTGTGAAGAACTCGTAAAATTAAAATACAATTACTCGAATTTGTACACTACAGCCCTTCCTAAATTAAAAACTATTTATAAAAAATCATTAAAATTCGTTTGATCCCGATAAAAACTTGTATAATTAGATTAAATATTGGTTTAATATTTTAAATGTAACTTTTCTAAATGATACGAAAGATGAAGAACGGAATTACTTGTCACTTTGATCTCAGTATATATATATTTTATTAACATAACTTTTTTGTTTATAATATTTCTTTTATCTTAAAATAATCATTTTACACCTGTAATAAATGTAATTAATGCATATGTAATTAGCTTGTAATATTTTTAATATAACATTTTTTTTAGCTTTTAGCTTGAAATAATATTTTTACACCTGACATATATAACATTGTAACGTAACAAGAAGTGCGTTAATACGTTTCAATAAATTAATAATTTTGACACTGTTAACACAACCGCAGACTTAGCGTAGCTGGAACGTGTCTAACTGAATAGAAAGAAATATTGAAGACGTACTTACAAAGGAAATAAAGACAGTATTAGTAGATGAGGAAATATATATTTTTCATATATAGAAATATGAAAAATCAATTTTTTTTATACAAAATCTTACCTTGTTTACTTTACTATTTTACTAGACAGCGTCTGACTGTAAACACGATCGGTTGTGGGTTCGATTCCCACTTGGGGGGAATGATTGTATTTAAATTATTTTAATTTCCTCACATTCATTGACAAATTCTATAAAAAATTAAATAATTATAATATATAAAATACCCATGCATGGTATCATATACGAATCTACACAATAATACGTCACAGAGAAATAAAAGCGTTTAATTATTACCAACAATTTCTTGATTATGTAAAGTGCAAAACGCATTTCAGTTCTATTTATCACTCACGTAGGTAGTTACACGTGGAACGCGAATTGATCTAGATTCAGCTGATATTTGATTATTTACATAACACGGTTCTTTGCTTTTATCGCGCTAGGGTAGACAGAAAATACCTACTGTTAAGACACTCCATACTCCACTTTCCAATGAATTCCAGACATTGCGTGTTGAGTGGCGGAACTCAATGCCGTACCTTGTCTTAGCAGGGCGAGGAAATGGAAATAATTGAATTACTCCCCTGAGTGGGAGTCCAACCACAACCGATCGCGTTTACAGTTAGACCGGCGTTCTTTGCGTATATTATATATATTATAATTTGCTAATATCATAATCGTTAGCGCTCAAGTTATTTTATTGGGATGAGTTAGGAGGAATCGTTGATTCAACGAATTTTAAAATTTATGAAAAATCATAATGACAGAATTTATTTAAAATTAAATATTTATAAGAGCTGAGTTCGCACCCATCACTCAGAGTGTCTTGATACTGGGGAGTCTCTGACTATGGGGGTACCCTGCTATGGGGGTAAAGCATGTAAAAGAGATGCAACATTTACTATTTATACACTAATTCAATATTATCAGCCCTATATTGAATAAATATGGTAATATCTACAGTTTTATGTTCAATAAACGTGTTTCTAAAATTACTCTATCTAAAATTTTATCTTTTTTTTTATAACAAAATTCTATTAAAACAATAAAAATGTATATAAGATTTTCAAACCTATCAATTGGATTTTGTATAATAAATTATTTGTGAATAACCCATTGGTCATTTGAATTTAAAATTGGCAGACCTCGTTCTATGGAAATTGCATAACTGATAAACTCATTTACACGAATCTAAAAATATATAAAACTATATATATTTATATACATACAATAAAATATAGCAAATAATACATGAACTTAACATATATTTAATGATATGATATATTACTGACATGAATACATTTGTTGTAGATTGACTTAGTTTTAGGGTTACTGTACACCTTGAACCTGATGTAGATAACCTTACGGACGGATTGTAGTGTCAGAATCATAAGATCTATCCGATACTACCCAACAAAACTCATCGGAAATCCTCCACACTTAAATGAGATTGCAGGATCTCTCGCGCATTACGACGACGCCCCGGTGTGCGCCCCCAAAGTAAAGCAAACATCTAGTATTTAGTAACGCATGGCTTAGCGATCAGAGCGCTTGGACGGACGGACGGATCCAAGAGGCGCGGGTTCGAATCCCGCTGCGTTCAAATTTTTATACGTTTTTTTTCTCAAAAACAAATACATCTAGTAGTTAGTAGTAGAAATATTTTCGTGTATAGGCCTTAAGGATTGTAGGGAAGCAGTATTTTACAAAATTCCTACAGAAAAAAAAAACAATTAGATATTGAGGTTTATAGTTGTAATTAAAGTGAAAATGGAAATCATGTGTCAAAAGTCTTGAAATCAATGTAATTACAACTTCATGAGCGTCAGGAATTTGTTCTACGTACTTTATATTCAAGGAATTGGTCTGTGTAATTTGGACTGTCTGTCTTATACAGTTGGGTGTTTTAACGTAATGTGTTTAAGTTTTACCATGATTATTTAATATCTGATTTATCATGTTTTATATAGATGTACCTCGTAAAGTTAAGATTTTTTTTTTTTCAAAAATACCTTTAAATATAAATAAAGATCTTAGTTCTAAGTATATATAATATTCAAATTATATAAATATTTTTTATATTAATAAAAAAGTTATATTTCTAATGTATTCATTGAAAGTTTAGTTTAGGAACTAAGTTAGGGTAACTAAATATAAACCGGAATATAACCGGAATCGGGGTCTCTATGAATCTTATAAGTTTAAACACTTTAAATTATATAAGTAAAATAACGAAAAAAAAACAATCTAACACAAGATATGGACCTGTCTCCATAATATTAATAAAATAAATTAAAAAAAAACGTAAACCAAGTGTGGAAAAATCGAATAAATATATAAAAAAATGTGGCAAACAAGATATTTCTCTTTTCCTTAACCGCAAAGAAATATACGTAAGAATAGAGACGGTTATAACAATTTTCTTTAGAATTTCGTAAAATAAAAAACTGCTTTTACATAATTCTCACAAGACTTTGATGTTCGCCCGCAGTTTCATATATTTGTTGTCGCACCAATAACTCTATTGATAATTAAATGGCATTCTCGATTATGTAACCGATGAAAACTAATTTTATTTACTCGAAAATTCCGTTAATATGACAGCTCTTATGGCTATACGTTATATTTAACAAAAATTATTGATATTTTTATTAAAATTATATCTCGTTAATAGAAGATATGTAGGGAAATAAGTTATATGTTATAATCATTTTTCTAGGTTATATTTTTTTCGTATAGCAAGGTAGATTTTTTTACCAAATTCTAGATATAGTGTAATGTGGTCAAAATCAAAATCAAAATAATCTTTATTCAAATAGGCTGTTTACAAGCGCTTTAGAATCGTCAATCAACACAAGTGACAGCATTGTTAGTCCTACAGAAAGCTGCCACCGGCTCGGAAGGCAACTTTGCTGCCGAGAGAAAAGCCGGTGCGAAACTCAAATAAAGTCCTCATTGTATATGAGTTCATGACAAATAATAAGCGTCCTGGTTGAGTGTCAACTGAATATAATTGCACACATTAAAACCAGTTTAATATTCAGTGTTTGAATTTAAAGCCTCAATTTGTCTCTAAAAAGAGGAAATAAAAATAATTTGATTTATAACCATTAATGTTCTGTCACAAGGATCACTGTTGCACGTACAAAAAAACCGCAACACATTTTTTGTATATATAAATGTAAAATTTGCTTTATAAAACTAGAGATTAAGTAGATTGAAATTAAAATTCTAATTTGTAAAATGAAATATTGTTAAAGGTTTAGCATTTGGCGCTCCGTCCTTTCTGACTACCCCGCAAGGGATAAAGTGTGAATCTAAAAAGAATTGTTAACAAAATTACGTAAATAATATCAGAGTGTAACGAAAATATTTTGGTTATAAGTTTTATTCACAACCCATTTAAAACATCTTAGGCAAAGTCTAAGATACTATGTTAAAACCTGAAATGTAAAACTCGGGTAAAATATTTAAACTGTATCGCGGTTTAAACAAAGTTTCACATATTTTAATTGAAACTAATTTAAACGGATTATTCACGTATATTTTGGTATTCGAAAATATATTTTGGAAAACCCTACGTTTTAAGTATTTTACTGTTGTTCGTGGTTACAAGGAGCCTACTTGTGACAACGGACGGACATTTATCTTTAACCCAATTCTCTACAAATACTTCATACTAATAATATATTGTTCTGCTTCCTACTTTTGCTCATTTTAATGGCATTAATGACTTTTTTAATAGTTACCCAAGGTTAATTTGGTTATCATTCCTACCTAAATAAGGTGTAGTCAAAGTTAGACCAGGGACGTGAAAAGTGAGACTTGCAAGCCATCTCCGGCACTTGAAAGCGTTTTATCCAACTAGTGGTCATTAGAAATTAATTTAATACAAATATGACTTACGATAATTACATTTTATTAGTCCAGTAGTATGAGAAGTAAGCAGAATAATTAATGCATATGTAAGGAAATTAAAATTAGCCGCGTATTCATTGTAGCAGGTCTGTGAGTTGCAAAGTGTGAAGGGGGAAGTAACATAATAAAGTATGATTAAAAGTTTCAATACTTAAATAATTCTAGCCCTCCGATTTTTTTTTAATTTTCTAGCCCTCTGGTCTCTCTGATATAGACTGTATAGTGTTTTAATATCGTAAAAAATAACTGAAATAATAATAATAATTAATAATTATTTTAAAATTAGACATCCAGCCATGACAACAAGTCAGTAATAAAAAAAAACGAACACTGCATCAATTATGATCCACTAAAACTGAATGTGGGCGAGCTTTCAGACACAACATATGTATGTATGTACATATCACGAGCTTCTGACTCACAGTGAGTTTTTCCACTGCACATTCACCTAGTGACAGGTTATTATTTCACCCTTTTTTTTTAGAGGCCGGTCGTGGCGCAGTGGGACAGCGTCTGACTGTAAACGCGAAACAGTTGTGGGTTCGATCCCCACCCGGGGGAGAGATTATATTTAAATTATTTTCAATTCCTCCCTCTGGTAAAGACAAAGTGCGGCGTTGAGTTCCACCACTCAACACGCATTGTCTCGACTTCGGTGGAAAACGAAGTACAGAGTGTTTTGACACTGGGTACTTTCTGTCTAGCCTGTTATGCAGGATGAAAGCGTGAAGGTATTATTTAATTTATACATGAAAATTACTACTCGAAATAGAATTAATCATCTCCGGTCTTTGCGTTTTTACGTACTTTTTACTTATCTTGTATTCTATATGAAATAATAACTAAACATTTTTTCCGTATCACAGCATAAATGAAGGTTCTAATTAGTCGATCGTGTTTATGTCCATTACATTTACATGGGAAGTATATAACAAAAAAGAAAAATGGTACAGATAGTCTGTACTATTAAAACTTTTATATTTATTAAAAAAAAAAGATTAATTAAATAGAATCCCGTACCAAGACACTCTGTTTTATCGTATAAAAACGTTACTATTAATAAACGTTAATTAGCAGGGTATAACCCAGTGTCAAGACACTCCGTTGACTGTTATCCGTCCGAAACATTGTGTGTTGAGAGGCGAAATCAATGCTAACGCAACGCGCTTTATGTTACCAGAAAAAAAATTAAATATAAACATTCCGAATGGGAATCGAACTCACAACTTCAATCGACTTCCAGTAGGTATCATGGTCACAAAAATGTCAAATAATATGTAAAATATAGTCGGTCGTTGCACAGCGTGACAGCGTCTGACTGTTAACGCGACCGGTTGTGGGTTCGGTCCCAACTCGAGGAAGTATATTTAAATTATTTTCACTTCTTCGCTCCAGTAAAGACAAAATGCGGCATTGAGTTCCACCACTCAACACGCATTGTCTCGACTTCGGTGGAAAGCGAAGTACCGAGTGTTTTGACACTAGGTACTTTCTGTGTACCCTGCTATGCGGGATGAAAGTGTGAAGCTAAAAAAATAGTCTTATATGTGATTAGTATAAGTAAGTAAGAATAATACATATTTTTGTGATTTGTATCTATATTGTTTATTACTTGAACAAAAAGTAAAAAAAATTAAATGATTATTTCAATAATTTTGATATTGGTACTGAATGACTTTATTCGTCTTCTCGTCCTAAAAATTGATACTTTTTTCAAAAACTGCAAATACGCTCAGTTCTCGACTTACGACGGGGTTCCGTCCCACAACTTCGAACGCAAGTCGAAAATGGTCGTGAGTCGTTTCATTTCATATAAAAATAAATACCTATTACATATTATATAATATGATAGACATATATTATGTAAGCAAATATAATGGCTTTTATGTCTGATTTTTAATTATTAATTATTATTATTTTATTTGGTTAGTTAAAAAAACTTTTAAAACATATTTTTTTTTAAAAAAATACGAAAGCTTTTTCCTCGTAAGTGCGAATGGTCGTAAGTCGAGGTAGTCGAGGTAGTCGAGGTACTCGAGGTAGTCGAGGTAGTTTTTCGCTGTTTCTTAATTTACATTAAGGTACTAACTTCAATTAAATTGAACTAATATCCCTGTTAATGTAATACACTCAGCAATGTTTCCGTCATTATAAAAAAGTATGTATAAGTCGAACATAATATGATTGTGTTTGCGATATTTATTTTACTTATTTAATGTGATGATGAGACCGGTAGTAGCGCAGTGTGACAGCATCTGACTGTAAATGCGATCGGTTGTGGGTTCGATTCCAACTCGGGGGAGTGATTATATTTAAATTACTGTCACTTTCTCGCTCTAGCAAGACAAAGTGCGGCGTTGAGTTCCGCCATTCAAAACGCAATGTCTTGAATACGGCGGAAAGCGATGTACCGAGTGTCTTGACACTATGTACTTTTAGTCTACCCGGCTATGCGGGATAAAAGCCTGAAGCTAAAAAAAATTATGTGTTTCTTATACATTATAATATGAGATATACACTATCGGTATGCAAAATTTCCTCAATTCTCTTAATTTTCGTAGAAAGGGTTTTCACAAATGTTAACAGTACGTACGTGTATGAGCGTGGGCAGCCTCCATATGCCTATTAGTATATTATATAAACTTTAGAAGACTCTGAAACGCTCGATATTTATGCAAAACGCTATCTGTCGTGACATTAACGATGTTCTGGTAACGATAACGGCTTCACACCTACTTTGTTATTACTGCCTATTGGCTCTTTGATCCGAGTGCTTGAAAAAATATTATACACGCGAAATAGGCTTTAGGTATTTCACGAATAGATACGTGGCTAACGTGCTCTTTGGAAAGTATTCCTGAGTTGGTTGGAATGGTTAATTTAAATATATATATATATATATATATATATATATATATATATATATATATATATATATATATATATATATACTTATATCTGCATATTTGTATAACATTTACAATGTAAAATGAGGAAGTCTAAATTTTTACTGAAATTTCAATAGTAATTTTAAATCAGAACTGTTACGATATTCGGAGGCGTTAAAGCCTGGTAGTGTTTTCGTGTCTGAAGTCAACATACTGTTTAAATTAATTTGTATTGTTATTGTTTTTATATATAAATTAAGAAAATAAATTAAAAAAAAAACAGAGATTTCAAATGTTATCTCAATGGAACACTAGAAGGTAGATCAAATTTAGCTTGCAAATTTTAAATCACAATAAAATACTAATATATATAGTATACTGTAAAAATATAATGCTTCATGCTTTATCCATTATAGTCAGAGACAACGTAGTGTCAAGACACTTCGTTGCTTGCTTTCCACCAAAAATCAAGACATTACGTACTGAGTGGCTTGTAATACATATTTTTTTAATTAGCATTAATATTTGAGATAGGCAACTAAGCTAAATTTAGAAGTAAAACTAATTGACTGATAATTAACATTTTGTTAACATTTGTATTAGTTAGTTATACATTACAATAGTTTAAGTTTAGACAATACTGTAGTTACTAGAAATTTGATATTTTTGACGATATAAATGTAGAGGCCGATCGTGGCGCAGTGGAACAGTGTGAACTGTAAATGCGTTTGATTGTGGGTTCGATTCCCACTCGGTGGAGTGATTATATTCAAATTATGTTCACTTTTTCGCTCTGGTAAAACAAAATGCGGCGTTCAGTTCCACCACTCAACAAGCAATATCTGGAATTCGATGGAAAGCAAAAAATGTAGTATCTTGACACTAGATGTACTTTCTGTCTGCCCTGCTATGGGGGATAAAAGTGTGAAGTTAAAAATAAATAAACAAGATAGATACGTGATCATAAAAAAATAAAAGATTTAATTTAAGACGCATAGCATTTATATACTAATTTTGAATAGAATTATTTGACTTAGACTTTGAATATGAAATTTGCTTCTTCCGTATACTAAAAATTTATACAGCAATTTATTTCACCATAAAGAGCATGTTATATTACTAAAAAGGAACAGATTTATGCTGTATATAATAAGTTAAATAACCTTATCTCGATTTTGGGTGCCTTGACACTATTCATTATATATATATATATATATATATATATATATATATATATATATATATATATATTCATCATCATATTTATTAAATTGTAAGCAATATTCTATCTCTGGTGTGATGACGTGACGCGTTGTGCAGGGCAGTTGTTGCTGGACAGACGGCAGCGGGCGGTGCGTGCGGCTGGCTGACACCTCCCTGCTCACTCTCACCGAGGTAGAGAGGAGGGCTCTACAGCAAGCTGCCTTGGCGAGGCTGCAGCAGCTTAACTTGGGAACTACTATTAAAATACCTGAAGGTGAGTGTCTTTATATATTTAAAATATAAAATAAGTTTTAAAATATTACAATGATTGTGTAATTAAGTTTTATTCTTCATAGTGCTTATTTTTCTAGAATATTTCTTAGCAAAAAATCGAAAAAATATAATAAAACGAAATAAGGTACTTCTTCTGCTAGCATAATGCTTTAATGATATTAGTATATACATACATATTAGACATTCATTGAATCTAATCTAAGGAGTATATAAATGTTTTTAAAAAAGCAAATCCTTGGCTAACGCTCTGTTTCAATATTAATACAAAACAACAAATTTATGTAACACAAATAATTACTTAAAATAGAAATTAAAAAGAATTAAAACGTATACAGTATGTTTTGTGAGATTAATAATTGTTTACATTAAGAATTTATTTTATTTTACAATTTTTATAGTGTACCACATTAAGGGGAAGAAAATGTAAAAAAAAAGAGAAAAAATCTTTAATGCAGCGGGATTCGAACCCGCACATAGAAACCGCCGACGCGGCTGGATGTAAAACACGTGGCTTAACTGTCATAGCGCTAGAATTTTGAAATAAATTTTAAAACTTGACGTTTCGAATAGTTTACAGAAGTCAGTGGTGATTAGTAGACCTGGAGTCTACTTGTGACCATGGACTAGTGTCTCCAAAGAGCTGACTTCAAAAATGTATTTTCGAATACCAATACCAAAATATACTTTGCTAATCCTTTTAAAATAGTTTAATTAAAAATGTATAAAAATTGCGACAATCAAAAATCTTACTATAAATACATATTTTCATGTCATCAACCAATGACAATGTTTATTACGGAGTAAAAATTTTGAGTCATTGAGTTCGCCTCGCCTCAGCGAGAAACTAAGGCGATAGCAATAAACACTTAAGTATTCGCTGAGCGAAGTTTCCGGTACGACGATACGCCACCGTTACTCAAGAAAAGTGCAAAACATTTCGGAATATCGTAAATTGTATTTAAGAATATGACAGTGGCGTTTTATAGAATGCCACTAAACATTAACATACATGATACATTTAACGGGATTCACCCGTGACTATGTTCAAAGAGATGAATTTTATATTTATAATTATTATAAAAGTTTAGTGAGGCCGGTCGCGACGCAGTGGTACAGTGTCTGGCTGTAAACGCGATCTGTTGTGGGTTCGATCCCCTCTCGGATTATATTTAAAATTATTTTTCACTTCCTCGCTCTGTTAAGACAAAGTTCGGTGTTAAGTTCCACTACTATATCTTGAATTCGGTGGAAAGCGAAATAACGAGTATCTTGACACTAGATATTTTCTGTCTTCCCTGCTAAGCGGGATTAAAAGCGTGAAACTAAAAAAAAAACAAAATTTTATATGTAACATGAGAATTAGGTGAATATTTTAATTATAGAGCTTTACTAATTTTACTTCGAAATTAGATGCTTTTTAAGTTTATTATAATAGTTTATAAGACTTGTTGGAATAGCTATAAATATAAAGCTATATACAACTTTCATATAATTATTATATACTAAAAAATGTATTCTCAAAAAAAATTCATTCATATTTTTATATATTTTAAAGTACAAGGAGTACTAATATAGGTAAAGTTAGTGATTTGGTATAATATTTGTACTATTCTATTTATAAACCAATATACTTAGAGATATTTCAACAATATAGTTAAATTCTCATACAAGTGAAGTGGGATAGCTTCTGACTATAAACGCGGTTGTGTGTTGGATTCCTACTCAGGGGAATAATTATAAAAATTAAATTATTACCATATCCTTGCTCTGGTGAGATAAAGAGTGGTGTTGAGTTCTTCCACTCGATACTCAAGAAGTCTAGAATTCGAAGGAAAGTGGAGTACGGAGTATCTTGACACTAGCTACTTCCTTTTCACTCAGCTATGCGGAATAAAAGCGTGAAGCAAAACAAACTTATAATAATATACACGACACGCAGCTGAAGTTAAGCCTATAACTCCTATAATATCCATTTAATATAATATTTATATACCATCTGTCCGTCTGTCCAAACACCATATATAAAAGTTAAGATTAACTCATCAAAACTTGTGAAACTTGGTCGAGTGCCAGTAACTTTTATCAGAGGGATTTTCTTTAAAAGATTTACGTGATTTTAATAATTCCGCCATGTTGTCATCACTGTTCTTCTGTTATTGGCCGACTGTTATTCATTTTTAAATTGGTTTTATAACTCGACAACTTTCATAGCTAATGGTCGTTGAGGTGTATATCTTTCGGAACGGTTTACAGTAATGATGTATGGACACTGTTTTATAGTGATGTATGTAATTGATTAATTTTTTTTTACAAAATGTATAGAAAATATTTTTTTTCTTATTTTTTTATGGGTTCTAGATTAATATTTACTATTTTTAAAGTTTTATTCCATACTTAGAATAAGAAAATATTTATAAAAAAACGTATAAACGTGTAAACGCGCCCCTTGGACGGTATCTAAAAGGCGCGGGTTCAAATCCCGCTGCGTTCAAAATTTTTTACGGTTTTTCACAAAGTTTGTAGATTAGTTAATTTACAGTGCATTGCAGGGTAGAAAGAAAGTATCTAGGGTCAAGACACTCTGTTCCGAGATATTGCGTGTTGACTTGTGGGATTCAACGCCGAACTTTGTGTTGCCAGAGCGAGAAAGTGAAAATAATTTATAACCTTCCTCCGACTGAGAATTGATTCAACTAATAGCGTTTACAGTCATATGCTGTCCCACTGCGACCGGCCTCAATTTTTATTTAGGAAAATCATCAATATTTGCTACTGTAAAGTACTGACTACTTTTCATATTTATTTTATTAGGTCTATAATAAAACTATTTTTTTTAATATATGAATAAAACATATTTTTGTTAAAAATATAAATCAATACAAATGACTAGGTTTCCCTTGACATGAAAAACGTGTACAGATAAAACAGTAGAATTATTTTATTTTTAAATTTCTGTTTCCTTGTTATATACATGTATTATTTACGTATAGTGGCTTGGTCGACGTGGTAACGAGATAGTAGTGGGTTCGAAGCCTACATAAAATCTTGTTTATTGATGGATTGTGTGTCCCTTTATATAGTGTATGTTACATACATACATATATATATATATATATATATATATATATATATATATATATATACATATATATATACACATGCATACATTTACATACATTATATAGAAGTGTACAGTCCTATGGGAATAAAAATGAATAAGATCTTAGATTTTCGTTTCGTTTTTGGATACCTGACGTTTCGAAGACTTTACAGTATACTGTAAAGTGTTTTAAATTTAAGTTTTCTTAAATGTATTTTCATATACCAAAATATACGCAATTAATTTGTTTAAACTAGTTTCATTTAGGATAAAAAATGAAATTAAAAAAATCTACAACATAACTTGGCTGAATATGATTAAGCTAGATTCCAAAGAACACTAATGAAGCTCAAAAATGTAGACACAGGTGACCTACTCGAGTGTATCTATAAATACATTGACACACGGCTATTTGCAAATGACCGCCTTTAAATAAATACGTAGTCCGCCGTTACGCAAGCGTGACGCGCCGTGACGTCATCTGACACCGCCCAGCGTGACAATATGGGGTTATACAGGGAACTACAAAATATTTATTTGTTATTTACTATTTTGATCATAAATAAATCATTGAAAGAAATCTCTCTGTTCTCTTCTCTCCGTTCAAATACATATGTATTGAGATCTATATTATATACACAGAGAGATACATATAGCTATCCAATTGTGTTTATAAATTGTAATCTATTAGTTATTCTGGTGTTATAATACAGAATTAATATATATATATATATATATATATATATATATATATATGTATATATATATATATATATATATTTAATTTTTAATATTAAATATAAAATTCTATTATTTATTATTAAACATTTTTGAAAAAAAATATAAAATTTACTTTGAACGCAGCAGAACTCGAATCTGTGCCTCTTGGAATCCGTCCAAGCGCTCTGTCTAACCGTCCAAGTCAGGCGTTCTACTACCGGCTGCATCGAAATTCTTATACGTTTGTTACAACTTACTTAAGTTGTTAGCATCTCTGTAGCTTCCTAAGTGTGGAATAACACTTTAAAGATACTATAATATTTTTTTTAATATTTTTGACACTTTGTATTAACTAAAATGTAAATGCTCTATTCATAACAATCACTTCCTGATATTGATATAATTACTGAACAAAACGGACACGCAATTTGAAATAAAAACACCTGTATATCGTTTCATACTTGGCAACGCCGTATCGAAGTATCGCTTGAACCCGATCACATGATCCTCCTTTGACGAGTTTCTTAAAAGATTATTTCTGATTACAAATATTAATGTAGGTGGTTTATAATTTTAACAGTCTCTTACGAGTCTTGGCACACTCTGCGTTTGTGGAATCAAAATATACCTAAACTTGTTTATCTGATATGTATTCGATATATTTATTTTGTTAGTTTCTTTATATAAAACTTCTGTTTTATATGAAAAACACTGTTTGAATTAAATATAATGTCTCTAGTCTAGAGTAGTACATTTGTTTAAGTATTGTAAACGATGTACAAGACGAACGTAAAGGCTCAAAGTGGAATGAAAAATAGCATTAAGCTAATTTAGTTGTTATGACATGCTGGAAACTGTAACGTGTTTAATATATATGTAACGTGTTTAGTATATATGTAACGTGTTTAATATATATGTAACGTGTTTAATATATATGTGTGCTTTTGTTGAACATCTTTCGATCATAATTGTATAATCTATAATAAAAATAGTCGATAGCCGATGTAATAAAGTTACACATACATCGGCAGACGCACAAAATTTTTATTTTGGTGTAAGAAACGTGTATATATACAAACATTTTTTAGCTTCACACTTTTATTGCGGGTTAAATGGTGTAACTCAACACCATCCTATGACCAGAGCGAGGAAGTGAAACTAAATAAAATAAAATCACTCCCCCGAGTGGATATCAAACCTACAACCGATCGCGTTTACAGTCAGACACTGTCCCACTACGCTACGACCTATGTATGTAATGTAACAAACAGACACTTTGATTTTATAACTAAGTCTATTTAAATATTAAATAGCGCACGGACCATTTTAGAGGGTTTAAATTTATATGTTTTCAATTCCATTCTAAAAAGTTTAGCAAAATACTACATTGTAATTTTAAATTTCGTAACGCAAATTCAAGATAACTTGAAATTTTTCGTCTTTATTTTTTTTTATACTTTTTGGCATCTCCTGCATATTAAAAATTAAGCAGGAATTATCTACAATTTTTCGTTAAGGCCATAACGTAATGATAACATACTTAATTAGGACGACGACGTACGGAGTGTCTTCACACTACGTACTTTATGTCTTCCCTGCTATGCGGGATAAAAGGGAGAAGATAAAAAAAAGTACGAAGTGTCTTGATACTAGGAACTTCCAGTCTACCTTGCTATGCGGGATAAAAGCGTGAAGCTAGTAGAAAAATAGTAGCGTGATTAGTATTATTAGTATATTTTTAAAAAGGCTTAAAAATTTGAACCCAACTACATCGGAACCCGCGCCTCATGAAAACAGTCAAAGAGTCTACCACAAAACCATAACATACAATCATCTGTCCAATTTAGCAAATTTAAAAACGAAAACATATTGTATTTTTAATTTAAACTACATATAACATAAATTCAATTCGCTAAATGGAAACATTGCCCTTGAGCCAAAAATGCGTTCTTAAGCAAACAAAGCTCGCCCATCCTTGATAGCGATGTCTACAAACTGAAAAACACCACTATTTTAAAATGTTTACCTTTCGCCAGACTGGGCTGGACAAACAATTCTGTACGTAACTCAGGTTGCGGGGGACGCGCGTGCCAAAGCAAAGCGTATACACATAACATATGTCAATCATTTCTATTCTATTTTATACTTTATGTAAAATTGTGTTCTATGCAACAATGTGCGTGCGCAAGTTTCATATTTTCTAAAAGTTTTAATGATTTTTATGAAAATTGTTTTGGTTTTAGGTTTTCTTTGGTATGTAAGGAAATGTTTTTGTAGACGCAATTGTATTTTATATAACGTCATTCGATCTGAATAGTTACATTTTGAAGGAAGTCGCTTAAATAATATTATAATAAACTGTCTGCCGTCCTTTTTAGCTATGGTTTGCCTTTCTTTGTTCGACGCCTTCTAGTATATAAGTCGACAATTAAATCTACTGAGGTCTGTTTTAACATTTTTTTTCTTTTACCTACCTGTTTTTCTAATCATGACGTTGTTATTATTATTGCAATATATTACAATTGTATTACAATTTTGTATAGTGGTAAATAGAAAAAAAATTACACGGCGGTATATGAGCCCACTCCTCTTAGATGTACTATGAATGCTCTAAGCAGTTAAGTTACATGTATCAGGTCTATCATCATTTTATATATATATATATATATATATATATATATATATATATATATATATATATATATATAACCGCTTCTCAGTTTAACTGAGAATCGGGTTTTTTTAATTATTAAAATATTAATTAATTTATTTTGATAGCATTATTTATGAAAAACATAACTAGAAAGTCGTAAAAATGCCTTTAACATTATTCACGTTTCCCATAAAACGGGATCATCATAGCTCCCAGATCAAAAGATCAGGTCATATAAAACATAAGAACCGGAAACTCGTGCATAATAAGTAAGTTTGTTTTTTTTTTGTAATTAATATATATGTACAATAAATGCAAATTTCTTTTTAATATTTTAATATTTATAATTTCTGTTGATTCAAGACATCCGAAACAATGCGTTTAAAATATTATGTACTTTATTAAATTAAGCCTATCAGTTGTTTCTTTTATTTACTGAAAATATATTTTTGTTACCATTTTTGAAAAAACGTATAAGAATTTCGACGCAGCTGGTAGTAGAACGCATGGCTAAGCGGTCAGAGCGCTTGGACGGTATCCAAGAGGCACGGGTTCGAATCCCGCTGCGTTCAAATTTTTATACGTTTTTTCAAAAATGTTTTCTAATCATAAGTGTGGAATAACACTTTAAAAATAGTAAATATATTTTTGTTAATTTTTCATAGCGTCACGCTTTTATGTCACATAGCACGGTAGACACTGTACGTACTCCGCTTTTCGCCGAATTCGAGACATTGCGTTTTTATTGGGAGAACTTAACGTCCCACTTTGTCTTACCAAAGCGGGGATATCAAAGTCATTTAAATATAATCCCGGCTTAAAATTACATTTATGAAGAGTAATAAATAATAATCACAATACCTATAAAATAATTAAAAACTTATAAAAAAAACCTAGTTAGCTTTGAACCTGCACCTCTTAGCAACCTAAGACCTCTTATCCTTAAAAATAGTTCTCAAGTCAATTAGGCTGTCTAAAGTTTTATTTATAATACTTTTGCATAATTTTAGTGTATTGTATCGTCTTTCGTTGTATCGGAATTCGTGCGGTAAATCGCGTTTATTCTAAATATAGCGCATACCGTTGCGTCGTTATCTCAAAAGCGCTTGCGACACTTGCCCGTACAAAATTTGGGTTGGCGATGCCTCCTTATGCCTGGAAATATAATATTAAAACAGCTAAATACTTTAGAAAGCTAGATCAAGTCTAAGCATTATTTAAATTAAAGTGTTCGAATTTTCAATTAATTTAAGAGCTATCAAAAGTTGAAGGCCATTGTGGCGCAGTGGGACTGTATCTGATTGTAAACGTCATCTACTTTCAGTTTGATTCCTATTTGCAATATCTTGATTTCGAGCTTAAAACAGTCCCCTGCTGTACGAAATAAAGAGTGAAAACACTCCGTCTTCAGTTTTCTGACCAATAAAAAGTCGTCAAGAGTTAGGTCTCTATCATAACTCTCTATATTTATTTCGTTATCTAATTCATTACAGGGAAGTTTCATTGTTTCATATTTACAAAATCTTAAATATTGGACTTATTATAACAGCTAACTTTAAGTTATTTTTTAAGAAAACGTCTTAAACGTTTTGGAATTTGAACTCACGCCTCTTGTAAACCCTCCAAACACTCACCACTAATCCATATTCTCTAGTTACCTCGAAATTCTTATACTCTTGCTGCAACAGAGAAAATGTCTATTATCATTTAATCAAGTAATCAAATGAATCACCAATATCGAATAGAAAACAGTGTTGAGTCACTCCGCCCTGTTAACAACGTAAATTAGAAAAGTATAATATTTTATAAACTGATGTAGGTATATAAAAGCATCTCGTACCATCAAGAGTGATTCATATAATGTTTTGCGGCTGATATTTTTATAAAGACTGATTACATCGCCCACCAGTGCCGCGATATCGGTCTAGATTGCCTTGATCCAGCTGTCGGCCGGCCTGAGGAAGTGTAAATTAAATTGAATCATTATGGGGTGACAAAATTTCTACTTTTTTTTTTAATGTGTAATCAACGTGTATTATTTTGTTTAGTTAACTTTTATTACCTGTGTTTTAGATTTTGTAGATTGTATTTTCTATATTGGTATCCTATATATTGTAAGACGGATAGTGATTATTATATACTTTTTTAGTTTCTTTTAGCAGAGCCTTAATGTCTAGGATGTACCTAGTGTCAAGACACTCTGTATTCGGCTTCTTACCAAATTCAAGACATTGAGTGTTTAGTGGTAGAGTGGGAATCGGAGAAACCACCAAACGCAAACTGATCTCTATTACATAATTAGTGTTGTGTTAAAATATAACTGTCAATTTCAAAATATAGATATTCTACTAGTATGTACATTTGCATGTAGTATTCATGTTATATGTTGTTTAAGTAAAACAAAATAATTATTTTTAATTATTTTCATTTTTTATTTATATAAAAATAGCAGTTCAAATAACATATCCCATATATTTTCTTTGCATTTCCCATATTTGTTATTTACATTTACCCATAGATGTATATTCATGATTGATATTCAGTTATAGTATTGCCAATTTGGTTGATTTAATACATGTATTTTTACTTTCGAGTTGGGCAGTTTAGTTTTCTAATATGAAAACCACCACGTTTACATTCACATATTAATTGTGTCGTAGTGGCGTAAATAATTTAAATAGTTTACTATTTTTAAAGTGTTATTCCACACTTAGGATAAGAAAACATTTAAAAAAAAACGTATAAAAAAATTCAACGCAGTGGTATTCAAACCCGCGTCTCTTGAAAACCATCCAAGACGGTTGTTTGCTGAGAGTCGGACGGTCCAAGAGTTGGACGATTTCCAATAGGCGCGAGTTCGAATCCCGCTGCGTTCAAATTATTATACGTTCTTTCAAAAAAAGGAGTTAAGATTCACATATAATCATTACAATGTCAACTATTAGAAAACATTTTTGAAAAAACGTACAAAAATTTGAACGCAGCGGGATTCAAACCCGCGCCTCTTGGATACCGTCCAAGCGCTCTGACCGCTAAGCCATGCGTTCTACTACCAGGTGCGTCGAAATTCTTATACGGTCGAATTGTGATATGTGAAAAGTGTTATCACTTTAAAAATAGTAAATATTAATGTCAACTATATTACTTCTATTTCATTAGACAGACAAAATGCGGTGTTAATTTACACCCAATGTAATAGAATAGGATGTAATGTAATGTAATGTAATCTCGTGCAAAAACCATAAAGATTATACTGAAAAATATATGCAAAGGTGATCTTATTACTTCAAGTAATTACTCAGAGCATTTTATCCGCAATTTTTCTATATGGGCGGAAAGTTGTAAACAGAATGACTTATCACTATTTTTCAACAGAAAAAAGTACTTTATAAAAATTATGTTAATTAATATAAATCATACAGAACTCCAAAACGCCCAAGTGGGTGGTCACGTCCGGAGCGTGATTTTGTAAATTAATTAATGTAGCTTATTTTAGTATTTCAAAATAAATTATAGGCACGTGTAGATATGCTATTTTTAGAGGACTTAGTGTCAAAACACTCCGTTCTTTAATTTGTGTCTTATTACGAGGCATTGTGTATAGAGTGACGTAACTGAACGCCGCACTTAACCTAATTATATCCAAGCTTTTTTTTGTAAAGTCGAACAATGATCAAACTACGGATGATCACAAATTAACAAAAAAACGTTTCTGTAATATCTTACTATGATATTCGAATAAGATTATAATATTATAGTAGTTTTAAAATGTTATTCCACGCTTAGGATTAATAGTACTAACTACATAAATAAGTTGTAACAAAACGTATAAGAATTTCGACGCAGCTGGTAGTAAAAGGAATGGCTTCGCGGTCAGAGTGTTTAGACGGTTTTCAAGAGGCGCAGGTTTGAATCTCGCTGCATTCAAATATTTATATACCTCGAAAATATTTATAGATATTTATACCAATACGTTTTTAAAACAAGATTATAATATATTATAGATCGTTTCTATTAAAAAATGTATACTTTGCTAAGAGTCATACGTCCAACTATTAAATCATGAATTTAATACAATATATATATCCAGTTATTACACACAACATTATGTGTAATTACACGTTTTATGTGGACACTTTGCTTCACGCTTTTATTCCACATAGCAAGTAAGACAGGAAGTACCTAGTGTTAATACACTTCGTGCTCTGCTTTCCGTCGAATTTGAGACATTGCGTGTTGAGTGGCGGAACTCAACGCCGCATTTTATCTTACCAGACACACATTTCAGACGCTGTCTCAATGCTCCACGACTGGCATCGCAAATATTCCCAATAAAATAAATTTAAACCTACCCATAATTGTGTTAAAAAATATCATTTTTTTTTAGAATATACGTTGTAGCCTTACTTGGTTAGGTAAATATTTTAATAAATTAGTTGCAACTGTGAACTTTGGTAATTTCAGGTACAAAAATTACTTCTTTCCTCATAAAATTAACATTACAAGATCAAACTACTATTTGGCCAAATGATTACTCAAACTGCACACCCATCATCGTTCCATACAATAGACAGAATACTTTAAAATGATTACTTACAAAAAGAACGAAATATAAAAGTGAAAATATACGAGGCCGATCGTGGCGTAGTGGGACAGCGTCTAACTGTAATCGCGATCGGTTATGGGTTCAATTCCCACTAAGCGAATGATTATATTTAAAAAATATTTTCATTACATTGAGTTCCGCTACTCAATACGCAATATCTCGAAATTGGCGGAAAGCGGTGTACGGAGTGTCTTGACACTAGATATTTCTGTCTATCCTGCTATACGGGAAAAAACGTAAAGCTAAAAAAAAAGCAAGAGCTATAATGAAAACACAAGCAGCTATATCTGTTGAACGTATCGTAAATTTTTCTAATCTTCTATTAGAATATATCAAATATTACATACTAAATACAATAATAACATGAGAATTACCGTTCTTACTAAGTTGATCCCACAATATATCGTCGGAACAATGTTCAAAGTAGGCACTTGAAACTTGTTACAGCAATCTATTTTTAAACACAATGAATTACAAAGAAAACAATATATCACTCTAAATTAAAATTTTAGTGATTTTCTATTTATTTCCATTCTATTTCAACGTTATTATTTCGTGTCACAATGCTCTTAGCCCTGTCAGTGTAAATCTTTGTGGACGCAACGGTTCACGCTCGTCTTTGTTTACGCGGTGATAAAATTATTTTATACTAGCATTTGCTCGTGAATCCTCTGTCATTTATTATATTGGAATGTTAACTGTTGCATACAAAATGCGGCGTTGAGTTCCACCACTCAACATATAATGTCTCGTATTCGGCGGAAAGCAAAGTATGGAGTATCTTGACACTAGATACTTTCTGTCTGCCCTGCTATGCGGGATAAAAGCGTGACCCTAATAATATCTGTAATTTACGTAGTTTGCTATATTTTCTTTGTTTTATAATATTAGCTACACTAAGAAATGTGAGACAAATGTGTGGAAAGGACAACAGAAAAAATGAAAATCATTTAAATATTATTATTTACCCAAGCGGAAATTGAACCCACAAACAGTACCGTTTACACAAGAATAGCTTAAATCCCAACGCATTACGATGGCCTCTTACTTTAGATGGTAAATATTTAAGTCTTCCTGTACAAACCGCAGCAAAAACAGTATGCGAATGATTTTTATTTAGTTAATGCGAGTACACATTCAGTATTTACCACAACTACTATGCTAATATTATTACTATTATACTATTTTTGCAATTCTTTATGAATTGTCTACAATTCTGTATTTGGAAATGGACATATTAAGAGTAAAGCATTTATAATAGTATATCCTCTTTATATTTTAAGACCACTATGTGCGAAAACATCTGACTGTATAGTAATTGTGTTAGAATATATACGTGATATAATATATATGTGGAATTAATAATTATAACGTCTGGATTAGAATAATTTAGATACTATATAAACGTCCACGAATAAAAGAGCCCCATGCCACTTTAATTGCCGATTTATATGCATCGAATAAAGGAAGGCAAATCTTAGTTAAAAAAGAGGGTAGGTGTTTTCTAATAACATTATTATACAAATCCTTTAAACTACTAAGATCAAATAACGTCTTCTTAGTTGGTAATATTTAGGAATAATATCTAATGTTAGCTATTTATAAATAAATTACGCTAGCAAATGTATTGGGTTCGATCCATATTATTAATCGTAAATTATTTTCACTTTCCTATTCTGGTAAGAAAGAAAAGCGTGGCATTGAAAGCCGCCATCAACACGCATTGTTTCGATTTCATCTTTTGCCTTTATATTTCTCTCTGCTATGGGTAAACCTAGAAATGTGTAAAAAATCCAGTATTTAAAACATTTACTTGTATATTTTCTTAAAATAACTAGGGACTTTTTTATAAAGGGGTCTCCGCTGACGCGAAGCTTTTGGCAAAAGCTATTAAAATTAATAAAGATTGACAATCCTTTTAATCAGTCTTTCCGAAGGTTGTCCTTTTCAAACATTTTATAAACAGATGTGAACAATTTTCTTTTTATAAAATATACATGATTCATGACTATTTGTATAATTGTAAAATCTCAAATTAGATAAATTCTTTAATATCTATTAGTATTTATACAGTCTCCAAGCACATTATAATTTTATATCTTCTACATTGTACTCTTCAAAGTGTTTCACGTTATTAAGCATTTAAAATATCTAGCCCAGGTGACAATCATTGTTGACACCAACGCTCGCTGTGTTCACGGCGTGAATTTTCAATCTAAATTCTTTCACAAATAGATCGTTTTTTGTTAGTAGTACCAAATTAAAATTAGACTTTGTGTAAAATGCTCGGGAATAATGTAATTGTTCGTGAGAGATAAGATTTTTTAACGGTATCATGTTATTTATTGGCCATGTGACACGTGACTCTAGACTCTCTGTATAAATTATATAATAAACATGTCTTTTTTTGACAATAATGTAATCGTGGTTGGATTATTTAATAATGTAATGAAGTTTAATTATGTTTTTTTTTTGAAGTTTAAGCGTGAGTTTTACGTAGCAAGTTGGAGAAACGAATAAATTTACTGATCAGAATAACAAGTATAACAATTAGATTAGCAGAAATTTTCAGATATTTGTTAAAATCTCTTTATAGAGATGCTAACAACATAAATACGTTGCAACAAACGTATAAGAATTTCGACGTAACCGGACCGACGAGACCGTATGGTTTAGCGGCCAGAACGTTTGGACAGTTTGCAAGGGGCGAGGGTTTGAATTCCACTGTGTTTTAATTTTTACACGTTTTTACAAGAATTGAGTGAATATTTTTTTGCATTCTGCTTAGCAGAGTACGCCCATCTAACGCTTATTACTTCTACTACATTAATAATTTAAATGTTATTATTCCGTTAATAACAATTTTTTCTAATATTGTCCTCAATGTCCACAGCGTCTGACTGTAAATGCGACCGGTTGTGGGTTCGATCTCCCACTCGGGGGAGTGAGTATATTTAAATTATTTTCACGTCCTCGCTCTGGTAAAGACAAATTGCGGAGTTGAGTTCCACCACTCAACACGCAATGTCTCGACTTCGGTGGAAAGCGAACTACGGAGTGTTTTGACACTAGGTACTTTCTGTCTACCCTGTTATGCGGGATAAAAGCGTGAAGTTAAAAAAAATCTAATAATAAATTTTTTAGCAAGTATTACTTTTTTAGTTTTACATTGGGGATTAACCCGCATAGCAAGGTAGACTTGGAGTACCTGGTGTAGTACCTTTCTGCCGAATTCGAGACATTATGTGTTAATTAGCGGAACTCAACGCCGCGCTTTTTTTTGCGGAATGAGGAAAAAAAATATAATAATTACTATTAAGTATTACTTAATCTTGATATATTAACTTAGTTTTGATTTTGAACAACCAATATGAAATCTAAAATAAGTAGAAACATCAAAATTCTCATAGCGTGAGCTATTCGGTTCCATTTGCATACTTCTGTAAATACAGACAGACAAGACAAGGCGCGAGTGTATATTATTGTTCAAAGGTTATTTGATAGTGAAAAATTTAGCAAACTTTCCACCTGTAAACAACAGGAAAGCGGAGCGCGACGACCCCGAGTGTTGCAACGCGATACTTGTTTTGATGAAATGTTGGCGACTTTATGCACTCTACACGAGCTTTGATAGCTTTAATTAATATGAAAATAAACATATTGGAATTAGCCTAGAAGGATTCAGAAGTACTTCAAGATCGTTTAGTGCGTATTAAATTAGTATTGGAGTTATAGATAAAAGTATAGAAAACTTTACAAAACCTTTATGAGTGTTATCTTAGCTTCTCGCTTTTTATCTCGTATAGCAGGGTAGACAGAAATCACCTAGTGTCAAGACACTCCGTACTTCGCTTTCCATAGAATTGGAGACATTGCGTGTTAAGTGGTGGAACTCGACGTTGGACTTTGTTTTACCAGAGCGAGGATGTGACAGTAATTTTATATATATTCATTTCCTCAAGTGGGGATCATAAGATTAATCGAAATTTGTCATCTCGATAACCAGGCATCATACTGTCGAAGTGAAAGCGTCTGACTGTAAACACGACCGGTAGTGGGTTCGATCCCCACTCGGGGAGTGATTTTATTTAAATTATTTTCACTTCCTCGCTCTAATAAAGACAATTTGCGGCGTTGAGTTCCACCAGTCAACACGCAATGTCTCGACTTCGGTGGAACATTGACGAAACATCAGATGGGTGGAATATTGTTGATGATATTTAATATATAAAAATATTTTAATTAGCTAAGGAAAGTTCTAATAACATTGAATTAAATTCATCATAACAGGAATGGGACACGTCATTTTAATATTAAATTGTAGATTTAAAAGTAAATTATTTATTATAGAGAGAAAATTATAAGCAATGCATATTTTTTTATATTTGTTGTCTGTTGGCGTAAAAAATCCTAAAATATACCATACACCTCACCTTCCAATCTCCATATGCCGCCTGATGTCAGATATTGCATGTTAAATGGCGAAACTTAACCCTTGTACTTATTAGAACAAAAAACCCCGTACGGGAATCGAACCCATGTCCAATCATGTTTAAAATGTTACCGTACTAGCTTAATTGAAGACATTTTATATTGTAAGGGAATTCTATTTCAAAAGTTTTTAACTCATAGTATGTATAAGTCATAATATCAATATATATTTTCCTTAATATCTATTACAGTATCTTGTTACTGGGTTTTTACATTTGTATAGGATAAACTCTATTAAAAACCAAGCCTCTAATAGAAGTAAACAGCGTAATAAAGATTTGAAATGAATGTTATTTTACGTACGTTAACCTTATACAACAGTATCTAGCTTTATGACAATACAATACCATGAAATAGATAACTAGAGGTTAAACTATAGTTTATATTTATTATAAACAATTGTTTATGTTTGCTTAACGAGATTTCTGTATAATTTATTGTATTAACACACTACGGCTATATTTATTCTTCTATCATTTATTATACAATTGAATTGCTTAAGGCTTATATGACATAAAGAAACCCTTGTATATGTATGTATTCCGTAGGAAAATTCAAGACTTACACCTTTTTTTATTTCACAGTTTTATTCTGCATAGCAGGGTAGACAGGCGGTATCTAGTATCAAGACCCTCCGTACTCCGCTATCCACCGAACTCGAGAAATTGCGTATTGAGTAGTGGAACTCAATATCACGCATCGCGAAGAAATGAAAATAATTTAAACATAATCATTCCTTGAGACCGGTCGTTTCGCAGTGGGACAGCGTCTGACTGTAACGCGATCGGTTGTGGGTTCGATCCACAACCCACACGGGGGAGTGATTATATTTAAATTATTATCACTTCCTCCCTCTGGTAAGACAAAGTGCAGCATTTAGTTCCACCTCTCAACACGCAATGTCTCAAATTCGTTGGACAGTAAAATACGGAGTGTCTTGGCACTAGGTACTTTCTGTCTACCCTGCGGGATAAAAGCGTGAACCTAAAAAAATAAATAATCATTTCTCCGAGTAGCAATTGAACTCCCAACCAGTCGCGTTTCCAATCAAATGCTCTCACTGCGCCACGACCGTCCTCGGATATAATAATAATTTGCCTTACTTAGTTCTTAACCTAAAATTTAAGATTTCTAACTTTATGTAGTTAAGAGATACTTAAATAGTTATTAAACACAGATAATGCTGCGGCAGTCGCGACGAAGCCGAAGAGGCGGGCGTACTTGCTTAAGAGGAAAGCGCTCACCACTGGTTTCTTTGATCAGAGCCGTGCAAAGGACGGCGACAAGGAAAAAGGTAATGTATTTTATAAAAGCTTCCCAGTTTTACCATAAAATATATGCGTATTCATTACTGAATATTAAATCAATGAAATATGGTTAATTTTTGTTTAAGAGAATGAAATACTCTTTTGGCAAAGAAAAATTATGTCTTAAGTTTTCTATAGAAAATAACAATAACAACCTATATAAATTTCAAGTTCTCCTAATAAAACAATTTACCTCACAAATGACTAAAACAGGAAGTAATCGTAGAACTCGTAGTGGCTACGTAGCACCTCTACGATTATTATTTACAATAGAAACAAACGTTTTATATAAAAGGATTCTATATACGGATTCTTTGCAGCTACTAGTCTACTGTGCAGGAATTAAAGAACTTTATGTTGCCCTGCACAGTAGAGTAGTAAGAGAAGCAGCGTCAAGACACTCGGTAGACTGCTTTGTTATTAAATGGCGATTTCAACGCCACGCTTGATCTTACGGGAGCGGGTAGATAATTTATATATAATCATTTTTTCAAGTGGTAATCGAATCCACAACTAATCGCGTTTACAATCCCATGCTGTCACATTCGCTTTGATAGAATATTGTGCGCCTATATATGTATATATATCGTTTAGGCTCACTAAAAGCTCTGTAAATCCATCCAATTTAAACAAATAATTATTTTTTTTGATTGACCAAAACAAATAAAAATAAAGCAGCGCCAAAATATTTGTTTAATATAATATAACAATTTCATAATACAATTCACAAATATTTCATAGCTTCTGGCATTTTGTCAAATGGTATCAATAGCCCAGTGAGTCCAATAGATGAATAACGCGTCTGCCAGTGTCGAAGTGTCGGCTTCAATGCCGATCGTCTTGTGTGTGACACGTGTACTTAAAGTGATATAATAATCTAGTATGATTAGTATTTACCACATTGTTACGTATTCTGGTTATTTTAATTGGAATAAACTGTTTTCGGTTTTCGGTTGAATTTAAATCATCATATACGAATTTTTTTTTGGACGCGTTTGACACGAAAAGGTTGGATTAATCCCTAGTCTTGGGATTTAACATTGGATACTTACATTGGAGTTATTGAGGAACATAAAAAAGGACTAAGTGCGGTGTTGAGTTCCACCATTTTACTCTAAATTTCTCAATTTGAGACGGAGAATAGAGAACATAGTGACGTAAGAATGGATTCACTGTGACTACTCTATGAATGTGAATACGGAGATTTGTACTTGTTGAAATAACTAACAAATAACTTTGCTTACTTGATAAAATAAAAATAAATCTTTTTATAATAGTATTGTAAAACTTTTAAAAATATATAAAATTTTCGTAAGTTACTGTCATAAGTGATTTAGAAGATAACTTAAATATCTTATACGGCACTTGAGTAGAACACAAAGAAGAGACTGTCCATACAGAACCATAAATATAAATTATATTAAGAAATCATTAAGAAAAAAGCAAACAGAAACATTCAAAGCTTTAACTAATAGATTTAAAAAATCGAATACCTGAAATTTTGAAATCGAAAACCTTGATGACGGTTGTTGCGTAATAGAACAGAAACTGTACACGCGATCGGTTATCTGTTCGATCCCCACTCGGAGGAGAGATTATATTTAAAATAGTTTACTTCCATTCTCTGGTAGGACAAAATAAGGCGTTGAGTTTCAACACTCAACACGCAACTCTCTCTCTTCGACTTCTCTCGAACTCGATGTCTTGACACTAGGTACCGTCTATCTACCTACCACTAGGTACCGCCTATTTACGCTTTTGTCCCGTGTAGCAAATGCGGGATAAAAGCGTAAACACCTGAAATATTCAAATCGAATAAAAAACACGAACAATAAAACAGTTACAATATCCAGAATATCAATCCGCGTCGGTGCTTGCATACCAGAAACATAAAATTATACGTTTAGAAGCCAATAAAACGTACACTAGACAGTGCGGCTAATGAATATATCAAACTGATTTACTATATGCCTGTATAATGTATATACGAGTATCGTAACTTATACTTCCCTTTGTCTCAGGCAAAATCATGGCAGGTGGCTGTTTGTTATTTGACCCCTAAATGATTTATTCTACGTGAATCTCTAATATTTTTAGTTTATTTTGAGATAAATTTATAATTTAACTAGTTTTTCCTGTAACTTCATCTTTCAATTTACTATATAAATGCATAATTGATATTCGTGTATTGTAACTTGTACTTCCCTTTGTCTCAGGCCAATCGTAACAGGTGGTTGTTTGTTATTCGACCCCTGAGTGATTTATTCTACGTGAATCTTTTTAGTTCACTTTGGAATAAATTTAATATTTTGCTTATTCGTAGCTCTTGAATTTGTATATGTGATCGATAATTGTGCACTGAACAGAACAATTTTAATATTAACTATTTTTAAAGTGTTTTCCACACTTAAGAATAGATTAGGATTTTAGTTAAACGGCATTTCTATATTCTAGAGTAAGGCGTTCTAAGTCTTGTAAAATAATTAGATAGCTTATCTTTCCTCTGTTCTTCATTTACTTTAAAAGTTAAGAAAGGCTGTTTTTAGATGTTCAATATTGACATTATAAAGAAGATTGGTAATTGAATTTAAAGTAAATAATAACACAAGGACACTCCGTACTTCGTTTTCCACCGAATTCGAGACGAGGTGTTGCGTGTTGAGTGGAGGAACTCAACACCGCACTTTGTCTTGCCTGAGCGAGGAAGTGAAAATAATTTTAAATATAATCACTCGCCCGAGCGGGGATCGAACCCACAACCTGTCACACTGCGCCACGACTAGCCTCATGTAATGTTAATAATAATATTAATACTGTGAATTTCATATACTAAAATATCAATAAAACATTCTTAATTTTCTTATTTCTTTGCCTACTCTTCAAGTATCAGAATTGGCAAAAGTTTTATTATTAAATGCCCAAGTTCAATTGTCTGAAATAATTAATTTCAAAACACATAATTAAAGCACACCTATATCGATGTTTTAATATGTATATTTTTTTCTTGTTCTTCTTCTTTGTCGTACTCTTCATTAACCAAGGTGTCGTGTCCGCTCTGGTAGGCCCTGGCGGGGGTAACAAGCTTTAGTGATGTTAATGTTTAAATTAAATAAATAACTTGGAAACTACTTGAATGTAAAAAATATTACTTTTTTAATAATAAAAAGTGAATTTATTTAAAACTAAAATAAATTAAAAAGTGTTCGAACCGTCAGGTTTCCAAAGATGTATTTTCGAATACCAAAATATATGATTAATCCGTTTAAAATAGTTTCATTTCAAAATCGCGAAAATCAAAGATCTTATTAGATTAAAAAATATTGACCAAAGACCTATTAGTTCTATTCTCTTTTTTGTACATTTAACAGAATGTAGCATTTATCAAATATGTTAATAGTAACGCTGGTCAACATACTAACATCTTTATATGTAACAAGATTTTTAATGTCTTAATACGTTAAAAGGATAAGGGTTATAGAAATCAAATCAGAATGCTCCACATACGAATGGTGGTTTTATATTATATAGATTTATTGATATGTTCTTAAACTTCAATATGCAATTATACTATCAATAGTATCTTATTTATTTAATTAATCGTTTTTAGCTTCACACTTTTTATCCCGCATAGCAGGGTAGACAGAAAGCACCTAGTGTCAAGAAACTTCGTACTTCGCTTTCCACCGAACTCGAGACATTGCGTATTGAGTGGTGGAACTCAACGCTGCACTTTGTCTTTACCAGAGCGAGGAAGTGAAAATAATTCAAGCATAATCGATTGCACTGCCTCGATTGGGGATCGAGCCCACAACCGATCACGTTTACAGTCAGACGCTGTCGAATTGCGCCACGACGCAAAATTAATCTTATTATCTTATTTATTAAAAAATTTAAACGGGACTAAAAGCGAATGTAGAAAGTTTATTATGAAATATATTATAATCAATATATACAGATAGAAAGTTTTGTATTGTAATTGAAAACTTTTCAAGGCAACTAAAACGTTTAATATGTTTTGGAAAACAATCAAAACACTCAAAATTCCATTTGACGCACGCTTAAGATGATGTGTACATAGGATTTTCCACAGCATCCCAGCAGGAAGCGAACAGTTCACATCTGTTAATGTCGTTGACCATGCCATCGTAAAATCAATACTGACTAAACCCGTGGGAATTCAGAAAGCGTGGAAATTTAAAATAGTGTAGGCGCCGGCGTAACGTACTATATTTAGATAATTCTTGAGGATTGTCTCTCATCACCTCCGTATATTGTTCTGACTGTACATTGGTCGCATTTCGTTATTTTCTATTTACTCAATGAAATATTTATATTGGAATAGATTTTACATTTATATTGATATTTTGAATTATTGTTAACATTGTGCATCAATTGGCGATTTGTATAGAGTTACTTAAAGAAGTGATTTTGGACTTAATGTTTTTTTAATGATTTAAAATTAAATGTATTTTTTTAGCTTCATGATTTTATCCCGCATAGAAGGGTAGACAGAAAAGACCTAGTGTTAAGATATTCGTGCTTCGTTTCCACCGAATTTGAGATATTTGTGTGTTGAGTGGTGGGTCCCAACGCCGCACTTTTTCTTACCAGAGAGTAGGAAGTCAAGATAATTTAAATATATTCATTTTCCCGAGTGGAAATTGAAACCACAACCGACCACGAGGAGAGTCAGACGCTGTCCCACTGTGCCAACACCGGCCTCTAATAAAAATGTTGAAATAAATGATTTTTGAAATTTAAAATTTAAGACTTAATATTTTGTTTGAGTCATACAAGTTTGACTCACTATATATTTTAATATATGAACTGATCATATGGAGGAATAATAAAACAATTATCGTTCCGTGTTGTTGCTTTTGAAGACATCCCAAGTATTGCAGTGTTCAAAAAAATTGAAGCCGGTCACGGCGCAGTGAGACAGCGTCTGACTCTCCTACATTAAACGATGGGTTGTGGGTTCGATCCCCACTCGGGGAGTCATTATAATTAAATTATTTTTACTTCCTCGCTCTGGTTCGAAATTGCGGCGGTGAGTTCCACCACTCAACACGCAATATCTCGAATTCAATGGAAAGCAAAGTACGGAGTGTCTTGGCGACCCTGATATGCGGGATAAAAGTTTGAAGCTAAAAAAAATTGTATCGGACAGAATAAAATAATGTGGTAACCAAAACAAGTATTTTAAGTTAATGCAAATTAAATGTGATATTCATTAAATTTGCATGAAGTTAAAAATTCAAATAAATACTTGTTTTGGTCAGAAATCAAAATAATTAATGTATTTAAGTAGAAGAAGCTGTATATTAATATTTTTGTCATCTCGATACCAATTTTGCACAATCTAGTGTCATATCAGTCTGGCTTTTACTTTTCGTTCCAACATTTACATAATTTTGGATTGTCGAAGATAACACCAGATGGCTACCAATATAACAACTCACCCTTGCTAAGGTAGCAGGGGTGAGTTGTTATATTGATAACCTTTAGAAAGTAATCTTAACCCTATCTAATTTTCTACTAATTCGAGCATTCCTTGAAATGTTAACTTCAGTATAATTTTTTGTCATTTTTTTTTGTTTCACACTTTTCATGCCACAAAGCAGGGTTGACAGGAGGTACCTAGTGTCATGACGCTCTGTATTCACTTTCGGCCAAATTTGAGACATTACCTGTTGAGTGGCGAAACTCAACGAGGAACAACAACAAGAGGGAGATATTTGAATACCCTAAAAATATAAAATTTACAAATTATTTATGAAAACAACTCATTTTAATATTTTTTCTTAATATATTTTCAAAACTAACCTTTTATCTCGTACCAGTGTTTTGTCAAACGTCTAACAAACTGAGCTAGACCTTGTACACACAATGTATACATTATTTCACTTCTTTATAAGTTTGCGTGTCGGTTGTTTATATTGAATTCGTGCCAAATCCCCTTAATACATTATGAAAGTGTTACATTTAAGTTTTTTTCCTTATCGCACCAAAAATTTGGGTCGTACATGTCAAATGAGTCAAGTATTTTGGGTTAGTGGCGTATTTGCGGTTTGCTTTTAAGCATTTCTCTGTATCTTTTTTTTTAGCTTTACGCCTTTATTTTGCAATAACAAGGGTAGACAAGTGAAGTCCCCAGTGTCACGACACTCCGTACTCCACTTTTCGCCAAATTTGAGATATTACGTGTTGAGTGACGGAACTCAATATCGCGTTTTGCCAGAGCGAGCTTATGAAATTAATTTAAAATAACCCATTCCCACGAGTGGATTAAACCTCGAAAATGGAGACGCTCGTTCCACTAAGTATTGGTATAAAAATTTGGACTTCATCCGTAATAGCATGCATTTTAGTAGTAATAGGTTCAATTTTTAGAAGAACGTAAAAGGCTATTCTTTATTACAAAAAATCATATATATCTTGTTTGCTGTTAGATATGTGTGCGTATTTTAAGAAGCAATGTTTTTTCTTATATATTTACCATATTTAAATAATTTATTGATACCATCTCTACGTAAGGAGAGTTTGTTTTATAAACAAATGTTCCCAAGTGAGACACACGCCCACATTTCCCTATTGTTCGCTGAGTACCGCAAATAGCGCGGCCTTTGTACTATCATTTATAAACTTAGCGTGTAGGATAGTTTAATAGCTTCCTTAACGTTTTTTTAGCTTCACGCTTTTATCCCGCATAGCAGGGTAGACAGAAAGTACCTAGTGTTAAGACACTCCTTACTTTGATTTCCACTGAATACGAGACATTGCGCGTTGAGTGGTGGAACTCAACGCCGCACTTTGTCTTATCAGAGTGAGAAAGTGAAAATAATTTTAATTAGTATTATATTATTTTATTTTACGAAATAAAAGTATAATTAGATATATTTAATTAATTTAAAAGATATAGTATTTATCGGAATATTTTGTTAATATAAACGTATAAACATAACATTTTGCATATTTCATGCTCTTTTGGCATTAAGTTTTTTTTACAAAAGACTCCAAAGGTCTTTATATAATAATATTAAATGATAAACACAAAGAAAGATAGATGAATATATAAACAATAGCAGCTTCACGCTTTATCCCTTATAACAGCCATAGCCAGACGACTCAACGTCAAGGTAAAAACAGAAAGAGATATAACAATACCTTAAAGCGATAATCGTTTACTTAAATTGAAACATATAAAAAAATCAAAAAATCTTAATATGATTAATTTTTTATAATGTTTCAAATTTCAACTAACCCAGATCCACCAGCAAGGCGACTCATTGAAATGCTAAGGAATTTCTTAACAATTGATCTCAAATCACCATACGTATAAAATAACTAAGCATTTCTTAATTTTTCTAATCAAATTTCTCTACTCAACATGTAATGTATCGAATTTAGCGGAAAACGGAGTGTCTTGACTCTAGGTACTTCCTGTCTACCGGGCTATGCGGGTTAAATGTGTGAAGCTAAAAACGATAATTCTTTATTCTTATGATTTCTATAATAATATAATAAATAAATAATAAAGTAATTATGTTGTAGAGTCTACGGGCAGTGTCTTCGGAATGCCGCTCTCCCAGTGTGTAGAGACGGAACGTGCTCTAAGGAAACACGGTGGGTCCAGAGCTTCCCTAGCGTCGCTGGGAGCATTGGAAAAGGGCGATGATGTAAGTTTTTATCTTATTTTCTCTTATTAATAAATATAAAAAAAATTGTTAGTTAAAGTATAGGAATTACTTATTTATTTGCATTCGAACACAAAAAAAAATAGTGGTCATAGTCTGATGTTCTTTGCTGCGCGCCTTATACCGCATAGCATGGGGTAGTCACCACCTATTGTCAAGACACTCCATTGACTGCTTTCCGTCCGAACATTGTTTAGTGTCAAACTCAACGCTATATTTTGTCCTCGCAAAGAATTAAAAATAATTTTTAAATGTAATCATTCCCTTGAATGAATATCGAACCCACAACCAATCGACGCTATCTCACTCCGCCCCTATAGATTTATTTTAAGAACTTTTAAAATTAGTTCGTATGGTATAAATTGTAAATATATTGAAATTATGATCAATATAAGCGGAGTGTCATGGCATTATGTTCTCTCTGTCCTACCCTGTTATATGGAAAACAGAAAAAAAAACAACATTTAATACTTAACGTAGACATAGAAGTTTGTACCTTAGGAATAATGTTTAAATGAGTTACACGACAGGTAAGCATGTATTGTATTCAAATCCCACTACATTGAAAAATTTTTCAATGAAACAGAACGACGTACAGTTTATTATACTTATATATTAATAAAGATATATTAAAATTATACTTTATATGTTAATAAATAAGCATTTGTTATATAAATTATTTTTTCTTGGGTTTTCACTTTAATAGCACGTCCGTTCTTAACCATCCGGTCTTGAATTATCAATAGACTTAATAATATCTTTGAACGGACTAATCGCGTATATTTTGGTATTCGAAGATACATTTTCGGAAACCTGACGTTACGAACACTACAGTGGTCCGTGGCCACAGGTAGGACCATATTAAAATAGTTTTATTTAAATCATCAATAAACTTATAAAACCTATGTATTGTACACACTATGAAAAAAGATAAAACGTTTTAACTTAAACATTTCGAATACGGGGAAGTCCCGTTTGGAATTTAAATTGATGACGTAAGCTTGTTTGATTATTTAAATTACTTCACGTGACTTGTATAAAATAGTAATCTGCTTTTATATATATAAAAGCATATATAAGCGTAACAGAAAAATAAATATAATTAACTCATTCGTATAATATGTGGAATTAGTGTTCATATTCCCGTAACTTCTTTATGTGTAAATATTTTTAATTTGGTTATGTAAAATTTTTTTCTTGAGGCCGGTCGTGGCGTAATGTGACAGCGTCTGACTGTAAACGCGATGGCTTGTGGGTTCCATTTGTACTCACAGTAGAGGTTGTTTTTAAATTATTTTCACTTCCTCTCTTTGGTAAAACAAATTGCGGCGTTGAATTCCGTCACTCAGCACGCAAGTCTTGGATTTGGCGGAAAGCGAAGTACGGAGTGTCTTAACACTAGGTACTTTCTGTCTACCCTGATATGCGGGATAAAAGCGTGAAGCTAAAAATAATACAATATTTTATAATTAAAACAGGAGCAAACATCCATTTCTTCTAATAAATGAATTCCCTCCGTTTTTTCTGCCTATTTCGCTAAAAATACGTAAAATACTTGAGAGGAAAAGAATAATATTTTGTCAAATTAAAATAACTGAGTTGTTTAACAGTTGTAAACGCTGTACGCTAAAAACCTTGTGCGTTTCTTCTTTCATCGATTGGACTGTGGAACACCTAAACACATAAACTACATAAATTCCCAGAATAGTGGAGCAAAAATAGAAATAGCACAGAGCTATCCTATTTTTATTGATACTTATATTAGCATGGATGCGGTAAATCTAACAATAAGATTGTATTTAAGTCATTTATATTAAATATTATTTATCGTTTAAGTAAGTAAATATTTTTTGCTGAAAATTTCAGTTTTGAAATCTTAAGTTAGTTTAAATGTTTTTAATTGTTTTTTTAGTTTATATTTTTTTAAAATTCACGCTTCAATTTATCCCGCATAGCAGGGTAGACAGATAGTACCTAGTGTAAAGACACTCCGCACTTCGCTTTCCACTGGATCCCAGACTTTGCGTGTTGAGTGGCGGCACTCAACGCCGCGTTTTGTTTTACCAGAGCGAGATAATTAAACTAATGTAAATATATTCTTTCTCCGAGTGTAAATTGAACCCAAAACCAATGGCGTTAACAGTCAGACGCTCTCCCACTATAAATATAAAGACAACTCAAGCTAAACTATAATTTCATATAAAGTGATAAAACTCTCTATTTTGGTACCGCATCATGAGATAAGCGACCTTTATATTTGCCACACACCCGCAAATAGTGTGTAAACTGTTAACTATTTAATACCTTCAAATACAATATTACAAGCATATTTATGATAATATCAATACTTCAGTTATTATAGCAAACGGGTGTACATAAATTATTGTAACGTCATAATACACAGTCTGGCGAGCCACCAGTGTAACTGGAGCTTTAGGGATTGAGGAGTGTCTCTCTTAAACTAAGTGGATAATGAAATAGCGGGTCCATGTCGTCTGGTTGGTGTAACGATTTGGCATGCGGCATTCGAAGATCAGAAATAGTTCCCTGATGCAAGCCAAGACACGCAACACGTACGGTTGCACCTGGACCTATCCACCATAGGGACAAATGCATTTAGGAATTTCTCGACATCCGATCATATCTTTATTGTGTAAATGTTGTAAATTTAACGAGATAATATATGTTGGGGTTATAATCTTTTACTATAGCTATTCTATAGCAAGCATTAATTTATATGAGGCTGGTCGTGGCGCAGTGGGACAGTGTCTGACTGTAAACGCGATCGGTTGTAAGTTCGATCCCCACTCGGGGGAATGATTATATTTAATATTTTTTACTTCCTCGCTCTGGTAAAGATAAAGTGCGGCGTTGACTTCCACCATTCGACAAGCAATGTCTCGAATTCGTTGGAAAGCGAAGTACGTACGAGTGTCTTGACACTAGGTACTTTCTGTTTACCCTGCAATGCGAGACCAAAGCGTGAAGCTAAAACAATATATATATATATATATATATATATATATATATATATATATATATATATATATATGTATATATGAAAATGTAGCTGATCGCTGTCTATACATGGAAAATATTAAAAAAAACTGTCATGAAGGCATTTATTAATGTCATAGAATCTGAAACAATGATTTTTGGTTATTTTATCTGTATGTCGGTTTATCTCTTTATCTACGCTCTTGTGCAATTATGCAATTTACATAATTACATTTTTTTTAATTGGATTAACCTTCTCTTAACATTATATCGATTCATAAATAAGATAGTTGTAATAATTTAGATTATTTTGCTTGAAAAAAATATAGCTAGAGTTAAGTCCACGCAAGCAAATTTGCGGGAATTCATTAGTTAGCTATTTAAATCCAGTTAAGTTTTTCCTCCAAGTAACCTTTAGGAAACCGTAACGTTTGGCGCTCCGTCCTCTTTGCGTACCCAGCAAGGGATAAATCCTGAACATAAAAAAAATCTATTCTTTTTTACTTTGAATAAATTAAAAACTTAAAGTAATGCTATTATACTTGTAGCTCCTGAATAAATGGCTTTAATTTCACTTTCATTAAAAAAATCATTTTGTATATATTAATATATTAAAAATATCGTATCAATACATTTTACTCTAGTTTTAATAGTTAATTTTCTTTTTATTTTCTGAACGAATCAAGAAAACTAGAATAATCTTGATTTATTTAATCTAGACCGAAACATCTATATAAATACATTGAGCGTTCAGAGAACCTCTATCGGGAACGAAATTTCTTGCGTATGAAATTAGAATTAAAAAATACACTTTACATAGAATTTTATTAGATTTATTTCAAGTAATATAGAAATATTGTTATTTTATTAAAAGTTTTATTTATTTCACCACAAAGCGTTTTCACAATATAATTCTTAATATTAAGTTAGGTACAGTGTCGGTCAACGGTTTTTGGAAGCTACTGTCGCCGTACTGGGAAACCTGTACTACGGCATACAGGACCATCACCTTACACTTATTATAATAATACTATAGCTATTTCTAAAATTAAACTCCTCCTTAACCGAATTAAGGACTTTTGTTTAACTCATATCCCGTATAACTGGGTAGACAGGAAGTACTTAGTGTCAGGACACTCCGTACTCCTCTTTGAGTGGCGGAATATAACGCCGCGATTTGTCTTACTAGAGCAAGAAAAAAATTCATATAAATCAAATATAATAAACTTTGTTCAAAAAAAAAATTATATATAACCTCAAGAATAACACACTAGTGATAAACTTGAATAAATCGTGAACAGTAAATTACATTGCATTTGTATAAACATGATTTACATTGGACTCTAACGTAAATACTATCCTCGTAACGCAGCGCCGTTTTCACGGATCATATTATTGCTTCACGCAAACAAACAATTGCACGCTGAAGAATTGCCTCTATTCATTGTCAATTACTGTGTTGACGTGTTTCACACAATTTTCTATAAAATGCTCGTGAATTGCCTTATATATTATATATTTTATAATATCTAAAAAATAAACAATAATTAGAGTAAAAAGCTGTTATTTTAACAGTTTTTTACTAAATGCATATATTTGTATACATGGTATTTGTACCAAAATTACGTTGTTTACAAATTTTGTCTAAACACTGGAGCGGCTGGACTGATTTTGACGGAACTTTCACTGGCAGATAGCTAATGAAGTAATAAGTAATTATGTTGCTTTTATTTTACAATCAAGTCGCCGGCAACGGTCGTTGTATATAAACTTTGTTACAATCCTCCTCACTGGTTATTAAATAGTAGAATATGTGTGTTCTGGTCGCGAGAATAGAGATTTACGTATCTTTCCAATACAAGGCCGGCAAGGCTTTCTTCTTCAGTTTAAAATATTGTCACTAACTAAAAAACTATGGTTTAGTTATGTTAGATTAAAACGCTACTTAACGATATTATAAGCAAGCTACGTGATACTTGTATGTATGTAAACAGAAATATTGATTTTAAGAAAATAGGAAAGCATTTTAAACAACGCAAATTCATACTAGCGTTTGACTGTAACCTCAAGGAATGATTATATGTAAATAATTTTCATTTCCACGCTCTGGTCAGACATAACGCAGCGTTGAGTTCCACCATTCAATACGCAATATCTCGAATTCGAAGGAAAGCGTATTAAGGAGTATCTTTACAGGTATTTTCTGTCTATCCTGCCATGCAGGATAAAGAATTCTATCTTTTACGCATGGCTTCTCACAATAAACGTTGAAAATAGTTTAAGAGGCTAGTAATAAAATATGATATAAATATATCTATTTTCTAGTGTTCGTGAATATAACGAGTATATTTTTTGACCTCATCCAATACTAACTCGTCCTTAAGTTAACCTTTTTTACTATATTGATAGATAAAGCGATAGATAAAAAAACGAAATATATTTAGAGATACTATATATTCAATATAAATGTGGCAGTAATAAAATATAATAAATAAAAGTAATTAAGTAGTTTAGCTACAAAAAGACAACTTGGTTGACAATTAAAACCATAATATCAATCATAATATACGTCACCTACGCATCTACGACGTCGGGCGTAGCGCAGTGCGACAAGCGTCTGACTGTAAACGCGATCGGACAAAGTGCAGCGTTAAGTTCCGCCACTTAACACGCACGTAATATGTCTTGCGCTTGATTCCCACTCGGAGGAGTGATTATTTTTAAACTTTTTTTCACTTTCTCGCCCTGTTAAGACAAAGTGTGACGTTGAGTTTGGCCACTTAACACGCAATGTCTCGAATTCGGCGGAAAGCGAAGTACGTAGTGAACGTAGTACGTAGTCTGAAGCTAAAAAAAGAATACATCATGGAGAACCTCTAAGAGAAAGGTTTGATAATTAGATGCTAAGACACTTTATTCTCTCTGCTTAGCCTGAAATATGAAATAAACGTATCATATATTGAAAATCTCTTAAACGTCGACACCTATAAGGTAAATTGTTGTAGTAAAACGATATATTACAAGCAGACGACGGCGCAGACGTGCGTAGGCGCATTGGAAGCGTTTAATATGTATGACATAGAATCGAGAGTTGTTTACTCGATACATCAAACTAATGTCAGCGCTCGATAGTTTTGATTTATGAATGCGATTTCAGTTTACTGGCGGTTGAAATAGACACAGTTTGTGGAACTATTAACGTTCGGATTGTATGGACTCGGGTCGTTAACTGAGATCATTTGATGATTTACTTTGTCGTGTGAATAGTTTGGTTATAATAACATTTTATTTATGTGTGACAGGTGAATTTGACATATTGTATATTAGCGTTTTGTGTATAAATATATTTTCTTGCTAATGAAACTGTTTCTGAGCTTCTTTGAGGTACAGTAGGTCTCCTCACAGTCGGGAGAATGATATATTATTTTGATAGCTCCGCTTTAGTAAGAGATGCAAAGCACAGTATTAAACTCCGCACGCAATATTCAATGTCTTAATTACGTAACACTTCGAAGCGTCTACATTAGGATTGAGGTAGAGTGCCTTGTCACTATATTTCTTGGTGACTACTCCGCTATAACAGACTGTGCAGAAAAAAACGTAAAGCTCAAAATGTATATACCTACATAGATAACATGGTTTAACTTTAACCTTAACTTCAACTCTTAGTTAAAGATCATTTTTTTTGTAATATTTCTCCAATAATAAAGTATTTATATGATTTACGATTAAGAATTTTATTTATTTCAGTATAAACGTATGATATCAAGAACACGGAAGGAGGTCTCAACGTTCAAAGAAGTCGTTAAACACGCGTCTCTCTATCAAAGATATATGACATGCTATCCTCAACTAGAGTAACGATCTAGAATTTATCGTATTTGAATTTAAAGAATCATTTCAAGGGTATGTAAAATAAACTATAGTTGCCGAGAATATAGCGTGAGGAACTGATCATGGGTTTGATTTCCTCTGGGGGAATAGTTTTTATTTAAATTTTTATGTTTTCAACGCATTTATATGCTGGACCAAGTGCGGTGTTGGGTTACGCTATTTAGTAAATCTCTAAAGTGAACTAAAAGTGAATAACTAAGTGGTATATAAGTAATGATTGATATTTTTACGTCATATATTGTTGAAGATGTTCGTATTGGCAGTGCTTCGTATTTAGTAACTTAAAGTCATAGTTTTAAATCAAATCGAAGTGTCGGTTTAGTTACAAAAAATACAAACTAGATAACTAAAATATTAAAAAAATGTATAAAAGAATGTTTTTCATGGACCTTTTTTACTGTATTTATGCAAACAACTGTAGTAAGTTACAGTAAAACTGTAACTTTAAGGTTTTTTTTTATAATATATATTTCAATGGGAAAGTTGACTTATAATAAATTATTTTTTTAGACTAAAATTTTAAAATAAAGAACTGAAAAACCTGTTTATCTCTTAATTCTAACTACACCAGTCTACGCTAACGAAAACAACACATAAGAAACACACGCACACACACACACACACACAAATACAAATGAAATATACGTTTCCAAACAAAACGACGAACATCTGTCAGGTCATTAAACAAAAGCCAGATAGACAGCCGACCAATGGGTCAAATTTGACGTAGCGTGACGTCACGCTGACGTCACTCATATCTGGTTACCTGGGCGGCCTTACAGCGGCTGTTTTCATTAAGGCCACGATAATTTTATCGTATGACGCGTGCCGCTCATCTCTGTACCGACACAAATAGACAAGCAACTTCGCAGGTTATATCCGTGTTGCTTGCTGAACCCCCTCGCGTGAACTTTTTTTAGCTTCACGCTTTTATCCCGCATAGCAAGGTAAACAGAAAGTACCTAGTGTCAAGACACTCCATACATCGCTTTCCACCGAATTCGAGACATTGCGTGTTGAGTGGTGGAACTCAACTCCGCACTTTATCTTACCAGAGCTAGGAAGTGACAATAATTTAAATATAATCTCTCTCCCGAGTGGGATCGAACTTACAACCGATCGTGTTTACAGTCAGACGCAGCCTCAGTGTGCCACAACAGGCCTCTATCTTTTATTTATTAATTAGTTTATTTATTTTACAATTTTTAAAGTGTTAGTCCACACTTAGAATTAGATTTAAACATTTTTAAAAAAAACGTAAGAAAATTTGAACTCTTCAAAACCGTCTAAATGCTCTGAGCTGCTAAGCCACGCGTTCTACTATCAGCTACGTCGAAATTCTTATCTCAAATTCGGTGGAAAGCGAAGTACGGAGTGTCTTGATACTAGGTACTTTCTGTCTGCTATGCGAGATAAAAGCATGAAGATAAGAAAAAAAATCTAAATCAAGTACTGGTATTAAACCAAAAATGGCATTATTTAATTAATTACTTAAATAATTTTGTAAAAGATATAACTTAAATGTAATCTTCAGATCGGTATATGGTGACATCGTGTTATTGCTCTTAAGGTTGAAAGTTTCGTTAATATGTGGAAAAAAAAATATTTTGGTATCACTAACAACCGTTTCAGGAGTTGAACCCAATGTGCCTTCTCAAATACATTTGAAGAAACATATCTATTTACAATACTATATACATGTGTGTCATCAATGTTTTTGGTCTATTTGTTATTATATTCAAATAACAAATCAAAACCTATTACAAAGTTGAAAAACGTAGTAAATCACATAAAATCCTACGTTAATAAAGTTACCAATGCGATACTAATAAAATGTTACATAAGTCTTACCAATTTGTTTCACATCCAAACTAAATACAAAATTTACTTTATAAAAATATGAAACGTTTTTATATATAATAGCAGTTTAAAATAACAACTGAACAAACACTTGACTAGAAAGATTTATTTGCGATTAAACTGTACGCTTGTTTACCTACAAATCAGAGTAAGTGCTCCTATGACGTCTAAAGTATCACTCCTCATAAATGTAAATTTAAGTCTTCATAACTGTCCATTTCTTTTGGTGTTTGAACGTTGCGTCTATCAATTTAATATAAGAATGTCTAAGAGAAATGTACTGTAATATAATTACGTTTGATCTAAACATGAATTCAATGTTAAATTTGTTATAATAAATGTTTTTAAATACACAGAGTTATTATGTACGGTTTATTATTTAAACGAATTTCATAGTGCAATGGTTTTATTTAAATCAAGTTATTACAATATTACCTAATAGGATCTTTGATTTTCGCGATTTTTACACATTTTTAATGAAACTATGTTCACGTATATAACGTTGGTATTTTTATACACTTTACTGTGCAGTATTTGAAAGGTCAGGTTTTCAAAAGTGTGTTTTCGAATACCAAAATATCCGCGATTAATCCGTTAATAATAGTTTCATTTAAAACGCATTACCTGGTAGATATTATAATTTATTTTATTGTTATCCTGTAAGCTTACATAGGCATCACTACCCTCTAAGTGTGTATTTATTTAAGATCTTATCATTACTTACTGTGTGAACATTTATTTGTTTCATTCATATTTATGTTAATAAAGAATTTTTGAATTGAAATGATCTAGTAGGAAATAGGTTCCAGGAGTCGTACTGGACTGTATGCGTCGGTTCTTTCTCCGACGTAAGAATGGCGTTCACGTTACAAGCGCTGTAAGACCTGAACGGAATTTACCATCAGTAATATTTCAGAGTATTACTATATTGCGAGATCGTTTGTCAAATTTCGCTTGAGAGCATGTTTACATATAAAATATTTTTAGATCTTTGGCAGGGACATAAACATGATATTTTATTCCATTGCTTTTCGTCTTATTATTCTTACTTATTTCCCGTCTACTACTTATTTACAGTCTTTCACAGGAAAAGATCTCCAATGTGAACCTTTTAAAATCATATAAATAATATTTTGACAAATAATACAAAAAATATTTTTTTCCCATTTTCAGAGCGAATCCTGTGACTCTGGCGAATGGGGCTGGTCAGGATTAGAAGAAGGTGGCGGTGGTCCAAGAGTACCGGCATTAGTCACTGCGTGTTTGGCGCATTTAAGGAGGCATGGCCTCCGTACCCTGGGTCTTTTCAGAGTGTCGTCCTCTAAAAAGAGGGTTAGACAGGTGAGTTTGATGGAAAATAGCAATACAGTGTGGGTCTGTTACTTAAATAACTTTCGTATCGCGTCTAATTGCGTTTAATAACGCTTCTATGCAAAAGTTTCTTGATTATATAAAAAAAATATATAAGCAATTAATTTATAGGTGAATAGGTACGTGCTCTATTCAGACGTTATTAACTTAATGCTAAACATGGGGTGAAAATCCCTTGCCTGTTTCTGTGTTTGTTTTTAAGATAAACCCATGGAATGCTAAAAATGTCTTCTCTCGATAACATAAGAGAGAAAACACTAAACTACCTAACGTATTATTTAATGGTGAAAGTGATGATACTTTCTCGCATTTCTTATTTAATCAAAAGGATTGATATATAGATGTATACGTAACTCAACACTGCATTTGGTAAGAACTGATCTTAAACAAATTTAGAAATACCAAAACTCTATGAAATTTTGATAATAATATCAAATACAAACGTATATATGTTTTGTAAATATTAAACAAAGTAACAGTTGATACAGCAAAACACTTGTTACAAACGGTTACTATGACAGAAAATAAAGTAGTAGTAAATCTAGCCAAGGCGAGTTTACGGATCCGATTCGAACACGCGCCGTAAGAATAAAACATTGGCTGACGGAATTAGATGTTTTCTAAAGTAGTGCTATTGATTCGCGTCGTTGACCTAAATTTAAGATGAATTGTCTTAAAATAACGTTTTTTTTTGGATTTAACTAAACTTATATTATATGAAACTATTTTAAACGGATTAATCACATATATTTTGGTATACGAAAATATATTTTTGGAAATCTGATGTTTCGAACTGTTCACAATAATCCGTGGTTATACATTTTAAGAACTCGACGTTTCAAGCACTTTATACTTATCCTTTGTCTTAAAATAACTTTTTTTTTGGATTTAACTAAATTTATATTAAATAAAACTATTTTAAACGGAGTAATCGCGTATATGTCGTTGTTTAGTAATTTACTTATAATAATTGGACAAATATGATATACGATCGGACTGTCAGTCGAACGGGCTCTAGTTCTGTAACCCGACTTCTGAAAGCTGGGGTTATGTTTTAACCGCGTATGTAAATATGTATGTATGTATGTTTGTTTCTTTGTTCTCTTGCAATAACCCGTGAACTGATTTTGACAAATGATACATCGTTAGGTTCGTCTTAAGAACGCGAGTCTCAATGAATATATAAAGTGACTAAAAGAGAAAATGACGGATTTTAAAACTTAATTTTCAACCGCAGTTGGGTTTTTATTACTCTTTAATTATTACTTATGTAAAATGAAATGTTTACAATTATCAGAAAATTTTGTCCTTTTCTCCCGCATAGCAGGGTAGATAAAAAGCACCTGTGTACTCCGTACTTTGCTTTCCACCAAATTCGTGAAATTGCGTGTTGAGTGGTGGAACTCAACGTCATACTTTATCTTACCAGAGCGACGAAGTGGAAATAATTTAAATATAATTAGCAGGGATCAGCAGGGATCAGCAGGGAATAGGACCCATCTCGTTTACAGACAGACGTTTGTAACCGAGATGGGTGTCCCACTGCGCCACGAACGGCCTCTACGGGTCACTATTCCCAAAAAATTGAATCTAAATCTTAATTTTTTTATAATATGAAAAATTCTCTATTTCCAGCTCAGAGAAGAATGGGAGCGGGGTCAGGATGCAGCGTTAGATTCCGCAGTGTGTCCGCACGACGTGGCCACGTTGCTGAAGGAGTTCTTACGAGACCTGCCTGATCCTTTACTGTGTAGAGACTTGTACCCAGCGTTTTTAAATACACAGAGTGAGTAATTATATAAGCTTATAATATCTTAGTCTTTAAGTATTTTTAATATTATAATATTGTAATAGGTACTATGAAGTAAATATAATCATTTTAATGATTTTAATGTTTGCTGTTATCTTACGAAATATATATTATAAGATTTTTAAATAAATTTAAAAATCTTATAATAATTATTGTATCTAGTTTAATTGCAAGTCAACTAGTGATAAAGGATTACTATAAAGTGCTTGAGAAATTGAGAGAGAAACGTTGAGTTCTTAAAATGTATTTTCAAATAAATTAAATCGAAAAAACATAATACCTTTTAAATGAAACTATTTTAACCGGATTAATCGCGTATATTTTGGTATTCGAAAATACATTTTGGACACCTGACGATTCGAACACTTTACAGTAGTCCGTAATCGCAGTCTACCTGTGACGCGATTAATCCGGCTAAAATAGTTTCATTTAAAATGTATAAAAATCGCGAAAATCAAAAAACATAATACCTACCTGCTTATCTGTGACCACGGATTATTGTGAACAGTTCGAAAAGATCAGACTTCCAAAAATGTATTTTCGTATACCAAAATATACGTGATTAATCCGTTTAAAGTAATTTCTTTTAAAAACATAATACACACGATTAATCTAAATTAAATAATTTTATCTAATGTGAGGTTTGAGTTATAAAATAATAATTGTGAAATAAAAGTAGCCTTAGTTACTTTCTGGGATCGTCTCACACACAGTACTGGGAAATAAAACAATTTTTATTTATTTGATTATTAAGTTACTCCTTATCACATTATTTATCTGCGAGTTAGTCTCGTCAAAATCACATTAGCCGTTCTAGATATTAGGCAGAACATACTGACAGATAGACAGTTTTCATATATGCCTATTTCCATTGGTTTTCGATATAAAATCAATAATTTTATATTAGACTATTTTAATTGGATTAATTGCGTTTATTCTGGTATTCGAAAATACATTTTGACAGGTAGACTATGACCACGGATTACTGTAAATTGTTTGAAACGTCAGGTGTCCAAAATGTAGTTTCGAATACCAAAATATACACGATTAATCTGATTAAAATAGTTTCATTTAAAATGTATAAAAATCGCTAAAATCAAAGATCTTATTAAATTAAAAATTATTTAAAATTCTATTGTTAATGAACGAATATCAGGGAAAAATTTTTGAGAGTGCTGGATGTAAAGCTGAAATTCGATATATATACATATATTCCCCACTCCTTAGAAATCCGCAACCGGCGCCTCCAATGGGAGGCGCTGCGCCTGATCGTGCAGCTGCTGCCGGCGGCGCACCGCGACACGCTCAGCGCGCTGCTGTCGTTCCTGGCGCAGCTGGCGGAGCACGCCGACGACGACCAGCAGCCCGGCAACAAGATGGACGCCGCCAACCTGGCTACTATATTTGCGCCTAACATACTGCATAGGAATAAGCCCAATGAGACAGCTAGGTAAGCAAATGTTAAAAATATTTAATGTTTTTTTTATCTATTATGTTTTTTTTTGTTTTATAGATCCACCAACATTTGTTTGCACCAGTACATACAAAAAAAATACACTAAACACAACTCAATCTAGATGTGGATACCTCATGCAAATATAAAAATTTTAAACGGATTAGTTGTGTATATTTTGGTTATCGATAATATGTTTTTGAAACAGAATCAGTTAATACGAAATTTTGTATCAGCTAACAGTTGAATGTCACCTCAATCTACCTGTGACTACGGACTTCGAAACGTTTGAAACGTGAGGTCTCAAATATGAAAATATAATTAATTCATTTAAATTATTTTCGTTTATGTACAAAATATTGTTGCTCTTACATCTACTTCAGCCTATGCTTTTCTTTATTTCCACTTAGTATTGCCATTAAGCAAAAGAATCTTCAAGAGAAAGCCTCCTCAAATATGCGGAGTCTGCAGTAATAAATGTACAACGTAAAACGTTCCAGTGCGGAGCAGCTGTCGGAGCGCGCGGACGTGATCAACGTGGTGCGTCAGCTGGTGGAGCGCCACTCGGAGCTGTGGGCGCTCCCCGCCGAGCTGCTGCACGAGGCCTACATCCACCTCGCGCACAACGCGCCCGCGCATCTGGACTCGCTGCTGCTGCGGAGGGCCGAGTGAGTTGAACCGGTGTAGCTGTAGATAGATCAATGGGCACAGGCAATAGGGGCGAGGAGAACGTCGTTCATACATCACACCACTCGACTTAATGAAGAGAACAACCTCCTTAGCACTCTATGGGCGCAGTGAGCTCGGAGGAGTACCTAGGACTTGTGATCCCAGTGTATATCTAAGGCATCCCATTAAAATGCATTAACACTTGCCTCCTCCTAGCTCCTATACATAATATTAGTAAAGTTACGCTAGTCGCAATGTAACACTTAAGCTAGGCGTTGAAAGTAATTTATTATTGAATTGTTGTTTAAAAAAGACCAAAAAAAGGCTAATAAACAATTATAAAACACCAACCATTTACAATGCAATTATAATAAAGTATATATATATATATATATATAAGTAATATATATATATAGTAATATATATATATATATATATATATATATATATATATATATATATATATATATATATATATAATCAGTGAGACAACGTCTGAATATAAACGCAATCGGTTGTGGGTTCGATTCCCACTCGGGGGAGTCATTATACTTAAAGTATTTTCACTTCCTCACTCTTATAAGACGAAGTGCGACGTTGAGTTCTTAACAAAGTAATGTCTGTTTACAGAAAAAAACTACTGTCACTGTACTGTACTTTACACAAACTACTATACTACTTACTGTCAACTAAAAAAAAATATTTATATATAAATAACATTTATCCTCTCCTCAACGATGACGTCTAACATCCAAACATCCTTCTTCATTAATTATTAATTTAATTTATTAAACTATTAATTTAATTTATACATAAATAAATAAAAGTCTTAAATCATGTCACAGATGTGCATCAGAATGCTCCAACACTAACTCTGAGAGCAAGCGGCTCTGGTCTCGGGAGAGCTTCCTGCACGCCGCCGCCAACACCGCCGCGCCCGCCTCCAGGTACACACACACACACACACGCGCGCAGAGAGGGAGAGGGAGACGTACACAGAGAGTGAAAGAGATAGAAATATAGGAGACTTTTGTAGTGTATAGAGAGTGAATAAATAGGATATATAGAGTGTATCACTCTTTAGAAATGTATAAAGATTTGTACGTAGCAATATTCAAACCTTTTTGAATCCTTTTAAAGCGCTTTAATAAATCAAGCAAATATAGGTACATAGGTAGTTGAGTTGATATAGCAACCCATAGAACTGATAGTACTGACATTTCCACAATAACAGATTTACAAATTGCGTGTGATAGAGTACTTTACTTAATAATATTTGATTTTAATAACAAATACAAATTTAATATTTAAATATATTGCAATTATAATATAGTCATATGCTTTACTAAGCGACGCGATTGCCAAGTTCCAAATGACATATATATATATATATATATATATATATATATATATATATATATATATATATATATATATATATATATATATATATATATATATATAATATATAATTTTTTTGACATATGTTTATTTTATTAAATAAACATATGTCAAAAAAATTAACGTATTAAAATTTGAACGACTAATTCAAAATTCTCATACTAATAAACATATTAAGATTTATTTTTATACGTTTTTTAAATACTTTTTCGTATACAAAGTGTGTGAATAACACTTAAAAAAATACAAAATAAAAAAAAACACATTATATATAGGATTGACCGAGGGCGCCGGTCTCGCGCCGCCTCGGACACTTCATCCGCTTCTCTTGCTTCCACCATCACTTTCCTCACCAGGCAAGAGGACATGCGTACTGCATGGCTTTGTGTATGCATGCCACAATACCCTGTATTTTGTGTCCAGTCCACGTAGAGTATAAACTTGCTAACAAAAAATCTTAATAAAAATATTAATACATGAGAAGGCTTTATGGCGAACTTTAGAAAACATGGATGGATTTGAAAGGAAAGTTTTCCTCATCTGATATCTAATCTTGCTGTTTGGCTTGATTGTGTATTTTCTATACATTTTAAGCAGGTAAGAAAAAACTATAACAATAAACGGAGAAATCAGCAAGTTTATACTCTATACCGACAATAGTTAATTTTTTACTTCTTGCATTTTGAACAATTTGAAAAAGCAGAAAAAATAATGACTTTACAAAAATAATGAAGTTATTTTACTAGAGATATCTAGAATCCGTCTTCATCTTAAAGTGCATTTCTAACTTCAAAGTTGGCAGTCATCTCCGCGTACTTTGCTCTATCCCAGAGGAGATGGAATATCTCTACATTGCTTTTCACTCCCGTCTATCCCCGAAAGTTGCTGCCCACAGCTGCGCCATTTTTACGAACGATTTTCCTTCCTGGGGAAACTTTTCCTGTAACTGCAAACCGTGTTAAAATTGGTATCGGTCATATCTAAACGCATGCCCAAAACACACAGCTTGGCGCCACTTGGCGGTTAACAAAAGCTTTTATTCCTGGTAATTCGGCGTATAACTTCGTTGTTCGAGATTTTATTATCCAAAAAAAAAGTCATTTCACCTATATGTCCAACTTTTCAAAAGCTTCTATACGTTTCCCAAGATTCCCTTTGATTAAAGCCTGAACTATTGTAGAAGTATAGACCAGATAAAACTATGTAACAGATGTACATAGAATGAGAACTCATTTTGGATCAGGCGCTGCAAACGAATTCGATACGTGTTCTTATTTCCACATCGCTGTCTCAAGATCCATTTCTTTTAGTTATCGGCTTGCAACAAATATGGTACATATTATTTAAATATGTCGTGTCGCAGTGGGATTGTCTGACTGTTAGCGCGATTGAAAGTGGATTCATTCCATACGGGATATGATTATATTTGAACTATTCCTTTCCCTGCTCTGTTAAGCACATAGCGGCGTTGAATTCCAGCACTCAACACGCAATGACTTAAATTCGCGCGGACACTGGAGACCAGAGTGCCTTGATACTAAGTCCTCTTTGTCTTCCGTAAAGTATCGTTTCGCTTTTTTCAGGTAACCTGTTTATTTTGCCAGAAAAAAATGTAATATTTAAATGCATGTTATAGGCAATAAAATGTCAGTATAGTCAGTCTGTCTCTATATTGTAAGTAACAGTAGATTTACGATATTTAGTTAGCTTGTTGTTATTAGTATTCATTGTAAATATGCCTGATATATCTACTTATTTAGTAAGTATAGTAGTATATGTATTAGTAAGTGTAATAGTATAAGGCGTATATGGCTCAGTTTAACGTCATATTTAATATAAAAATTAAAAAAAAAGCAAAAGGGTGAACAAGAAAACATATTATTCATAATGTACATTACTTTAATGTAAAAAGTATACCAATTGTCAATATAATAAATAAACTTATTATAATAATTAAAGTCTCAAAGCTTTTTTGAGACCATAGTGGCGCAGTGGCTCAGGATCTGATTATAAACTCAATTAGTTGTAGGTTCAATCCTCATTCGGAGAAACGCACAATTATTTTCATTTTTCCCTCCTTATCCCTTATTTTGCTAGGCTTCCTTTCATTTTCTCCCGTTTGGTTTTTTTCTCTGATTTATTTTTGAATATGTGCAGGCTACAAACTCGTACCAAACCTTTCAATACCCAAAACTTTCTATACGAACTGAGCCATTATATATATATATATATATATATATATATATATCAAATATGTGTTGATACCCAGCAGAGTGCGCAGCAGCGAGGAGCGCGCCAGCAGCGGCGTGGTGAGCTCTCCGCCGCGAGACTCCGCGCCCGACTCCAACGACTCCGCCAGCGACTACAACGAGGTCGGGCCGCTGTACATTACATAGAATTGTTAAAGTTATATATTTCAATTAATGCGTTGTTAATAACATTTACTTATATATAATTTTACTTGATCTGTCATTATATCTATCTATTGGTTTTTATAACATTATTATAAATATTAATTTACAGATAGAATAGAATGCCAATAAAATTTATAAGCCGAGTGTCTATAAACTACATTGTTATATAGTACATTGGTACCCACGAAACAGGAACACCTAGTGTGGGACGAGTACTTCATGTAAATACTTTGTAGTTAATAGAATTTAAACATTAACATAAGCAATACTACTAAAATTAGAAGTGTTCTATATAGTTGTTTTTTAGCTTCACGCTTTTTATCCCGCATAGAAGGGTAGACAGAAAATACCTAGTACCGTACCGTACTTCGCTTTCCACCGAATTCAAGACATTGCGTATTGAGTGGTGGAACTCAACGCCGCACTTTGTCTTTACCAGAGCGAGGAAGTGAAAATAATTGAAATATAATCACTGCCACGAGTGGGGATCGAACCCACAACAGATCGCGTTTACAGTCAGACGCTGTCCCACTGCGCCACGACCGGCGCAGTGGGACAGCGTCTGACTTCTATATAGTTAATCATATATTTACTATTTTTAAAGTGTTATTCCATACTTAGGATTAAAAAACATTTATGAAAAAATGTATAAAAATTTGAACGCAGCGAGATTCGAACCCGGGCCTCTTGGATATCGGCCAATTATTTAAGAAGCGCGGGTTTGAATCCCGCTGCGTTCAAATTTTTATACGTTTTTTCAAAAATGTTAAGTTAATCACGTACCGTAAGAAAATATTATGACAAACTTAAAGAAAGAATTTATATATTTATTTATAAATTTTTGGATTGCGTTTTTGTTCATAAATTCTTGTTATAATAAAGTTACTTGGGAAAATTGTAATTGATAGTATAAAAAAAATATAATCTAATTATTAACCCAAATAATTTATTAAAAATTATACCGATTTCAGAATAACTATACAGCTACCTACCTATATTTTCTTTCTAGTAATTCACCTATATCTCTAAAAATGCTGCACTGATTTTAATGAAATTTACACTGCTCTCTATGTTAAAGTATCATCTCATCATCATCTTAAAAAGAATCATCTCAAACAAATTAAGCACTCGTGTTTGGAGGAAGCCTAAATGGATCGTCATGCTTAAATATTAAACAATTTTAACAATGCTACATACATACATACATACAAGTAAACATCGAACTGCTAATCTCCGTTTTAATAACTGCAGGGCTGCAACATATCCGAGGACGAGTGCGTCATCACGGCGTCCCTGCACATCCCGATGGTGCGGTCGCGGCGGCGCTCGTCGTCGTCGTCGTCGGCGCTGCGCGACTCCGCCGTGGGCTCGTCGGCGGCGTCGCCCTCGCCGCCCGCCACGCCGCCGCGCGCCGCCCGCGACCGACTCACCGGACGACACGTCGACGTCGATCGTCAAATTGTCCGATTGGCCGATACCGACCGACAAGTTGACCGACAGATCGACAGGCTGTCTGAGCGACATGTCGACAGGCAAGTCGAGCGACATCCGGACATAGACCGACTTGTGGCCTTCGGCAGGTCAGTTGTTTGCATTGTACAATGTTTGTACTGTAGAAGATGTGCAATATATTTTAATCTTGTAATCTTGTGATTGTTAGTGGAGTGAAGCAAAATTACTCTTTAATGAAATTATCAATTTTGTAGATAGCTTCACGCTTTTATCCCGCATAGTAAACTAGGCAGAAATTACCTAGTGTCAATACACTCCGTACTTCCCTTTTCACCTAATTCGAGATATTGTGTATTGAGTAGTGAAACTCAACGCCACACTAAATACAATCACTCCCCCGAGTGGGGAGCGAACCCACAACCGATGGCGCTTACAGTCAGACACTGTCCCATTGCGCCACGACCGGACTTACTTGTTTGTCATACGGTCTGAAATAATCTACAAAAATTAATGACTTCTCCTTCTAAAATAAAAATAATAATAATAATAATTTTTGTGGGTAATATTCATATTGTTGAATTTTTTTTTATAATTTAAATAGATTATAATATTTTCTTTTTAAATTTTTTATGATAATTTTATTAGATTAAAAAAAATTTAAGGCCATCGTGGCGCAGTGGACTGATTGCGGGTTCGACTCCCACTCGGAGGTATGATTATAACGAAAATGTATTTTCATTTCCTCACTCTTGTAAGACTAAAAGCGGCGTTGAGTTTGCTACTTAATACGCAATCTCTCTCATTCAGACGGAAAGCACTCGTCGGGTTGTCTCTGACCACCGTGCTGTCCGTGGAGGGGAAAGCAGTGATAAAAAGAACTTGAATTCTTAAAAAGTCAATTATTTTCCGTCTATTACTTTATCATTATAACATTACAAATAATCAATATAAAATTTAAACCAAAATATTTTGCTTGTATACCTTATAATTTGGTATTTCAAAATATCTAGTATTGAGTGTGGAATATTGTAAAATAATATATTAGAAACTTCAGATAAAAAATTAAAATACCTAACAAATGTGATTAAAATAACAGTTTCATATCAGTAAATATATAAAAAAAGCAAAAACCAAAGATCTTATTTCAAATTTCCAGAGAAAGAAACACATCAGACGCTCGAGCCGTGGTCGTCAGACAACACGACGAGACCACCGTCTCCACTAGGATCACTCGCCAAGTGCGGAGAGAGGAGAAAAAAGAAGAGAGGAAGGAAGAGAGAAGAGAAGAGAGGAGAGAAGGAGTGACGCTTTACAAAAGGAATGAGTTGATATCGAGCGCGCGCGCGCCGCCGTGACGCGAGACGTGACGGTATATATGTTATTGTTTTATTTATATATTTAGAGAAATAAAGTATTTTTTACGATCGCCTTGTTGATTTTTTATGGTTACAGTAATGACTGAACAAAACAAGTTTCTAAACAGCCTGTTTAAAATTTATATAAAAAAAAATTATAAGGGGCTAATTTTTTAAAATGGCGTAATTTATACTAAGAGGAGTTAGACAACTTTGAATAATTTCCGTTGCTATGGCAAACTATATTGTAAGCGTTGATAGGTCTGCTAGTATTAATATGTTTTGAAGAATAATTAGAACAACATCACTATTTACGCTATTCTTTAATCAATTGCAGTATAACTCCCACTCCTTTTTAAAAAAAATTCCGTCATGTTCTACATGAAGCGGTCGGTCCTCTCAGAGGAATGATTATTACATCTAAGTCATTTCCCATTTTTCTCTCTGGTAAGATAGAGCCCGTGCTGTTCCCCCAACACGTAACGGCGGAAAGCGAAATACGGAGTGTCATGACACTAAGTACCTCCAATCTACCATGCTATGCGGCACAAAATAGTGAAGACAACAAAACAATGTACACACACCTTGAATAAAAAAATCTGTACAAAAAAAATAAACTCATTTAATATGATATAAAATATATATACATATATATTATTATAAAAATTTCAATGTGAACTACAAAATTTAATATATTAAAAAATTTAATAATATTTTGTTCATCGTCTGTGCAACTTGTCTCTCATAATAATGGCGCCGAGCTTCGACACGCCATCTTGATACTCAGTTTTGCCCAGCGGCGGTACAGCCGCTGTAGTTTCTGAAAACAAAGGGCAACATTTAAATATTCGCTTATATACTAAAATTATTTTTTTCCGAGCGCTTGGACGGTATCTAAGAAGCGTGGGTTCGAATCCCGCTGCGTTCAAATTTTTATACGATTTTTATATGTTTTTATACGTTTTTTCAAAAATATTTTCTAATCCTAAGTGTGGAATAACACTTTAAAAATAGTAAATATTGAAAAATAAAATAGCAATCTCGCTTGTTAAACGATTACTTAAAAATCTCTCTACAGAGATGCTTACAACATAAATAAGTTGTAATAAACGTATAAGGATTTCGACGCAGCGGGTAGTAGAACGCATGGCTTAGCGGTCAGAGCGCTTGGACGGTATCCAAGAGGCGCCGGTCCGAATCCCGCTGCGTTCAAATTTTTATATATTTTTTATAATGTTTTCTAATCCTAAGTGTGGAATAATACTTTAAAAAAATAGTTAATATTATTTATAATTATAATTTAATATTATTTATGATTTATATTTTTATTATTTGTTTTTTATTTTTTTTCTTCCATCTCATCCGTGGAGCGGCTGAACCGATTTTGCCGGGACTTTTACTAGCAGAAAGATAATGTAATAAGGAGTGGCTTAGGCTACTTTCATTTTAGAATAATAAAATAAAGGATCCAGAGATGATAAATTCTATTTGGACAAAATTGTGAATACGGTTAGTTTATTATACATTAAATTAGTAAGTAGTATTATGAATTCTTTAAAAATCCTACACCGCGTTTAGCTTTAATATACCTAACAGAACTCCTCATTTACAGAACTATTTCCGTAAACTTAAAACCAAAAACCATCACTATTGGTACTCCCCCTGGGACATGGTTCCAAAGATTGAGAAACCAAAAACCGTCATCGGGTCTTCTCTAAGATAGAGTTCAGGAATTTCTCTTTCTATCAAAGACTACAAGATGACAATATAAAATAGCTTCAATCTACCGCATTTAGCCCGAACATCAGTAGCCTGTCCCCCCTTGGATATGGTGCGGGGGGTCGTCATGCGCGGCTTGGGCCCGACGCGGCAGGGGTCTCCCGGCAAGCGCAGCGGCTGCGCGCACGGCCCCGTGCCGCTCTCGTCAGCCGCCCGCTGCAGGTTGTCGAACTTTGCGCCTGGACCTGTGGGAGTAACAGTTACATATTTAGCTTTATTACTTCCATAACTATCTATATCTATGTTAAATTCGTCAAGGGGTACAGTAGACTCGATTGAAAACTTACCTAAAGCAAAAAACATAAAAAATAACGATTTAAAGTCTAACAAATTCGTATTGCCGAGTATTTCAAATTGCAGTCGCCAGGTTTTTATTTAAAGTTTCACCGATAATGCCATCATCGTTCGTTAGGGCCGTTCACACTATCAGTAAAGTTAAAGTATCGGCACTGTGCTATTGTAATAATTCTATCATACAATATCTCTTAAAATTATTCCTGGCAGTGTCAGTAAAGACAGTGCGTTCAGTTTTTTTAAGTAAATTAAGCAAAACTAAATATTTATATATTCAAATATAATCTACATCTTGCAGGTGAATCCACAAAGAGGCTGCTACTATATATGTATTTCAGATATAGACCTCCTCAATATGACTCTATTTGTTTCTGTCCTTGGAGATTTCCTTACAATATATAATTAACGTATTTGTTACTTATTTTATATTATTTAAATATGTATAAGAATATTATTTCACAATACCATTCTGGGTTTATCTTATCGAGCGGAATTCGCTTTAATATAAATGTTTCAAGAACACAAATTAATAAAACTAAGACACTCCATCTACTATAATCCGACATATTTAAAAATATAGCTTATTAATCGGTGACACTCAACGGTGCACTTTAAATACCGATACAAGAAAAAAAATCATTTATAAACATATATGTATATCATAATAAAAAATTAAATTATCAATTCTACTCTACAGTTTTTTATGATTTTGTTTCTATTAAAGATGTTTTGTATGGACGTTCACCGCTTCTTCTGTTTAATGACATTCCTTATTTCACTTTTTTTTGCTTTATATAAAACTTGACTAAAATAAAATGGTTAATAGTTTCACTAAATACCTAAAAAAGCCCAATATTTTATAATATTAATATAAAATATTGCCGGTCGTGTAGTAGTGTCTGACTGTAAATGCGATCGGTTGTGGGTTCGATCCCCACTCGGGGGATTATATTCACTCACTCTGGTAAAGACAAAGAGCAGTGTTGAGTTCCACCAACCAACACGCAATGTCTCGAACTCGGTGGTAAGTGAAGTGCGGAGTGTCCGGACACTAGGTACTTTCTGCCCACCCTGCTATGCGGTATAAATGCGTGAAGCTAAAAAAATATATATTATAGAAGGTAAAAGATTTTAGATTTAAAAAGCCCTTAGTAATATTTACCAGCTTCACAATAATCTACTTGGTACGTAGTTTTGTTGCGGTCGCGGTCGATCCTCTGCTTCAACTCAGGGGACGCCTCATTCTGCAAGATGCTGTACAGCATCGGATACTTTTGCTGCAACTGATGACATACAAAATTCATATTATTAATATGTTAATAATAAGTGTATATAACATTTTTTTTTAATTTACTATATAAATAAATAGTAAAAAAAGTCCGTCACCATACACTTCACCCAAAATATGATAAAATTTCCGAAAATAAGATATAATATTACTATAATAACGGTTGGCTGATATAAAGCACTTTTCGGTATCCACTACTACGTAAACCTTGTGTTAGGACAATCCTTTCTCCACTTACCGCCTAAAATCGAGACAACGCACAAATGGCGGAACTCAACGATGTCTTATCTTGCAAGCCAAGAAATGAAGATGATTAGATCAGGCGACAATTTTTTTAAAAAAGTAGATTCAGGCTATATCAAACCTAGCAAAGGAGTTATACACAACTTAGTATCAAGACACTTCATTGATTACTTTTCGTCAAAAATCGAGACATTGATTTTTCGTAGCGACCTCAACGCCGCGCCTTGTCTACCAGTGCGGAGGAATGAAAATAAATTTTGAATATAATTGTCCCGAATGGGAATTCAACCTGCAACCAATCGGTCAAGACCCATTGTGCCACGTAAATCGTGTCCATCAACATTGATTTATAAAAAAAATAAATAAAATACAAACAATACCTTATCCAAGAAAGCGTTGGGCTGATCGTACCGCGACGTGGGCGTCTCTGGACTAGCGGCAACACGCACTGGGTACAGCTTGGGATCTAGCATCGGCCCCATTATCTGCATAAATAAAATTATTTCTATAAATCCAATATGCAATATATAATAATAAAAATTAATACATAACGTATATTTTATTTACTTTTTTAATAATTGCATCATACTTTAATCCTATTCGTTAATCTTTAACCATAACAAGTTCTTCTTCTCTTCTAAGGATAAAATTGCTATTATGAACGAAAGTGGGGCAAAAAACGAATTTTAAAATGTACACACACAGAGGATGATTCCTCTGTGTGTGTAATCGAAGCTATGTGAGATTCTATTCACACAAATTTCATACAAAAAAACATGAATGAAACCATAAATTTGAGGCCGGTCGTGGCGCAGTGTGACAGCGTCTGACTGTAAACGCGATCGGTTGTGGGTTCGATCCCCACTCGGGGGAGTGATTACTTTCTGTCTACCCTGCTATGCGGGATAAAAGCGCGAAGCTAAAAAAATAAAAAACATGAATACATGAAAATTACATTTTTTAACAATTTAATTTCTATAAATAACAAGTTTGTCTTCACACACGTAACTAATCGTTTCCTGTAGGACGTTATCCTAATCAAAATCAAAATTTAAATATACTTTATCCAAATACGCTGTTAACAAGCACTTTTAAATCAACAAAATAAGTCAACACAAGTGTCAGTATTGTTAATCCTACAGGAAACTGCCACTGGCTAGAAAGGCAGTTTTGCTGAGAAAATTGCTCTTTTTAAATATAGTTTTACAACGATACAAGATGACTAGCATAAATAATTATCTGCCAATTTAATTCTTGGATTCATTTAATAATTAAAAATATATTATCATTCTACAGTCATTTTCTATATAAACTATAACTATGCTAAATTTTTTACTTCTCTGTTTCAGTGATTTTCATAGAAAGGTGCAAAGATTTTGCGTCACGTATATATGGATATATATATATATATATTATTTAAGTATTATGAAGTTTTATGTAGTATTATGAAGTAATGCATTAATCTGTACCTCATTTCGACTCCACCCTCCCTCTTTTCCGGGGGGTAGTTGTGGCATTTCTTCCCCAGAGTACTGCGGACACCTGCAGTCGGGGGGTCGTGATTGTTGCATACATGCTTGGTAGAAAGCGAGCTCTTGCCCAGAAAGCTTGGGGACGCTGTAATTATATTAAAGATGGCTTATTAAGAGAAAACATATAAAAGGAACGCACCTAAAATTAATAACATCTTTTATTTTTCAGATTTTTATACATTTTAAATGAAAATATTTTAAAAGGATTACACGCGTTTATTTTGGTATTTGAATATACAGGTAGAGTATAGCTGTGAGCACGGACTACTGTAAAGTGTTCGAAACGTGTATTTTCAACTACCAAAGTATACGTGATTAATCCGTTTAAAATAGTTTCATTTAAAGCATCTAAAATTATTTTCTAAGATATTCAGGTAGTAAAGTAATCAGAATTTTATAACATTTTAAAAACAAAATACATAATACAATACAAACAAATACATAATATAATAAAATACAAATACATGAAATCTATTTAAATAGCTAAGCTTCTTTCAAATCTTCTACAATGATACTCAAAATCGTTGAAAGTTACGTAAAAAATTCATCGCAGTAGTGTATTATGAAAGATGGGTGAAAACATATAATACCGGAGTAAATGAATGAAGTAAATAAAGTAAATTATAATCTCTACCCATTGTTTATATATATCATCATCATCATATATATATATACATATATATATATATATATATATGTATATATATCAGAGTAATGTGAGACAATCTAATGTCAAAACAATTCTCTAAGAACTCAACGTCGCGCTTTATCTTATTACCTTTTACATATAATCATTACTTGTTTTACTGCAAAACGCTGCCCCATTGCACCATGACGGACTTAAAGCTCAGAATTATCTATAGATACATACATAGAACGGTTAAAGTATATACTAACTCGGCGAGCTTCCCCGCGCCTCCTTCTTCGGACTTCGATCCCGGTAACTTCGGCCATAAGTAATCTTTTCTATATGTTGTCAGATAATGATCCATATTTATATTTAGTTGTTAGGTCCTTATACATCACTAGAATTTAGATATTCAATACAAAATCATAGTAAAAATATATAAAACATACGCTTGTAATTTAATTTTGTTGTGACATTTATATGACGTTGAACATCCATTTGGTTGAAAGTGTAGGAAAGATTTTTTAAAATATATCAAACTCCTTAGTCTAAGTAGATTAAAATTTTTATATTTAAAATATATATTTACAGTTGCTTGTCTATTATCATTTCTTTTTGCAGATTTACATGGCGGAGCAGTAAGACAAAATCTAAATATCTACTTAAATTTCAATATTCATAATAGTTCTAAGTAACTGATTATAAATATATGCAAATTAATCATAATGAGGCAAAGAAAGGTACAGTAGGTCTGTAGTGCGTTAAATCGTAAAATCTTTTCGATTTTCCAAATAAATTTGAGATATTGTGAGTAAACGGAACAGAACGCCGCACTTCGTCTTATCAGAGGGTGAAATGGAATTAAATAAAGTCATTTCACCGCACTCTAAATATAGAATATTAATAACACTTGTTTTGTTTGTTCTTTTGAAATAAAGAAACAAAATCAAAAGTACATATTTGAACAGCCGATGACTCAAACAGTACAGTAGAACCTGTGTTTTACATACAAATATATATAAACAAAATACATAATACAAATATATATAAAATTTGTCCGTTTAAAATAAATAGTGGCCTGTTCGCGGCTTCGCCCGCGTGAACTCACAGCTATAGCTATTTTGTTCTTTCACCTGCCCGCGTTCTCGCTTAAATCACAGACTTTGCCATATTTAATAATTTTATAGATTTATAAATGTAATAATAAGCCTAAGGAATAACCCACCAACCAATCTACTATTATATTAAAACTACGACCTGTAACTTAAACAACGTATCTACAAATTCATTTAATTATGAAATTATAAATTTAATTAGATATATTAATATATATATAGTCCATAATACACACGGTAGAATTTTTGTCTGTTAGTGCCAATCGCGCTAGTATAGCATAGGAATAGTAATAGCTTATTTTTTCAGAGGTTTCAGAGGTTTTTTTTTTAGCTTCTCGCTTTTTATCCCGCATATCAGGGTAGACAGAAAGTACCTAGTGTCAAGACACTGCATACTTCGCTCTCCACCGAATTCGAGACATTGCGTGTTGAGTGGTGGAACTCAACGCCGCACTTTGTCTTTACCAGAGCTAATTGAAATATAATCACTGCCCCGAGTGGGGATCGAACCCACAACCGATCGCGTTTACAGTCAGACGCTGTCCCACTGCGCTACGACCGGCTTTATATAGCTTTTATCATGGTATTTAATGTGTTTTTCGAAACAAAAGCCCGGGAAGTCAAATTATTTAGACTAATAATTATATAGGCTAAATAAGATTGTTTTTGGATACCAGTAGCATAGAGCCTCAGAGCTTAAAGGCGAAAAGTAAAAGTAAAAAAAACATTGTAAAGGTATTCATATGTGTTTGAGTGTACTTTATTTGTGACTTCACTTTTTACTCCGTACAACAGAGCACTCAGGCAGAACCTAGTGTTAGAACACTTCGTTCTCCGCTTTCCGATTCAGTTCAACCCGTTGCGTGTGGCCTGGTGGAACCCAACACCATGTTTTGACTTACCAGTGTGAAAAAATTAAGATAATTTAAATATAATAACACCCACGAGTGGAAATCGAACTCACAACCATTTACAGTTCGTTTCATACATACGGTGGCCCACTGCGTCTCGATGGCCTCTTATTATTTAATCATCAAATAATCGATTTTAATTTTGTATATTTCATGGATCCCTACAATACTCCCGCGTCCCATCATCTGTTATCAAAGATACCATTTATTGCCATTTAAAGCATAATAATAAGTTGTAAAATATTATAATAAATATTATTAAAGTTAAATAAACATTGAGGCCGGCCGTAGCGCAGTGTGACAGCGTCGGACTGTAAACGCAATCGATTGTGAGTTCGATCCCAGCTCGGGGGAGTGATTATATTTAAATTATTTTCACTTCCTCGTTTTGGTAAAGACAAAGAGCGGCGTTGAGTTCCACCACTCCACACTACACAACACGCAATGTCTCAAATTCGGTGGAAAGCGAAGTACTGCTGCTGAGAAAAATAAATAAACATTTCAAATGAACGTTTTAAAATAGTATGGTCTTTTATTAAGGTGGTTTTATTAACATCTACTGTATGTACTTATATATTTTTTTTCATTAAAATATAAATTTAAAATATTTTTGAAATAAAATAAGAAAATAATTAAATTTCTAAAATTTTAAAATATTTTTATTTTATTTAAAATAGAAATTTTAAATAATTAATTTATATAATAAATTCGACATTAGGCCCTATATTCAAAGCGAAATGTTAGTAAATTCCAATACGGGTAACGTATCATACGACAAATTTATTATTTGCGCTTAGTACAGTAGTTATGTGTATGGATCGAGCTGCAAAATTAAGTTTGTTTTTTAATGTATATACTTTTCTGTAATAAAAAGTACAAAGAGTAATGTCCACTATGTTGAAGTATAATTATACGAAATTTTATTGTAATCAAACTGAGAGCTTTTGCGTGATACTTAAACAAACAGACATTCAGATAGTCAAAAAAAAGTTTAATCACATTTTTGGGTTCAGTTTCATTGTAGTCACACCCCCTGCTATTTATGTTTTTAATATTTTCAATGTACAAAATCGACCTTCCTACAGTTTTATTATAAGTATAGATAAGGTCCTCTAAAAGTCCCCAACAGAAAATAAAACGTTAATATATAAAAATATACTATTTATATCAATTTTAAATTATAACAACAGAAAAGATTTTCAAATCCTGTAAGTATACGAGTAAGGGTTTTTCCATCGTCCGTACTTGGGTTCTTCCCGGGGCGGTCCAAACGGGTTATTGTCTAACACCACCTGCGCTAGCAACCCATGGCTCACTCCATAACTCGTATCTCCTGTATTCACCCGTAAGATGCGACGAAGCTCCTCTGTAATTATAAATATTACAATTTCAAAAACTACGGTTAATGTGGTGAGGTAGAGGGAAGAGCTTGGAGAGTGGTAGCATTTTAATGGGACCCCTTTATTCTACATTTATGTCTCAAGTCCCAGGTACTACTCGGAGCTCTTTCTGCAACGCGATGGTCATCAACATGGTGTACCTAATGAATACTAAAAATTTTTTGATAATGTGAGATTTCATTGTATAGTGGAAAGAATATTGTTATTTTTTTTTCTAGATCAGCTTGACGTAGTGTGGCGTTGGATTACATCGACTGACAAATCGATAATTATATTGAAAATATTTCAAATAAGGCGAAAAGTGGAGTGAAGTACCTATATCTGTTTACAAACAGCAATGAGATATGTGAAAATAAAAAAGTCATGATAAGGTGTGTCACTATAAACCTTTAGATTGTATGCATTTTCTTGAACCATAGGGTTGGTGTAGATAGAATTTTGGGTAATAACAGTGTCAAGAAATTGAATGATGGAACTCAACACCGAGCCTTAAATAATTTCCGAGAGAGAATTGTATCCACAATTATAGCGTTTAAGTGACGTCAAAGACATGTTTGTATATAATAATAAATAAAAAACGTACTTTGCAAAGACGCATCAAATTTAGGCTTCATAGACATTGCAGAAGGTGGTTCAGCGTACTTCTCCGGCTTGGGATGTCTGTAGGAGCCCTTTTGACTTGTGTCCGGGATGTAAATATCGTCTGGTAGACGGAGAGTCTGGAGGGCTCGAGCTCTACGAGCCAGGTTGACTGACATAAATGGTAACTCTGAAAAGTTTTATTAAATTTTAATTATATTAATATTTAATTGAAAATATTTATTTGTAGCTCCATCCTTCAATTCATGGAGAATGAAAAAGAACATGCAGGTGTTTTTTTTCCTTTTTAATTTTAGTTATAACTGTGACCTCTGATAGGTATCAGAGACTTGTGTTCGAAAGCCTTATTTTTGTGTTGATCAAAATATTGGATTTTTGGAATTTTAATTTTGAAAGTTTTGCTTATGTTTTATTCCTTCTAATTACTATTTTGAAAATTCACCTAGAATAATTTTCGAAAAGGTCTCGGGTTGTTTTATTATTGATCAAACGACTAAATTTCTCTTTCCTTATTTCTGTCTCAAGTTCCACTTCGACTTTGGTTTTCTTGTAGGCGAAAAGCGGGCACTGCACTTTAATATGTGTGTCACGGTTTATGCGACGTTTGGGTAACACATGCACGATGAGTTCTCCTTACATTTGAAATGTAAATACTCGGAGAACCCACCGTGTCTCGTCAGTACTTTTGTCAAGACACTCCATTGTCATCTTTTCAACAACACTATATGCCTCCGCTGCTTCGGGAGGAAGATTTTTGTTACGGCGTCAATCGACTCTTGACGTAGTAATCGTTTGATGAATGAGATCTGGAGGAGGATGTTCCACACTGAAGTAGCAGCGCCTAAAACTTCTTCAAGCTTACATTCATCTGTATACATTCAGTGTTGGGCAATTGTACCTGTCAACTTACTCCTGATCTACCAGACTTGTATACTCGAGGGCTACCTCTTTTGCTGGATGCTTCATGCCGTAAAGCGCGTGGCCATACAGCATCAAGCCTTCTGCCACAATCTTTGCTTGACCTGCCTGTCTCCTATCACTGCTTCAGTTTCGCCCCTTTTAACCTCGTAGAGGATTGCTGATTCTTGAATCCTAGGGCCCAATGGCAGCAGACCTGACGTTACTAGAACAGAGTTCAGGTAAACGGTTCGATGAACCTGTGCAATTATTTGGGCAAACCCCCTTTATATAGCGTCTAGGCAATTCCTTGCTCCTGCTTTCGACATCACGATTGCTCAATTGCTAGCCGAAATAAGTTCATGCTGCTCTTGATAGTTGCTTGAATACAGAACTGAGACTTAGTACACTTAAATTATTCAAGTTAAAATTAAAGGTGAGCCTGACATCAATAACGAGACCCAGCAACTTGATCTCCCAGGAACTCCTCGCCTATGATCAGGCATGGGGTAGGTATCATATTTGATCCCAGGGGAGTGGCTGGTCTCCTACTGGGCGCGTCCCCCGGTTGGCGGATAGGGGATAACCACTCGCACATGCGGGCGAGTGGACCGGGCAGTCAAATGCCCGGCGCGGACCAAAACAGTAGGTGTGGGCGCACTTTTAGAGGTTGGTTAACCACGCGGCCTAGGGGAGCACACCCCGACAGAAAAGCAAACAAAAACAACATGGCAGTACATAATGCAAAACTATTACCCCAGGAGGGTACCGGCCTCAACGAGGTCGGAGAATCCCTCCGTGCTACGGCACGTTGCCCCGTCGATTCTGGGGGGGGCAAAAAGTACTGTTGTGTTGGCGGTGAGGAGCCCGAGAAGGGCGGAGCAGTGGAGGGGCCTGTGAGAGGCGGAGAGAATGGTGGTGGGTCTGAGACGGGTGGAGATAAAGTTGTTGGGCCCGAGATGGGTGATGTTGTGGTGCCAGCAAAGGGCGCTAGAGGAGTGGCTTCTGTGCCAAAAAAGAAAGATCAAACGAGGTTGATGCCTCAGGTCGTCTTGGAGCGCCTCGACCTAGCGGAGTGTGCGTCGATAATAAGCGGACGATCTAGGTCCGCATCGTTATCGTCACGAGGCCGTTTCTGGGCGGCCTCCGAATCAGAGACTGAGAGCTGCGTCTCCATGGACTCGCAGTCTCCAACTACAGAACTGACAATCCGTGCATACCGGAAGAGACCAAGGAGTGAAAGGAGCACTTCCGGTATGTCTGACAATGAAGAGGAAAAGGAGAAGCGGAAGGTCAAAATTACCTCGGCTAGACGTGAGGAGCTTCGGCTCAAAGCGGAGAACGAGGTAACAAAGATGTCAAGATCGGTAAAATCTAGGCTCTCGGAAGTGTGCCCTGATGTGACTACACCAAAAGTGAACGGCCCCTTGGTGCATGAACTCCAGCACCAGGTGACGGACAGCCTGGCCATCATAAACAAAGTGGCCAGTAAGTCCGGAAACCTGAAGGGGACCTTCACAAAGGCGTTGAAGGAGGCTGCCGGCACGATAAATGCGGCCGTGGACGTCTTGGCAAACAGGTCGGCGAGTGAGGAGGTCACTCAGCTACGGGCTGCCAACTCCCGTTTGCATGCAGAGTTGACAGAGCTCCGGAAAGAGATGGCACTCCTAAGAGCCGATCTGGAGCGCTCAAGGGCTGCTAACCCGCAGATCACGCAGCGAACACTTTAGAAACAGGAGGAGGTGGCGCGATCAGTCATGGTGCAGGTCGGCACCATGCTGAACACTCGGCTGGCGGCACTGGAGGACCGTCTCCTCCCTCCAAAGCCTATGCGTCCACCACTGGCGGCAGATAAGCGCAGGGAAGCTGCTCAAAACCGAGCGGAAGCGGTGCCCACCGTGTCAACTTTGGTGGCACCAGCTAACCCGGCGCCTAAAACATCAAAGCCCCAAAAGAAGAAAAAGGGCAAGGCAAAGAGTGCCTCTAAGACGGAAACACCCGCGCAGCCTCGTCCCCTTCCACCGGCGCCAAACGACATGTCCGAGGGGTGGAATGTCGTTGCGCGCAAGGGGGCGAAGGCCAAGAAAAAAGTTGCTCCTAAGGTGCAGTCTACGCAGCCTGCGAAGGAGTCAAAAAAGGCGAAGGAGCCAAAGTTGCGTCCGCCTAGGCCGGCGGTGGTCACGCTGAAATTACAGCCAGCCGCCGCTGACAAGGTGACCTACAGCGACGTCCTGACCCGGGTCAAAGAGAACATTAAACTCGAAGACTTGGGTATCAGCGACCTTCGCTTCCGGGTCGCCAAAACTGGTGCCAGGATGTTGGAGTTGCCTGGCACCAACAACGGTGACAAGGCGGACGCGCTTGCCCAGCGGTTGCGCGGGGTGCTTAGTCCCGAGGAAGTGCAGGTGTCGAGGCCAGTAAAGTGTGTGGAGATGAGGGTTTCTGGCCTCGACGATTCTGCAACAACAGAGGATGTCGCGGCTGCAGTGAGCCGAGTCGGTGGCTGTGCAGTCGGTGACATCAAGGTCGGGGAGATCCGTCGGGACCGGGCCGGTCTCGGCGCAGCGTGGGTTCGCTGCCCCATTGTGGCGGCAAAAAGGATGAGCGGGGCGAGGCTTCTCGTGGGCTTCGTCTCGGCTCAAGTTCGAGTGCTGCAACCACGTGTCCTGCGTTGTTTCCGCTGCCACGAGGTGGGTCACGTGGCGGCGTTCTGCAGTGGGGTGGATCGGAGCGATCACTGTTTCCGGTGTGGTCGTCCCGGGCACAGACAATCTGTGTGCTCGGATCCTCCTCATTGCCCTGCGTGCGAGGCGGCAAAGAGATCGGCTGGGCACTTGGCTGGAAGCGCAGCATGCGCCAAAGTCAGTGCCCAGTTGAAGAAGAGGCGTGGCGGTAGAGGAGCGGCAAGTCTTATTGGGCGAGCCGCTCCTAAATCCCAGAGTCAGGGAGCGGGGGTTCAGCCGATGGAGGACCAATAATGGCCCTCCAGATTTTACAGGCGAACCTCAACCACTGCGCCAGAGCTCAAGACTTATTGGTCCAGAGCTTGGCGCAGTGGTCGATACAGGTGGCGGTTGTTGCGGAGCCCTACAGTACACCGTCGAGGGACAACTGGGTCGCAGACAACACCGGGGTGGTGACTATTATCACCCAGGTAGCAGCGGGCTCCCCGCCCTTCTCACGTGTAGAGAGGGGTGAGGGTTGCGTCGCGGCACTTGTCGGCGACTTAGTTGTGGTGGGCGTCTACTTTTCCCCAACCGAACTCTGGCGGAGTTCGAAGAGTTCCTGATCCGCTTGGGGGAAATGGTAGATCGTTATCGTCCGGCGGAGGTGTTGGTCGCAGAAGACCTAAACGCGAAGTCGAACATGTGGGGCTCCGCAACGACGAGTGCGCGTGGTGCGACACTCTCGGAGTGGATAGTTGCCTCTGGTTTGTCCGTCCTGAATCGGGGGACGACGAACACGTGCGTGCGAAGGCTGGGCGGGTCCATCGTGGACGTGACGTTCGCGACGCCGGCCCTAGCGCGTAACGTGCGGAACTGGCGAGTGCTGGATGATGTAGAGACCCTCTCGGACCACCTCTACATCAGATACGAGGTCTCTACACATCCGGCGGTGCAGTCAGTTCCAGGTCCAACCTCGCGAAAGGGGGGACCGCGGTGGCAACTATGGCGCCTCGACAGGCAATTGTTAGAGGAGGCCGCGATAGTGCAATCCTGGCTGCCCCAGGGCTGGGCGTCGGTGGAGGACGCCGCCGCCTGGGCGCAGGGGGCAATGACGCATATCTGCGACGCGTCAATGCCCCGTTCCAGAGGTCGTTCACAACGGCGACAAGTGTACTGGTGGTCGGAGGAGATCGCACAACTGCGTGACATCTGCGTTGTGGCGAGACGCCAGTACACGCACTATCGCAGGCGCAGGTCACACCGGTCGCAGGAGGAAGAGGACCGGTTGTGCCGCGCCTATGTCGAGGCGAAGGAAGCGCTGCGGGAGAAGATCGGTCGTATGAAAGGCGAATCATACGACCGAATGCTTGCGGTAATCGACCGGGACCCGTACGGTACTCCTTACCGTATGGTGCGGGGTAAACTCCGGTCGTGGGCTCCCCCCGTGACGCAGACACTCCAACCGGACGTTCTCCGAGGAGTGCTGACGTCACTATTTCCGCAGCGGGCCAACTTTACACCTCCATCAATGGCCCGCCCCGCAGCGCCGAGGGAAGAGGAGGAAGACGAGAGTGTCACACCACCGGTGGAGGAGGAGGAGCTCGAAGAGGCGATCTGCCGATCTCGCGGCAAGAGCACCGCCCCGGGTCTGGACGGCGTTCCTGGCCGGGCGCTAACTCTGGCCCTTACCATCTTGGGGCCCAGAGTGAGAGGACTCTTCACTGCCTGTCTGGCTCAAGCCATAATTCCACATCGGTGGAAGACAGGCAGGTTGGTCCTCATCCGAAAGGAGGGAAGTCCGGCGGATTCTGCCTCCGCCTATAGGCCTATCGTGCTCCTGAGCGAGATTGCCAAGCTCTTCGAGCGAGTCGTAGCGAGGAGGCTACAAAAGCACCTGGAAGAGACAGGTCCGGATCTCTCGGACCTCCAGTATGGTTTTCGCCGTGGCCGTTCCACGGTGGATGCCATACTCAAGGTGAAGTCCCATGCGCAGGAAGCGGTGGCCCGCGGCGACGGAGTGTTGGCGGTGTCTATTGACATCGCTAACGCGTTCAACTCCTTGCCCTGACCCTGCATCAAGGAGGCACTTGTCTATCACCGTGTGCCTCCATACCTGCGCCGTGTCATTGGGGCTTACCTGTCCGGGAGGTGCGTGACCTTTCCGGCTCCGGGTGGCTGGGTGGAGTGGGAGGTTTCGTGCGGTGTTCCACAGGGATCAGTTCTGGGTCCGATCCTGTGGAACATCGGCTACGACTGGGTGCTGCGGGGCAGCACCCTACGAGGAGTGAGGGTCTTCTGCTACGCCGATGACACCCTCGTATTGGCACAGCAGAAGACCTTTCGGGAGGCGGCGGTCCTCGCAACGGCCGGAGTGGCCGACGTGGTCGGCCGGATCAGGAGATTGGGGCTGGAGGTTGCCCTGAACAAGTCCGAGGCCTTATATTTCCATGCGCCGCGCAAGGGCCCACCATCAGATGCCCACATCATCGTCGGTGGCGTCAAAATCTACGTCAAGCGGAGCATGAAATACCTCGGACTTGTTTTAGACGGCCGTTGGAACTTTATGGGCCACTTCACCATCTTGGCCCCGAAGTTGTTGAAGACAGCGGCGGCCTTGGCGCGCCTTTTGCCCAACACCAACGGGCCAAACGCCTCGAGCCGTCGGCTGTTCACCGGAGTGGTCAGGTCGATGGCCCTCTACGGTGCCCCCGTGTGGGCGGACGCCCTGGATCGGCAAAACATCGCCCTGCTGCGGCGCGCGCAGAGGGTGACGGCCATCCGGGCGATACGGGGGTACCGGACCATCTCCGGTGAGGTGGCGTGCGCGCTGGCTGGAGTCCTGCCATGGGACCTGGACGCGCAAGCCCTGGCGTCGGTCTATTGCCGGCGTCTTGGCACAACGTCTGGGGAACTGGTAGAGCCAGCGCCACAGGAGGAGGTGCGGGAAGCCGCAGTACAAGAGTGGGAGTCCCGGCTGGCAACACCATCCGCCGGCCTGAGGACTATCGAGGCAGTTCGTCCGGTGTTCCGCCAGTGGTTGGCAAGACGTCACGGCGTCCTGACCTACCGCATGACGCAGGTCCTCACGGGGCACGGTTGCTTCGGGAGGTACTTGTGCCGTGTGGCGGGGACGGAGCCGGATGCTCGCTGCCACCACTGCGGCGACTGCCTCGAGGAGACGGCCCAGCACACGTTGGAGGAGTGTGCAGCCTGGGCGTCTCAACGCCACGCTCTGCGCGGCGTCATAGGGGACGATCTCTCCCTGCCAGCCGTGGTGAAGGCCATGGTGGCTTGCGAGAGGTCGTGGGACGCGGTCGGAGCCTTCTGCGAGGCAGTGGTGCTCGCGAAGGAGGCGGCGGAACGGGAGAGGGAGGCCTCTTCCCAACTCTCCATCCGCCGCAAACGACCGGGTCGCCGGAGGGCGGCACACGACCGCCGCCTTCCGCCCTAATCGGCCAGAGGGCGGTCAGCTTGGGGAAGCTGATCGCCTACTCACCTGGCCCGAGTAGGCGCGCGCGGTCGCTCCCGCGCGCTGCTCTGAGCAGGCCGTCGAGGGTGGCCCACCGCCCTTGACTCCGCGACGTGCCTTGCCGGCTCCCGCCGCCGGGACTTACGGAAGGATCGGGGTGTGCCCGAGGTCCCGGCAAGTGGCGGTCGAGGAGGAGCACCGTGAGGTTTTAGTGGGTAAACGGGGCGGCCTACATCTGCCGATCCGGAGTCCCACATAACCTGTCCCGAGTCCCCGATCGGGAAGATATCCGTAACGCGATTTCCTCACGTAAAAAAAAAAAAAAAAAAAAAAAAGGTATCACATTTGATTTTGCGAATCATAACCATTCCTTCTGTTTTATGCTGCGCAAATCTTAGCTTGTTGCTAATACCCCACTCCTGAACGTAGGCCAGAGTGGAGGTAACTTGCAGAGAGAGCGAGAACGATGTCATCGGCGTAATATAAATTGGATTAGATGACCATGTTGTAAAAACTGTTTTAAACCTCGAACGCCTAAGAGAGACAGATCGTCTACTAGCTACGTGATGGTCCAATATCACGAAGGAATTAAGCCTTTCACTTAGACACACAAACGAAGGCAGAAGAATAGAGTGGCCTGGTAGGAAACTAAAGGCCCTTCACTTAAATATACAGACATAAATATACAGACTTAAATATACATATATACAGACTTAAATATACTACAACAGAGTGGCCTGGTGGAGTGATAAGGAGAGCCGATTCCAAATAAAGGAAAAGAATTCTTTTGTCGCCGTTTGAACATAAGTTAGCACCAGCTCAGAAGACAGTCTGCTGAGACGGCAGTTCCACTGACAAACAATATTCATTTTAAAACATTATTATTGATGACAAACCTCGAGAACAATACTTGGTGAGATATTCAGTTCGCTTCAGATCTTGTATTTCATGGTCTATGGGAGTTGGGTCAATATCTTCAGTCATATACATTTTAGTCAACCTTGGATGATTTTCTTCAAACTGTAATTTTAATACAATAATAATAAATATAGAAGAAACTTAACGCTTCACCTCGGATAACTGTGACGAGGCAGAGTTCTACGTTTTCCGCAAGAATTCTAGACCTCATGTGTTTTGAGTGGCGTAATTCTACGTCGCGGTCTGTCTTACGAGAACGGAGAAATAAAAATAGATAACATTCAACAATTGCGAGGAAAAATCGAGTAGGGATTGAAGTTATCCTATCGTTAGAAAACATTTTTGAAAAAATGCCTTTTTGGAATAACACTTTAAAAATAGTAAATATTATCCAATCGTGTTTATAATCTGTAGGGTTGAAGTTTTAAATAACAATTACAAGTAAAATAATAGAAGAATGCAGTTACTGACTGTATCAGTCAAACACGTGATGTTTATACGTGCAAGTTATTTTGTATTTTATATACTTGTATATATTGTTTATATTTGAGGACGGTCGTGGCTCAGTGTGACAGAGTTTGACTGTGTATAGTCAGACGCTGTCACACCGATCACGTTTACGCGATCGGTTATAGGTTCCATTCCCACTTGGGGGGAGTAATTGTATTTAAATTATTTCCTCTTTCTCTGGTAAGATAAAGTGCGGCGTTGAGTTCCACCACTCAACATGTAATGTCTCGAACTTGATGGAAAACGGAATACGGAGTATCTTGAAACTAGGTACTTTCTGTCTACCTTGTGTACCAGTGTTGCTATGTGGGATAAAAGCGTGAAGCCAAAATAAATATTATGTTTATATTTATTGTGTGTGCCACAGACTATTTACGCCTGTACCTTTCTTTTTTCAGTTTACTAAATATTTTTTAATCGTTTATTTATTTGTCTGAGTTAGATTATGAGACAAACTCTATTAATCTTAACTTTTTATCTTAAGTAATTTTGATTTCCAAATGTATTTATAGAAAGCATGGTATTAATACCATACAATTTCTTAGACAGAGCTGGCAAATGTCCCTGGCAGAACTCTATTTGTTTTAGCTTCACTCTTTTTTCCCGCATAATTGGGTAGACAGGAAGTACCTAGTTTCAAAACACTCCTTACTTCGCTTTCCACCGAAACATCACCGATCTCAAAAAAAGTTAGTAATGAAAAATATCCCACATAAGTATATTCAAATACGTCCATACATGCTTCCTCCTCTAAGATTTTTTTGCAAAAGACCAAAGAACTTCACGGCATATAAAATCAGCCCAAAACAAACCTTTTTACACACCAATGTACAATTATTCTAAATATCTTATAAATATAAATTTAAATAAAATATAAAATTTTATAATATGAATGTATAGTTACCCTTTTAACTGCATCTTTATAAAATTCGAAATTAATAGGGCAGAGGACATCGGGGCATTTCCGAGGGGCTGTTTTAGCTTTGAGTGAGTCGCGACTCACGCCGACGATGAGGCAGTCGTCGTCGATGGCTTTACGACGAGGGCTTTTACTGAATGAAAGTTTATTAAGTTTGAATAGGAATAAGATGCTAGGTAAGAATGTATAGTTCAATAGGCTGGAATGCTAAAACGGTTTCCATGAGGCGCGGGTTCGATTACTTAAATAATTAAAAATCGTTCCTTAGTGTCCATATAGCACTTTTTGTTGGCCGTGACTCAGTGGGACAGCGTTTCACTGTAAATTGGCGATCGATTGTGGATTCGATTCCTTATATTTAAATTATTGTCATTTCCTCGCTCCGGTACGACAAAGTGCGGCGTTGAATTCGGCGGAATGCGGAGTACGGAGCGTCTTGACACTAGGCCTATTCCCCGTCTACCCTGCCATGCGTGATAAGAGCATTTTAACAAATATTACAATATTGTGAATTTTGTTTAAATATTTTTTTAAATATTATCTAGTCTCAACGTCTGACTATAAACACGATTGGTTGTGGGTTCGATACCCACTCGGGGAATAAATACATTGAAGCTATTTTCATATCTCAGCTCTAGTAAGACGCATTGTACAGAGTACAAATGAATTCCACTTTGACATAGACGCTTTGTCGTTTTCTCATATGTTTCATGAATGTCTTACGGTTTATCTTTTTTAACGAAATCAACCATATACACAGATTTGAACTCGATATCGCCGTCAAACACAGACATGATTCAAAATAAAATATTACTAAAATCAGACTACACTAATACAAAATATTCAAAACGTCAGTGTCATTAAAGTCACATTATTGACAATTTAACATTTATTTATTAATCAATATTTAAAAAAAAACATTGATTTTATGTACTATAGTCGTATATATCAATTGGCAGGTTGATCAGCTGTGGGTTCTATTCCTACCCAAGAAAATAAATATATTCAAATTATTTTCATAAACTCTCTATGGTAAGACAAAGTACAGCGTTGAATTCCGCCATTCGCACACAATCAATCAAATTTCGGCAAAAACCGGAGTAAAGAGCGCTTTTACACTTCCTGTCTACTCTGTTATGCGGGAGAAAAGCTTAAAGCCAGAAAATAATAAAAAAATAATGATTATCTTCATGTAATCTGCATAAAAAGTAAGCATAATAAGCTAGATGTCCTAGTCATATGTCACTCCATTCCTTACCATTCTCCTACTTATATGACCGTATGTTCCTCTTATTAGGTTTTATTTAATATAATAACTACTTTGATTTTCGCAATTTTTACACATTTCGAATACTATTGTAGTGCATGGTCAGAGGTAGACTAGGTCTAGGTTTGAACACCAAAATATAGGCGATTAATCCGTTTAATATAATTTCATTTAAAATTTATTTATTTTAAACGTATATGTGTCCAATTTTTGGTACCTATTTAAAACTTTATTAAAATTCCATTATATATTTATAACTAAAAACTATATATCCAGAATGTAGGAGCTTTATAAATATTATTTAAATAAACAATATTTATAACGTTAATAATCGTGGCACAGTGGGACAGCGTTTGTCTGTTCCTTGTTATAGTAACATCGCTCTGATGAGACAATATGCGGCGTTGAGCTCCACTCAACACACAATATCTACAATTCGGTAGCAAGCGGACACTTTGACACTAGGTACTTCCTGTCTATCCTCATATGCGGGAGTAAAGTATAAAGGTTAAAAATACAATCAAATACAAATGTATTTCTTTATTAATAAGGTACATCTATAATGGCATAATCAACATATTCCGATATAAATTGCTATAACATAATGATTAACAGAACTTACATGCAGACACAGCCTTACATCCTAAAATATATTTATATAATAAAATAATATTTTGAGCTTTATGGAAACTAAAATGAAATTAAATAAACTTTTCTTCAAAGTATTCTTGTCCCTTTCAAGTCAGAAAAGGTCTGCATTGTTGATAGCTGTCATTAACTAAACGTCACTGTCAAAATAATGAATTACAGATTCAAAATATATCTGTCACTTACCAACGTATTTCTTTTAATACATTTAGTAAGAACTAACATTTACTTCTAAACCAGTCTGACGGTGGAAAAGCTCTTTTCAATATTTTAAATAATCCATACAATTCAATATTAATTTAAAATGTTATTTACGCACTTATAATTATATATACATTGAAATTCTGTACAAAGTCCCAAATAAAAATAAATTTTTAACAAACAAATCATTACGTAAATACAATTTCTATGACGTTTTAGCAACAAAATAATTATTCATAGCAATACTAAAATTGTATATATATATAATATCTTATTTTTTCCATATGTCAATTTAGTTCATATAACAATTGTTTAAAGGAGTAACTAGTTTGAATCCCGTTACTTTCAAACTTATGGTACAGAATTCCAATATATATTAAAAGATATAATATAGTAAATAGTATTTGGCAATTACAAAATTTTCCTAATCCTTACATTATCATTATTTTGCATGCAAAATCATCGAAATCTTTGATACAGATTAAAAAAGGCGAGACATTAAACATTATTAACATATAATACTAAAATATTTATTAGTTCACAGAATACAGCAATTATCTATAAGAAAAGAAATTTGTTTTTTTTAATTAAATTATACAATTTTAAAAACATTACCAAATTTAAATTTAAATAAAGAAACAAAAAAAACAAATTATGTATTTTATTACAATCAAATATAAACTCTAATAAGCTACTTCGTTCGTGGGGAAAAATATACTTTTTTTAGAAATTCGCTCTTAATATTTTTGTAAACAAAAATCAATAAGAGATGAATTCATAAATAACATTTTTACTATAAATATAAAGGCACGCGATACACACAAGACAGGTTCCACAGATTAAACATGGAAACGAAACGTCTCGTGTGAAAATGCCCTAATATCACATGGCGTATAAAATATTACAATTTTTTTATTTCATATTTTAACGCATTATATTAATGACATAAATAAAGTAGCTTTTTGTTAATTGAATTTTAAATTACTAATGAAACAGGATTCTCACGTAATTAATAATTAATAAAAAAATATACACAAGAAAAAAATAAAGAAAACTAAAACACAATAAGTTTATCTACTTTATTTATGTATATTAATAAAAAAATAATATAACAGGTAAAACGGAGATAATTCAATCCACAGATTATAGTCAATTAGAGTTAAACAGATAACAAATGGTAATTAGTTAATATCGCACAAAATGGCTTCAGTCAAATGGCCACAGTACAGAAATTACTAAGCAAAAAAGCACATACTAAATACTTTCATTATATTCGTTTTTTATATATAAATCGTCCATTTACACTGCTTTTATATACAATTGACAACACTTTTCAAAAATTGGGGGGAAACGGGGTTGATATGACTAATAGCAATATTGATCATAAAATTTATATATATAAAAATTATTATCGAAATTAGTGCACTCGTTTAGGAGCTACGATAACACAGACAGACACTCATACACACACAGACGTTAAACTAATAACATCTCATATATATATATATATATATATATATATATATATATATATATATATATATATATATATATATATATATATATATATATATATATATATATATATTATGTTATGTTTAATGTCAGCCTGTTAAAACGTTTTTTTATACTGTTAAATAACCAATTGGATATTTTAAAGTTCCATCAATGTCACGTCCAGTGGAAAACGTATGAAGACTAATTGAAAATATAATACATTATTTATTTGACAGCTTATCGACAAGTCAAAGTCAAACAAGAAATAGATAAGAAATTAAAATGGAAATTTAAATTACAAATTTAAAAACAATATACATATATTTTAAAGACATAAAATAAACGAATATTCAAAGTAATTTAAAAAAGTATTCTATTTTGTTGTTCTTAAACTAGAATAAGTTTTATGATCCACAGATTATCGAATTAAAATCTAGTATTAAAATATATAAATGTCATATTTTAATTATACCATATGCATTATCTGTTTATATAAATCATTCATATTCATTAATCTTCTTTTAAATTTATCGTCCTATCAATGTCACGAAATGTTATTTCAAATAAAAAACAAAATAATTTCATATATAAAAAAATTACGCAAATTTTTCCCATTTTTTATCAACTACAATCCCATTTCCCCCCACTTTCCCCTCAAACTCAAACCCTACTATTTTCACCTATTATTTAGCAGTGTCGTCAATATTTATCGTCTTCTGACATAGACGCGGAACTCCTATGCTATGGAACCCTGAAAGGCACTACCAGGTCCTCATGATGCTCCACTCGCAGTTCAGAAATGGCTGACGCTGCCTTTTTAACTGCGTTTGTTATCTGTAATATTGTTAAATTGATACATTAGTAAATAAATTTTTTAATAATTTTCTACATTTAAAATTAAAATAATTAAACCGGATAAAATTATAATCATATGTTTTAGTATTTAAAAATAATGTTTAGAAAACATTGCTTCGATGCTTCGAACACTTTATAGTGGTCCGTGGTGGTAGCGTAGGCAATAGCCAGTCCAAAGGTCTTAAAATTTTTTATAGCTTCACTTTTATCCTATAGTAGATTAAACAGGAAGTACCTAGTGTCAAGACACACCGTATTTCGCTTTCCACTGCGCTATGCGGAATAAAAGCGTGAAGATAAAAAACAATCTAAATATACATACACCTAACACCTTTTAATCAAATTTAGTATAAAAATTTTCATAAAAACCGAGTATTAACTACGATGATCGACGATGAATATTATATATATTATATATATGTAAGGAATTCTGAAACTCTGAATATTATATATATATGCAATCTATCAATTAGTTCCACGTATCCGTCACATTTCCACGCGACCGTTCTTACACGCACGTGAAAAACGTTAATATTGTATCAACGTGAGATTTTTCTACTTATTTAAAATTTCATTACAAACATATTATATTTGCGACTTTAGCTTAGTCAACATAGAAATAAAAAACCATTTTTAAATATGTATATCTAAACATATTATAATATATATATTATAATATATATAGAAAACAGTATTACGCCTTTTCTTGAATGGGAGATGTCATGTCGCTCAAATATTGTATTGCACTTTGTTATACTAGAGCAAAGAAATGAAAATAATTGAAATATTTGTTTTTTTATAATTTTTTTAGTTTCACGTTTTTATTCCGCATAGCAGAATATAGTGTCAACACACTCCGTTTCCATCGAATTCAAGAAATGGCATGCTGAGTAGTGGAACTCAACGCCGCATTTTGTCTTTACCAGAACCGTTAATTTCTCTATTCTGTATTCTGTAACGTAGGAGTATTTCCAAATATCAAAAATTTATGCGATTAATTAGTTTATTTCAAATAATAAACTGAGTGTCGAACCCACTTACCAAATCCTTATCACCACACGTGATGGGAGGCGCCACCAGCACTTGCCGCCTCACAGCCGGGGGCAGGTCGGTCAGCAGACGCGCGTGCGCGGGCGCGGGCAGCGTGGCGGTCGCCGCGCGCGCCGTATACGCGCGCACACGCTCGCTGTACGCGCCCGCCTCCAGCGAGTACGGGCCTAGTGCACTTACGTCTATCACATTGCTGTAACAAAAACGTGGAAAACTTACATTATTAAGTATAATTCCTCGTATAGGCAAGATAAATATAGAAAATGTTGAGATTTTCAGGTTCTCAGAACTAGACGGAAATTACTTATTCGCTTCCCACCGAATTGAGTGATGGAACTCAACGCCGCACTTTGTCTTACCAGAGCGAGGAAGTGGATATAATTTAAATATTATCACCCCCCCCCCCCCCACTAAGAATCGAACCAACAACCGTTTGGGGGTACAGTCAGACGCTTTCCCATTGCGCCACGACCACTTAATGGCCCCCTATTCTCTCTAAAACTCTGAAAAGATAACTCAGTCTAACATATACAAAAACAATATTTGTATAATTCTTTTCTTTTCAAAAACAGACAAAAAATTGGACATTTTTCATTCTGTTCCCCTTTTTCATATAACCATAGACTAGTCCAAATTTTAAATAAAAAAATCAAAAAAGGAATAAAATGTCCGAATTTAATTTAATAATAAATATAATAATAAGAACTCTTACGTAGCAGTCTCGTGCAGTATTCGACTGAGTGCACTCTGTTCATCTGGTTTTCTTGGTGGAGTGGACGCGCATGCTGTGGGAGAGGGAGTCTCCTGTTGCTGCTCCGGAACTTCCAGGAGATGGGTCCTTTCATTTACTATATTTTCCTGTAAAATAATTAATAATATATAATGTTAAAATTTACAAAAATATGCAATAAACGAAGCTTCGTGCTTTATTCCGCTTAGCAGAGTTAGATACAATTTCTTGTTATAAACTCCGTTGACTGCTTTCTGAACAAAATCGAGCCAATTCAGTGTGGAACTGAACGCCGTGCTCTGTCTTATCAGAGTGGAGAAATTAACGATGATAATATTTTATAACAGCGTATAACTGTAAACGCGATTGTTGATGGTTCTGTTGTGCGTGGAGGATTGATGTTTAAATAATTTGTATTTCTCTGCTCTTGTCATATATAGCGGTGTTACGCTCCGCGTCTTGACACGCTATGTACCAAATTCGAATGACGAGATCAGAATATCTTGACTCTAGGTTCCCTCTGCATGGTCTGCTGGTCATTTAAAAAATGTTAATAAATAATTTGAGATTTAGCCTACAAAATACCAGATGGGTTCATTAGGTCAACACAAAATATAAATAAACAAACAAACAAACAAATATTATTATTATTGTAATTCATTCCTATATACTTAAACTCAGATCAGCAGGATATGCAGAGACAACCTAGTTTTAAAACATAAACGTTAAGTGGCGAAACTAAACACCGCATTGTTTCATATCAGATTGAGGAAATAAACTTAATTTTCCTATTATAAAACAATTATTAATCATAATAAAATAAAAATTTCTATAAGCAAATTGCTTAAAATAAATATTTATAATTATTATTTTGCATATATTTTTACATTATAAATTGAACTCATAACAAAGAGCAATGTTAGTTGTCAATATACTACATACAATATTGTTGCACTGACAAATTGCATGATAAGGGTTGCTTTATTATATATTATACTTGCAACGGATAGATAAATAATAAAAATGTATCCAAAAACCACAAAAATTTAAATGAGAAAAGTAAACTTTAAAGTATTTTTAGGCCATTTACATATATTGGGAGAAGGTCTGACTGTAAACTAATTCACAGATTAAAAACTGAGTGACCATATATAAATTATGATCATTCTACCTACTTTAGCAAGACATATTGTTCCGTTGATTACCTCCACGAGTTTTAAATAAATTTACCACATATATTTTGGTATTTGATCATATGTTTTTAGAAATCTAATGTTTTAAACACTTTATAGCAGTCCATGGTACATGGTACCACAGAATATTTTCATTCTATATTCTCCCTGATTGCTATATAGAAAAAAGTTACTTACAATACCCAATATTCTTATATGGAATAGTTTTTCTAGTTTTATACTTATTTTTAAAATGAAAATTAATTTAATAAAACACCCTATACATAACTTGTAAATGCTAAGGAGGTTCTTCTCTTATTTATAGACACTTAATTGGATCTTGTTCAATATGTGTTCCACATAATTCAAATAAATTTATGTACATAATTAAATTATAATACAGAAGATACCTAATAATTACAAAAAAGAAGATTTTATTACAAATAAAAGCTTTACGCTTTTATCTTGCATAGCAGAGTAGATAGAAAGTACCTTGTGTCAAGACACTCTGTATTCCACTTTCCACCAAATTCAAGACATTGTTAGTTGACTGGTGGAAATCAAAGATGCACTTTGTCTTACCAGAGCGAAGAAGTGAAGATAATTTAAATATAATCACTCCCCCAATTGGGTCAGATTCTGCCCAATCGCACCACAACCACTCTCTAAAAATAATATATACTTTTAATTTTTTTTTTAAAAAAGGGAAGAATATGCAAAAAACATAATATAACTCATAAATAACTTTACTTAATTAAACTATTTCAACATTAAAAAGTTATTTTATAAAATTTTACTAAACACTTTTGGCAAATTAATTTTAATATTTAGTACCTACTAAATTCTACTAAAAATCAATGATTACATACTTCTTCATACTATATGTAAAGACACTTTAAAATATTTTCACAAAGTGATTAAGATATGGCTTTGTTTTGAATACTTCTTACTAGTTTCCTCGAATGAGTAATCTTGTAACAGGTGTAAAATATTTTAATTACATTTGTATTATGTTGCATATAAAGTACAAGACAAACATAGCCGTAAATTATAAAGTAATCTAATGGAATATTAAAATATATACTCACTGAAGAACAGTCCATAAAATATATTGTTTTCTACAATATCATTAATAATTGTAAATGAAAAATTAACTGTTATTTCTCATAATCTTTAATGTAACTAATTATTTATATGTGATAATGGAGCGATAATAAAAAAAAACAAAACAAAATATACGCCATTAATAACTACGATAAGCCGTACTCATATTTCCAGGTTCACTATTCAGATAAAAATGCCAGTCAACTGGGAAGAGCGATAACAACGCGTATTGCCTTTGTTTGACAGGAAGAATTATCCACTTTATGTATGTAATAATTTTTCAACGTTCAATAAATTACAACCGCACATAGACACAATAGATTAACATTATATTAACATATACTTGCTATATCTAGTCAGACGTGGAAATTAGGTAAACTATTTCATTACCTGCGGATCGGTTTCTTTGTGGCAGATGCTGTAGCAGCAACCCATGACTGCGCTTTTTAACGAGCCGAAGCATGAATGCAGCACGCTTTCCTCGCCGTCTGACTGCATAAATATTTTGTAACGTATAGTAGTTATAAATAGAAATATTCGTAATTTACAGTCGAAGTCGACAAATTTCACGACTCGCACGTCACTTCACGCAGCTAGCATGGGCTTGTCAAATTTGAATTGACGTTGTCAATGTCAACTTACATGATTTTATATTTATTCTATGTAAATATTACTTTTTGTACATTATCAAAAAAAGTCGTGACTTTTCCATTTGTATAAAGACTATGTTAAATTTAGTTACATTGGTCGCTAACTTGCTACTAAAGAAAATACAAGAGCACGCATTTGACATACATGCCACATAGTTCAGTGCCAAATATAGTGCTTAAAAAATATAATAAAAATTTATTAAGGAAATAAGAAAATATACTGTAAACAGTTATCTAAATTTTAAATTTGATACAAATTTAATGTTTTTTTTACCTGTAAGCATTTAAAGTGACAGCCACAGCTGTCTACTGTCAACTGACAGGGGTCATCAACTTTTGAAGCTTGGTGGGAAGTTACAAACACGTCAACACTTTCAGTTTTCGTGAAATTTATTGTAATTTAATAGAACACATTACTTTAATTAAACAAAATGATACGGTACAGGGGTAAAAAGAAGGTTATGGATAAAGTGAAGGAGCTAGATGCATTCTCCAAAGTGCCCGACGAATACGTAGATAGTACACCGGTCGGCGGTACCTTCTCAGTAATAACCTTCTTTATTGTCTTATGGCTTGTTTACAGCGAAGTTTCATATTTCCTAGATAGTAATTTAGTCTTCAGATTTATGCCAGATATAGATATGGACGAGAAGCTGAGGATAAACATAGATATTACCATTGCAATGCCGTGTTCAAATATAGGAGCTGATATACTCGATTCAACATCACAAAGTGTTTTTGGATTTGGTGAACTTCAAGAAGATGATACCTGGTGGGAGCTAACACAAGAACAGCAGGATGCTTTTGATGCTGTCAAATATTTAAATTCATATTTACGTGAGGAATATCATTCTATATGGCAGTTACTTTGGAAGAAAGGTCATGGGTCTGTGAGAGCGACAATACCAGAACGAAAAAGTAAACCTAATCGGAGGCCAGATGCTTGCCGTTTGCATGGTGTGTTAATCTTAAATAAGGTTGCAGGCAACTTTCATATCACTGCAGGTAAAAGCTTGCATTTACCAAGAGGCCACATTCATTTGAACATGCTGTTTGATGATACACCACAGAATTTTAGCCACCGAATACATAGACTTAGCTTTGGTAGTCCGGCAAATGGGATTATATATCCTTTAGAAGGTGATGAGAAGGTAACACCTGATGAAAACATGTTATTCCAGTATTTTATAGAAGTTGTGCCCACTGATGTGGATACTACATTTGAATCTATTAGGACATTTCAATATTCTGTCAAAGAGCTCCAACGACCAATAAGCCACACTAAAGGCTCTCATGGAGTACCTGGAATATTTTTTAAATATGACATGGCTGCCTTAAAAATCCAAGTCTATCAAGAAAGAGAGAACTTGCTACAGTTTATGTTACGTTTGTTTTCTATTATAGGAGGTATATATGTTATTGTAAGTTTTATTAACACTATAGTGTTATCAGTTCGGACTTCATTTGTAAAAGTTATATCCCCATATGCTATGAAAAAATTAGATGACAATAAATCTTCTTACAACAGTGATAAAAACCTATTATTGTCCACACCAGAAAATAACAGTGATATAGATATTTAATTTTTTTTTCATATTCCTGCATTTTGTAGGTTAGAGAAAGAATTAATAGAAAAATACATATTTTATTTTGTTTGCTATTGATATACAGGAGTTAGCATTAAATTCTGTACAACAAATATCATAAGTCAGTTTTGAAGCCGTGATACATTGCATTATAACTTCTCCTGCTTAGAACAGAATTTTTTCACTTTCAGCTTAAATCCATAGCATTCCATAACAAGTATTAACATTGTTTTATTCATTAATAATTTCATGTGCATATTAATAATGGTAAATTATGTAATTATTTGTATATATTGAATTATTAAGATTAGTAATGATCAATTTCAAAGTTTTATATGACATTATAAATAAATTAAATTGAGATCTGATTTACAAAAGAAATGGAATTCTTTGTATGATATTAAATAATTACTTTGTAAATCATATTCCTATTTAAATATTTACATTAAGCCTTAAATCAGGATTAAACTTTATTTGTATGTCTTATTTGTTACATTTTAAAACTGCAACACAACTTTGCATCGAATTTAACATCTCTCTATGTTTATTTTATAATTATAAAATAAAAGTAGCCTTAGTTACTTGTTATTACATTAGTAATCTGTCCCCTCCCATGTAAGTGTTGGCTGGAACAAATAGACAAGAATTGTTAAAGTTATTTTAATATATGTATATATCTTAATATTACAAACAGACACTTCAATTTTATTTATTTGTATAGATAATATGGAATGTGCAAGTACATTTTCACTAATATTAAGCAAGTTTCTACTTTTAATTTAAATAAATACATTTGTGTTATGTTTAGATCTTTCTTTTGTAATGCTTTATATATAAATTTTATAATTTTCATATTTTTTTGTTTTATAAATGTGACCTTTACATACAGTAAACAGTTTACACTTATAGTAATATTGTAATAATTATTATATTTATTTTGCTATTTATTAGTTATTTGAATTTTAAATAATACCTATTGAAAATATATTTATAAGGATTATTGTGAGACTAGCACTAAGAAAGATAATCTCAAAGTATAGTGTCATTAGAATAATTTTTAGATTTATATATTATATATAAAAAAAACAATTAATAAATACAATTACATATTTTTCGAATAAATAAATGAAAATAATACTATTGCAGGTGTTTTTTATTCCAAGTTTCAATTCACTTACTGGGGGGTTGCGCACCATTGGAGTGGTGTGTCCCTTTCCCTCTAATAGAAATTATCTTCCGTCTCTATCACACGCTTGATTTTTTTTCACCGCGACGACGTCTGACGAGCAAACGGCGAACAGTGTCGAGCCATTCGCGCGGCGACACCGCCTGTATGAGACGTGTGTTGACATTGTAACCGACATCCGAAAAAAAGTTTGCAATTATAAACTTTTTGTTAAAAATAAACAATTTAAATCGAAACCGATTAGTGACGTGCATTTTAGTGAAATTAGTGTATGTGTTGTGTTACAGTTGCATTTACTGTTCTCAAGCGATATACCGGGGTTTATATGTGGTTTATTCTTTTGGCGTGGTGAAAGTAGACCTTTAAGTTCATAAGGACACACTGATCGCAACTTACTCGAAACGATATTTCGCGTAAAGTTGCGAGGGGAAGGTTAGTTTAAAACATTTATTATTAGTACTGTTATATAGCAAATTAAATAACTGCTCTTTATAACGCCATTAATATATCGTTTAATTGAGTAATTTAATGCATATAAAAATGTTGATTCACAGCGTCTCCGTTATCTCGCTAACTTAAGAAATTAGTTCCATACCACTCGTCTTACATTTGAACATATAGGTTATAATTTAGTTTAACAATCACTCGTACATTTTACATACACTTTTAATTATAATATTTAATATATATTAGTTTTTGAAGTTAATTTGATCTAATAAATTAGTCGTAACGATGCCATTCATGGCAGACTGTAGGTCAGTGCCCTGTACCTGTTGAGCTCCATCCCAGCCGGTTCTCCCACTGCTTGCGGGCATCTAAAAAAATATGTCACGTTTTTTTTAATATACATACATAAAATACAAAGTATTGTTTGTTTTTGTATTGGTTTTAAGATGACGATGTCCGATATTATAATTTACATATGGTTATCATTGTTCCAATAGACCTTGCATGCCGCTGTAATTCGTTTTATATTCGGATTTTTGTTAATAATTAGTCATTTGATATAAAGACGCGTAATAATTACTTATTTCACATTTTATAACTATAATATATCTATTTCAAGTTAATGTTACAACAGCTGTTATCATTTGGGGGAATATATATAATAATATCTAATTTTTAAAATTTTCTCTCTTTGGTAAGACAAAGCGCGGTGTTAAGTTTCGCCATTCACCACGCAATGTCTCGAATTCAACGAAAACTGGAATACGGAGTGTCTTGACACTAAGTACTTCCTGTCTACGAAATAATTAATCATGCTGTCATTTTGTATGCAAATTAACTAATAACAAAAGATAAATGATTATTTTGATCGAGTTTCTTATAAAAAAATATTAAATATACAAAAGTAATTAAGAAATTATTTTTAAGTATTTAATATATGTAAATTTAGCTCATAAATGGAATTTGTGAGTGATTTACTAATGTACAGACACTATATATGTTGCTATACACTTACTTGAATAATATATGAAACACCACCGTGGTATTTCTTTAGGGGTATATTGCCGTAGTCCAACTAGTGGTGGCCGAGGAGGAGTATCATGAGATTTTAGTGGATATACAGACGACGCCTGGAGTCTCAAGTAACTAGTTCCAAGTCCCAAATCAGGAAGGTATCCATAACAGAGTTCCTTAGTAAAAAACGGGTTATATTTGTAATGGAAGTATTTTCAGTTATTTTTAGCAGCTAATATAGCGTTTTTTCAATAAACTTATGTAAATAACTCAATTTCCGTACATCATTACAGTTTTCATACTGTTCCAATACGTGTATATTTTAAAATATTAGATACAAAGAAAACATAGTATGATCACACAATTCGTAGTAAAAGCCAAACTTATGACCAACTTAGCTGTCTTAAGGACGTGTTCTTATTCATTATTGATCAGCGTTCAGTTAAGTTCTAGAATCTTCTTTAAGTTAACAAGTCTCCTTTTTCCTAGTGTCAAGACATTCCGTACTTCACATTCCGTCTGAAATCAAGACAGAAATGAAAATATTAGAAAAATGTTGAAGATCTATTAATATTTAAAACAGATTCAACTATATTTACTTAAGACGTAGGTCTAAAACAACTCCTATACTTCGAAGTAGTTTGTGACGCAAATGTTTGTTTATTATAATTTCTTCTTCTCTATTATTCGTACGTTAGTTTTTCATATTTACAAAGTCAACTCGCAGATAGATGGCTTTGAGTAACGATAAGTTTTATGTTTTATATACAAAGTTGGTACCTTCTGAGGATAAAATATATATATAGATATAAAGTACATAAACCAACGAACATCAAAACATATAAATATAAATTTCGTATTATATACTATTTTTTTTAGCTTCCCACTTTTATCCCGCATAGCTGGTTTGACAAGTGTACCTAGTGCCTAATGTCAAGACACTTCTTACTCCTTTTTCCGTTGAATTTGAGACATCGTGTTGAGTGGCGGAATTCAACGCTGCGAATTGTCTTTCCAGAGCGAAGAAATCAAAAATAATTAAAATATCATTCCCCGAGTGAGGAGTGATTAAATTTAAATCGAAACTAAAACTGAGCACGGTTACAGTTAGAGGCTGTTCCACTGCGGTTTCAAAGTTGTAGTAGAATAAATATAGTACTATATTTTCTCAATAGTTAAGGATAACATTTAGTTCATAATTGATTTTTTATAGATATTTCAGAGATATAGATAGGATACATAGACCGTATAATTTGATTGCCCCTAAAAATCGATAATAATTTATAAAGAGTTATTTAACATTAAGACCAGTCGTGGCGCGATCGGTTGTGGGTTTAATCCCTACTCGGGGGAGTGATTATATTTAAATTATTTTTACTTCCTCGATCTGATAAAGACAAAGTGTGGCGTTGAGTTCCACCACTCAACACGTAATGTCTTAAATTCGGTGGAAAATGAAGTACGGAGGTACTTTCTGTCTACCCTGCAATGCGGGATAAAGGCGTGAAAAAAAACATGAAGTTATTAATTAATAGCTACTTATTTAAGTAATAATTTATCAACTATGCATATTACATATTTAGTTACGTCACATAGCTTATATATACTTGTATATAATGAAATAGTAACTATCTAAGATAATCAGTGTTGGCGATACCTAACGTCTATTAAGCAAATTACATTTTAATGTATTCGTTTTATGACTTATATGAGTAAATTATGTAACTCGAATATATTATTATGCATTTTCAAATAGTCGAGTTAGCCACGCAATGTCTCGATTTCGGCCGAAAAGCAGTCAACAGACTGTCTTGACACTAGGTTGTCTCTGATTACCCTATTATGAGAAGTAGAGCGTGAAGCTGCTTTTTTTATTAAGTTTCTCTACTCAAAGAAATTCTATTTTTAGTGGTTCTGTACGATTGAAACGTTTTTTTTTAAAGTAAACATTCATATGAGTGGAATTCTGTGGATTCGAACCCACAACAATTGAAGTGTTGAAACATTTTACTATTAAAACAATACAATTGAAAGAAAAACTTTACCAATGGTACATTATATGACAATTGATTGTGAAAAAAAAAATTATATGGAGAATGATTGCAGAAGCCGTATTTTTTTAAGTTTTCCGCTTTTTTCACGGGTAGACAGAAAGTACTTAGTGTAATTTAAAAATTTCCCTGAGTGGCGATCGAACCCACAACTGATCGCGCTTACAATCAGACGCCGTCCGACTAACCAAAAATAAAAAAAAGAAATATTTTACACATACTTTGCTAAGTATAAGTTTCTATAGCAACGCTTATTTTACACGTCAAAGGTAAATCATATTAAATTAAAAACAACCAGTCATTTACTCGCGTCCATCTATACTCGTATATAAACCATTGGTATTTCATTATAAAGCTAGCTACAGTACCGCCCGTAAAGTATTTTTCGAGTCCCAAGTCAATAATAGTCGAAGGCGTGAAAACAAAACGGTATGTTTATTTAAAGAGCAGGATGCGGGTGAAATGCGAGTAAGATGATACACTTGTGTACTTGTGGTACCAGGGTATCGGAGTATCGAGATATCGAGTGTTGAGATTGTCAGTATTGTCTATTTAGAGTAACAAGTAGTTTGGGATGCTTTGTTTTTTATGAAAAAAAAAATCTTTTTTATGAAAATAATATTATTATTAGTAAGTAGATGGAACAGTAGCCGATTGGTCGTGGGTTCGATAACCGTTCGCGCTGTGAATGTATTTAAATTTTATTCGCCGTTTTAATATGACAAAGCGCTCAATTCACTATCAGAGAGCTCTATGTTACATGTAATATCTAAAAATAAGGTAAAAATTATACAATGAGAAGTGAATATTAACTAAAGATATTAAGAAATGGCATATTTTTGTCTATGTAGTTCACCGGTGACGTTATACAACAGGTGTTAATGTGGCAAATTGTGTATGTGTTTGTTACTATTGTTCTCAACTCGGAGGAGGCTTGAACGTGTTCATTTAGCTGGATATATTAAGAGCCTGGTATAAAATATTTATAAAAAGAAAAGCTTTTTCACGCTTTATTCCGCATAACAGGGACAAGAGGCAAACTAGTGTCAAGACACTCCGTTGAGCGCTTTCCGCCAGAAATCGAGACATTGCGTGTTGATTGGCGAACGCTGCGCTTTGTCTTTCCAGAGCGAAGAAATGACAGTAAATGAAAAAGTATTAACGGTTTTATATTATAATATAGGATAGCTTTTATTAGTTTCACCATATATGAATTAAACTAAAATTTGACACATTGCGTGTTGAGTGGTGGAACTCAAAGCCGCCCTTTGTCTTACCAAAGCGGGAAGTGAAAATAATTTTAAATATGTTCACTCCGATGAGTGGAGATCGAACCTACTACCGATCGCTTTAAGAGGCAGATGTTGTCCCATTTCTATCGAATTTAACTTTGAAACGTAAGAGATATTGTATTACTGTTTCATATTTTGATTATATAAATTAATTATTTAAATAAACTAAGGTAGTATTATTAAAGTCATAACTAATGAATTACATCGTATAAACTGTATAAAATTGCTTGTAAAGTCTGTATCCGGTTCTTTTTGAGATGGCAACATTTGTTTTTTAAAAATAATATATAACATTTTTGAAAAAGGAGTTAAGGTATATCCTTAACTCCTTATAGCTTTTACTCTACTTGTAAAACCTCCGTCCGTAGCAATATGTATAGATAATATATTATATTCAATATAAATCGTTTTACATATTCTATGTTTTTTTTTAATTGTCTGTACCATATGCAGATACCGTTACAAGTGTATACGAGTTAGTATGTATTGTTCACTTCATCCGCACTAAGGTTATGTAAGAAACAAAGTATTTCAACAACAATAGAGCAATCATCCCGTAAAACAAAGGCTTTTGCAATGCGTTCATCTGTACAGAAATAACTTAAAGTTTACTTGCTTTAGAAATAATGTTAAGAATTACTATTCTAAAATCGGTAATTAGGCAAGAGTCGTTTAATAGATTTAAATGTGTGTATTTGTCTTGGCGCAATGAGTAAGCGCTTTTAATTGGTTGTGGGTTCGATTCTCATTCGAGGGAATGATTATTTTTAAAATTTATTCCCATTTCTCCGCTCTGGTAAGATAAAACACAGCGATAAGTTCAACACTGAGCACTCAATGTCTCGATTTCAAAAAGCAGTCAACGCAGTCTTAATACTAGGTTGTCTCTGACTAACCTGCTATGCTTCGGCGACAATAAATATAATATAAACATATTACACTTGTTTATGCGGATATATTTATATGATAAGTTTGAAACTGTTTTTAAATGCAAATCCCTCTTGAGTTTGTTTTGATATTTTGAGAAATTTTAACCTTACTTTTAGTTATATGTACCACCTACCTGTTCGATGTATATCATAGTTTGTTTTGCCTTCCTTATAATTGCATAAATAAGTTAAGATAGAAAATGTCATATTTGCTTATATTTTCACTAATGTCCAATAAATTATCACGTTAGAAATTCATTGCCAAAATACTCTACAAACAGATCATTTGAAAAATAAATGAAACCGAGGGGAATTAATAGTTAAATACATACTTGCCACAGCAGTCACTGCCCCATTGATTTCAATGTAAAAAACTCCTTATCATTACAGGTATTAAATGAAGCGTGCAGAACCGCATGATATGACCAATGATAAATGATAATATCATAAATGTAAGATCTATATATTAATACAAGAAGCAAAATCTTTGTATCCTATTTTTACGAAAATTACGCGAACAGAGGAATATGAAATTGGGTACAGTTACAGCTTATACAGAGAAAGAGTGCGGAATGATTTTTTTTTTAAATAATGCATAAAAATAAGTAAATGAAATACACTTTATCATGCGTTTAATATACACTTCTATATAAATTGACATACACATCTAGTTTATATAATTATATCATCCAAGCGAGGTTGTATGTGTCCGAATGCTCACAGCTTGCCTAAGGACTCCTTGGGACTCAAAGGACTCGATCTCTAGTATGAAAAACGAATTTACTTATACGTCATATACATCAACAGATCTCGTTCGATTGACTACTAACAAACCATGGTTTAAATGGGGAACAAGTAAACTGAGCTCTTAACAATGACTATCCCCCATAAAACGAATGATGCGTGAAGAAATTTAAAACAAAAAGGTGTGATATTTATTCAATATTATGTATATTCGGCCTCCATCATCTCGCCTGTACATGATATAAAGCAATTAACTCGAATGGTATTAGCGCGTGACTATTTAGAACTATCTCGTGGAATAATTTAGGGGATTTCCAACATTGATATATACTTTTCTTGTTACATACAATGCATTTAAGTTTGTAATAAAAATATCCTTAAATGATTTACCTAAATAATATTTATAAGATTGCTAAAAACGATCTAGATCTAAACTGGGTGTGCGAAAAAAATGACATCCTTAAAATATACTTTTGGTTTGGAATTAGTTAACTATGATATTTCTAATGTTCGTATCTAATTTTTTATAGCTTCACACTTTTGTCCCGCATAGTAAGGTAGACAGAAAGTATATAGTGCTAAGACACTCCTTACTCCGCTTCTTTTCACCGAATTCACTGTCCCACTGCGTTACGACCGACCTCGATAATACAAATTTAATATCTTAATTTGATGTTTTGTAGCAAGAACCAGGCCTTGCCGGGGTTACCAGGGTAAGGAGAATAATTCAAAGAGTGCACTACTACTAGTTTCTATTTAAATAATTTGATTTATAAACTTAAACGTCTCTAGTACCTATTGAGTAGGATAAAGTGAGAACACATTTAGAGACGTGGTGTTTGTATAATTTAATGTTAGACTTTGTTTAGATCTCACTCTACATATAGATACTTCTTAGAGGGCAGTTTTAAATTAACATAAAATTCAGACAGATTTATTTGAAATGTTAGAAAATAACGATTTATAATACGATTTTATGTTTTCTCTATCTAAATAACGAAATATTATAAAAAAATATAATTTTTTTACCGACTTTCTTTTAATAACTGAACTTGTGTCCGCATATAATGACGTTACAACATTTTTAAGCCACAAATCTGATATCCTTACTGAGATGACCAGGTTGTAAAGAAAATAACTTAAAGCGTGTTGCTTTTAGTTGATCTGTTGGTTTAAAGTCAATGACGCTTATGTAAAGTATCTAACCTTTTTTCCCTCTTTTTTAGCTTCATATTACAGTTAGGTTAATAAAAAATTGCTTACATGTTGTTAATTAAATAAATTCCTCAAATACTAAAACATAACAAATAATAATCCTTGAGAAATTGTTTTTTTCTTTTCTTAATTTAATTTATAAAATCTATATATGAATCTTTTCGAACCCTATAGTATCAGTATAAAGTTAAAATACTTCATATAGTAGCCATCGATTTATTTATTATTTTTGACGTCAAATATACCTCATGTTAAAATACACTATTGAAATAATAATAATAAGGTCGAGTAGCAAAATAGGCAGCGTAAATAAGTTGTAACAAACGTATAAGAATTTCGTCGCAGCTAGTAGTAGAACGCATGGCTTAGCGGTCAGAGCGCATCGACGGTATCCAAGAGGTGCGGGTTCAAATTCTGCTGCTTTTAAATTTTTGTACGTTATTTCAAAAAATCTATATATGAACTAACGGCGTCGGTCTAATACAGTTTTTTTAGCATTCCACAAAGAAGCCTTAAAAACATGACGCGTGAAATATTTATATCGTCGGCTACGTATGAATAATATAGTATTTGTTGCAAATCGTCCCACTTTTAACCTTTTTAGGGTTTCGTACGTAACGCATAAATTGGAAATCTACCACCAAGACTTTGCTGTTCGTCCGTCTGTCACCAGGTTGTATTTTTTTTATGACAAAGAGCATGCAGTTGACTTGGTGGTAGGTAATCACCGCTAACCACGGGCCCGTGCTACAACAAGGGAACGCTGTCGTACTGAAAATGTAATGTTTATTAAGTCCAATGAATGTCTATAAATATGTATTAAATCTATTTTATTGTATGAAAAATAATCAAATAAATATAAACGTCATGGCTCAGCGTTGGCTGTACACGATATTGGCATGGCATCTGAATGTAAACGCGTAAATCATTTGTGAGTTCGACTCCGACACGGAGAAATGATTATACTTAAAGTATTCTCATTTTCCTTGCTTTGAACAAAGTGCGGCGCTGAATTCCACCAATCAACACGCAATGTGTCAAATTCGGTGGAAAGCGAAGTACAGAGTGTCTAGGTACTTTCTGTCTAGTCTATGCGGGATAAAAGCGTGAAATTAAAAAAAATGATACGAGAACAAGTGTCATCCACGTACATAAAAATAGAAAACGAAATTATATATTAATATTTCAATAATCAAATATATTTTAATATATTTATAAGAAAGATTTAATAATGAGCGTTACGTAAATTGAATTTAATTTGGCTCTAAAGTTTGAACTTGTCAAACGTTTTCAATGTTTCATACAATATGCTAACGTATTCACATAAGTTTCGCGAGCTGTCAGCTTTAAGCAATTTTCTTATAATTTCCACGTATTACAACTTTAACTTTATATCGGTGATGGGAAAAGCTTTTAACAAAATGAATTAAACTTTGTAAGAATATGGAACCTATTCTTCAACCAAAAATGTTTGTTTTCTTGTGTCATTTTGAGGCGGGCAACTAATTTGTCAAAACAAAATCCATACTATTTTAAAATTATAAATATAGGTCTTTCAGTAAACTACTGTTTACATGTAAGAGTTACTGATGTTGATTAATACATTAATTATAATATTTTTTTGTAATGTATATTTTATTCGCATATCAGGGTAGACAGAAAGTTCAGACATTCCGTAGTCCGCTTTCCTCCAAATTTGAGACATTGCGTCTTGAGTAGCGGAACTCAACGCCGCCCCTTGTCCAAGGCAAGGAAAATGAGAATACTTTAAGTATAATCATTTCATCGAGTGGGAGTCGAACTCACAACCGATTTACGCGTTTACATTCAGATGCTATACTAATCGTGTACAGCCAACTCTGAGCCATGACGTTCATATTTATTTGATTATTTTTCATACAATAAAATAGATTTAATACATATTTATAGACATTCATTGGACATTTAAACATTACATTTTCAGCACGGCAGCGTTCCACTTACATTATTGTGTCATGCTCCACTTCATTCTGTCCACCTGTTTCCATTTCGCTGCTCTTTGAAATATTCAAATTGTTACAAAAAAGGTCAAAATAACAAACTTTTGAATTTCCAATATAAAGTCAATTTGGGCATTCCTTTTTTGTCTTTGGTATAACCGATTTTTTTATGTCAAAACAGAATCTAGTGAAATTTTAAGTTCCATTTCTTTTTTAGCTTTACGCTTTTATCCTGCATAGCAGGGTAGACAGAAAATACCTATTGTCAAGACACTCTATACTTCACATTCCACCGAATTCAAGACATTGCGTGTTGAGTGGTGGAACTTAACGCTGCACATTGTCTTTACCAGAGCGAGGAAGTGAAAATAATTTAAATATAATCAATCCCCCGAGTGGGGAACAACCTACAACCGATCGCGTTTACAGTCAGACGCTGTCCCACTGTTCCACGACCGGCTTCTCCATTTTTGACCAATTTTTGTTTTATATATTAAAATTATATCTATTTTAGATTTAGACGTCCAGTTATGAATAAGAATAATACCTAAATATTTCTTTTGCTACCTACTAGTGTTTAAGGAATACCTTTTTCTATTAACACGCAGTAACTTGTGTACATATCCTAAGTAAATAATAGGCAAACTCCGCCAACGAAGCGAAGTAAAGCGAAAATAGTATTTCAATATTAAAAATAAGCTATAAAAACCATCGTGGCACAGTAGGACAGCGTTTTTCTGTAAACACGATTAGTTGTGGGTTCGATTCGGAGGAATAATTATATTTAAGATTTATTTCCATTTCTTTAGTTTGGTAAGACAAAGTGCAGCGCTGGGTTAACCACTTAACGAGGTCTCGATTTTGGGCTGAAAACAGTCAACGGTCTTGACATTAGGTTGTCTCTGACATATATTGTCATACACATTGCGTTAGCAACGCTTATGGCACTCCACAACACGTGTTAGATCATTAAATTCTAGATTCAAGAGTTATAGATCATTAAATTCTCTTTGTTTTACAAAACAATTATTTTTTTATTATGTAATAAAGAATTATAATGTCTATTGACGCCATTGTGGTGCAATGGGATAGCGATAGTAGATTCGATTCCCACTTGAGGACAATGTTTAAAAAACATAATTTTTTAGTTTATATAAGTAATTTTTAAAATTTTAACGTGACTTTATTTAAAATTATCAAAAAGCTTAAACGGTATTTAAAAAAACGTCGTTCCGTTGACGACATTCATCACTTCACTTAAGTAGTTTTTAATTACAGTGACTAATGTACGGCTTGGCCGTGTTATCAACAGCTCCATGTTTACAGAACATTCAATGTCGAAGGAACAGAATTTAAATTAATTTTTTATTTGTACTATCTTTGTCTAAGTAAATCGTGAAAATTGATTTGGCAAGTTATAAGAAATTCATTTGAGCTAATTCTAAGATTGTTCATTACTAAATACCCCTATTGTGTGTGTTTTTGTATTTCGTACGTATATCCAAAATGTTATAGAAATAATCATTTTCATTCAAGAAAAACGGTTTTGAGGCCGGTCGTGGCGCAGTGGGACAGCGTCTTACGTGAAACGCGATCGGTTGTGGTTCGATTCTCAATCGGGGGTATGAATATATTAAAATTATTTTCACTTCCTCGCTCAGGTTAAGACAAAGTGCGGCGTTGAGTTCCGCCACTGAACACGCATTGTCTCGAATTCAGTAGAAAGCGAAGTACGGAGTGTTATGACACTAGGTACTTTCTGTCTACACTGCTGTGGGAAAAAGAACCTGATGCTAAAAAAATAATTATAAAAATTGTATGAAAATTAAAAAAATTAAAATATTCCAAATAAATAATTTCATAATGATTACGTTTTTGTGGTCGTTGCAATGTACTGCATATATTAAATTGTAATTAGCTAAACACTTACTGCTAAATTATTGTCAAATTACCATCAACTCTATTTTTATATCCTCTATATACTGTAACTAAAGTTTCATCCAGATTGGCTCAGTACTTTTGTGATAGATTTACAAACATCTGTTCAAACTTTCCCACTTGTAACATCGGGATAATAATATGACGGTAATTCCAATCTCTATGTAATTATAGAGATAATGATCTAAATTTTACGATTGGAAAATTATCATATAATAACATTACGCATACCAATATGTAATGCTCGTCTAGAACCGCACACTGTACAGTTTTAATGTCACGACGCGGACGGTACCGTAATTATATATCAAACTGCTTGTGTCGATATAAATTTTATATATATTTATTTTGGTACTAATAGATGCATATTAATACGTGAAGAAAACACTAGACACTTTTTTTTAAATTAGGCGGATGGAGGGGTAGGAAATTTGGGATGATCGATGTTTTTAATTACTTAGTAAGAATACTTTTGCATAAAGTGAAATACACGTTGCCAAGGTTCCATGTGTTTTACGTGTAATAATTTTGTTAATATTTATATATAAAATAATGGCTTCCGTTTGAATAATTTACATTAAAAGGGGCCAGAAGTTTCCTTTACACATTTATATTAAGTTACTTTTAGGTTTTTCTTCACTTAGAACAATGTAATAATAGAACAGTTTAGTTTGTATGTCTATGAGTAAATCGGTAATTAATAAAAGAGTTATATATATATATATATATATATATATATATATATATATATATATATATATATATATTATTGGCGATTGAAATAAAAAAAACGCCTATCACAAAATCAACAGTGTGCATCTGTTGCTATGAAAAATACTACTACATGTTTCTACACTAAAGCCGTGTAGACACGTACGTACATTCGCGTGTTGGAATACTTGAAGCGATCTTACTTGAAGCAATCGAGCGGATCCACGAGTTCTTGGACGTGCAGAAATCCGTTTAGAGCGATACATTTGAGTGGAATGCGACGGTATTGTTAAATGGCTATTTCATTTTAAATGAAACTATTTTAAACGGATTAATCGCATATATTTGGGTGGAGATAGACTTACAGTCAACTAGTGACCGTGTACTACTGTAAAGTGTTCGAAACGTCAGGTGTCCAAAAATGTATTTTCAAATACCAAATAAACGTGATTAATCCGTTTAAAATAGTTTCAATTAAAAAGTGTAAAAATCGTAAAAAACAAAGGCTAAAAAAGTGAATGCAGAGAGAATTTCGTATTATTAACGGTAATTTAAAAAAAATATTAATAAAGCTTTATGCTTTTATCCACAAAGCCGATAAGGCAGAAAGAATTTAGTACTTTGTCTTATCAGAACAAAAAAAGATGAATTTAAATATTCCCTCAATGAGATCGAACCCACAACCAGTGCTTACATCCAGACGCTGCTACTGCGCTACGATAACCTGAAGTTATTACAATGAATTCATATTAGTTTAGTAGTAGTAGTAGTATATATTTTGCGATGTACTTAGGCTGGAAGATTTTACTAACATGTCGAATCTACTCATTTCACGGTCGTTTGAAATTTTTTATTGAGTTTAATTTAATATACACTTATGTCATGTATATATATAGCAGACATAACGGTTGTAAATAAAGTAATATTATATATATATATATATATATATATATATATATATATATATAATATTACTTTAGTAAGTTCAACAAAACATACATTATGCCCAATTAAATAGGCCTTAATATACATATGTACAATTTCAGCGCTATTTTCACGACAACTACGTTATTATGTTATCATAGAACACAAAATCCGAATAACCATCTTATTTCGCCAACAAAATAATTCAACAAGGCCAGCGCTCGCTAAATCACGTCTGAAATAAATGTGGCGCGAAAATTGTATCATACCCTTCCTCAAGTTTCCGGAAAATGGGATATCAGAACGTCATTATTATAGATTCGGATCGGATGCTGTAACGAAATATCCATTGGAATCATGAGATTTGCGATAGATTATGTGCTTTACTTGTAAAAGGAATACAAGCAAGGCACATAATGCTGTCTAAAATAGGGAATTAGGTTAGATTTTCTATATTTGTGGCGTATAATAGGGGTATAATATTGATGCTGTGTAGTTATGTTGTTCAGCTGAGATCGCGGGTTCAATTGGGAGAGATACGTTTTTTAATAGCAGCTTCACGTTTTATCCCGTATAGCAGGACAGTCACAACTTAGAGCCAAGACACTCCGTTGACTGCCGTCGAAATCGAATCGAATCAAACTCAACGCCGTACTTAGTCTTGAGAATTGAATGGGGGCACGAAAATTAATTTTAAATATAATCAAAAACCTTCGAGAGGGAATTGAACCTACAACCGCGTTTCCGATCAGATGTTCTCTCTGCACTAAGACTTGCTTGCTGACGTCCAGTTGACTGTACAAATGATATGTAACTCCGACTCCCACTCAGGTTTATAATATATAACTATATATTTAAATCAGCTATTATATTTAATAAAGATAAGAAAAAGACTTTTTAAATATTGATAAGATAAAAGTGTTATAATTTTTTCTATAAAATTGCACCTTATAATATTTAAATTTCTTAAACTAGTAACCAAAGGTATTTTCTTTGTGTATATTCAGATTTGAACATTAAAGTGAAAGCGACGGTCTTTCTATGTTCAAACACCATAAAGGTAAAAGTAGAGCGTTCAGTACTTACTGTATTATTATGTGGTATATTAATATAATAAAATCCCCATAAAGCTTCTATTCTGTTTTACTGGAGACAGTCGTGAGTTCAATTCTCTTCTAGAGACTGTTCTATGAGCTTCACGCTTTACATAGAGAACCTAGTATCAGAACACTCTTATGCTAAACACTGTATGTTATGTGGCGGAACTCAACTAAATAAATATTTCCCTGTGTGAGAATCGAAACTACAACCAGTCGCGATTGCAGTCAAACGCAGTTACAATTCAATATATTTTTATTAGAATTTTATAGGGTGAAGAGTACCGTTGCTATATCTTTATCGATCCACATCGTTAATTAAGTTCAAAAAAACAATAAAATCATTTTTTATTACTTTTTTATATATTAAGTAAGTCAAAAATAACGCATTAAGGTCCTTTATATTCTCTAGTATTAGAGATTTAGAGCTTAAAATATTAAATTCGCGTACGTACCCAGGAAGCTAATTCCAAACTCACACATGATTATTGAATACCTCGCTCACTATAGAATAACTGTAAAGTCTTGTACAATAACGGAGTGCTCAGGAAGATGAATATCTTAGCTGCGTTATTTTGATTAGCCTAGAACCGTGGGAACACTTGTTGAACTTCAGATAGCCTACTAACAACCGCACTTAGAGATATCTATTAGTATTTAATTTACATTAAGTACTATAAATATACTATATGTATTATTTTAATAGTAATTAAGCGCTAATTAAAATTATCTCGTATAAGTGTGGGTCGGAATGGATTTTAGAAACCTAAAAATAGCTCTTTGATAACCGCCTAATGGCATGTACAGTTAAAAAAGGTTTTTTTTTTACTTTGATGTAAAATGTTTTTTGTGTTTTATTATTTTTAGAATCTCAAATAAATATAATGATTTTTGTATGAGACGAAGGCTATCCATCTATTATCTGCTTTGCTAAATCGAAATGCGGCGTTGATTTCCGCCACTAAACAAGCAATATCCCGATTTCGGGGAACTAAGGAGTGTAGAGATATTATGACCATTAGAAAGAGAGTAAGAGGAAAAATCGCAAAGTAATAAAATATATATATGTAAATTTCACGAAACTTAACGTCAAGTTATAGCTTTTTTTATATAACTACTAAATTTTATAACTTAATAATTTTTTATATATTTAAATTTTAAACAGGCAAACCCAGGAAACAAACCCATCACTTCACAAACTGTACCATAAAAGTAAAAAAAATGTAGCAATTTCTTAAATTACAAACCATTTCGAACCAAAAATAAAAATCATTGTAAATTATTTGTATTGTGTTCATGTTTCACCATCGTATCACAATGCCCATGGCCATTACCAAGGTGAAATCTTAAGAGTGCTCTTTTGAGGCTGCTAAGCTAAAAATACTTATAAAAGTGTCATGGGCTGGAAACGACCGCGCACCGTCACGCCATGAGAGACATGCCTAATGTTTATTGCTTACTATTTATTCTCGATGAATTCACGTTTCTGCGTGAAAATCGATTACTGTAATAGATTCACGCTTAACCCGCTTAGCATGGTAGTCAGAGACAGTTTAGTGTTAAGACAATCCGTTTGACTGCCTTCGAAATCGAATCGAAGACTGTTTTTAATATTATCATTCCCCCAATAAGATTTGAACCCATAACAAATCGCGTTCACAGCAGAATATCTATGTGAAAAAGGGCTTTTATCTTGAACTTAAGTTTAGTATAATTCCTTACCTTCAGTATGTTTCAGTATAATTCCTTACCCACAGTGGGAATTGGTTTGAATATTTTAATTCTTTATTGCTTAAAAAACAAATAATTTATCATTCTCTAGTTTACTCTAAACAGAAAAACTTTTTTAAAATTTATCTTGGACATCAAATATAGTAAGTACCTATCATAAATACAAAAACCAGTATTAATATTGTAGCAATACTATAATTACTTAATAGTGTATATATATATATATATATATATATATATATATATATATATATATATATATATATATATATATATATATTGTGTTCCGCTACCATCATACAATGTCTCCCAATTCGATTGTGACCTCAGTATCTTTACACTGGATTATCTCTTCTTATGCAGCAGTATTTTATTATTCAAATAACTTGATAATATATGAAGGTCGTGTCATACTTAATTTTAGTTGGGTCAGTGTTGATGATAACATAATGATAATTGCATTATGGATATGTGTTTTGTCATACGTTATATTATTATTAACTATATATTAAAACAATATATTTGATATTTATTGAAAACCATAGATTAATTTTAAATGAAACTATTTTAATCGGATTAATCGCTTATATTTTGGTATTCGAAAATATACGCGATTAATCCGATTAAAAAAGTTTCATTTGAAATGTATATAAATCGCGAAAATCAAAGATCTTATTACCATAGATTAAATTATAACAAAATTGGCCTAAAATGTTAAAAGGCGTCTTAAAAACATTATAAAGGACTTTTTTTCTATAGAATTAATATTTTTACATCAATGAATATATAATCTCATAAATATATAATTTAATATAATCTATATAAAATAACACCATTATAAAAGTATTTGAAAACGAGAACCCCTAGTAACGCCGGTCATTGCTTGCAACGCTTCGCTGACCGCATCACTGTACCACTGCTAGTGTTGGATAGTTTCGATTCTATCTCAAATATCTACCATTTTAAACATATAATATTATAAAATGCATATTGCTAAAGCAACTTTTTACTTAATTGTTAATATAATATATTAACAATTAAGTAAAAAGTTGCTTTAGCAATATGCATGTCCATGCAAAAATGTTTCCTTGGACGCTATTTCTTATGAATTTACTCTTTTTTTTATCTCGCATAGCAGGGTAGACAGAAAGTACCTAGTGTCAAAACACTCGGTACTTCGCTTTCCGCCGAGTTATAGACATTGCGTGTAGAGTGGCGGAACTCAACACCGCACTTTGTCTCACCAGAGAGAGGAAGTGAAAATAATTTTAATATAAAGTTATTATATATCCCTCCGTGTGGGAATCGAACCCAAACTTATGTTTTTAATAATGTTTAATCCTCAATCTATAGATTTTTCACATTGGCCCAGGCAGCATCTTTCACTCTGACAGTTATTTTATAATATCCTCAACAAGTTCATCATAGCTAAAATATTTACATTTCTTTTAGTTTCACGCTTTTATCCTGTATAGCAAGATAGACAGAAAGTACCTAGTGTCAAGGCACTCCATACTTACATATATAAAGATACTAAATACACAAAACCAGTAATTCATACAATAGTTACTCACCCAATTCCAAACCATGTATTTCTTAGTCGTTGCTAAGGTAACGAATATTATACGCGGGATTTATTTGTTTTGTCTATCTATATTTGTACTTTAAAAAACCAAACCCTATTTCGTATATTTTAAGTAAATTACAAGTATATTAAATTGCATTTTCCTTATAAAATATAAAATTTATATAAAATTCATAATAGCACTCGTAACTCAGAGACCACTTGTGTTAGTTTAATCATGCCCAATACAAACACGTAATACGATGTATCGAGTTACAATTTGATGCCCTTTATGAATTAGTAGAGTCAATGACCTTTTGTTGAGTAAAGTTAGCTTTTAACTGCTAATAAACACTCCTTTAAGCGGAGTACGGAGTGTCATGACACTAGGGTACTTTCTGTCTACCCTGCTATGCGGGATAAAAACATAAAGCTAAAATAAAAATACGTTTAGAACGAATTCATTCAATTGTATGTTACAAATAATTAATGTTTTTTTTTATTTTTATTAATTAATTAATTATTTAAGTAATTTTAATACATGTATCTAAATATTTTAAATTATAACATCTTGTCCTCATCATTAATATTGTATCAATCACCAATACATATCTAAAGGTGTAGGTCAAAAAAACCATTATAATCAAATTAATCTCACAGTGGTCGCTACAGTCCGTGTGTATGAGCCTATGAAATAAAATAATCGACGAGTTTTCCTAAATTTATTTATGAAAATTCAAATGGATGGAATCAATAAGGTATAAGTAGATTCATATAATGTCTCCGCAGAACTGCTCTTCGAGTCGGCAGTAGTTACCTCTAGTACCTGCTGATAATACTAACATCTTTTGTTTATCGAAAAATCTTAGTACTGTGTTCTTTACTACTCATTAAAGTGATTAGTGAGACAGCATCTGACTGTAACCGCGGTTTGTTGTGGGTTCGATTCCGACCTGAACGACCTGAATTATTGTATTTAAAAGTCTTTTAATTTCTTTGCTCTGGTAAGACTCAATGCAAACTCAAACGCAATGTCTCAATTTCGGGACGAAAGCAGTCCATGTAGTGTCTTGACACTAGGTTATCTCTGATTACTCTGTGCGAATTCATTTTTAATAAAAATGCAGAATATTTAAAAATCGATACCAAGAAGGTTAAAATTAAAAATTATTAAATAAGGAAGAATAACAAGGTCTGGTTCTAGGAAACGTTATTAGCGTATGCGTCAGTCTGAAGCTCAACTGAGTAGTGACTCATGGTGTATTAGTACAGTGCATACTTACAAAGAAAACACTGTTATCAATCTATGTTTATATTTAGGCTTGTAACTTGTTCTTGACAGCTGGGCTCTTAATGACAGTTTAACTTTTTTGTGTTTTATACAATTATTATCTATATACTAATTTTTAGCTTTACGCTTTTATCCCGAATAGCAGTGTAGACAGAAAGTACCTAGTTTCAAGACACTCCGTACTTCGCTTTCCACAGAATTCGAGATATTGCGTATTGATTGGCGAAAATCAACGCCGCTCTTGTCTCACCAGAAAGAGGAAATTAAAATAATTTACATATATTCATTACCTCGTGTGAGAATCGAACCCAAGACCTATCGCGTTTACAATCAGACGCTGTCACACTGTTTCACGACCGGTCAGTGTGTCTATATACTTATAAAATTTTAATAATACATGAACGTTTGTAAGAAAAAGAAAGCTTTAGAACTACATTCAATTAAATTATTATCAATATATAGAAATGTGTAGTAATACCATGTGTTTGACTTACTTAGTTTTTAATATGAGGATTTTTTAAATCATAATGCCATATTTCCACTTGGAGAAATGATTATATTTGAGATTGTCAACTAAATGTCTTGACTCCAGGTTGTCTTTGACTACATTTTTGAAAAAACGTATGAAAATTTTGAACGCAGTGGGATTCGAACCCACGCCTCTTGGATACCGTCCAAGCGCTCTGACCGCTAAGCCATGCGTTCTACTACCAGCTGCGTCGAAATTCTTATACGTTTTGTTACAACTTGTTTATGTTGTTAGCATTGTCTTTGACTACCCTGCTATGGGGGTCAAAATGTAAGGCTGAAAAATAATATAAAGTGACATACAACTTGTAAGGTGAATCAGACAAATAAAATATTTTTATATAAAGGTTTTTAATATAAAGGTTTTGCTTCTTATAAGGTAAAGATAATAAGAAAGGCCAAGAAATGCCTTTTACATCGAAATAAAGGATTATCTCGTGAATACGAGATGATGTAACCGGCCGTGACCTCAGACTTGGCTATAAACATTCTTGCATCGAATGGCTGTCATATTGTACGGCGTATTTTGCACCTATTAACGTAATTCCACCAAGTAATTTAATGGGAAAATACTCCATTCTTAACTTTTCGATCATTATTAATGCGTAACATAACGCTGCCAATTTCTTGTGTGTATCATCAGATCTAAAATATGTTTTCAATAGTTTGTGTTTGTAATGTTTTCAATAGGTACATACAAAATTAAAATTAATATAATGATTGAATCTAATGTCATTTTAAGTATTTACTCTCGAATTATACTTAACTGCACCGTGATGGTTTTCTTATAGCTTCACGCTTTATCCCGCTTAGCAGAAACAACAAGACACTCCGTTTACTACTTTCCGTAAAAATACTATAATAGTAGAACTGTTGGTTGTATAATACATGAATACTATTTTATACAAAAGTGTATCTCAAACACATTGTGCCGTGTGTAATATATTGATTTATTTAATTTATTGTATTTCTAATACTTCTAATACACGTAGACAAACTTTGAATATGCGAAATATCATACTTCTTTATTTCCTTATCCCATTATTTAGAGTCGGGTCTCTTCTGCGTCAGGACATGCGGCCTTGGTTATCGGTTCAGGTAATTGGGTTTGTTTAAGGTCTCTGACAATATTTGCGTTAGAAGACTTGAAAAGATTTTCCTTCAAATATTAGCAACGTGTATGTCACTTTATTTAAATATTTATCTATATAAGCTATATCTGTGCCAAATTTCATACTTCTCAGTTCGCGTTATTTTCGTAAAAAGCGGTACAAATATTTTGTTTCATGTATTAATATATAGATAATGCAATGTCATATCTATATATTTATTACGTACAGACAATACGTTCATATTTTTATGTATATTTTGGTATTAGTTTGTTAGTGGTTGGTTTCGAACACTTTACAGTAGTCCGTGGTCACACTTACGGATAGACTGAGATGGCATTCATTTGTCAGTTGATACAAAAATTAATTATATCTATCTACCTCCATATTGTGAACTAACCAGTTTCATACAACGAAACAGTACTGTTACGTATAAACACATTTTTAACTCTATCTTAAATTCGATGATTAAATATTTCTAGCAGCTTTCATAATTTATTATGGATAAAGTGAATTTAGTGTACAACGTTAAGTAACTCATAGTTGTATAGCATTAGCTAGTTAGCCACGGCCCTGCATTCGTTGCATAAAGCTAATAAGTATTGCAATATGAATTCCTATCAAATGCGCTCAGAAATGTTGATTACCGTTTATGTTAAAGCGATACAAAGTTATATATTTGAATCAATTTCATAAGAATTAAATTTTTTTCTTACTATAATAAGATCTTTGATTTTAGCGGTTTATCACACATTTTAAATGAAACTATTTTAAACGGATTAATCGCGTATATTTGGGTATTCAGAAATACATTTATAGAAACCTCACATTTCAAACACTTTGCAGTAAACCATGGTCACAGGTAGACAGAGTTGGCATTTGTCTGTCGGTTGAAACAGAAACCGTTTTTGTAATTATGTTTATTCGGAATATAGTTTACACCTATATAAAACGGACCTATTTTAACATTAGATGGATCATGCTAACTTTTTTATACCTTTATTTGCTTACTATATAAAATACTAACAAAATAACTTCACTTTATTAAGTTAAGTTAATTAATATAACTTAATTAAATATATCGTTTTTCTTAGTCATATTTGAATCATATCATACATGAGGTATGACTAGTATTAATTTTTCATTAACTTATAAGTAGATTGTATACGTCGTCGTCGTCGTCAGCCAATCGCAGTCCACTGCTGGACATAGGATTGTATACGTTATTATAAAAAATACTTTTTATTTAATTTTTTTTTATTTTATTCACAAGTGGCTGTGTCCGCTATATTTATGTGTTCTAAAATAAAAATAGATTAAGTTACACATTATGAAATCAGTTATCCATTCCAGAGATTGCCTGAAACAAGACAAAAATTTAAAAAAAGTGTCATTTTTATATTAAAAATATTACAAACAGACATTCCAATTGTATTTATTTATATAGATATTTATGTACCTAGTTATATATACATTTTATATATATTTATGTAAATAAATTACTTCGCTTAATGTCACAGCCGTCTTTATAAATGACGCGGTATATGAAACTGGGGATGTAAAATGAACACCATTTGGTCCTTCGAATTAATTATGTACGACCGGGTTTGAACCTTGAACTATATCGATCGATTGTGTGACATTTTAGTAATTCTTCCTTTATTTTATGTTTTTCAATATAAAGATTAATAATGTATATACTAAAATATATTCATTTCTGGGCTCAGGTAAGACATAGCGCGCTGTTGAGTTTGCCACACATCACGTAATGTCTCGATTTTGCACGGAAAGCAGTCTACGGAGTGTCTTGACACTAGGTTATTTCTGACAGATTTCTATGCGGGTTGAAACGTGAAGCTATAAAATATATATAATTGTACAAGTAAAAAATATTGTACAACTAGAAATTATCATGACGCAGTAGGACAACGTGTTGTGGGTACTATTCCCACTTAAGGGATGCTTATATTGTACATATTTCACTTTTTTGTCAGTTCTTACATAAAATGCGGCGTTGAGTTCGCCACTAAACGCCGCATTTTATGTAAGAACACGCAATGACTTGAATTCAGTAGAAAGCGGAGTACACAGTGTCTTGACTCTAGATGTTTCCTGTCTACCCTGCTATGCGGGATAAAAGCGTGGAGCTAAAAAACTTTGTACGATTCATTTTTCTATTTACAATGAAGATTGGGTTAGACGTGAATATAAAATAGGTATGGGCTCAGTACAAAGCGTTAATGTGATAATAGTATTAAAACCATATCAATAAAAAGCACTTACTTTAAATTGAGACGGTAAATGTCATTATGTGCAATATATATATATATATATATATATATATATATATATATATATATATATATATATATATATATATATATATATATATGTATGTGTGTGTGTGTGTGTGTGTGTGTATGTATATATGTGTATATATATTTAATTTTCATGTATTCATATATATATATATTTTACTATTATATATATATATATATATATATATATATATCATATATATTTTACTGCTTTCTTTTGCAAAATGAAACTTTCGTGAAGTTATTCATAACGAGCCTAATTATTATTATACAAGGATACTTTTTCTTCATCACATATACCATGCGTAAAGTTAGGGAATAAGCTAGTGAGATCATTTTTTGAAAATCATAATAAAATCTAAGCGTCCTTCTGATTTAATACGTACTTGTTTGACATTATAATTGTTTCTTTAAATTATTTATGTTTATATTATATTTATTTTCTTGGAAGAACAAGGGCGGCGTTGACTTCCACCATTCAACACACAATATCTAGATTATATCTAGGTTTTGGGTAAAAACCGTAGAACGGAGACCTCGACACTAGGATACCCTGATTTCTTCATGACTACTCTGCTGCTGCGTGGTGTGAAGTTAAAAACAAAAGTTTTTTTAATTATTGCATATATTAATTGCTTAAACTGGACGTATTATACTACCTATGACCCCAGCGTCTCTGTGTATTTCTTAAGAGTGTTTAGAGCTTATAATTAGTTGCCTAATTTAATTTTTAATCTTTTTTATTGATATTTATTATAAATTGGGTTACATTGAATTTAAATACTTATTTATCTCAGTTTATTTTAAATCAAAAATGCTTTATACGGATCAATCGCGTATATTATGGTATTCGAAAATACATTTTTGAAAACTTGGCGTTTCAAACACTTTACAGTAGTCGGTGGTCGCACTTTACAGGGTTTAAAATAAATTGAATTAAATCAGTACCTTAATTCAATCTAACGCAATCGCGAAATTCAAAGATTCTCTCTCAGGTTACCCCGCAAAATGCAGGCAATACGTCTTTATAAAAATAATCAAATAATCAACGTATTGGAATTCATACATACAACTACTTGCATCAGACTCATACTTTGCGGCGATATTAGTCAAAAATATTTTAATGAGTTTCTTCTTTTATTCATAGTGAGGTCAGAGAGAACGGAGCGCCACCAATACCTCCTCTGTCATCAACCTCTTCATTCAATCATGCTTTATAGTCCTCATGATCTTCACGTGATCTTCCTCCAGTATCATCAGCATTGCGTACCACTTTAGACAATAAGAAATAAATTGGTTCTATACAAAGCGTTAATGGAATAATGATATTAAAACCTCACCAATAAAAGGCTATTAGTTTAAATTGATAGAACGAATGTCATCGAATTCAACTAGTGTCCTATATTTGAAATGCAATGATTATTTTAATATTTATATAAAATACATAAAATTGGAATGTCTGTTTGTAATATTAAAATAATGTCTTTTTAATAAATGCATATGTATGTATACACAAAACATATACCAAAAAAATATATTACACAATTTTTCTGTCTTTATGTCTGTTTTATTCTGGCTAACCTCAAGAACAGCTGAACCGATATTCACTGGTAGATATCTAATGTCATAAGGAGTAACTTAGGTAACTATTGTTTTAGAATTATAAAATGGTATTAAATTCCCGTGAACGCATACTCGAATCATACACGTCAATGGGAAACATAGAATATGAATCAAAAACAAATCTTAAGGTATGTTATTTTTTTGTTTTAGCTTCACTCACTTCGTAAATACACTCTGTACTTCGCTTTCCACCGAATTCGAGACTTTGTCTTTTACCAGAGCGAGGAAATTTAAATATAATCACTCCACCGAGTTGGGATCGAACCTACAACCGATCACGTTTACAGTCAGACCCTGTCCCAGTGCGCCACGACCGGCCTCATAGGTACGATATAATGATATAATGTAAATAGAAAATATCAAATTCTTTATAAAACTTTAAAAATTATACACCAATTATTGTTTGTAAAGAACTAGTGTCTGATAACATATAAACTCATATTGTAATCAGTATCATTGAAAGTTATTATTTAAACATGGTCTACTTCTTTATTGTATTTCATAAGTGAGTTATATTATTTCTGGGGTCACCATGGCACAATTAGACAGTCTCTGTCTCTAAACTCGATAGTGGGTTTGATTCCCACTACAGGAAATTATTTAAATTATTTACATTTCGCCTTTCTGTTGAGAGAAAACATGGCGTTGAGTTCGGTTTAATATGAGATAACCGATGTTAAACCAAAAGTGAAGAATATAGTCTTTATTCTTCTAAAATAGAATAAAGAATATACTTAAAAGATATATAAAACGATATATAATATAACTATATATTAATATATATTTGCAATAGCTATATGTAAGTGAATTTCCTTGTACAATAATAGGTATAATAATTAGGGTTGCTACTGCTTTAATAATATCAAAATTTTTGTAGATATCATTTATTTTATGGATTTCATGTGTTAATAGTATTGTGTGCATGTTTTTGGCTTTTAAGATTATCTATGCAAAGAAGGGTTGTTAGGGTCTAGTATACATTACAGTAATGTAGTAATGTGGAGATAAGTCGGTGTTTTTTACCCAAAACACGTAGTGATGCTCATAGTTAAAATGGAAAGGGTATGTTTACTCTGCTGAATTCGCAGATTTCATAAATAAAATATTTATTTAAAAATACATGTTTTTATATTTTCTTAAACATATTATCTTGACTGCAAGTACTATCAAAAAAAGTACATTTTTTATTTTACGATTGTTTATTAAACTATATCTATACTTCGATACTGGCAACCCTATGCGTCGTCCGTCTAATCCACACTGAACCTACTAAGGATGACCTTGTTTCTAGGTGACATATTTTATACGCCAGAAAAGGTTATTAAAACCAATAAGCTTATAAAAAATTTAATTTTAGTATAATAAATATGATTTATGAAATAATTGTAGTTCAATTATTTTTATTTGACATACGTCCAAACGCGGCGTTGAGTTCCGTCTGTCCCAATACACAATGTCTTGAATTCTGACGGAAAACGGAGAACGAGCGAGTGTCTTGACGATAGGAAAATATATATTGTATAATTAGGATATGAAACCATTTTATCCTTTAATCATGTATTTAAAATAAAATTTAAAAAAAAATTATTCGACCTAAAGCTCTCTTAAAGCGTGGTATTATTATGTACAGAACTGAGAAAGACAGATCTATCTATCTGCAGTACTCTGTGAGAGTTCCTTATAAATTATTGTAAACTTGTAAACTAGCTTCAAGACTGTATAGTCTGATAGTGACTTCAAGATTTTAGTATTAATAATAATGAACCTATTTATTGCCATATAAAAATATCAAACTTCTAAATTCAAACTTTTGACAAAAGGCGTAACTTAGTTAATGACACTTAGTTGAGGCTAAGATCCCAATCATCGCCTATTTTCAATTACACCTTAAAAAAAATAAAAGATAAATAATAAACATCCGAACTTATAAACTTTCACGTTAATTGTATTATTAATAAAAAAACTACATTAACACAATGAAATGTCTAATAAAATGATATTCAACAACGTTAGGTTACGCAATGACTCTCACTAGATTACGCGGATGCTGTAACGAGATGAATCTATAAATTGCCGGTCATTGGGATGATGGATGACAATGGTATACTTTCGAAAACAGTATATTACTTTGCAAATTTTTATTTCACTATACGCTTTATTACGTTAGTTAGTAGTAGAAATTAAAATTATATTATTATTGTTTAACTCGATGTTTTTTTTTCTGTATTCTACAGAAACTACTTCTAGACTCTTTAGCTCCTGTCGTCTTTTTTAATTAATCGCGTTAAGGTTTTTTTTTTCGAGGTGTTTTGTTACAAACCACGGACATATGTCCATGATTTTTTTCTATTTTATTACAATAATTTTTTATTATTATGACGGGTAGAGAGCATCCAATACGCTGTAAGGAACTCAGAAGTATATATGATTCAAAGAGCGTATAATTGCGTTTTGAGTTAATATGTTAGTATCTATCTTGCAAGCTAAATTATACATTTCCCTGTGTCCGATTGAGCTGAAATTTTCAATGTTCCTTTATACGGGTGTAATATAACTATTATATATATTTTTGTACGAGTCATCAAACATTTCATACAATGAGAGATTTCTTCTTTCATACATATTATATATAGTGATAAAAGTAACATAACAATTTTACAAACATTTCTAAACATTTTTATTTTATATTCTATTTCTCCTTTTTAATCATAACGATAAAAACTGTATAATATAAATGCATTACTTATTTGTACAAATTATTTCACAAGGAATATCTATTTATACATACACTTTAAACTCTTTTTAAATGGAACTACTTATGACCGATTGTTCGCATATGTTTTGGTATTCGAAAATAGATTTTTAATATCTCGACGTTTCGAACATTACAGTAGTCTATGGTCACGAGTAGACTGTAAAATATTCGAAACGTCTTTATTTTGTAATGTATGTCCAAATACCAAAATATATGCGATTAATCCGTTAAAAATAGTTTCGTTTACTATGTGTAAAAATTGCTATGGTAAAAGAACTTATTACTTTAAAATCTTTTTAAATAAGAAAATACGTCATTTTTAAGCTTATTTCAAATTAATTTTATATAAAACCTTTTATTTTGTTAAAAAAGTATATATAAGTTTTAATAATGTTCAAACTTTCACAAGACTTTCAGTGCGACAAGAGTCGGTTGAACAAACAAAATAAACTAAAATATGAACAAAATTGATACTATTCTGATCTGCCTCGGTTACTAGACTGTTGCATGCTGCATGTCCGCTGACCGCATTTCATTTCAGCAACAGATTGCTTTAGAAATGTATAGAGTAGTAAGGCTTATAAGTTTATTCAGATAATTATGGTGTTTGGTTGAGGCCGGTCGAGGCGCAGTCTGATTGTAAACGCGATCGGTTGTGGGTTCGATTCCCATTCGGGGGAGTGATTATATTTAAATTATTTTCACTTCCTGGCTCTGGTAAAGACAAAGAGTTCCACCTCTTAACACATAATGTCTCGAATTCGGTGGAAAGCGAAGTACGGAGTGTCTTGACACTAGGTACTTTCTGTCTACCCTGCTATGCGAGATAAAAGCGTGAAGCTAAAAAAAATAGTCTATATATAAAAAATCGACGCAAAATCGCTATATTTTTAAAGTTACCTTTAGTAAAACAGTAAAAAAACATATTTGTACATTTATTAGTATATTTACCAATAAATAATTTAGACATAGGAAGAAACAATAATTTAAAAAAATTGTTCATAGATCAACTAGGTGTTAGTAAAAAGATTTCGCTAGAATTCACAATTCTTTTTATATAATATGTTTAATGTTGAGGGTAAGAATTATTTTGGTATAAGTCGTAATGAAAACGTTATAAACAAAAAAGAATATTTATTATCAATAAGTTTGTTTTTAAACAGCGTATAAAAAATTGAACGCAACGGAATTCGAACCCGCGATTCTTGGAAACCGTCTAACCGCTCTGACCGCTAAACCATGAGTTCTACATCCGGCTGATTCGAAATTGTTATAAGTTTTTTATTTTGTACTGACATCTACCGTTATACAAATCATGCCTTTAATACAATATTATAACAAGCAATCCAAATGAAATTTGAACCTAAAACCATCTTTAAGTTATGACTTGGAAACGATAGCTATCATATCATAATCATAATGCCAATGCAAGAATTCCTCTATGCCGGGTCTAGCATACTTCTGTATTCACATAACTTTATACATACACATGCATGTATATATATGCATACAGCATTATACATACATATGTATGCTAACTGCATAAATCTCTCCAGTTTTGAGGTCACCACATTCGTCGATTGTTCAGACGGGTGTTTGCTTCATCTGCCGTTTTCTTTTACTTAAAAAATTATTGCCTATTTATATTAATTACGTATTCTATTTTATTTGACGTATGACACAAGCTAACAAATGTTTTTAGGCTATAGAAAGAATTATTTTTAATAGAATTTCCTCATACGTGTTTTGTTTTTATTTAAAGTGTGTCGCTTACATGCTTTTCGTTTGTAAGTGTCGAAAGACATAAATTAGTGTTAAGACACTTCATATACCATTTTCCGCCTAAATTCGAGACCTTTTGTTGAATGGCGTAACCCACTTTCGCACTTTTTCTTATCCCAGTAGAGATATTAACATGATTTAAGTATCACCATACCCCCAAGTGGGTATCGAATCCAGAACCGCAGCGTCGCGCAAGTGTCCGCTCCTGGCCCACTGTGTCGAGATGGTATAATTGATGCATTTATGGCACACTTAGCGTGTGCATGATTGCATGCAATAACTGCAGGTTCAAATTCCATTTAGAGTATTCTAAATATAAAGAAGGAGTTAGCGTAGTATCGTTTAATAAATAAACACGTGATACGGTACAAGCGTTCTATAGAAATATGTCGTTATTTACTCGGTTGCCCCTTGAAAATATAATATCAATGGTATTGAAGAAAGGTCACGTAAAAAGAATGTATGGAGAGGATAATGACTGTGGACGAGCCAAAAGAAGTATGCAGGGACCGTAGCGTTAAGCGCTCCGTTCTCTCTAACTACCTCGCTAGGGATAAAGCATAAAGATAAAAAAAAACGATATTTAAATAACAGCTTCTATAGCACTTGCAAGTAAGCACTGACAAGCATTATAAATGCAAAAAAATAAATTACTAATATCTGTATGTACACGCGATGGTTATGGGTTTGAATCCTAATAAGAAAAAAATATATATTTAAATTATTTTCCTCGAATTATAAGAGATAACAGGTTTAGTTAGAAAATCAACACGAAATGTCTTGAATTTAGACGATAAGCGAAGAACGGAGTGTTTTAACACTATGTTCTATCAGCATACACTAGTCACATGCGCGACATGCATACATGCGTCAAAGAAAGAAAATATTACATTTTAATCAATACCAATTGCCCTTTTCTATTATCCATGAGAATTCTAAGGTTATACCTAACTATATAAATAACATGGGGTTAATGCCATAAAGCTACCTTTATAGTGTAAATGTCGGCCAAGTTTATGCTCGGTCAAGGAAACTTAGTGCACGCTAAATTTATTATTCCAGTAATACACTATTCATATTGTTTGAGTCGGTTAAATATTAAAAAAAACGTATAAAAATTCGAATGTAGCGGCATTCGAACGGTATTCTGGACGGTATCCAAGAGGCGCGGTTTCGAATCCCGCTGCTTTCAAATTTATATACGTTTTTTCTAAAATGTTTTAATCCTAAGTGTGGAATAACACTTTAAAAATAGTAAATATTTGGTTAAATATATCGATTTGTAAGGGATAAATACTACTTATAGGTTTTTATTTGGAAGGACTCCTCTATTAACTTATATATATTCCTATATGTTTTTAAATCATATATATTTCTGAGTTCCTTACAGTGTGTCAGGTGCTCTCTATCCGTCATAATAAAAAAGAAATATAAAAATCACAAAAAATATAAATAGGATCGTAAAAATTCATAGAAGCCGATAAGTCCGTGGTTTGTAACAAAAAACCTCAAAAAAATATATAGGTTTTTATTATATAATTAAAGTTATTTTAAAAAAATATATTTCATCTATACGAACAAATAAAATTGGAGTGTCTGTTTGTAATGTTACAAGGAATAATTTTAAAAATCAAAAAACCAATTCCAGTTAAAAAGTATGTTTTAAAATCCACCATTGCTTCTTTCGGTAGTTTTTATATATTCAGTGACTTTCGCGATCTTAAGATAAATCTACCGACTTATTAATGTCAAAATAAGTTTACGGGCTTAGTATAAGGGACGGTCATACATATATACATACAATATATATACAATATATATACAATATATACGCAGTTATAACATATCCTTCATTTTGGCACTCAGGTAAAAATAACCGCTTTTTACTCACTGCATACATATTCAGTATATATACATATATACGGTACATATAGCAAAACAACATTTTTTTTTTCAATTTTTTTCTGTCTGTCTGTTTGTTACGGCTAATCTGTGGAACGACTGGACTGATTGACAAGAACTGGCAGACAGGTAATGTCACATGGAGTGACTTAGGCTGGTATTATTTCAGAATCATTAAAGATCCTGAGACCTCACCACGCCACGGCTCAATTGTCTTCACTATAATGTAGCCTTATAAATATATCTTAATTTTTTTAATAAAAGATATAAAAACTCCTTAGAAATAATTTAAATGGCTTTGTAAAAAATCACAATTTAATATTAAACTTCGAATAACATAGAATTCAAATTATAATATAGGAAACATTTCAAAATCGTTTATGGTGGTACTCAAACCATGGGTCACTTTCCATCGATCAAAAACCCAAGCTGCGTTTTGGGAAATCAGGTCATTCTAACAAAGACAAATATCAATTGAAAGCAGTCACGTTTGTTTATACAATTGCTTTATAAGTATTTCAAATAATTATACTAAGTTTAGAATAGAAGTCTTCGTGGCGCAGTGGTATAGCGTTTGAATGTAAGTGCTATTGGTTCGATTCCCAATTTCGAGGATGGATATTTAAACTATTTTCGTTTCGGTAAAGCGTGGCCTTGAGTTCCGCTACTTAACACGCAATCTCATATTCGTGAGAAAGCGGAATTACTCAGGTGAGACATAACCCGACGTTGAGTTACGCTGTAACACGTAATATTTAGATTTTGATCAGAAAACGGTTAATGGTCTTGACACTAAGTTATGATATGCGAAAAAACATTATTACTATTCTACTAACATTATAACTATTCACAAAATATTTACAGTTCATATTTAGATTAAGACTTCTACAAAACTAAGTAGTAAGTGAGGCCGGTCGTGACGCAGGAGGATAACGTCTGGCTGCAATCGCATTCCGTTGCGGGTTCTATTCCCACTGAGGGGTGTGATTATATTTAACTTATTTTCACTTCCTCGCTCTTGTAAGAGCAAATGCGGCGTTGACGTCCGCCACTAAACATGCAATATCTAGAATTCAGTAAACAGTGAACACTAGGTCCTTTCTGTCTACATCGCTAGGCGGGATAAAAGTGTGAAGGTAAAAAACGGTATTAACTATAGGTATCTATTTATATTCCAATATGCTGTTATAACTAAACTTTAATTCGACTACAACTTTTGCTCTTATGCTTCTAAAAGTTTGTAAAAGATATAAAGTAAAATTTATATTCAAAGTTTTCGCCTATCTTTAATTCTTAAAACACGAACAACGTTAAAACATTATAAAACAATTACAGCTACATTCATATTATATAATAAGTAATAAATACTAATTATTTCCTCATTTTAGGCATCTAATTTCCTTATTTACATAAGTTAAGCTCATTTACTTAACATATATGCAGATGCAACGAAAGAAAGTTTACAGGAAATAATTAGTATGTAGGTAATTTGCAAGGTATCTATCATGTAGTTGGAGGCCATCGTGGCGCAGTGTTTGACTGTCAACGCGATTGGTTGAGGGTTCGATTCCCGCTCGATAGAATGATTGTAATCTTCAAAACAAATTTATTTGTACTGTCCGCTTTGATAAGACACAGCGCGGCGTAGAGTTAGACACTCGACACGCAATCTCGATTTGGGATGGAGAGCAGAGAGCACTTTCTTGACACTACGTTGTTTCTGTCTACCGTGTTACACGTCTATAGATGAAGCGTATAACTGATTTGTATCTATTACATAGTTATTGGACCTTACTTCCTTTTTTGTATAGAATATGTATTAAAATTATATTCTATTTTTTGGTTTCACTTATGGAATAGGAACTAGTTATATATTTCAAAAGAAATTGATTCTTAATAAGCCTTATTTTTTTAAATACATAAATCCATTACGACCATGTCACCAATTTGCCTTATTGAGTGATAGAAGGTGGTAATCTTAATTAAATAATTATATTTGTGTTCCATTATATTATAGAAAGACATTAATACGAGCGATGCGTTTAGCGATTAAGTGTATAATAAACAATTAGTAGGCACACACCGACATGTATATGTTTTTTATATACATACGTAGAGGCCGGTCGTGGCGCAGTGGGACTGCGTCTGACTGTAACGCGATCGGTTGTGGGTTCGATCCTCACTCGGGGGAGTGATTATATTTAAATTATTTTCACTTCTTCGCTCTGGTAAGACAAAGTGCGGCATTGAGTTCCACCACTCAACACGCAATGTCTCGAATTCGGTGGAAAGCGAAGTACGGAGTGTCTTGACACTAGTTGCTTTCTGCCTACGCTGCTACGCGGGATAAAAGCGTGAAACTAAAAAAGAAAATATACATACATATTTATATTGATACCAATTAAAGTTGTAGCATCTCACAATTTCCAAAAGTTTCTATTATACATTTGAAGTACCAATTTTCTACTAATACTGAAATAATCCTTAAACTAATCAAAAAAATGTATTACTCAGATAAATTATTACAAGGTCTTTCCAATCAACTAACATAATAAAGTCAGTATTGTCAGTCCTGGAAGTATACACGAATAAATTTCCCAACATATAATTTCAAGAATTTGTTTGGAAATCCGATACTTGTTACCCACTGGCGCCATCAAAGCGCTGGTAATAAAAAATATTATAAGTACATACATTGAAACAACTCATTAGTATCGGGCCTTAATGACGCACTGTTCAATTATTGGAGTTGACAGCTGGTATTTACATAGAATATGTAACTACAGAAGTAGCTAGATATTTTTCCTACATGTTATATGCTTTATGTGAGGTAAAAAGAATGACACAATACTCTGTTCTCTATTTTTTATACAAAAAAGACTATAAATACTAAATTTTATATGACTTTCTCACAAAAAAGACAACTATTTTTATAATACAAGTATTCATTCGAACAGAGTTTCAACTTGAAAATATTATATTCAATGTGAAATGAGGAGGTGCGCCGAGCGTGGTGCAGTGGGAGAGCGTCTGACTGTAAACGCGATCGGTTGTGGGTTCGATTTCCACTCGGGGGAGTGATTGTATGTAAATTATTTTCACATTATCGAGTGGATATAAATTATTTTCAACTTATCGAGTGGATATAAATTATTTTCACCTTTTCACTCTGGGAAAAGACAAAGTGCGGGGTTGAGTTCTGCCACTCAACACGCAATGTCTCGAATTCAATTCAATTCGATAAAAACGTGAAGCAATGTGAAATGCATTTCTAATGCTTTAAACGTCATTCGATCTTTTTAACGAAACGTGACGCAGTGGGACAGCGTTTTCTCTTCCTCACTCTGGTAAGACAAAGTGGGGCGTTGAGCTCCGCCACTCAACACGCATAGTTTCGAATTCCGCGGTAAGCGATGCAAGGAGTGTCTTAACACTAGGTACTTTCTGTCTATCCTGCTATGTGGGATAAATGAGTGAAACTAAAAAAAACAACGAAAAATCGTTTCCCAGTACGTTAACTAGAATTAATTTTAAATATCATAATAAGTTAAATAAGTTTCAACTTGTATCTTATCGATCTGCCACTAAGAAGACTGATTGTAGGTGAGTTGTTCAAAAGTTTTAATGGCGCCTGAACTTTATATTTATATAAAATGAAAATGTGTTTGATAAATTGCATTTTCAGTTACAATATATTTATAAAATTGTTTTGTTTTTTTTGTTCTAATAATATGTTAAAACTTTTTTATTATACAGCAAAGTATTTACAGAGTTTTCTCAATCTCTGCTGTTCGTTTACGTTAAAAAAAACCGAAGCTAAATAAAAGAATAAAAAACCTTCATGCAAAAAATAAGCGATATATGTTACATAGAAATTTATGTTTTGCAGTTTCACTCTTACATGGTGCCAAGACACCTCGTTAACCTTTTTCTACCCGAAATTTAGACATTGTGTGTTGAATGACGGAACTCTACGCCGTTTTTTCTTACTAAAAACTGGTATAGAAATATGTATTAGAAAATCTATATCTAGTGAAAATAGTTCAAAACTAGAAAGTCATATATATTTATTTATACATCGTCTATTAACTTTTATAGTCTCTCATTAATATTACACTGCAGTCGTACAATAAGTCGCGATGGACAAGATACTGTGTATGACATAACGCATATAAAACATGTGTATGTATGTAATCGTGTTATTCATTAACATCAATCAAGTGGAAACGTGAAGAAAAATTTCAACCTTATTACGAAAACCATGAATTTGACGTAACTACATTTTTTCTTAGCTTCACGCTTTTTATCCCGCATAGCAGGGTAGACGGTAAGTACCTAGTGTCAAGACACTGCGTACTTCGCATTCCACCAAATTCAAGACATTGAGTTTTTAGTAGTGGAACTCAACGCCGCTATTTGTCTTTTACTTGTGTATTCTGTTCATTTCAATTGTAAAGGTTGCCTGGCAAAGATCAACTGTGGCGACAAGGCCGTTTTTAAACTAATATTGTACTCCCCTATTTGTGTTTATTGGAATATTAATACTTGTTCGTGTAATAAAATATTAAGTAAATAAATTAATTATTTATTTATATTTTATATAACAAATATGTCATAGTAATCTGTACTCATGGTCATTTCTATGTTGGGGGTTGCCCGGTAGAGATCAACTGCGGTCATAAGGCCGTCTTTAAGCCAAGATTGTACTCGTTTATAAGTATTTACTGAAATATTAATTCTTGTTCGTGTAGTAATATATTAAATTAGTAAAAATAAATTAAAAAAATATACACATTAGATGGTGGCAGAATCGATTCTTCTAAAGACGGTATACATTTAAAAAAATATTTCTGTTTCCCAGTTTTAGCGGTAAAAATGTTTCCCTTACTTGACTAGATTATTACATTTAGACTGTTTTTTCTGTATCCAGTGTTTCTCAACTGCGTGAAAAATGTAGATATAAGTGATTTATCAATATACGTTCATAGCTTTCACTTCACCTTTTATCTCGCACAGCAGAGTAGTCGAAGACAACCTAGTGTCAAAACTCTCCGTTGACTGTTTTTCGCCCAAAAGACATTACGTGTTAGTGGCGAACTCAACGCCGCACCTTATCTTACCAGAGCGGAGAACTGAATATACATATGTATACTTAAGAAACTACTTGAGCATTCACAACAGCGTTACTATAATTTACACACACACGTTTTATGAATATCTATTGAATTGTGTTTAATATTAGAAAGCTACTAACAATTTAGGAGTAACAGAACCACTTATGAATTTATTTGAAGTAATCATTTTGAATGATGATCGTTTTTCTTTAACTTTATAAGATTTTTTATTAAAAGTTTAATTATATTGTTATAAATGTTTATAGTTTACGTCATGATTATACAACATTTTTGTGAGCTATTGCTACTCTGTTTTATAAACTATATTTTTGATAAAGTTTTATCTGAATCGGTTCAGTATTTTTGGTTTAAAGGGTAATTAATAAACATCCATATCTCTATGCTTTCTCTATAAAGTAATTTATAATATCAATAAGTATAATAAGATCTTTGAATTTTGCGATTTTTATACATTTTAAATGAAACTATTTTAACCGTATTAATCGCGTATATTTTGGTATTCGAAAATACATTTTGGACACCTGACGTGTCGAACACTTTACAGTAGTCCGTGGTCACAGGTAGATAGACCTAGGTAGATCCTGTGACCACGCATAAAATCAATAAGTATGTTTTACACGCTTCTCTGTTGGTCTGTAAGCAGTGTAAGTTTTAACTTAAAAAATAAATTTGATCCTATTTGTAAATACGCCTAAAATCAATTTTAAAAACACTTTTCCTAGAAGTGGTTTATCATTGATATATCACTTTGATTGCTAATTTCTGCTCGTTTTACCTCATGTATATTTAGTCACAAGGAGACCGCGTTTGCATACATTTTATATACGTATATATTTTTAATTTTCTCCGGTGGTATTTTTTTATTGAACTGAGTGTCTTGACACTAAACTGAGTGTCTCGACATGAGCTTTATAAATAATGCATGAAATCCTGATACATACATATAATTTGCACAGTGGCTTATATATATATACACATACACTCTTGGTATACGGACACCATGTCATACATGTTAATTATAATACACTTATTACGCAGATAACTAATACTCTTTGATATGCACAATTGTTTCATTGTTCATTTTAATCTATTGATAGACGTTTATATGGAGATACCTCACACCGTATTATTATTATGAAACGATGCATGGCGCAGTGGGACAGCGAGTTACTGTAAACGCGATCGGTTGTGAGTTCGATTCCCACTCGGGAACGATTGTATTGAAATTATTTTAGTTTCCTCGTTCTGGTTAGACAAAACGCGGCGATGAGTTCCGCCACTCAACACGCAATGTCTCGAAATTGGCGGAAAGCGGAATAAGAAGTGTCATGACATTAGGTACTTTCTGTATGAGTATACATGCTATGCGGGATATTAAGTAAGCGAATTTTCCAAATATGTTAAAGCTTCATATTTTCTTCATTGCATTTATAAACGCTGTGTCCGGACAACATCTGGTTGTAGACGCAATGGTTGTCGAATGACTAATTTTAAATTATTTTCGTTTCACCGCTTTATGGGACAAAGTGCCGCGTTGAGTTTTGTCACTACACTCGGAACGTCTCGAACGTGAGCGTGAAGCAAAGAACGTGTAAAGGGCGTAACCCTAAATAATATATTTTTCTATGAATATGTTAATTACTTAAATATTATTTTTTTTTTGTTTAATTGGTATATAAAATTGTAAATCAAAAAGTACTATAAGGCTTATAATTATTAATATGCATCATAATAAGATCTATGGATTTTTACGAGTTTTTCATAATTCAAATAAAACTATTTTAAACTGATTAATCGCGTATAATTTGGTACTGTAAAATATTTTTTGAAAACCCGATGTTCCAAACACTTCACAGTAGTCTGTTGATCACAGGTACACTGAAGGCAGACAACTTTATACTGTATATACGCAATTAATCCGTTTAATTTAAATTATTTAACAGAGAGAGAGAGAGAATATATTTTAATTAACACTTGTTTATATATTTATTTAAAGTCCTATTAGTTCATTCTATTAACATTACATTGCGATATTCTATTATCTAAATTATTAAGTACTTAAATACACATAGATAGTTTAGATCTGTATTTGATTAACGTCGGTATATTGTAAATTTATTGGAGAATATTAATTATGATAGCATATTCAATTGCCTTACCACAAGTGTTTATAATCTATTAAAGCAGCTAGATATATATATATATATATATATATATATATATATATATATATATATATATATATATATATATATATATATATATATATATATATATATATATAAATATATATATATATATATAGAAATTTTTAGAAGTTAAATTAGATATAACAGCTGTAAAATATAAACGATACGATTTAATATATTCATTACTATGGTAATTCATTTTAGGGCCCTGTAGAACGAGTTACCATAGTTATTTGCAGGCTTTGTGGAGTCTTCGTGAGGTCGGAAGTTTTGAACTCGGGCTATTTTCGTCCATACGAAAAATTTCGTGTCCAAAAAAAATCTTTATTATGATTATTTCTTAGATTTTTTAGATTCACACTTGGTAGTGTGAATCCGTAGTTCGAGAGATTGTTACAAGTAACTTGTTAAAATGTAATAAAACTGAAAATCTCAATTTATTTCTATATATTAATTAAAATTGAATTTTATTAATAAATCTTTTTTGTTTGTTTCAGGTAAATCCAGTAACATATTAATTATGGAAATATGTCTTAGACTTGTGTAAGAAAACTTACTTCTAGCTGCTAAGAGAGACGGTGAGCCAGACAGCCTGTTTTAGGAATCTCAAAAATCTATCTACATATAGGTTTAGTTGAGGACATCGTGAGTGACTATAAACACGATTGGTTACTGGTTCGATTCTCATTCGAATCAGTTATTGTATTTAAACATTTATTTTCACTTCTCGGTTCTGGTAAGAGAGGGCACCGGCGTTGTGTTCACTTAATGTATCAAGACTGTTTCTAATACTGGTGAAAAGCGCAGAACGGAGTGTCTTGACACTAGGTTCTTTCAGTCTACTCTGCTTGTTTATTTCTCGCATTATCAAGCAATAAAGTGACAAGCAAGCAAGAAAGAAAAAATGTAGTATATGTAACAATACCACAATAAGTATTTATTTACCTATTTCATCGACTTTTATTTCTACCCTTTTCTATAAAAAAACAGAAAAATAAGCTTAACGAGCATATGCAAAAAGAAGTTTTTATAATATTTTCAAAAGAATAAACATTTAGATCCACATATATAGTAATTGTTACAATTATAAAGCAGTCGAGAAGTTTTCACCACAATGTGACCTTGAGGAAATTTTATATCTAAACTAAATTATACCGTGACCTCGGTGCTTTTAAAGTCAAAACTTAAAATTGAAAATTATCATTATATCTTACGTTGGTGATTTACCGCTCGGGGATTATAATGCTAGTTATGTTTAAAACGCGGCGTAGGGTTCCGCCAATCAACACGCAATGTCCCAAATTCGCGTGTCTCAAGGAAAGAGTTAATCTTATCTATAATAATTATTAACAAGATAAAATAAATTAAAAATAGTATCATTTAAAATATTTCAGGCCATCGTGGCGCTGTGGGACAGTGTTTGACTGTAAACGCGATGGGTTGTGGATACGATTCCCACTCGGAAAAAAATTATATTTAAAATTTATTTTCATCTCCCCGTTCTGCTAAAACGAAGCGCGGCGTTAAGTATACGATTCAACACGCAATGTCTCGTTTTCAGGTGGAACTAGTCAACAGAATGTCTTGATATTGTTAATTTTTTTCAACTATAAAACAATTTAATTTAAAACATTACGAAACCTCAGCGCAAAGTGTTTAAATTGGATTTTAACTTCATCTAGCACTTGTCAAAGGTTAAGGCTACGTTATTATGAAGAAACCCTAAAGCTTTTTAAGTCAACGTCATATTTCCAGACTTCAGTACTAAAGTAAATTAAAAGCTCGCATTTAAATAACGTAGAAAGTCACCAAGGTTTTTAGCAATTTAGTGGTCTCTTTATTTTTAATTTTGCTCGGAATTTTAAAATTTTAAAGTAAAATTGTGAATAAAAGTAATTTAGGTTAGTATGAATATGTTTTTTGTAAATTTTTTGGTAATACCTTTCGGAATACGACACTTGGTCTGTATAGAAAAGGTGCATGTTCGAATCCTATCCCGTTTAAATTTGGATATATTTATAATCGTTTATATTTTAAACCATAGAAACAATATTTTAAAAGGACAATATAGAAAATTATAGTTTTGAAGCGCTTCTATACTTTTATTACCTATGCCATGTTTTTATGATGTTTTATTAAAAGTTACATGTCCTTATTATTCATACTTATTATGCCTTCCGTATAGACACTCCGTTTTCCATTTTCTGCGCATCAAAACTGTGCTTGATGGAACTCAACGCCGTGCTTGTCATACCAGAAGGGTGAAATAAAAATGATTTCAATAGACAATCATTGTGGAACTGGATACGAACCTCTATCCAATCGTATATAGTCAGCCACTATAAATAGAAACAACTAGTGTCTGTGTCAGATACTAACCATAAATAGTATCTGATAACCATAAATAGTATCTGGCCCAGATTTTCAGAAATTAATTGTTTAATTAAGTATTTTGAGGCTGGCCGTGGCGCAGTGGGACAGCGTCTAACTGTAAACACGATCGGTTGTGGATTCGATCCCCACTCGGGGGAGTGATTATATTTAATTTATTTTCACTTCCTCGCTCTGGTAAAAGATAAAGTGCGGCGTTGAGTTCCACTAATCAACTCGCAATATCTCGAATTCGTTGGAAAGCGAAGTACGGAGTGTCTGGTACATTAGGCACTACCTGTCTACCCCGCTATGCGAGATAAAAGCATAAAGCTAAAAAAATTAAGTGTTCCAATTTATTGTTAAAAAGGGAAACCATGAAACTATGTTGTAAATAAATATAAAAAAAAACATTCTCTATAATTAATATTTCTTAAGCTTATATTGTGAAATAAATAAGAACAAGCCAAATGCCAAGGCTGTGCTGTTTTTTCCAAAACGTCGAACTTTATACACCCTGGTGAGCATTTGGTTCAAGAATATTTCTATTGCTTTACCTTCTACTCCCATACTATATGTTTGAGCAAATCAATCTATTATTTTTTTTAAAAACATACATACATACATACTTTGTGCGCGTAGAATTTAACATCTCAGGGTATTTCTTTTATAATTCTTTTTCTAAATCCAACTTCTTCCTTATTTTATCAGATATCTTCCAGGAAAAATCTTATCAAAATTGATCTAGCCGTTTCGGAGTTTAGGCGTAACAAACAGATATTTTTTAATATATATACCGTCTATATTTATGAATTTGAAAAAAAAAGCGGTTATTTTAATATTACTAGTTAGTTCCACCATTCAACACGCAATGTCTCGAATTCGGTGGATAGCGAAGCACGGAGTGTCTTGACACTCTGTACTTAGTACCTAGGTACTTTCTGTCCCCGCTATGCGGGATATTACAAATGAATACTCCATTTTTATTTTCTTTCTCTCATCCTACCCTGCTATGCGGGATAAAGCGTTAAACTAATAAAAATATACTGTAAGTTAAAAGAAACTCAGTGAAATAACAATAATTCTCTTATAGAGGTATCTATAAGCAAAATCTAAGATAGGATAATTGTATTAATTAAAGTTATGATGTAATTAATACATTTAATAATATTTTATAATTAAGGCATTAAATATTAAAGTACCTATAACGTATAGTAGCAGAAGTAAATAAAAGACGCCGCCATGATACAGTCGGCATATATCTATATAATAACGATACTTGTGAGTTTAAGGGCAAGGTTCTATACAAAGTTCTATACAAATAAATAAAATTGGAATGTCTTGTGTGTAAGTACATGTATATAAATACGAAAATATTTTTTTATAATTTTAGTCTATCCATCTGTTCCTTTGTTTTGGATAATTTCTGGAATTGCTGGACCGATTTTGACGGGACTTTCATCGGTATACAGCTGGTGTAATATGTATTAGTAGTACTTAGGCCACTTTAAATTATGTTTTTTTAGCTTCACGCTTTTACCCTGCTAGGGTAGAAAGAAAGTACCAAGTGTCAACACACTCCGTACTTCGCTTTCCACCGAATTCGAGACATTGCGTGTTGAGTGGTGGAACTCAACGTAGCTCTTTGTCTTTAACAGAACTAGGAAGTGAAAATAAATTAAATATAATCACTCCACCCGAGTAGGGATCGAACCCACAAACGATCGCGTTTACACTCAGACGCTGTCACACTGCGCCACGACGGGCCTCAAATGTAACTATGTTTTGTTTACTTTATCGAAAAGTAAATTAGTTTCACGCAATGAAAATATTGTATTAATAACAGAATTCTCACACGTGTGCATATCTTAAGGTTAACTGGGAGTTAAGCTATTCAAATTATCCTTGTAGGATTTTCTGACATTGATAGATAGATGCATAGAACACAAGCGTGTGATTAAAATTTGTTTCGCGTTGCTGAGACGAACTGTTACGTTTAGTTTCACTCGTTTCTCTAAATCAAGTGGATCAACTTTGGTTGTGTGGCGTTGAGTTCCGCGGAAAGCAAAGTACGGAGTGTCTTGATACTTTCTGTCAACATTGCTATACGGGATAAAAGTGTGAAGCAAAAAAAATTAGATATAGTGTTTTATCATTTCCCTCTCTTTCTTTTATTTTTAACAAATATAAAATGAATTTGTACAAACAACAATATATCATATAACGGGAAATTAAACCGTTACGATCTCCCTCGGCTAATAAACTTCGTGGTAGAATATCTCTGTACAGTTCTTACTTTACCAGTTTACAAGCGACATAAAGAATGTTGAGCGCTCATCATTTATTCAATCAACATTAAGTGATATGGCATAGCTGTAAGCTTCTCATTTCTTAGTGGAAGTCACCGGTTCAATTCTTGTTGGAATTTTTTTAAATCGTTAATTTAAATGGTTTTAACATTGCTATAAGTTACAAGACCGGGTAAATAATAATATTGTTATTTTTTTTACATGTATTACATTATGTACATTATATATTTTTTCCGTAGTTTTTTTTTAAAGAGTACCAAGCCTTAATCCTTACAAACTTTCGTTCTTATAATTTTTTCCCTAGTGGGCATCGAACCCACAACAGATCACGTTTACAGTCACACGGTGTCCGACTGCGCCACGACCGGCCTCGTACATTATTATAATATATATATATATATATATATATATATATATATATATATATATATATATATATATATATATATTTTCAATTCATTCAATGATTGTTATAATACCTCGCATCCTATATTATATGAAATTTATGATATTAATGTTGTTCCTCTACAATTAGCACTTTAGAGGCATCACCAATAAATTAAGGCCGGTCGTGGCGCAGTGTGACAGCGTTTGAATGTAAACGCAGTTGTGAGTTTGATTCCCACACGACGGAAAGCGTGAAGTTAAAAAAAAAACAAACAAAATATTTTTTCGAAGTGCCAGCAAACCCACGGGCAAGCATTAGTACATATCGTTGACGAGAGTTTCTATAGTAAAAATGCTTAAAATATTAAAGACGTTATAGCTTCCCCTGTTGTGGTATAAAATGAGAAAATTGACACAATTCTTTGTTTATAGCTCTCAAATGCTATAATTTCTTGGATTATGTGCTTGAAACAATTAAAATTATATCGCTTAGCTAATATATTATTTTATGGATTTTTTTTTATTTTTTATTAATTTGAACGCACCGGAATTCGAACTTGCTCCTTTTGGAAACCGTCCTAGTACTTTGGCCGCTAATCCATGCATTCTACATCCGGCTGAGATCGAAAGTCTTATTTATACGCTGGTTACAATTTTTTTATTTTGCTTGATTTTAGCAAATCTATAGAGAGATTTTTATAAAGTTCTCCTATCCAAAAAATATTTCTAAGAAATAATAATTTGGCAAGATATAGTCAGAAATAACCCTTTTCATTCTCACAAAGCTTTAATTAAAAATTATTTTCTAGTCAATTAATTGAGATATAAACTAAAAAAAGATGAATTTAGTGAAATTTGAATAAAAATTGAAATTCAAAACCTAAATTTATACAATAATTATTAATATAATGGAAAAATAATATATTATTCAGGCCATAGCGGCGCATGGAGACAACGTATGACTGTATGAGCGATGTTTATGGGTTCGATTCCCACTTGGGGATTAATTATATTTAAATTATCTTCATTTCCCCGCTCTAGTCATACAAAAAGTGATGTAGAGTTCCGCCATTCCAGGTGATCTCTCCCTACCCTGCTTTGTGGGATAAAGCGTGAAGCTAAACAAAAATACACAATTTCTATCCAGCGTCTAATTGTAACCAGAATGGTTGTTTCGCGGTCGTGTTGTAGTACTTTAAGGTCATTCAACCGATTGCAATGGAATTGCGAAATAATATAATATATTATATTACTATGTAAGTAATTCAATTATTTGCTAAAATCTAATAAATTTTGCATATACTAGCTAAATGTTTTAAGTGTTAATAGATATATGTGTGTATGAGTATTAATCGATGTGTGAACCTGTCATCATCTACTTTGTGTGTGATTTTATGATTGTAAAACGTTAATGTTTGTGTTCCTTTCCTTAAAAGGATTTCGGGAAATTCTTTCTTAGTCCTTTTCTGTACTCTAAATATGACGAATTTTGTCTTTTAGTTTCCGCTATCGGTTGTCTGTCTTTCACCTATCTATTAAAGTTTTATACAGCTTAATAAGATACAGATTTGATTCCCATTCAGGGGAATGATTATTTTAAAAAATATTTTCATTCCTTCGCTCTGGTTAGACAAAGCGCGGTATTCAATTCCGATGCTCGACACGCAATGTATCAAATTCGGCGGAAATTGAAGTACGGAGTGTCTTGACACTAGGTGTTTTCTGTCTACCCAGCTATGCGGGATAAAAGTGTGAAGCTAAAAAATAATAAAATAATAAACAATTGAATGGTGGAACTCAACGCCACACCTTAGCGTCGGAGTGTCACTCCTTTTAGTGGGGATCGAACCCACTACCTATCGCGTTTACAGTCAGATGCTGTCCCACTGCGCCACGAACAGTCATTATGTTTATTTTATTCATTATGTATTTAATTACCTCAAAATTTTCATTTATGGATATTCTTTAGAAAACCGTTCGTCCAGATCACTTAGACTTAACATACAAATTATAACTCGCAAGTAGTGTACTTTCTCAGAAAATTAATGCATTATTCGGTAAGCCAAGTTAGAGAAACTTCCTGATACCCCATGATAATATATATAAGCTTTCCCAACGAAACTGGGACGTAATCTCGTTTAATAGAAATTACAGGCGATTATTTAGTTGTTTATAAATATGAAGAATTATCTTAAGTGTATGCTTACAGACTAAATGGAATATAATATATAAAGGCCGGTCATGGCGCAATGGGACAGCGTCTGAGTGTAGACGCGATCAGTTGTGGGTTCCACACTCGAGGGAGTGATTATATTTAAATTATTTTCACATTCGGCGTTGAGCTCCACCACTCAACACGCAATGTCTCGGATTTTATTGAAAGTACGGAGTGTCTTGACAAGGGGTATACTTATGTATGTATCGGAAACATTTTTTAGCTAAAATAATACACCTGTGCCGTCGTTACAGTGGAAAAGTTTTTTTTCGTTTTCATTGTAAAAGTATAGAATCAATTAACAACTTCTTTTATTATTTATTATTCATATATTTTAGAAAAAAAAATATAAATAAAACTATATAGAATTAATAAATATATTAACTAGTGGATATGGATGGATTCCTTAAAAATCTTTAATAGATTTATTTTAAATCATAAGAATATTAAACGTAAACCAACTATAAATGAATATCGATATTCATACTCAATAGACTATGTTATACTACCCTCAATAATAAAAGAAAAATCAATTTCACGCTTTATCCTGCATATCATGGTATTCAGAGACCACTGAATGAATGTCTAGACATAAGTGTCAAGACATTCACTTGAATGTTTTTCGCCTGAAATTGAGATACTAGGTGTTGAGTGTCAAACTTTGAGTGAGAAGACTGCGCCACTAGGGCACCATGTATAAATAAAATGAAATAAAATGGAGTATAACAAATCAGAAAAATAAAATAAATTTATAAAAGAGATATACAGGAAGTACTGTAGGATCAGTCAGGCTTAGTACTGCAAATAATGTGATACCAACAAGCTCATTTAATGAGGGGCGTAAAGGCACTAAACCTTTTATTGGCTTTCAATAATCCTATCAAGTCTATGTTATTTGTTTCAATGATTCCGCATATTTGTATATATACGAGTAACTTCGTTGACGTGTAATTTTTTTATCTTCCTTCTGAAGATAGAGAGTACGGAGCTAAACGCTACGGCCCCTACATACTTTTTCCCCGTTACAGTCATTAACCTCTTCGTACATACCATCGTACGTATCATTGATGCTGTGTTTTAGAAGGTCAACCGAGGTCTTCATCGATCTTTCGCCCAACTTACCTTTGCTTCATATATCCTTCCTACCATTTTGTAATCACACACGCTCTCAACGTGCCCAAATCGCCTGAGCCGTTTCTTCTTCATTATTACTTTTATTCTTATTTCTTTAACGTAATGTATTTACAATTCACTATTTTACAGAAAATATGGACTCTTTGTACGTCTCCGTTCCTCGTATATAAATTTCGTAAAAACATCTTTTTACAATTTTCGTAATAATTAATTATATATAACCATTAATATTGGGATAGTCAAATTATAATTCATTTCCAATAAAAATAATAACTAAAAGGCACTATTGAAAAAACGTATAAAAATTTGAACGCAGCGGGATTCGAACCCGCGCCTCTTGGATACCGTTCAAGCGCTCTGACCGCTAAGCCATGCGTTCTTCTATCAGCTGCGTCGAAATTCTTATACGTTTTGTTACAACTTATTTATGTTGTTAGCATCTCTGTAGAGAGATTTTTACAAATTTCTACTACTTAAAGATTATTAAGAAATAATCGTTTAACAAGAGAGATTGCGATTGAGATTGAGAAAAAAAAATTTTATACGTTTTTTCAATAATGTTTTCTAATCCTAAGTGTGGAATAACACTTTAAAAAATAGTAAAAACTAAAAGGCAGTTACTTGAATTTTCTCTTAAATTTGTGAATTCAATCAACATAGTTTAAGGTGAAAATATGTTGATTGAATTCACGATTTTTTTAAGTAAATTTTTTTAAGGTATAGCAGCAAACACTTCCTAATCCGCTTTGCCCTGACTCGGAAATTCACGTCAAACTCAAAAATAGTTTAAATAAAATTAGTGCTTCGAGTGAGAACCGAAGTCACAATCGATCGCATTTACAGTCAGACGCTGTCCCACTGCGCCAAGACTGGCCCTAAATTGATATTTGTTTTTTTCTATGTCAATAAGAAGCGCTTATTTGGACGAAAAAAGTAGACATTAAATTAAGCTTTAATATATACTCCTCCATTTTTTTTAGCTTGCGTGTTGAGTGGTGGAACTCAACGCCGCTCTTTGTCTTTACCAGAGCGAGGAAGTGAAAATAATTTAAATATAATCACTCCCCCGAGTGGGGATCTAACCCACAACCGATTGTGTTTACAGTCGGACGCTGTCACACTGCGCCACGACCGGCCTCCATCAGCTAAGCCACATCCACAATGGATTATCTAAATCTGTATGTATATATATATATATATATATATATATATATATATATATATATATATATATATGTGTGTGTGTGTGTACATACATACATATATAGTATTCCAAAATGCTTATTAAAATGAAAATTAAATTAATATCTTCTAACAGACAATAAAATGATGAAACATTGTATGTAACAACACCGATGGATTTAGATAATCCATTGTGAAACGATTCGAGTAAAGAGTAACGAGGACGGGCGACGCGGCCTCGATATCAGCGGGCTGCGAGTAACAATGTAACATATGTATTATGTATATATGTTTATTTAAACTATATCGGATAGTTTAGTAGTTGGTAATGAAAGTCTTAAACTGTAGGTCGTAGGTTCAGTTTTTAAGAACAACAAATTAAACTTGTGTCAATTGTCTAAGAATTTAAAATTTTGTATAGCTTGAGAGTTTTTGTTTGAAAATCCAGAAGATATTGCCTGTTATGTGGTGGAGCTTAACGCTGCGTTTTGGCTTACAAAAACAGGTAAAAATATATTAAATTTCAGTAAATTAATACAGTTACGTAGTTATCTGACGTTTTAAAAGTGGATATGGCAGTTACAGTATGGCAATCTATAGTATGGATATAGTTATTTCACAGCAAATATGATTTGCATAAAAGTAAGGAGGTATATATAGCATTGAAATATTTCTGTCTCAGCGTATAAGCACTAGCGTCAACAAAATAAAGTAAAGCCTTTATTTCTTTAACAACTACTAATAATGTAACCTTTTTTCTTTATGACAGAATACAGAGTGTCAAGACACTCTATTGACAACTCTCCGCCCGAAATCGAGACATTACGTGTAGTGGCGTACTCAACGCCGCGATTTAAATATTATCGTTTCCCTGAGTGGAAATCGAACTCGCAACCAATCGCATCTATAATGAGACTTTGCCACTACGCCACAGTAGTCTCTAATTATCATATTAATTAGTGTTAGCCATTTTTGTAATAAAATCACAACAAAAATAAATTAAATCCTTTAAAATGCGTGACATATACGATATGGCGTTTAATGAAATATGACATGCGAAGTGCGAATGTGTCACTGTACGAGTAATTAGTTGCGTCAAGTTAATTAAGAAAATTGTATGAATACGTTAAATTTGGTATGAGCTTTACAAATAGATTTTATTTTGTAAACAGTTCAGATTGTGTAGGATGACCTAATATTTTTTTTGTTTTACGCTTTTATCCTACATAGCAGAGTACACAGGAAGGACCTAGTGTCAAGACACTCCGTACTTCACTTTCTGGCAAATTCGAGATATTGCATGTTGAGTGGTGGAGCTCAACGCCAGGCTTTGTTTTATCAGAACGAAGCAATAATAATAATTTTAATATAATCGTTCCCCCGAGTGGGAGTCGATTCCACAAACGATTGCTTTTACAGGCAGACGTCTCGTGTTTCTTTTTTATTTTTTTTATTAAAATATTAATTATATTATCACACTAGAGACACTTGTTCCACATCAAAGCGTAAAACGCTTCCCTATTACTAAGGCTTTGCTATGACGTCCATCTGTCTGTTTGTTTTAAATACGGCATCGAAGATATTGGAGGAAAGCATGAGGATGCGTGCGTCCATAGTGTTTGGCGCTCCGTTGTCTCTGACTACCCCATATTATCAAGGATAAGGCTTAAAGCTAATAAAAGTTCCTCCACATTTATTCAGATCCTATATATTTTTTGTTACAAATATAAATATATAAAGCACCTTGAGCCTAATTAAGTTAAATATTAGGCATTCCATAGAAGCCCTGTCGTATGTTTGTAATGTAACAGAAAACTAATTGATTTGACGATAGTTTGACGTCATTACGCATAATTGACGCCACAAATATTCAAGTAGATCGTATTACTAGCTGCGTGCGAAAGTTATACTGATACAGGTTTAATGATTCAAAAATGCTTATAACGCACATATGAATATGTATTTTTTTTAGCTTCACGCTTTTATCCCGTATAGCAGGGTAGACAGGAAGTATCTAGTGTCAAGACACTTCGTACTTCACTTTTTACCGAAGGCGAGACATTGCGTATTGAATAGTGGAACTCAACGCCTCACTTTGTATTTAACAGAACGAGGTAGTGAAAATAAATTAGGTACAATCACTCCCCTGAGTGGGGATCAAACCCACAACCGATTGCGTTTACAGTCAGACTCTGTCCCACTGCGCCACGACCGCCCTCAATATGTATTATGTATTGTTATATTGACAATGCAATGTCAGTGCAGTGAGTGGTTTAGCTGATTGGTTGACATTATGGGAAATCATTATAATAAAACTATTTCAATATATATAATTATATAATAAAATATAAATATTATATATATATATATATATATATATATATATATATATATATATATATATATATATATATATATATAATATTTATCTCCATAGCAGAGTAGACACTATTGTCGAAATTAAGACAGCGTATTGAGTGACGGAATTTAACGAATGCCTTAATGTTAAAAACATTCCCCCAAGTGGGAATAGAACCCACAATCGGTCGCGTTTACAGTTTGACAGTGTCCTTTATATATTAATATTAAAAAAATACTAAAGATAATTGAGTTAAACAGAAATGGAACATCAGTCGGAGCTAGACGTTCATAAATAAGATGAATCAATTAATTGGCTGGAATATCGCATAACGTACTTAACGATGCGAAGGAAATTTGATTCCGGTACTTGAGACCTCCCACTTTCAGAATATTTATTAAAGCGTTCATATTAATGTTACAGATGTTAGAGTAGGGCTGAATTATTATGCTATTTAATACGCTTCTATAGATTTGTGGAATTATAAATCAACACTATTATGACCAATGTCACTTACCATTAGACAGCCAGTTCGCGTCTTTCCCCCGTCTGTGTCATAAAATGTCTCTGTTCTCTGTAAGGCAGAATACAATTTCCCTCCACTGCTGTAAAGCGTCCCGTAAGATGCGTATACCAGTAATTTGGTGGTAGGAGGTTAATCCTCCGACTGGCTCGCGACCGCTATCATGACTAAAACGATACTTCAAGTATCTGATGATGTTATGTAAACCAACTGTCCCTATTCCCACACATCCTTTTCCTCAGAGTGTAGTGATTCCGACAGTTCTGACTTCTAAGGTCACTATATTATCTCTTCTCACGTTCTTCCCAAGGCTGGCAACGCATCCATGACTCTAATGTTGTATATGTCCATGGGCGAGCGTCTTACCATCAGGTTGCCATTCTGCTCGTTTGTCTCCTTTTTCTATTAAAAAATAAAATAAAAACATCATACTGTTTGAATGTATAAAAATTAAACGGATTAATTGAGTATATTTTGGTATTCAAAAATACATATTATAACCACCCGACATTTCGAACTACTGTAGTCCGCAGTCAAAAGTAGACTGATGTAGCATTCGTCTGTCGGTTGATACAAAAAAAATAACTATAATCGGCCGGTATTTTTAAAATTTCTTTTAAAGATTTAACAATATTTTTATATAATAAACATTTGTATTGTGTTTCTGCTTAAATCGTTTCTAAATAAATTTATCTAAGAAAATATTAATTTTGATGGACACATTGCTGTTGTCATTTGCCACAATGTTCTTGACAGTAACAGATATACTAGAAATCTATATAGAACTAAGTAATGGCGTATCCATGCTTCTATGCCTACTCAATCATGTATCGTCTCGTACACTTTTGACATTGACAAATCACAATTTAACTATTATTTCCTACAATACGCCTTTGCTTGGACAACTTAATACAGGCTTTATTTCTTTTAATTTCATATTTAAGACTCATTCTTTTTGTTTATAGGCAAATGTATTGAAGGTAGCTCAGTGGATAGCGTCTGACTTTAAACGCGATTGATTGTAGGTTCAATCTCATTCGAAGGAGTAATTATATCAATCATTGTTATTTCCCCGCTCTTGTATGATAAAGCGCGGCGTTTATTTCCGCCACTAAACGCCAAAATCCAAGCATGGCGATGTTAGGATTGCGGACCCTGTTCTGCGGAATAAAGCGTGAAACTGTATTGAGTGGTATAATCCAATGTTGCACTGTGAAAACAATTAACACAATCACCGAGTTGGACCTTTTGGAAAGACTCCTTTATCCTTCAAATACACTAAAACTGGACCCGGCTCCTAGAAAAAACGCACGCCCCTTCTGGGGAAGCTCAATCATCATCTATGATTTTATTCTTATTGTCATGTTACAGTAATATTTCGTGTTTCTCTACCAATTCACTAAAAATATTGTTCTAAAATCACTTCACTATAATGAAGAGTATATTTTGGCATATTTTCGTTATATTTTTTTTTAGAAAAAGCTTTTATAAGGAACAAGGACCCTTTCAGTCTTAGTAATTGGGTACTCCGATTATTATCTATTAATTCATATCTTAACCCTACTTAAGTACCGGAGTTCTACATACGCATTATGCGAACACTTTTGACTACAGTGTTTAAATTCTACAATTAAATAAATATTAAAACTAATTATGAGAAGTTTTATTTATATTTTTGATCTAGACGCTACTGTTACATGTTAGGCAAATATTGTGTGTACAGTTTTTGCCTGTTTTGGTCTATAAATAGATAACTGTATTATAATATACCAAATATTATTAATATATTAATCGACATTGAGTTCCGCTATTTAACACGTTATTAAAGGTAAAATTCTAAAGAGATGGAAATTCTAAAAACTGAGTATCTTGATTCTAAATTACTATCCAATAGCCTAGCCAGCTATTAAAAAATGCTTAAAGAAAAAAAAACCATGGAATATGTGAAATATAATCATAATATATCTAATAGTACTTGATATTCAAACATAAACGTAAACATATTACACTACTTATCAAAGATTGATAGAATCTAAATATTTGTCGACTTTTCTAAAATATTTACATTAGCCCATCCCTTTCTGTCTTATTGTTTACATGTATATATGTCTCGTTCTTCACGTGATCGCACGTTGATGCGTAACGTAACGAATTCACATGCAATGTTTTGACTATGCTGTTCGTGTATTATTTATTTATACGGCTTTTCTTATTAATATTTACTTAAATAGCTAAAAGCACTGTTTTCTACTCATTTATTCTCTACTGTACATATTTTGTTATTCTTCGTATCGTAGTTTAAATGGTATAATGTATGTAATAATTGAATTAAATGTATCACTTATAGTCTTATGTCGACGATGAATAGAGCATATTTCTTAAAAATTAAGGAAAAAAAGTATAAACATACATTTTCATGTTCGTTTAGGTTGCGACTATGATCACGCGTAAATAAATTTTCTGGATTTTTAATTTATGAATCTAAACTAAAAGTTAATTACTCTATATCAGTGAAAGTCCCGTCAAAACGGCCCAGTCCTTCCAGATATTAGCCGGAACAAACAGACCGACGGACAAAAATTGTAAAAAATGTTATTTTAATATATATACGTCATTAGTAAAAAAAAAATATTTTGATATTACGGACAGATGTTTTAATTTTATTTATTTGTATAGATTTTGCTTTACATAACTTGTACGTTGATATTTTCGAAAATAAAAAACAGAATATTTAAAACCTAGAATAGTTCTTAAAATTTCTATGCATCTTTTTTTAAATTATATAATTAGATATTTTTTTAAGTAATTTATTAGGAACACAGATAATTTATTTTTTTTCATCATCACGCTTTGTATAATAGTCAGAGACAACCTAGTGTCAAGACACTATGTTGACTGCTTTTCCCAGAAATCGAAATATAGCGTATTGAGTGACAGATCTTAGTGAGAGACCCACAATAGGCCTAGGCCTATTAGGCCTGCTATTTCAGAAAAAGTCGTCTATTCGAGACTACTCTATTCTATAAATCTAACTTAAATTATCTGTTTTTAATTACTCAAATATATTACAATTAACTGTTACTTAATTAAGAACACAAATCACTGTCAAACATTCAAAATGGCCGCAATATTTAAGAAAAACAAATTTCAAGAGGATTAACGTCCACAGCTTAAACAGCTTATAAATTTTAATTCATTGCGCTCGTTTATTAACGAAATTATGAGTTTGAATTAAAAAGTTTATAACATTATAAGCGATTATTATAATTTATCTGTATATTTATATTATCTACAGGCTTTTCTTTACGCAATTGACGTGATTATTTGATTTGACAGTTTAAATAAAAAAAGAACAAACTTGGTTTTTGTTAACTTTTTGACTTAAACGTCTTTTAAGATCAACCAGCTTGATTAACATATTGGAAAACATGGAAAACTTATTCGAACATTCATAAGATATTACTTTTTTTAAATTCACTTGTTATATTGTGGTCCTTAGTGGTATTATTTTATAAATAACTCTTATATAGATCTCTTATAAAAGTCTCCTTTTATCAATCTTAATATGAAAAACGAGTGGAAATAAAATACAATGAAAGATTTTTATTTTTTATTTACACATCTTCGTTTAGCCTGTTTGGATTTGCCTTATATAAATATATTTAAACGTGGACGAGACCATGGGCGCCGTAAGACAGTAAGGGGGAAGCGAAACCTGAGTAAGCGAGGGAGCGCCCGGCGATCAAGGGGGCTGAGTAGGCGGCGACGGCTGGAGCAGAATAAGCAATTGGGGATACTGCAGCACGAGCGGCATCAGGGGATATGCTGGCGGCAGCACCGTCGATTTTGGCTGCGGCAACTTGGGCAGCGTTCACTGATTGCCAAGCATAGTCTTCAGCGGCGTTGATAGCCTTGCCTTGGATCTCAGAGGCTTGGTCGTTGTACTGGCGGACTGTATCAACAGCGGCGATGACGTTGTCGGCGGCCTTAGCGTTAGCCTCGATGGCAGCGCCTTGGAGGTCTCCAGAGTTGATGGGAGCCACAATGGAGGAGGCTAAAGGCAGAGCTCCGTAGGCGAGGAGGCCATTGGAGTAAGGTGCAGCCAGCAGCGCACTAGGTGCGGCTGCGGCGCAAGCGAAGACGGCGGCGGCTACAATCTGTAACAATAGTTATTACAAATTAATTAAAATGTTAAAATAAAGCAATTCACATAACACATTGCATCAGATATGCTGATAAAAGGAAACAAAATATATAATAAAATTCCAAGTGAAAGTTAACACTTGTAGGCCGTGAACACACAAACCACCGGACTTGTCTCAAGCAGAATAAAACTTGTTACATGTCATATGGTATCAATTTTAACAATTAAACCAATAGTTAATTAATAAGAAACCACGTACCAGAAATCTCATCGTGCACTTCTTTTAGACTGCGCGAAAGCTACTGAGTGATGTTGCTACATTTTCACCAGCTTATATACTGATCTGTTTATTGCGAGGAACTGGATTGTGAGCGGCTCTCAAGGGCACGGGGTGCAGGAAATCGCGGGTTTGACATATAATTATTTTGGGCGTAACGCGGCCAATGTCGATTACTTTTTAATTTAATGTCACTTGCACTCTTCGATTAACGCGGAGCGTAATAATACATAATGTATTACGCATTATATTGTTCAAGATATAAGAAATACACTATTTGGTACAGCGTTTGACTGTTGACGGTTGTGGGTTCGATCGCCACTCGTGGGAGTGATTATATTTCAATTATTTTCATTCTTCTCCTTCTTCTTACTCTGTTAAGACGTGAGTATCACCACTCAACACGCAATGTGTTGGAAATTCGGCGGAAAGCGAAGTACGAAGTGTCTTGACACTAAGTATTTTCTGTTTAACTGGTATGAGGGATAAAAGCCTGAAGCTACAAAAAAAAAATAAAAAATATTCGTCATAAGAAACTTTATGACTAAATCATTTCCTAAATGATAATTCATTTACAAACGAATCGAAATCAAAAGTTTAGTTAACCCTTCACCACTTCTTACACACTTTTGACCCCCACAGAAGCAAAAAAAAATCACAGATATGAAAGCCTAAAATGATAAAACTTTGATCTATCAACCAACCAGTACTTATACGTATCAAAGACATATTTATATATTACATTAACATGATAAACGATTTACAATTTACACACATGAGCAATGAAAAGATACTTTTTTTCTAATTTCCTAGCCTTTGAAAGTTCAGTTAGTGGAATATCTAAAAAGCATACGTAATGTAGAGCCCTTAACCTGGTTCCTTAATGCAAACTGTATGTTTCATTCTAACATGGACTTTAATTTATATATAAATAATGGTGGTTTTCCATTATAATTTGTCCTGCGTATTAAAAGGAAATTTCGTGCGATATATGAGTGAAATGACGCTCTTCTGCTACTTCTACGTTTTTAGATTTATTTATGATAGGTTAAAAGACTATAGCGTTTAAGATCATTCTTATTAAATTATTAACAAGTATTTGTATTTGTTATCAAAATAAATTAATTTATTTTCTTAGTTAGGCTAAGAAAAACGGTTTTAAATATTCTGCTTTTTCACATCAATTGGATTTGGTTTTGGGAACATTGCGTATTAACGAGATGACGAAACGTTAAGTATGTAAGTTCAGGATTACATTAGTTAATTCACTCATCATTTTTTTAAAGATAAATTTATTGTTTTAACTTTATTTAAAGTGAAAAATATCGACTTTAAAACTTATTTATAAACTGGCGTTTATATATTATATTTATTCATAAACTGGCGTTATGACAAAAATAATTGCCAATTTAAACCATCTGTATTACATCATAAAAGTATTTAATGTATTTTTTTTACAATATTGATGAAAATGTGTATAACATTTTAAAATAATCGATATGTGCCATTAATATAGGTAAAATGGTAATAAAACGGAAGGTCAAACAAAACAATGAAGTCACTTTTTAATTCGAGCCAAATCTCTACAGGAAAAGCCTTTTAAAACCCCCGCCAGTTGGATTAACAACTCCGATATTAGTCTCTGGACGGTACTAATGTGCCTGTATGTTATTAACAGTTTAAAGTATCTGCTTGTTTTTTTTTGTTCTTTGATTTATTAGACGTATAATAATAGGGAAATTGAAAGCCGCTTCACGCTTTATCCTGCATAGCAGGGTAATCGCTGGCACCCTAGTGTCAAGACTGTTCCTTTGACTGCTTTCCACCCGAAATCGAAACATATCGTTTTGAGTGGTTAATTAAACGCCCTGCATTGTGTTACCAGAGTAGAGAAATACTTTTTTTTTATATAGCCATTCCCCCGAGTGAGAATCAAATCTATACCCGTGTTTCCGTGGTAGAGACAAGTGCGGCGTTGAGTTCCGCAACTCAACACGCAATGTCTCGAATTCGGTGGAAAGTGAAGTGTGGAGTCTGTGTCTACCCTGCTATAAATGGGATAAAAATGTGAAGTTAAAAAAAAGAAATCTCCAGAAAGTCAAACCTTGACTGCTGGCACATTGGTTGTTGAAATATACCACGTAAAAATGGCTCGGAGTGGTTACATCGAAAATCAGAACACTGATAGATGATTAACGGAACAAAAAAACGTTGCATTTGGATTTAGTTTTTAATATTTTATAGTATTACGGTAAGATTATCTATATGTTTATATAATAATTAATTAATAATAAAATATTTTTAATTTGAAAACACGAGGTTCAGTGGGTTATCACAACTGATTAAGTGATCGGTTGTAATATTGATTCTCACTCGGGGAAATAATTATATTTAAAATTTATTTTCATTTCTCCGTACTGGTAAGCAAAAGCAAAGCACAGCGTTGAATTCTCCACTTAACACACAATATCTTAATTTTGGTTGACAAGCAGTCAACGGAGTGTCATGACACTAGTGAAACTCAGAGTGAAACTATACAAAATAATACAATTTTATCACTATTTTAATTGTATATATATTATTATGAGATCAAGATAAATGCTTAAATTTTCAAACAAATTGGAGTAGTAGAGTTCTAACAGCATTACAAAATCATATTAAATTGATTAAAATATATATGTATCATTTAAAAATACAAACAATTTATAAAAATAAATTACACAAGAAAAAGCAAGGTAGTCCGAGCAACCTAATGTCTAGACATTACATTAACTGCTTTCCGGCAAATCGGAGCGGAGAAATAATAATATTTTTTTAATCCTGAGTGAGAATCGAACCCACATCCAATAGCGCTTACAGTCAAGCCCACTGCGCCACGGTATCCTTTGTGTACTTATAAATAGTATGGTAACCAATAAATAAATATTTTAAACTATAAAAATTAGATTGACTCGAACATTCCCGTCGCTGGTACCTCGATTTTCCATAGAACGGAAATTACATCATGGAAGTAAATCGAGATGTGACCACGTTCAGTTTCGTATCGGGTTCGCGATCATTTCATTCAGTGTTTAAAATTTTATTCTAATAGAATATTTTTATAGATATCACTTGATATTTGATAATTTAATTTTACTGACTATAAACGCGATATATTGTGGGTTCGATTCTGACTCAGGGCAGCGATTAGACATTAAATGAAACTATTTTAAACGAATTAATCACATATATTTTACTATTCGAAAATACATTATTAATAACCAGAGGTTTTTAACACTACAGTAGTCCGTGGTATCATATAGACCATTGACAAACAGTTTCATTTAAAATGTGTAAAAACCACGAAAAGCAAACTTTATTTTATAGAAATTTTCATAGAACTATTATAAAATAGATTACGACTCATATCTCTTATCACTAAGAACTAGGTATACTAGATATACTACTATAGTCTTTATATAACAGGTATTATAAGCAGCCTTAAATGTTACAGTGATAACCAACTATGAATAGTAATATTTGTACTATGATCTCATATATTGAGACTTCTATAAGCAAACAAGTCGCTAACCAAAATAACTTTAATAATATACAATCTCTCTAACTCTATTTTTTATTTGTAGGTTATTTTAATATTTAATACTTAACCCATGAAGGGAAATGAAAGACCTCACCTTCATCCCGCATATCGGAATGGTCAGAAATAACTTATCATCAAGATAACCCTATATAACCTTTCTCTACAAAATATAGATATTGCGTGATAAGTAGCAGAATTTAACACCGCGATTTGTCTTACCAGAGTGGAGTAATAGAAATAATTCGCTTTAAGTAGGATTCGAACTCACAAAATCGCCTTTACAGTCGGACGCTACTCAACTGCTCCTCGACGGCTTACCATTATTGAATCTAAATAAATAACTCCAGACACGACTGGTTGCTTGCCAAACTTTCACTTATACTCTAAATACATCGGAGTTATTACGAAAAGGTTACAAATAGAAACGGCTAAAGGGTTAAGAGGGTAAATGAAATTTGCATTGAAATAACCGATTGGGTTATACTGACCTAAATATAAATACATCGGCTTACGTATGTTTTATATTAAACATATATTACTGGCTGTGCCCGCGACTGCGTCTGCGTGAATTATTTGTATAGATATATATGTTTGTATGCATATTGATGGTGGATTCGATTTCTGTTAGAGGGGAAAAAATTTTCAACTTAGTCTATTATGCTTATTTTATGTTTTTTTTTTATACAAAACGCCTAAACAGAGTAAACAATATTTATTGTTTTAACTTATACTCAATAGAAGAGAGGTTTTCCACTAGTTGCTCCCAGCAAAATGTTAGTATAAAATATAATTAAATATTTTTAGAGTTGTTAACACTGAGGCGACAAAAAATCAACAGAGATGATAACAACAAAAACAACTTGTTTGTAACGTATAGTAGTAGTACGTATAGCTTGATAAGACCGTATGGCTTAAATGGCTTAGCGCTTGGACGGATACCAAAAGCCGCTGGTTCAAATCTTGTTTAATTTTGATATCTTTGTATTTAAAAAATTAAATCTATGTTATATTTGTTAATGAAACAACCAGATAACATACTATTTATATAGTAACATAGACTATCCTCTAAGATGCGCTCTGATTCACACACTGTACTCAATCACTACACTAACTATACGTTCGTGTAAACTATAGTCTACATACAATGTTTGGCCTCATTGAATTTTAAATACGAATTTTTTACAAAGGAGGTTCATAGGTAAGTTATAGATATTTTTTTTCCCGCGTTTTGGTTATGTTATCTTAGTTCTATAAGTTACCTTCTTTTCAGTTTCCCGCATAATAAAGTGTGAAGAGAGAAATTCCCTTCTCCGCTTTCTTGCTCTCAGTGGTGAAACTTAACACCGTGATTTGTTGAAGGCAAAATAATATAACTATTTAGAAAACATTTTTGAAAAAACGTAGAAATGTCCTTGAACGGTGTCCAAGAGGCGCGGGTTCAAATCCCCCTGCGTTCAAATTTTTATACGTTTTTTAAAAATGTTTTCTAATCCTAAGTGTGGAATAACAATTTAAAAATAGTAAATATTAATATAACTATTTAATACTATTCCCCGGGCGAGGATCAACATACCACGTACCTAATATATATATATATATATATATATATATATATATATATATATATATATATATATATATAATTAAAAATACCAGATCTCACTTAAATAAAAATCGAACCCCATATCTTTTAATAAATCACAAGGTACCCTACTACCATGCAATTTATATATAGCCATACATGAAATATCACATTGTAAAGCCTGATGGAATTCAAAATCTAATTTTCGATAACCTAGTTTACTTATAAAGTAAATAATAATAAAGACGCCGGCCTGTAAAAGTGATCGGTTGTGGCTTCGATTCCCACTCGGAGGAATGAATATATTAAAATTATTCTCCATATCTTCGCTCTGGTAAGACAAAGCGCAACATTGAGTTCCTACACTCAAAACGCAATGTCTGGATTTTGACGGAAAGTGGAGTACTGAGTGTCTTAACACTAGGTATTTCCTTGCTACCCTGCTGTGCCATATATGGATAAAAGCGTGAAGCTAAAAACAAAAATAAGTAAATGATATCTTGCAAACAAAATAAGATTATTCAGGTCTCCTGGGGTCCAGTAAATTCGGGCTTAGCAGTATATAGAAGTATTTAGCTTCGTTCCCTACTGAGGTATTAAGATAACAAATATTAGGCTTTTGGGGCATCGTTTGCCGTATCTTGGGATGTCAAACGTATGAGGAGGTAATTTTAACGTTAATATATTTTTCTGTTTGTTAGTTTAGATAGCTGTATTAGAGAAAAAATGTTGTTCATATTAGAAAAACATGTTTCATTCGTTCTTAACGCAAATAATTCAAATTACTTTATGACAATAAATTGAATATTCAAAATTATTATTAATAATTTCAATATTTGAGGCCGGTCGTGGCGCAGTGTGACAGCGTCTGACTGTAAACGCGATCGGTTGTGGGTTCGATCCTCACTCAAAGACTGATTATATTTAAATTTTTTTCACTTCCTCGCTCTGGTAAAGACAAAGAGCGGCGGTGAGTTCCACCACCCAACACACAATGGAACTCGAATTCGGTGGAAAGCGAAGTACGGAGTGTCTTGACACTAGGTACTTTCTATCTACCATGCCATGCGGGATAAAAGCGTGAAGCTAAAAAAAAAAAGAAAAATTATTTTCATTTCTCCGCTCTGGTAAACACAGCAAACAAAGCGCGGCGTTGAGATACGTCACTCAACATCCAACGTCTCGATTTCATGTGAAATACAATCAACGGAGTTTCTTGTCTCTGACTACCCTGCCGTGTGGTATAAAGCCTAGTCGTTTTTTTTATTAACACAAATAACATTTTACAGGCGTGTGGAATGTACACGCGAGTGTTGTAAATTCGATCCCTTCTGGGGAGAATGGTTGTATTTAAACTATTTTCACGTCTCCGCTTTGGTAATGAAGCGTGGACGGTTTTAAATTCATCATGAATTTTAGCAATCTATATTGACGTTCGATTTAGACATACTTAATTTAGACCTACTTTAGTTACCGATACGTATATATTAATATTATTTACAATTAGATATTTAGCAAATAGCGCGTTGCAAAATCTTCTTACTGTAAAAACACTATAAAAGTTCTTAAATTATTTCGCTGTTAACAAAGAGTGGCTTTAAATAATTTCTTCCAATACAATTTTAAAATTCACCATTGCTTCTCTACAACTCCGCCAGCCCGATGTATAAGCCACAAAATATAAAACTGAACATAACATACTCAGATTTCAATGATTAGTTTACTGTTTGGCTTCCACCCGCAATGTTACGAGTACAGTGACTCATGTTTGCTTATAAGTTCTACTCAATGCATGTTTATAAATTGCCATTTCCTTTATATATTATTAATAAAAAAATAATATTTATTTTCAAATACATATTTAGGTGTCTACCTTTTTAAACAGCTTTTTTTTAAAGTACCTAGTGTCAATACACTCCATATATCGCTTTACACCGAATTCGAGACATTGTGTGTTTAGTGGTGGAACTCAACGCTGCACTTTGTCTAACCTAAAAGAGAAAGTGAAAATAATTTAAATATCATCACTCCCCCCAAATTAGAAATCGAACCGAAAACCGATCGTGTTTAGTCAGAAACTGTCTCACCGCACCACGACCGGCCTCTTAAACAAAGCTATTTCATTTAAAGTTAATCTCAAGTAATAGAAAACTATGTATTTCCTTTCTTTTTATCCCGTATAGCAGTACAGACGGGAAATATAAAGTGTCAAGACACTCCGTACTTACCGCTGTTACATTGCACCACGACCAGTTTTAAATATTAGGAGGATCTAAGCCCATCAAAACGATAAAGCACAAATAATTCGATTTAAAACCCGTAATTTTAACGCAATATTCTATGCGTAAATCTATTTAGTCATGATTTAGTTTCTTTGTAAAAGTTTTTGTTCATTTAAAAAGTTTCTACAACGTTTTATCATACTGAGGATAAGAAAAACATTCTTAGATAACGTATAACGGCCGTGGTCGTGGTGTAGTAGGACACGCGGTGCGTCTGACTGTAATCGCGATCGGGTTTAGGTTCGATTTTCAATTGGGGAAATGATTATATTTAAATTATTTACATCTCCTCGCTCTGGTTAGACAAAGCGCCGCGATAAGTTCCGCCACTCAACACACAATATCGCGAATTCGGTGGAAAGCGAGGTACGCAGTGTTTTGACATTAGGTATTACCTGTTTGACCCCGTCATAAGGCATACGGTCAAAGCCCTTGTACTGTTTACAATAGCAGCGGGTTCGAATCCCACAGCATTAAAACTATTAAAAGCAAGTTCAACCCTTAGATATATTTCTGCTAGAAAAATATAACATAATTGAATAACATTAACTAAATTTTCTAATAAAAAGTAACAAATTGTGTTCCTTAAAATTCATTGTTTGCGATTTTTCTACTATACAATATGAGGCAGGCCTCTGAAGCAATATTCACGGTACGTCGCGCGTGAATCTAATCATATACTGTATTTTCTAAGCGAAATTATTCTTAGGAGTAAAACCTGTTTGTTTTAAATTGTTACAAACAATTCATGTATAAAGTAACAATGTTGTCTATAGTGGCACAGTTGAAAACTGTCTCAGTTCCCGTGGTGGTTGCGAGTTCATTTTGTCAAAGAAGCGTTTCTATTGAAAATATTATACTTAGTTGCGTTCGATACTTACCCCATTGGCATTGTATATTTTTATATATGGAAGAAAATATTAAACACAAATTTATTATATATTAATTTAAAGAAAAAAAGGTGAATTTTAAGTTGTACATATTTTTTACGTAAAATAGTAGTGATGTACTATTTGTAACCCGTACTTCCACTACCATTTGTGTTAACTTTACATTGGAAACTCCCATATTTTCCGTTTCCATTAAATTATGAATCAGTTCTCTACCTATATATCAAAATTCAGTTTTCTAGTTCAGCAGTTTCTATGCACAATGCTGTCAGTCACTTGGTTACTCATATATAACCTATACATTATAGCAAAATTTGTACATAATTACAAGAATAGGAGGGGCAAGAATTGCAGAAGGGGCAAGAATTTATGCATATTTACAAGAATTGGAGGGGCAAGAATTGCAGAAGGATTGCAGAATTCAGTTACTTAATAAATGTAACATACACTACTATTTGTTGGACATCCATGTTTATATAAAATCGCATACACGTTACTAAGTAAGTAAGATAAAGCCTTGAAATAAAAAATCTATACACATATAAAAATTTAGTATAATCAATTTATAGTAAAACGTCTTTTCCCGAAAACATTTATATAATAATTTCACAAACAGTTTATTCTCAAAGGAATCCAGAGTTCACAAACAAAGATGTACAAATAAACCTGTGAATCCCAAAAGCCTTACTTTAGACATCCAATTAAAGAATACAATTTAGTACTTACCTTACTTTTACTCATACTTTTTTCTTTTAACTTCTAAGTTACTTTAATTAATGTTTTAAACATCTAAACATATATATTTTTGGCAGTTTTGGTTGTTTTATATATGTCGAAGTAGTCAAGGTACACCGTGTGATCTCGGTATAGAACAGGATCACCCCACTATTGGTGTCGTAAAGAGCCTGAAATACGTATGAGGGAGTTTGCCTTTGTGCCAACGGCACTTGTTGGCAGAATCGAGCTGGTTAAAACCTCCCCCGACATGTAAAACCGGTCTTATGTGGAAAAATCGGGTTGCGGCACCGAACACCAAACCGTTCTTAAAATTATTATAGCGGTATTAAAAGTCAGAGAGAACCTAGTATAAAGACACTCCATTCTTCGTATTTAAATAGAATTTAATACTATAGCTATCATGTTGTTACTTTAAAACTAAACACATCAGAAACAAGTATATAATTTAAACAATACACAGATTATTAATAAATAATCGTTTAACAAGAGAGATTGCTATTTTATTTTAATTTTTACTATTTATTTATTATTGTAAATGTGTTATTCCACATTCAGGATTAGAAAACAGGTAGTAGAACGCATTGCTTAGCGGTCAGAGCGCTTGAACGGTATCCAAGAGGTGCGGGTTCGAATTCCGCTGTATACAAATTATTATACGTTTTTTCAGAAATGTTTTTTAATCCTGAGTGTGGAATAACACTTACTAACTACTATAACTCAAATCCTGAGTGTGAATTTACATTAAAAATAGTATACATTATATATATTGATACGATATTAAGTGTAACCTTTGATGAGTCAACGTGGCGACGTGCAGTCGTATGACCTTTTATTATTTGTTTCCTGACAATAGAGTCCAATTTTATAGTGCACTTTATAATAGATAGCTGTATTCAACACAGAAAAGGTCACAGGTTCAAATTCTCTTAAAGATTAATGCTTATTAGTTATGTTTTGCAGCTTCACACTTTATTCCGTATAGCATCTTGGAAAGAACCTGGTGTCGAGATACTTTGCGATTTCTGCCCGAATTAGAGACATTGCCTTTAAACTGACGAAACTCAACGCCGCGCTTGGTCTTACCAGAGCTTACTAATAGAATCAGACCCACAAACAAAAGCGTTTGCAATCAGTAGCTGTCCCATTGCGCCATTATCTTCCTATTAGTTTTATAATTTGTCTAAATTAAGTAAAAAATTAAACATTTGATAATTGCAGATTATTGCATCACTTCTGTATTGAAATACCATATTAATTTATACATATCATTGAAATGACTTCTATGATAAAGAAGTTTTAAAAATTGGTGAGTAGCTGTATAACGATCTCGATTTGTTATAAAATTACTTCCTTTTGTCTGACAGACATTGCATAGAATAAATTACTATGAGTAGACTGCAAAGATTGGAGAGTCTCCTTAGGGAGCGTGGGAGAGCACGGAGAGGGAGAGAGAGAGTATAGGATTCCCTGATCTTTTTACCTTTCATGCATTCCTAGCCGGACAGTCAAAAAGAACGCAGCGTTAAACGCTACGGTCTCGGCATACTTTTTTCGCAGAGTTAACATCTACTGTCCTTCTACTGATACAAAATATTGAATTGAAAATTAATATAAAATTGATTTAGACAGCAATATCGGTAAAGTAACATTTTCTATACTCAAATACTTTAACAAGACCTTTGAGTTTTGCTATTTTTACACATATTAAATGCAAATATTTTAAACGAATTAATCACGTATATTTGCGTATATTTTGGTATTCGAAAACACAATTCTGAAAACCTGAAGTAGACAGTCTATCTATGACCAAGGACTACTGTGAAGAAGACGAAAGTCTATTTAAATTAGTTACATTTAAAACTAAAAATACGCTTTGATTCGAACCCCCGTCTTTTAAAATCCGGTCAAGCGCTCAAACCATTATTCCACATGTTCTAATATTTTTACATATTAATAAAAAACATTATAACTAATTTTAATTATTATTAAATTAATAAAAGTATACAGAAATAATATTAAAAACCCATAGATTTAGACCAAGAAAACTATTTTCTATCATATAAGTAGGTACCTATAAGAACTCGTTCGTTATAAATAAACCGCACAAGGATCTGTTATTGACTGGCCGCATACCACGCGTTATTGTGAGCCATTACCCAGATATAAGGATATGCCTTATAGAAAATAATCTTCCGCATATACGCTTAGTATTACAAAAAAGCTTTACAGCTTTTCTCTTATTCCCCATCAGAAGTTTAAGTTATCTTAGTGTCGGAATTCAACGCTGCAATTTTTTTATCATGCTGGAGAAATATATGCAATTAAAATATAGAGGCAGTTCGTGGCGCAATGGGATCACTCAGGAGATTATTTGTTTAAAATTATTTTCACTTCTTTGTTCAGGTAAGAAAAAGTCGGCGTTGAGTTCCGTCACTCTACACCCAATGTCTCGCATTCATTGGAAAGCAAAGTAAGGAGGGTCTTGATACTTTCTCGCTACCCTGCTATGTGTAAAGCTAAAAAAAATACTACTTCATCACGCTAAAAAAAATACTACTTCATCACGCTATCCTAGTGTCAAGACACTCCTATGCTTGCTTACCTCCCAAAACTGAGACATTGTATGTTGAGTGTTGGAACTCAACGCCGCACCTTGTCTTGCCAACGCGAGGAGGTGAAAATAATTTTACATATAATCTCCCCCGAGTGGGAATCAGTTCCACAAGTAACATACGATGTTCAGATAACATTTTATTGTCATTCAATCCTAGGCCCTCTGAAGTTTTTCTCTTTCTCTCTGCTCTCTGGGACAACGGGAAGGGGTTCAAATTGAGCTTAGTACATTTGCACGTTTGACGTCTAAACTTTGCAAGTTAAAAAAAGCATGTAAAAATGTTGTCTTTGCAGTTTTCCCCATATAAATTGTGACTGTTGAATTCTCCAAAGTTCTCCACAACTTATGTTTTAATTTTGTGCGGAAATCAATTAACAGAGTGTCTTTACACTATGTTATCTCTTAATACCCGATAAAGCGTGAAGCTGCACGTCATACATACAGACTACTTGTAAAATAAAGCAAAAAAAAAACCCTTCAAATATTAATATGTAGTCTGTACAATTAAATGGTCACCCTAACTCATACTTGTTAAGGAAGATAATTGATAGTTAGTGTCGCTTTGTACGGCGCCGACCTATTAAAACCTTTTTTCTTTGCCATTTTTCTAGTATTTTCTCAACCGTTCAGAATGCCGTTATCTAATTTTAATACAAAAGTAAACACAGTACAACGGTAAAGTTCTGCTGAATAGACAGTATGGCTTGGCAAAGGTGTTATAGTGAATTTATATGTTTATGTTAATTCAGTTTTCTTTTGCTGTTTGAATATTATAAATATATGAAAAAATTGCAAACTATCTTCGTAAGAAATGTAGGGATTTTTATACGATACAGGAAATGTGTAATGAAAAACAAATGTCGTATTTATACCATTGGAAACCGTAAAAAATACACAATAAAAAAAATATAAAAAACCATTTTAAATACCATACAAGGCTCACGATAAAGCTTTCTCTTAAAATATGATTAAATATACTAAATATGATGTACAAATTTATTACTTTATATATACTCATCAGGTAGGCATCATGATAAACATATTATCCATACAAAGAAATAAAATTGGAGAGTCTATTGTAATATTAAAATTTTTATAACTAAATTCATTTGATATACTAAATTCATATGATTCATGCCTATATACACCATACAATTTATCTGTTTGTTCCGGCTAATCTCTGGAACGGCTGGAGTGATTTTGATGGGATTTTCGCCCGTACATAGCTAATAAAACAAGGATAACAAAACATAGAACTAAAGATATTAGGTGCCTCACAGAAAAAATCGTATACTTAATTGATATTTATGACAGATGAGAATTAAAAACAAATTAAAATCATTAAAATAAAGAAGCCAAAACTCCACTCAGAGCTCATGGAGACCCGTCGCATTCCAGCTTCCGCAAATAGACGCTCCCTACCCGACCTATTTCACTCCCATCTCTTATTAACATATCTAAATAAAACTTTTTAATGTCGTACGTTTATAAGTGATTAAGTTCAAAAGTAACTTTGGAAGTTTAATTAAAAAATATATACGGTAATATATCTCATTGTATTAAATTTATTTTCGTGCTTTTTCTATTGTTTTAAAACGTTTAACGTATCTCAAGTAAGGAACTGAGCAGTGACAAGATCTGAGGGGATATGAGAGTAAAAGTTAAAAGCAATGTAGAATTCCTTGAAATTTGGTGTTTATATTATTAATAAGGATTGTCTTGTTAGATAAACCGTGGCATCAAATCCCGCCCTAACTACTAACTGCTAAAAATAAGCAGTAAGTGTAGGTTACGTGTTTAATTGTATAATTTAGTTATAATTTCGATTTACGATATACAATTTTCGTTTACGGTTCACGCTTAGCAGTTGCAAGGTAGTACCTAGCGTCCAGACTCCGCGTTTCGACGAATGCGAGACATTGCGTGTTAAGTGACGGAACACAACGACGCGCTTTGTCTTAACAGAGTGAGGAATTGAAAATAAATCAAATACAGTCATTCCACCGTGTAGGAATTGAACCCAACCGATCGCGTTTACAGTCAGACGCTGTCCCACTGCGTTATATATATATATATATATATATATATATATATATATATGAGGAGAATGAGGACCACCTGTATCAAATAACCAAGATCTTGAAAGCCAACGCTCTCTGTGACGGTCGAGATGACAGAAAGGTACTGTCACGCCTCGGTGCACTGCGTGTCTATGTCATTTTTGTTTCATACAAAATAATACAGTTTGTACCGTGATTGTCATAACCTTGTCTTTTGCGAGACAGTGTTTGGTTCAAAATTTACGTTAATAATTGTGATATCAATTTCGAAGGAATATATGAAGAGCTAACGTTATAGTTACTGTACTTTATTTTATAAATAGGTTGTTACCCTAAGTGTATGGAAATTATAATATGATTAGAATTTACTGCATAAATTTAATTTAAATGTATGTATATATCGCTAAGCCTTTTCACTAAGAACAATCAACAGTGTCTTGACATTAGGATTTCTTTTGCCCTACAATGCGGGATACAGTGTGAAGCTGCTTTTTTCTAAAATTTCGTAAAACTAGAAAACAGCATTCCACTAACTTAGTATAATTTAATAATATTGTGGTTAGTAGAAATTTATAAATGTCTATAGAGATGCTAATATCAAATGTAAATTGTAACAAGCGTATGATAATTTTAACGCAGCACTTTGGATCTCGGCCGTATGGCATGGTCAGAAAAGTCGCCCAGACTTCTAACAAGTACTGGTTCGAATTCGTCTGCGTTCAAATTTTTGTGCGATATTCAAAAATGTTTTCTGAAATCACACTTTAAAATATTATTCTTTATTCTAAAGTAAACATAATATTGACAAAATCAACAATAATAAAGAATTTTCGTACTGCCAACATTAATATATACAATTTAGTTAAGTTAATACGAATACGTCTTGACAGTGGACTACACAAAAAAAAATATTTTTAAAACCCCTTTGCTTTTAAACTTTTATTACAAAATAAACAAAAATTAAAAAGAAAACACCTAAAAACAATAGTTTTAATTAATTCTATAATTATTTTAAATATGTAATATATCCAAAAAAAAAATTTTTTCATAGAACTAACCCACTTAACTTAACTTACCTTTTAAGTTAAAAAAAACTATCCATATTGTTTTATACTAATAAACAAATCTTACGTGATATACATTTCCAAGGCCTCCGTACTACGTGATAAACGAGATGTTAGTGAAACGCATCGTCACGCGTCGCACGCAACGCATCTTGATGCGTGCCTTCTTCAATTTCTGTTGCATATTATTATCTTAATAGATGATGGAATGCTAAGGTTTTGTTTTTATTTCTACGCAATTAAATAAAAAACCTGTTTCATACTGTATCCCGCATTGCAGGATAAAAGATATCCTAGTGTCAATACACTGTTGATTGTATTATATATATATATATATATATATATATATATATACATATATATACATATATATATATATATATATATATATATATATATATATATATATATATATATATATACATATATATACATATATATATATATATATATATAAAAAAAATCAATTTTTATTAAATTCTATTTATATTATAATTTCCATCGCACCATCTCCAACGCGGCTCAATGGGACAGTGTCACACTTTAAACGTGATGCGCGGCGTTGATTTCACCAACCAACTAACAATATCTGGATTTCGGTCGGAAAGTAAACAACCGTGCGTCTTGTTTTCTTATTCGGTTGTCTCTGGGATAAAGGATGAATCTGTATTTTTGTTGTCTTTCAAATTCATCTTATCTAACAAAAAATATATATTTTTATGTGTTAACATTTAGATATAATTTGATTTATCAAACATAAACATTTTCAGAGAGATACCATTTTTAAAACACCGTTTGTTGCGTGGCGAAATTAAACGTTGCATTTTGCCTTTCTAGAGCGGTGAAATAAAAATAATTCAAATCTAATCAGTCGCCGCGTAGGGATTGAACCCACAACCAATCGCGTGGACACCACGATTGCTTTGAATTACCATTTATTACTTGCAATATAAGTATTAATCATTCAGTATCTACCACATTACATCGTGAATCTATTTAAGGTGACCGCATGGTACGTGTGAATAGCGCTTCTTGTTTAATTTAGCGATACAATTTTAAATCAATATAAACGTACGCTATATTGCTATTGTAAGTACAGAAATGAATTGAATTTGGTTTATTTATCTATCGCAGCCCAGTGGCATATCTGCGCTAATTCGTAAATTGCTTGTTGAATGGCGCAACTGAACGCCATGCTTTCCCAAACCAGAGCAGGGAAATAGCTTAAATGTATTCATTCTTCCGAGTGGGAATCGAACTCACAACCATCGCCCTTACATAAAGTGTTATTCCACACTTAGGATTAGAAAACATTTTAGAAAAACGTATAAATATTTGAAGCCGGTCGTGGCGCAGTGTGACAGCGTTTGACTGTAAACGCGACCGGTTGTGAGTTCGATCCCTACTCGGGAGAGTGATTGTATTTAAAATTATTTTCACTTTATACTCTCTGATTAGGCAAAGTGCGGCATTGAGTTCCACCGCTCAACACATTATGTCTCGAATTCTGTGGAAACCAGGCACTTTCTGCTATGTAGGATAAAAGCGTGAAGCTAAAAACGACGTTAAAACTAAGAAGTCACAATAGCAAGTTCTTACAAAACATTATATTACCAACACTATTTGTTCGAAATACATTTTCCATTGCTCCATACGTTTGCAAAGCTCTCTGGAACTCGGTTTTAGTGTAACGGTATCTCAATATTGATGCTTTTGAATTAGCTAACATGTTCGTTGAACTGACTGTGCACGCTATAGTAAACCTAAGCTAAAACAGTTGCTATAGTAGAGTTAAAGTATAATCTGTTTGTGGAATTTCTTATATGTTATATAAAATGGCGCAGTGGGACAGCGTCTGACTGTAAACGCGATCGGTTGTGAGTTCGATACCCACTCGGGAGAGTGATTATTTTAAATTATTTTCACTTCCTCACTCTGGTAAAGACAAAGAGCGACGTTGAGTTCCACCACTCAACACGCAACGTCTCGAATTCGGTGGAAAGCGTACTACAGAGTGTCTTGACTAGGTACTTTTTGTCTACCCTTGTGATATTAAATTTTACTCTGTTATCTACGTTAAATTCTTTGTAACCTTTTCTTATGAGTGTAACACAACACTGCATTTTGTCTAACTACATCGACATAATATAATATCAAACTTCATATAGTGAATTGACGTTAGTTGATTGTTTGTGTACACGAATATTTGAAATCTATTATCTTCTGTTCTCGTAGATACTCATATAAAACTACCTTTTAAATGAAACTATTTAACCGGATTAATCGCGTATATTGTGGTAGTAGATTTATCCGGTTAAAATAGTTTCATTTAAAATGTATAAAAATCGCGAAAATCAAAGATCTTATTATAAAACTACCTTTTAGTGCTCCACTACACCTCCGAAGTCTACAAGCTAAATTTCAGATTTCAACACGATGTGGTAAGCCTGGACGAAACGGTTTATTTAAAAAAAAATCAGGCGCTATGCTCCATATTAGGGTATTCAGAAAGTACTTAAACATTGTGGCCGGTTGTGGCGCAGTGGGAAAGTGTCTGACTGTAAGCGCTATCAGTTGTGGGTTTGATTTCTAATGATGATATTCAAATTATTTTTATATCCTCATATACTCTGGTCTCACTTCCTGCCTATCCCGCATATCATAGGCATGCCACCTGCAGACGGACACAATGGAGTGTCTAGACAAAACCTCCGTTCATGGCTTTCTCCATCAAAATTGGGATAAAAACTTTCGTCTGAAAAAGTTATAAGTATACCCTTATAATAAGAATTAATATTATTCACTGAATGACAATTTTAGGATAGGAATTGAGAATTCACCAAAATTTCTAAATTTATTCACCTATAGATATATTTTTCTAACCGGAAACTTTATAAGATAACTTCTATACCGTAAGATTTATTGCGCATCTCCAAATCAATGATTTTTATTCTTTGTACTATCGATCTTTACTTTGTAAAATATTAAGCGAGGGCAAATTGAACGCTCAATGATAAAATTTAAATTAGAATCACGTTCTGCTTCGGTTTCGATAAATTCACTGTTAGACGCTTTATTAGAATTTGCTTTGTAGAGTTTACCCACTTAATAATAGAGTAATTACATTTCGTGTGATGTGGATTTAAGATTTTATTATAAAAATATAATATAAAACGCGGCGTTGAGTTCCGTTCAACATGGATTGTCTCAGGTAGGAAGTAATGAATGGAATATTTAGACACTAGATTCTCTTTGACCGTAATGCTATGCTTTTAAAGACGTAAAACTAAGCTGGGAACAATGCAAAGACGAATCTCTGCATTTGTGTAAAAATTTATACCAGAGTTTGATACCAGAGTTCACAATGAGATTTCAGAGTTTAGTGACGTGCCTTAAGTTATCCACACCGTATGATAGTGGACGAGTTTAGTTTAGAAGCTATCTATAGCCAGATGAGAATTGAACTTGCTATAAAAATGCAATAAAATCTATAATTTTAAATGTCATTTCAATTTATTCTTAATAAAAATTAAGGGTTATTCAAATTTCGCTTAGTATTTGACAATCGATCGAATCGGAAGGGAACATTGAGAGAGAATATTATGTAGAAACACTATTCTCCACATTTCGCCTGAACTGGACATTGGTTATTGAGTGACGGAACTCAACGCCGCGATTTACTGTTTGAGTATGAAAAATATTCAAATAAGAACATTCCACCAATCGTATTACCAGCCACTGAACCTTGATGGTCTATAATTACAATATTTATATATAATTTAAAGTTACAGTTTTATCTATATTTAGTTTATAAATTAGGCCGAACATTTTCAGGAGTACTCAAGGACGTCTTTTGTCTAGACCTAAAAATTTAATTAAACATTATAAGATCTTTGATTTTCGCGATCTTTACACATTTTAAATGAAACTATTTTAAACGAAATAAACCCGTTATATTCTTTTTTTGGTATTGAAATAGATTTCTGACAACCTGACGTTTCGAACACTTTACAGTATTCACCTCGATCTACCTGTAACCACGGACTACTGTAAAGTGTTTAGGTTTCCAAAAATGTATTTTAGGATAGCAAAATATACGCGATTAGTCCGTTTAAAATAGTTTAATTTAAAATTTACAAACATTATATAACTATCATTATAATTCATAATAATAATAAATGCAATATATGTCAAATTTCAAGACAATAATTAACCTGCCCCTGTTCCCACGGATGTCGCAAAATATAACGAAATTACTCAACACCACGGTGTCGTAACACGCGGCCATTGTTAAAAATATAATAATCTTAACTAAATTACTGGGTGTTACTGTGTAACCTTCATGCGTGTGGCCAAACGGGTTTCTAATATAACATAGAAGTTCATTTTTTTTAGCTTCATACTTTGTATCCCGCATAGCAGGGTAAACAGAAAGTACCTAGTGTCAAGACACTCCGTACTTCGCTTTCCACATTGCGTGTTGAGGGGTGGAGCCCAACGCCGCACTTTGTCTTACTAGAGCAAGGAAGTGGAAATAAGTTCAATTTAATTACTTTCCCCAATGGGGATCGAACCCTCAACCGATCGCGTTTACAGTCAGACGCTGTCCCACTGCGCCAAAAAAAAATAAAAAAATGAGCTCATCATGTCGTACTGGGATATCATGTCAGACTGCAAATGCGATAGTTGTTGGTTCGATTCCCACTAGGGGGAATGATTATAATTAAAAAATATATTCTTATTTCTTTGCTCTAGACGTAACGTAAAACGTCAAACCTTATCCGTTAACATAAAATTATACATAATCTTTATAAATTCCTACCTACGATCTCTATTATTCTAATGTAAAAGGTATATTACTGTAAAGTTTTGTCAAAATTGGTTTAGTAGCATGAAAGAGTCGTAAACAAATTCGCATTAATAATAATGATAATAGTAGGATCCCTTTGAATGTATGACCCACTATATATTATGAATATGTATTATATAGATATCTTGAATGCCTATATGAGAAACCTATGAAATCAACTTAAAGGTATTAACTTCTATACAATTTACTCCGTTTTATTATACCATTCGATGATTTCATAGAAAATCTTATTAAGGTTACTATGTTGCATGTTAAATTAATTAAATATATATAAATAGGATAAAATGGGGGCATGTAGCGCAGTGGATATAAACGTCTGACGTTGTGGGTTCAAACCCTACTACCCCTTAATGATTGTTAATTTTACTTTTACATACAGGTTAATATGAGTAGAATTTTTTTTGCTTACCTCTTTATTCCCGCATAACATGGAAGACGGGAAGCATCAAATGTTAAAACACTCCGTACTTCCCTTTTCACCGAATTAGAGACGTTGCAATTTACTTGGCGGGACTCGACGCCGCGAGATGTCTTACTAGAGCAAGACACTGAAAATAATTTAAATATAATCATTCCCTCAAGTGGGAATCGAACCGATCGCGTTTACAGTCAGACACTGTTATAGAACTATTTATTTTATTCTATTGTCATAAAAACCTGTTTTTTCTTACGTGCCTTTAAAACATCACATGCTAAATGTCGTCATATAAACGTATTGAGATATAAACAAATAAGTACTTGTATTGTTTACGCGTTGTTTTAGAAACGGGTACGTTACTCAACTTACTATAGAAAAGTGTTTAACAAATAGATATTAAAATTCACTAAAAACATATATTTTTTTAAGTATTATTATAAAGAATTCCGTATAGCAGGGACGCTTTCCACTTGAAATTGATGCATTGCGTGTTGAATCGCCGCGCTTTATTTTATTAGAATGGAGAAAAACAAAATAATAATCATTACTCCGAGTGGGAATCGAACCCACAACTAATCGTTTACAGCATATAAAAGTAATACTTCTTTGTACTTTGATATTCCATCTTCAAATCATAATATTTAAAAGGAGTCACAGTACTTCCTCCATCTACGATACACCGAGTGGTATTTGAATCCCCTCCTTTCGTATTTAACTAACACCTGTAATACCTGCACCAAACAATACTATCTAAACTGTCATTAATTTACTAATAAAGTACAGTTTACAATATAGAAACAAAAAATATTTATATATGATGAGATTTCACTTCCTCGCTCTGGTAAAAGACAAAGTGCGGCGTTGAGTTCCACCACTCAACACGCTATGTCTCGACTTCGGTGGAAAGCGAAGTACGGAGTGTTTTGACACTAGGTACTTTCTGTCTGCCCTGCTATGCGGGATAACACCGTGAAGCTAAAAAAAATATGATGAGATCATTATGAAAGAAATGTGCAATCATTGGAACACAATAGCGTTATGTGAGACCAAGGTTCTTAGAGTTTTTATACAAGCCATTGAACTTTATTCTATATAATGACTGTTATCTGTATATAGTATTTAACGTCGGTGTGACCGACTGTATATATATATATATATATATATATATATATATATATATATATATATATATATAAATGTCATTCAGTATACTGAATGACATTTGACATATAGGGTCCTTAAGGAACATGTGGGAGCATTAGAAGAGGATTTCCCGAATTTCTACAGAACATGGTGTTAGCGCAATTTATTTATAAATAGCTAACATTAGATATTAGTCCCAAATATTAGTAACTAAGCGGACGTCATTTGTTCCTAATAGTTATATATCAAAGGAAGTCATTTGTATAAAAACATTATGAGAAACACCTACCATCCTTTTTAACTATGATTTGCCTTCCTTTGTTTGATGCCAATTAAAGCCACTCGGGGTCTTTTACTCGTTGACTTTGGAATAGTAGGTTGTGTTTTGATCCTTGTTTGACCTTAATTTCTAATCCTGACGTTATTAATATTACACTAGTTTCTTCTAATATTGAAAAAAACAATGTAGTTTCACAAAAAAAAATCGGGGGACACCAAGTAAATCATAAAACGTAATATATTCAAATTTGTATGTCTCCATTCAAAAATCACCCAAACTTTACAAAGCGTTCAAATTAATTCAATTTTGTAGGGCTCTCGTCCCACCATTAGAATTTGTATATCAATGGTATAGAAATTAATTTGAATCTAACCTTCAATTACTTCGCGGGTTTTTTGGTTTGCTTTGTTTAACTTAATGAAACCTCTCGAGACCAGAATTTGAGATTACACGAGCTCAGATGGTCTCTGTTCTGTTTATTTCTGTGACGCCCTGGGACCTGTCAAGGATCGTTATTGCCCGTTGTTACGTTACAGACGTTTTTATCTTTATATCTTGAATTATGATGTATTATTATAACGTTGTATTCTTTTTTGTTATATCGAAGCGTATATTATATACCTTTTACCAATTTTATTTCTAGTAAAATTAAGTTATGAATAGATTTCTGTTGATTTAGTAGTTTGTTAGGAGTTTGATTATATTCTGGACTTTAAATGCATTTTTTAAAAGCGGAAATCGATTCCACTCCAGGAATTATTTTATTTTCTCTAGCTGCTAAATCGAAGCGCAGCGTTTAGTTTCGCCACTTTTTACGCAATGTCAATATTCGGGTCGAAAAGCAACGAATATTGTCTCTTTAATTTGATTCGTGAAGGACTAAATGTGCTATACAAAAATCTATACAAAGAGTTAAAACGGATTAGGTTTATTCACTCAATTTGATAACACCAGAGATAAGCGAACTGTTAATATAACATTACAGATTATTTCAAAGGAGTTCTACGACTACGCATAGCAGGGTAGTCGGACAGCCTAGTGTCAAGACACTCTGTTGACTGCTTCCACTCAGAATCGAGACATTGCTTGTTGAGGAATCTAACTCAACCCCGTGTTTTGTCTTATCAGAACACAGTAATTAGAATAAATTTTAAATATAGTCATTCCCCCAAGTAGGAGTCGAATCTACAACCAGTCGCGTATATATTCAGACTTTGATCTCACCGCACCACAATGATCTCATTATAGATAATTAATAAATCTATAAATTATCTATAAATCTTTAAGAGATTTCACAAACCGCGTTTCAGTATCTTGGGCGACTCGCCTCAATCCTTTCCTCTTAATACCAAAGGGGGGATTTATTCTTGTATTCAAAGCAAACGCTAAGCCTTTTTAATCTTTTAATTCTTGTTATCAATTTCTGTCTACAATGAAGAGAAAGCTTTATCTAATTTGTTATTCAAAAACTTAATTATTACTTAATTTAACACTATTTAGATTAAATATTGTCTTTGTTAATATTTTTTATTTTAGTAGAAGGAGTTTATTGTAACGTACCAAATTTGCCACTTACAGGTCAAATGGAGATATTGCGTGTCGATATTAGTAGAGCACTGGACATTGTTAAGAAAACACGAATTTAAAAATATTTTAAATATAAATTATTTTTATTTCGCTCTACTAGTAAAACAAAACACGGCGTTAAGTTGCGTCACCTAACATGTTTTATCTGAAATATGGTCACAAGAAGAGAAGCATAGAACTGATGAACACAGTACATTTATTCGATTTATTAATAAGAGTGAACAGTCACTATGTTCTTTGTCTAATTAGTAAAGTAAATAACAAATGTATAATAAATAGTATAAATTATTCAACGAGGAAAAATCTAGATTTACACTTATCTCCAATCTGAATTTCAAATTATACATTAAAATAACGACCCGTGAAAAGTGCCGCCTCCTGCTTGTATAACTGTACCTGTAACATACGCAACGAAGATAGCTATAATAATATTATATAATTTTAAACGATCTTTTATAACTTAATTAGTTATAAAAGATCGTTTAGTATAACAATTTTCTGCAATTTTTATTTTTTTTTAGCTTCAAGCTCTATCCCGCATAGCAGGGTGGACAAAAAGTACCTAGTGTCAAGACACTCCGAGACATTGCGTGTTTTGCTAATAATTTGTTTTTTTTTTGTTAGGTTAATTTGCGAATTTTAAACGTTTCGCAAGGTAGTCAAAAATAACTTTAACAAAGTAATAACAACAAATTGAGATATTGCCGTAGCGAATGACGGAGCTAAACGCCGTGCGTTTTACTAGAGTGGACATTCATATAACTTTATTTCAATCGCGGTTATATTCAGACAAAATTTCTATAGGATATTTTTTTTAGCTTCAGGCTTTTATCCCGCCTCTGTATTACGTTTTCCGCCGAAATCAAGGCATTGCGTGTTTAGTGGTGGAACTCAACGCCGCATTTTGTCTTACCAGAGCGAGGTAATGGAGATAATTTAAATACAAAAAATAAAATATAATCACACCCCCGAATGGGAATCAAATCCACAAGCGATCGCGGTTACAGTGAGACGTTGTCCCACTGCGCCACGACCTGCCTCTAGAATAATGTAAAGTAATAAATAAACGAATATGTGTACATTTATATAATATACTTTTTGATTGCAGATCGTGTCGGGGTCGCCGGTAACCATGGCTGCCGGTGTCGAAACAAACCCCTAAAGTAGCGGGTTAGTATCACTATCAATATATATATATATATATATATATATATATATATATATATATATATATATATATATATATATATATATTGATTTATATTACATACTTATGAAATAGGGTGTAAATTTTTGAACAGAGAAATGAAAAAATGGGTATTATTTTACACATCAAATTAAAAGTTATTAATGATTTTTTAATATTAATTTGTTGTTTATAATTTGCAATCCGCTCATTTCTTCCCTTTAAATTGATTTTAAAACTCAAAGACATTAATTTGATAGGTAAGAGAAACGTAATTGTCGATAATACTTGGTCATATTCACGTAAAAAGCATGAAGGTCTCCTGCGGTGCGTGTACGGGTCGTAAGAAGAATACAGGGACTGTAGCTTTCAGCGCTTCGTTTTCTTTGACTATTTGTTTAAAAATATTTTTAATTTTTAATACATGAATTTAATCTAATGTTAAAACTATACAGGCGTATAGGGCGTGGCACAGAGGGACAGCCTCTATCTATAAACGTGACGTGTTTGGATTCGAGGAAATGATTATATTTAAATCATTTTCATTTTTGTCTTTAGGAAGACCAAATGCGGCGTTGTTCTGCCATTTAACAGGCAATGTCTCGAATTCGGTGGAAAGCGAAGTACAGAGTTTCTTGATACTAGGTACTTCCTGTCTATCCTGCTATGCGGAATTAAAAGTGTGGAGCTATAAAAAAACAAAATGTACAACCTAATAATAAAACCTAATTTTTGGTATATTTAGATACAATTTATTTTACTATTTTCAAAGTGTTATTCCACACTAAAGATTAGAAAACATATAAATAAATTAGAACAAACGTATATCTATTTCAATGAATTCGAACGTAGAACGCATGGCTTAGCGGTTAGAGTACTTGGACGGCTTCCAAGAAACGCGGGTTCGAATCCAAACATTTAAATTTTTATAAGTTATCTAAAAAGCATACATACCATATATATATATATATACAAAACTAATAAGCATATAATTTCGCGATTATTAAATTAAACTGTAGTATTCACGCTCTGTTTAAGACGTACTGTTCTACGTGAAAATAAATCTCATTACTTGTGCCGTGAATATAAAACAAGCCATTAAGCTCTATGTTTTAGTCACGAGTGTATTAATTCTGTCCTTCATGCCAGATTACTGACGGTGTCTAAATATGTTAATGTGTGTGTTTTTGTTGTATCTACATCTATATTTAGTATAGTATATATTGTTTGTGTAAAAATAATAATATATCAGATATTTTCTTTATTTTTCCGGCTATTTGTGAGTTACTTGCTCAATTCGTAAATTTAATTTCCGGTTCTTAAAATGCATATAATAACCGTTGCCATAGCAACGTGTATGTCGTTTTATACAAAACCGTTTATGAAACACTTGGTTACAGTTGAGTATTACATTATTAACTTTAACTATGTTAATATCAATTGTAAATAGGAGGTAAAGGTATTTCACTTAAATAATGAATTAAACAAAATTATTCATCATTGAGACCGGATTCGGCGCATTATTTTCAGTTCCTCGCTCTGATAAGACAAAGCGCGGCGTTAAGTTCCGTCAACACACAATGTCTCAAATTTCGGCCAAAGAAAGAGGAGCGCGGCTTGTCTTGACACTAGGTATTTTCTATCTTCTCTACCTCTCTATCTTAGGTACACCTAACTTGAAACTAAAGATTTCTAGAGCACGAGCAAACTGATGAGGTTTCAGCTTAATTTACAATTCAAATAAATTCACCATTATAACGGTAACACAAACATTCGGTCCTGTTACAACTGTTATTTGCAATTATATGAAAATGTATTTCGTAAAACTTTATTTACAGTCTACTGATTATTGTACATATATGTTTTTTTCATTGTTTTTTTTAAACGTTTTTAATTTTAAGGTCATAAAAAAATCAGATGATTTTGAGTTAATGTTGTTTTGGCATTGGATCCGGACACTTGTACAAATTTTGTTAATAAATTTCAATGTAAAGTAGCAGCGTGTTCTTATATTTTCTAATAGATAGCTAGATAGATACAGACAAGTGAGGTTTAGAAAATTGTGTTAAAAACAATAAAAAAAAACACCATTATGGCGCTGTAGATAAAGAGTGACGAACAAACTTCATATAGTGGGTTCGGACCGTCACTTACTCACCTGTTACGTGTGTTACGAAACCTTAAATGTGAATCGTATCTTCAGGGAATTCTAAATTTTTTTCATGGATAATAATTAAAAACCTATAAAAAGTTGAATACAGTAGGACTCGAACCCTTGAAAACCGATCAAACATTCTAACCACTAAGCCATGCGTACTGTCCCAATACAACTTGTGTAAAAACTAAAAGCATAGAAACAACACAACTACAAAATCGACCATTCGATTATCCTCATACAAGCGATAACATTTTTCTAATAAAACGTACGCAAAACGTATCGCCCTACATACATATTTCATGGTAAACTATAAACACTTTGAACTCGTGCTGGAGGCCGTTACAACGCGAACACTTGAATAAATAATGATGTTTTGGTTATAACTTTGAAAATATATTATTTTTACATAGAGATTCCGTCATGGTACAGATCTTAATAATTAGTGTATAAGCAATGGTGTCCCGTTCGAGTTATATTTTAAGAAAACTTTTTTTACATTCTTCACATTTTAAAAATATTGAGTTTTATCGTTTGTGTCGGAACTCAACGCCGTGTTAGGTCTTAATAGAAAAGTAATTTAATTCAAATGTAACAACCAGTTTGATTTGATACAATAGGATACTGTTCCACGATCTGTGAAATATTTATACCTATAACATTATATTTAATTGTAAATAACTTATATCTGTAGTTATAATAATATATTATAATAAGATCTTTGATATTTTAAAAGAAACTATTTTCAATGAATTAATCGCGTACATTTCCGTCGCCCGTAGTTTCCGGTCACAGGTAGATGATTTTCTATTTTCAAATGTATTTTTGAATCTCAATATATATATATATATATATATATATATATATATATATAAATATTTTCATTTGCCAAAATCTAAGATTATTATATTTTTTACAACACTACAGTAGATCATAGTATATCCGTAAGTTGACATGAATAGTTTACCCCATTTTAAATTAAACTAAAAATAATTTCATTTAAATTCCGTCTATTTCGGTATTCAAAAAAAATACACTTTGGGAAACCTGACGTTTCAAACACTTTACCGTAGTCCGTGGTCACAGGTAGACTGAGGTGGCATTCGTCTGTTAGTGGATATAAAAATTAGACAGACGAATACTAAAATATACGCAATCAATCCGTTTAAAATAATTTCATTTAAAATGTGTAAAAATCGCTAAAATCAAAGATCTTATTAGTTTACCAAAATGTAAGCAATTTTTGATATTGGTTTATCCTACGTTGTTAGCTACTTTGCTTTACTTAGCGGATTATATAATGTGCTACATGTGGTATCGCGAGTAATTATTATCGATTAAACAAACATACAAACATAATTGTAATAAGGCTTCACTAATCTCCCTAATTGCTTTTACGTGATTCAGGGTAATAGAATTTTTACCTAAGTGTATATGGAATGCCATAAATTGTTGTACATTTGATGGTAATAAGTTCGAATTCTTTGTAAAGTATACAGGATAGTCAGGAATAACCTGAAGTCAATTCACTCAGTCACTGTTCACTTTATGTGGTGGAGCTCAATGCCGCGCTCTGTCTTACCAGAGCTTGTCTATTTGAATAAATGTTTTTTTTAAGCTTAACGTTATTATCCCGCATAGCAGGGTAGACAGAAAGTATCTAGTATCAAGATACTCCGTACTTAGCTTTCCACCGAATTCGAGACATTGCGTGTTGAGTGGTAGAACTCAACGCCGCACCTCTTAGCAGAGTGAGGAAGTAAAAATAATTTAAATATAATCACTCCCCCGTGTGGGGATCGAACCCACAACCAAACGCGTTATCAGTCTGACGTTGTTCACAAAACCGGCCTGAATGTTTATATAAAATAATATTTTTGCTTCTTCAGCGTATTTAATCAAATTGCGATGTCAGCGTCTTGCAACAAAGTGAAACTATTTTAAACGTCTTAATCGAGTATACTTTTGTATTCGGAAATACATTTTTGAAATCCTGATGTTAAAACTTTAAAGTAGTCCTTAGTCACAGGGAAACTGTATCTTAATCCGTTTAAAATAAGTATTTATTTCACCACAAATAGTTTTCACAATATAATTCTTAATATTAAGTTAGCTACAGTGTCGGTCAACATTTTTTGGAAGCCACTGTCGCCGTACTGGGAAACCTGTACTACGGCATACAGGACCATCACCTTACACTTATTATAATAATACTATAGCTATCTCTAAAATTAAATAGTGTAAAATTTTAATTTGTATAATATATATATATATATATATATATATATATATATATATATATATATATATATATATATATATATATATATCATCTCAATGTAAGCAATCACTGTAGGTTCGAATCTTAACCTGCTATAAATGATTATTTTAAAATTATTTTTATATAGGCGTGGCATAGTTTATCATCAATACACACAATATCTCTAGCACTTTAGAAAGTATAAAACGGAGTGTCTTGACTCATGTTACTCTCTGCTCTAAAACTTAAAGATAAAACAATTCTATAATGTTTATATTCTCAGTAAAACCTTAAAATATTAACGATATAATAATGTTACATTTAAATTTTCGTTTTCTTCTCTATAAATTGTATTTTCTGACATTTGCGTGTCTAATTAATAAACGTTCATGATTATTAATATCAACAAATCAGTGGACTTATGTACGAACAAAGTTTCATAAAACGTATCTCACGCAATTGCTCAGTCGACACTTTACTCAATAACTACTCTACATATATATCTTGTTTACATTAATATTATATCTTTTACATAATTCTCATGTTTTTGTAGGTTTTGATATATAATAAAAATATTTTAAACGAAACTATTTTAAATCTGTTAGAATTGAGTCTACTTGTGACTACGGAAAGTAAAGTATTTGGAATGTTAGGTTTTCAAAAATATAATTTTAAATATGAAAAATATACGCGATTAATTCGTTTAAAACAGTTTTAATTGAATGGATTTTGATAGCCGTAATCCGTTGTTAAAGATATAAAGTAACTTGCGTCTGTCATTTGGCGTCGAAGAATAGTCAGTTAGTTTTGGTATTTTGAAAGAGTTGGTAAGAAAGATATATGACACAAAGCTGAGACCGGTAGAGATTCTCCCTATAGACCTTCATTCGATTGACCTTCCGGAACACTGTAATGATTTTGACGTTTGCACGCTCTTGTAAGCTTGCAATATTTCAATTTTGGGCAGGAAACAATTAACGTAGTGTCTTGACATTAGGTTGTCTTTGACTGTCTGTCTCAGACCCTGCCATGTGGAATAAGGCGTAAAGTTTATGTGAACACCACTACGTATTCCAAATATAACTCCACTTCTTTATTTTTTAGCTTCACGCTTTTATTCCACATAGTAACCCTCGACAGGAAGTACCTAGCGTGTACTCGGCTTTCCACTTAATTCAAAATATTACATGTTGAGTGTGTGATACCTAAGCAAGAGAATCGAACTCACAACCAATCGCCATTACAGTCAGACGCTGTCCCACTGCGCCGCGACCAGCCTCGCCGATATTTCGCTATATTAAATTTAAGATTTTAAATGAATGTTGTCAACATCTCGGTTCGGTCGGTTAATTTGAATCTATTACTAAACGTGGCGTGCTCTAAGTTATGCGTGACTTTAAAATTTCATTAAGCCGATTAATTTCATAATAAATTTGCAGTCGCGTGTGACGAATGGAATAACGATTTCTACTATTAAGAGACTATAGTAGTACGTACCTACGTACGTACGTATATACTAGTAACATGTGGAGATGAAATGTATGTTATTAAAAACTAGCTTTGTTTTGCAATATTAATTTTCTGTTGAAAATTTCATTAGTTTAAATATACGCGCCTTGGAAAGAGAGGCCGGTCATTGTGACAGCGTTCGAATGTAAACGCGATCGGTTGTGGATTCGAATCCTAATCAGGCGAATGATTTTTAGACAAAGCGCGGCGCCAATCAACTCGCATTGTCTCAAATTCGGTAGAAAGTGAAGTACAACGTGTCTTCACACTAGTTACTTTCTGTCTAACCCGAATGCGCGATAAAAGCGTGAAGCTTTAAAAAAAGAGGAGACTTGATTCCAAGAAGCGTAGTTTCGATTATTCTAAGTTAAATTTTTTTGTTGTCCCTGCTTACTTACTTTGACTTGTCTATAGTTATTACTACAATACATGCCCTTCGAGGGGTCGTCATGCTTTTCACATGACCTTCCTCCAGTATCATCGATACTGTGTGTTTGAAGATCAATCTTATTCTCCCGATCTCCCGTATCACTCACCTTTGTTTCTTATATTGCATGTATAAAAATAATGCCATTGTTTACCTCATAAAATAAAGGAGTTAAAATATATATACGTTATTAACGAAAATGAAACTTTGCTAAGGAAAATTCCCCTATACCATAATCAAAATCTTTCAAGCATCAGCATCAGGTGCTCTCGAAATGTCCACTTAATGTAAAGACCAATTTATATTCAAATTTGAGGCGTCGTAGCGCAGTGGGACACCTTCTGACTGTAAACGAGATTGGTCGTGGATTCGATCACGCTTTATCCCGCAGAGCAGGGTAGACAGAAAGTATCTAGTGTGGAGACACTCCATACTTCGCTCTCTGCCAAATTCGAGACACAATGTCTCGTTGAGTAGTGGAACTCAACGCCGCACTTCTTACCAGAGAGAGAACATTCGATATTTACTCCACACTATATTAGTAATTAATTTCATTTTTTTACTTTTGTAAGACTAAACGCGGCGTTAAGTTCTGTCATTTAGCAAAAATTTCGGTTATTAAGCATTCTTTCCATACATCTTAAATCTATTAAGAATTTAATAGCCTTATATAAGAACTGTGCTTTGATAACGAACCGCCTCGTTTTCTTTGACATTGACTTAATTTGATTTTAAATGATGTGATTGTAAATTTATTGTATGGAATAATTCATGGGAAGGCTTACGCGTTATGGTTTTTATGACACATTTTAATTGATGATTTTAATAATAGTCTCAAACTGTTACTATCAATCTAACTTAACGCCAAACTCGAGACATTTTATATTGAGCGGCGGAACTCAACGCCGCGCTTTAATCTGACTTTAAGCTATAGAAATTGTATGGGTTGTCTTCACGCTGTAGTTATTTATGTTTACAAAAAAATGGGCTAATAATTATGTATAATTGATACTAGGTACTTTCTGTCAACCCTGCTATGCAGGTTAAAAGCGTGAAACTTAAAACAATAGTAATAGTAATACAGTTGTATCATTGGATTTTATGGTATACAAAGGTGATATTATTTACACCACAAACAAAAACTAATTTTAAACAACAAATTTTGGTTATATCTGTCACAGGTAGACACTGTGACCACGGACTACTGTTAAGTGTTCGAAACGTTGGATTTTCAAAATTGTATTTTCTAATACTAAAATATACGCGGTTAATGCGTTTAAAATAATTCCATATAAAATGTCGGTAAAGTCGTCGATAGTGAAAATCAAAGACGTCATAGAAAAAAAAACCTAAATCTAAAACCAAAGAAAAAGTAGAAATTTAATACGGAAAAATTACAACCAAAACACTTGCACTTGAAATATCAAATGCATTTACTATATGAAAGTGCAACCGTGACACATTTCACAGACCTTGACTCGACTCGCGGGAACCGAATCGATAGAAGCGCTTTTAAAATGTTTAAACTCAAACTTTTTGTAAGTATTAAAACTTGCTTTAAATAAAATTCAACAATATTACTATGAAAACTTGGTGTTTTCTTTACTGTGTGCTTTTTTTTCTTGGTGTATGTACACTTTATATTTAAACGTTTAAGTGTTTGTTACATTTATTTTAAAAAATTGGCATTCTTCACTCCATAAAACACTCCATAATGAATTATCATCTATATAAACCATGACTGTGCCAAATTTCATACTCCTCCGTCCGCGTGGTTTCGTAATAAGGAGTACAATGATTTTGCATCATGTATTAATGTATAAATAGAGAATAAAATAATATATTTTTTTATTTTTCTATATACAAATTTATGTATATTAGGATTCAAACCTGCGCTTTTTGGAAACCGTCCAAGTCAATGAAGCACTACGAACTATGTAGTAGTAATTCGTATTTGCTTAACGTTCTTAAAAAGGCGCTTGAACAGCTCCCATGAAGCGCGGGTTCAAATCCCGCGCTTCAAATTTTTATACATATTTTAAAAAAATGTTTTGTAAGCCTAAGTATAGAATAACACTTTTAAAATAGTAAACTCTTATTTTCTTGTTATAATTTATATTGGCGTAGTGAGACAGTACGATTGACAGACTGACCATACGATTGTGAGTTCGATCTCCACTCGGGGGAATACAACTCCACTTTGCTATGACATAGTGCGGCGTTGAGTTTCGCAACTTAATATATAATGCCTTGAATTCAGTTGGAATATAGAGAGAATCAACCTCTTGATAATAGAGCTAGATGTCCATGTGTAAAAGTATTAGATGAAGGTGTGTGTTTTCATTCTATAATCATATACCTATATTATGTATTTGTAAATACTCAAGTAGCATTAGATAACTATTTTAAGCTTAACTCAAGTACCGTATTGGCTATTGTAGATAAGACATGAAGATCTGTACAAATGTTTATACTGTTCTTATCAGTTGTTTACGTAACTACGTGGTCGTTATCAGTAAATTCAATTTTAAACGTACTAATGCTATAGAGTGATATTTAAACTATATCTACTATAATAATTGGAAATATAGTAGCTACACGCTTTATCCCGCATAGCAGGGTAGTCACTGTCAACCTGATGTCAAGACATTCTGTTGCCTGCTTTCCGCCAGATATCCAGATATTCCGTGTAGAATGGCGAACTCAACGTCGTTATCTTATCAGAACAGACAAATGAAGATTTAAAGTGATTTCCTCGAGTGGATATCGAACTCATAACTAATCGTTTTTACAGTCAGACGACTATCCCACTGGGCCACGATGGCTTCATAAATGTATTTTTAAAAATGTAATTATTATTAAGGTTATCGTGGTACAATGGGACAGTGTCTGCCTGCAAGCGCGGTTGTGTGTTTATTTCCCATTTTTTTCTCCGCTCTGGCAAAACAAAGCGCAACGTAACGTAAAGTCCCGCAACTTAATACATCTCGGTTTCAGTCGGAAACCCGTCGACGGAGTGTCTTGACATTAAATTCTCTCTGCCTACCCTGCTATATATATACGTGAAGCTAAATAACAATCTAAATCTAATACATACAGTTATCTAATAATTGTAATCGATATCATTCATGAGTGATCAATTTTGATAAGATTTTGTGATAATAATAGATTATAATCAGAAATACATTAAATAACGAATATGAAACAGGGTTTTTGAATAACAAAATACGTTTTAATAGATGTATTCAATAATCGACGTAATACTGCAAAATGTTAAAAGTTAAAACAAGTTAATAATTAAAATTGTATGGGATAAAAATAATAATATAGAATTTAGTTTAAAACGTATAAGATTATTTGTTTATTAAGTGAAATTTTACTATCGGTAAGTTAATGAATGTTTTTTTTAGCTTCACGCTTTATATAATACAGAAAGTATCTAGTGTCAAGATACTCCATACCGTGCTACTTCATCCGCTTTCCGCCAAATTCAAAACATTGTGTGTTAAGTGGTGGAACTCAACGCCGCGCTTTATCTTATCAGAGCGAGGAAATGTCAATAATTTTAAATATCAATCATTTCCTTGAGTGGGAATCGAAGGTACAACCGATTGCGCTTACAGTCAGACGCTGTCCCACTGCGCCACGACAGGCATATGCATATTATTTTATGAATTTTAGCTTAATTCAAGAAATAAAAAACAGAATAAAGAAAATCGCAGATGACTAAGAAACGATATATCCATTTGGGAAAGTTTTTGATAATGTATGTTTGTTACTCTTTCATGCGAAAACTACTAAACCGATTTGTTTAAAACTTCCGACTTTAATTTATAATGATTTAGTGTAATCTGATTCATACCACGCGAGCAGAATAAAATCACTAATAACTATCCAAACAAATCAACTATCAATACTATTTTACGTTCAATGTCACGCCGTCACGCCAGGGAAATGAATTTCTACAGCTTCCTTCCTCTCATACAATCAGGCGTATCTCCTGTCTCGTTCGCAGCATCCCTATCGATCGGTGCCCATGACCTTCGCACATAAACAGGGCCCTGACCTTGTGGACTGTGGATCCTTTTTTCTATTGCTTTTGTGTATTCCCTTTTGGTAAGTAAATTGATATTAACGTGTTATTTTTTTTGTTTAAGGTAGAAGTAAGTATAATAAATATTATAATAAATGAATACGTATTTATATTACTTTTCAATTAATCAAATAATTGTAATCAAATAGATAAGACTACTGGATGTAGAAAGCTGACATTTCACAGTCACTAAGAAAGTTACTCTCGGAATTACTACCCAGGATAATAGAATTTTTAATATATATATATATATATATATATATATATATATATATATATATATATACATATATATATATATATATATATATGTGTATATATATATATATATATATAGTACAAATGTTTGGTAATCAACGCTTTGAACTAGTAATTACATACCTAATAGTTTTGATCCGTCAGTATATTAGAAATATACTGATTCAGTAACTAACATAGAAGGCAATTATGTTACTTTTGTTTGTTACTTGCGAGGCAACACGTGTACGGAATTCCATACAAACTTGTGCCACTATGATTTGTTAATTAAGCTAAGAATAACTTTAAATTAATAAGATCTTTGATTATCGCGTTTTTTACACGTTTTGAATGAAATTATTTTGAAGGGATAGGTAGGAGTACCTGTGACTACGGACTTCTGTAAAGTGTTCGAATAGTTAGGTTTTCAAAAATGTCTTATCGAATACTAAAATACATAGGATGAAAATGAAATCCTAAAGCTTTCAAGTTATTTTATGTAAAAAAAATTGAATATTTTTTTCAGTTACACGCTTTATCCTGTATCGAAGGGTAGTCAAAGATAACCTAGTGTCAAAACACGCCGTTGACAGCTTTCAATCCAAAATCGAGGCATTGCATGTTTACTGGTGAACTTAACGCTTCGCGGTATATTTTAACAGAGCGGAGACAAAAGAATAATAACCAAATATTGGTATGTATTTGGTTTATATCCTCTTCCCCGATGCGGGATTCAAACCCACTCCCAATCGCGTTTACAGTCAGATAGTATCCCACTCTATAATAATTTGTAATAAACATATGAGACTTTTTAGATAGCTATAATGTTTATGGCTTAGTAGGCGGACCGCTTAACCAGTTTCTAAAATCGAGGTGCGAGCCTCACAAGAGGCGCCCTTTTAAAATTATGATTCTAAATTAGTGGTTTCCTCTGGAGGTCTTCACGCCAAGGTCAGAGCTTCTCTAGCTCAGCCTCCAACAAAACCCGGTGACGCTGTCAAGGCCAGTATACTATAACAGCATACTAGACATTCGAAAAAAAAATGTTTCTAAACAGCGCGAATTTAAATTTCGCTACATTTAATATGACGTCTGTCAAAAATATTTTTTATATCCTAAGTGCGTAAATAAATATTAAAAAGTGGAAAAAACTTGATCCCATGATATCCGTCAACCCTAAAACGTCCCATTTAAAATATTAACATTTATATAAGTACCGCCTAGCTAATATTATCGTTACAAATCGTTTCAGCGTTTGACAGGTAGGTAATTCTATCAAAAGCCGATAACTTATTTGATTATTTTAACACTTGTTTAAAAGTCGACATATCTTAGCTTTTAAGTTAATGTGCGAGTTTATTCGGGAACTTAATTTATTAGATATGTTTTATAAATATTTTAAGTATTATATTTATAAGAGGCTGGTCGTGGCGCAGTGGGACAGCGTCTGACTGTAAACGCGAGCGGTTGTGGGTTCGATTCCCACTCCAAACTCAATTTAGACTTAATCACTCCCCTGGGAGTGATTAAGTCTAAATTATTTTCACTTCGCTCTGGTAAGGCAAAGTGTAGCGTTGAGTTCCACCACTTAACACGCGCTGTGTCCAATTCGGTGCAAAGCGAAGTACAATATTCAACAATAATTATAATATAGATTTCTACATACATAAAATTAACTTAAAAGTTAATTTTATGTATGTAGAATAATTTTAGAACAAATTTATAGTTAACAACATAGTGGTGTAGTGGGGCTAACGTCAGACTGTAAATACATTTGGTCGAGGATTCGATTTCCATTCGGGGAAGTGTTTATATTTAAAATTTATTTTCATTTCTCCGCTCTGGTAATACAATGCGCGGCGTCGAGTTTGTCACTCAACACGCAGTGAGTCTTGACACTACGTTGTCTTTGACTCACTGTTTTGCAAGAAAAAACGTGAATCTTTAAAAAAAATTAAATAACAAATTTTGACAACCAAAAAATAGATTTTATTACGAATAACAAGAATTCTTTGTCTTTTAAATAATAGTATTCTGACACTACGTGTTATATATAAGTAGATATTTGTTAAAAAAAAAAACAAATATAAACTGCAAAAAATCTATTATAACGCCATCTTGTTTAATGAGGCCCTCATTCCAGTCATACATTATAAATGCCATGCAATATTGTTCTCCCCAGTCCCTTCCCACAGTTAAAATGTGTAGGATAATTATTACTTTCCAAGTATTTTTAATTGCTTCTAAAAGCTCTTCACTTCGCGCCTACGGAATTTTCCTAATTTTTTTAGCTTCACGCGTTTTAACGTAACCCTTATAGTAGGGTAGACAGAAAGTATGTAGTGTCAAGACAATCCGTACCTTGCTGTCCACCGAGTTTGAGATCATCGTGTTAAGTGATGGAACTCAACGCCGCACTTCATCTTACCAAAGCGGGAAGTAAAAAAGAATTAAATATAATCACTCCCCTGATTGGGGATCGAACCTACAACCGTTCACGCTTACAGTCAGACGCTAAATTTTAAAATGGTTTTTTTTTATTACTCTAAAATATTATAATTTTTAAATTAAATATATATTGCTCTTCTATCCGAAGCTTCTATCTAAAAGAAAAATATTGAAACATAAAACAAGTTAAAAACTTTAGTATTTGATTTAAGTTTAAGTTATTCTTAGTTTAATTAACAAATCATAGTGGCACAAGTTTGTATGGAATTCCGTACACGTGTTGCCTCACAAGTAACAAACAAAAGTAACATAATTACCTTCTATGTTAGTTACTATATCAGTATATTAGAATCAAACGGACTAATAATTTGAGGCGGGTCGTGGCGCAGTGGGACAGTGTCTAACTATAAACACGACCAGTTGTGGGTTCAATCCCCACTCAGAGGAGTGATTATGTTTAAAATTATTCTCACCTCCTCGCTCTGGTCCGCAATGTCTCGAATACGTTAGAAAGCGACGTACGGAGTGTATTGACACTAGGCACTTTCTGTCTATATAAGCGTGAAGCTAAAAAATAAAATACAATATAAGGTATGTAGTTACGTGTTGAAATCGTTGATTACCTAATGTTTATATAATAAATATAATATATTTTTAAAAAAATTCGAGTAAACCTGTTTTAAAAGGGGTAATCGATTTCTGTATACAATTACAAGAACTATAATAGTTTCATTTAATATTTAACATTGTAACATTTACATATAATTACATATAAACATAAATACGAACGTTTAATTAAAAAAAGCAAGTACTAATGTAAAAATATAAATCAAACTATGAACATATTTGAACATAACACATGAAGAACAAACAAAATAACGTTTAATAAATTATCTCTTTAATCATGTTACTACGAATATAAGTTTGAACTAGTATGCGGGATATTGCAAAGTTTCAAACAGCATCAAAGTAAGTTTTCACCTATATAATAACTTGGAGGTACCTGTTCAAAATTTGTAGCAAGTGCTTTTAACAAAACCTACTTAACACACGCATACACAGTTTCTTTTTTTTATAGCTTCACGCTTTTATTCCGCATAGCAGGGTAGACAGAAAATGCCGCTCTTTGTCTTTACCAGGACGAGAAACTGAAAACAATTTAAATATAATCACTCTCCCGAATGGGGATCGAACCCACAACCGATCGCGTTTACAGTCAGACGCTGTCACATTGCACCATAACTGGCTTCTTTATTGTATTTATTTTTTAGAAGTATTTACCTTAATTATTTATTTAATTAATTAATTATGTAAAGACTTAATTATTTATGTAAATACTTCGAATATTTAAACTAAATTTATAACAAAATTTGAACAATATTTTCCAGGCAGTGCGGATGTCGGGCGGAGGCGGCGGCGCGGGGCTGATGTCGTGCGTGCGCGAAGGCTCCCTCGAGCCGCCCTACCGACCGCCGCACGCCGAAAACAGTACTCATGGTATGTGTTCTTTAATTGTCTCGGCTGGAAATAGAACCTGTAGTATCCGTTGAAGTGAGGAGTGTTAGATACAGAATACATATTCAACTTGTAACTCTTGCATAATATTCTAAGACTGTAATCAATACTACTTTAACATTTTTCAAATGTATAATTTTCACGCCCTTTGTTTTTTTATTTATATTGAGCTACGTCGAAATTGTTTTACACGTGTTAGAACTTGTTTTTGTTCTATATTATCACTATGTTCGAACGTTTCTAAATATTTTTTATTATTATGTGTCTAACACTTTAAAATTGATAAGAAAATCATATATCTGAAATCTCATTAGAAACTGATGGCAAAACGCCATCGCAAATCTGTCCTGTTTTGGGATAACACATCCAAACGTTAAACTCAAAGTGACTATTATACAAGGGTATAAAAATGAATTCTTATTGAAATCTAATACTAATATATAAATAAAATATATGAGATAATTATTACTAAAATTGTCCGTTTCTCAGGCGAAGGGCGAACAGGTCGGTTTCTCCGTGGCCTACGGCGCATGTTCAAGCGGCGCACGCGCACTGACAGCTCCCCCGATCCAAAGAGCAGTTCAACAAGCGAGCTGCTGGACACTGAGCGCCATACCAGAAGGAAGTTAGTATTCATATGCATATTTTTATTGCTTTTCCCATCTCTCAGACGATAAACATAATCGTAACCCCGTGTGGGAAAAGAACCTACAACCAATTACGTTGGCAGTCAGATACTGCTCTACTGCGCCATGATGGCCTCGTTTAAGACATTAAGAGTAAGTTGAGTGTCTAATTTAACGCCGCGCTGTGTCTTACTGGAGCGAAGAGAAGAAAATAATTGACATGAAAACATTCTCCAGAACAGGCATCGAATACGTTTTCATCTCTCAATGAAATTAATTTAATACTAAATAAATATTTTTTTAACCACCAATTAACCATACGTGACAAAAACTTATATTTTTATACTTATACTTTTAAAACAAAATTTTGTTAGAACTTCAAAATTTATCTTTGACTTAACATACATCTAGCGCCATCTAACGAACAAAGCATGAAATACTAAAACTAATCTAGGTGTCACTGTATTGTTTAAGTAACTAGATCAAATGTTATTAAATATATTATGTTTATTGAATTTAAATATATTTAAATTTATGTTTATTTCTTTTTAAATCTTTTTTCAAAGGATAATTCAGAACGTAACGATGTATTACTTAGTTCTTTACTAACATGTCCAGAAATAGACAGTCCTTGAAAATATTTTCTCTCTATATACTTTTTCATATCTCTTGCGGAATCAATGCTATCTCATTTACATAGTTTTATAAAAAATGATAAATAAAATACAGAGTTAAGCTCCGCTATTCAACAAAATATTATCACATTATTATCTCAACACGATGTCCTTTGCCAATTTTGTTATATGGTAAGCTAAATAACATTTTTGGTTTACAGAGAAGGCGCATACGGCAGTGGTCTGTCCGTTTCACACGACTCGGTCTTTACTGGAGAGAGATCCGACGAATCGAGCGACGAGAGGCCTGCCCTTGCACAAGTCGCTTCTTCACATAGGGTAAGTTGTTATTAGAATTTTACATACAATTTTACCGTTTATATGTAAATATGTATACACATATGTAAAGGTAAATATTTTGATACTTTATTGCTAATACAAAAAGTGGCAGAAACAATTTTTTACATCTAAAATGTGTTCTGAAAATAAATACAGTATACTAAATATTGTTAAAATAATGAATTACAAATAATATAATGAAAACAAAAAATGACTAAATATCAGTAACTTTGACACTTATTAAAAATAATATAAATTATACGAACGAAGCAGAAAATCTTTAGCTAACTTAGATTAATTTGACGAAGAAATACAGAAAGTCAATACTTGTACAAAAACAAATTAGAAATACATTAAATTAAAAAATATATTTTTTGTTTAAAAAAAAAGCCATAAAATTGAACCCAGCGATTCAAACCCGCGCTTTTTAGAAGCAGTCCAAGCGCTAAGACCGCTAAACCATGTGTTTTACATTCGATTACGTCGAAATTCGCATACAGTTATGATAATTTATTTTCGGTGTTAGCAATCTCTCTATACGTTTTCAAATATGTATTGTAATCCATAAATGGAATGACAGTTTAAAAAACAGTAAAAAAAATATAAAAAATTATAAATTAACACTTATTTATATTAAATTTGAGTATATATTACATTCATATTTCCTAGTGGTGCGTCCTCTGCAAAGCAATATAGCATTTTTGTAAACTGACTTCATATAATGTAAATTAGAGAAGATAGATGGCGCTAGTTGTTCTATAAATTCGTACTTATAATTCAAGTTTGGCTAGCTTAGCTTATAATATCTATACAATTTGACAAAATTGAGCAGTCTGTTTATAATATTGAAATAACCACATGAAAAAAACATTTTTCTGCTTCTCTCTCTGTCTGTTTTAAATATCTGTTGATAAAAATAGAAAATATTTAAAAAAAAATCTAAAATTTTGAACGCAGTGAGATTTAAATCTCATAACATAAATAAGTTTTAACAAACGTATAAGAGCTTTAACGCAGCCGGATATAGAACGCATGGCTTAGGAGTCACAGTGTTTGGAAGTTTTCTAAGAGGCTAGGGTTCTAATTCCGCAGCGTTCGGTTCGGATCGGTTGTTGGTACGATTCCCACTCGGAAATGGTAAAGAATAAGTGCGCCGTTGAGTTCCGCTATGCAACACGCAATGTCTTAAATTCGGCAAAAAACGAAGTACGGAGTGTCTTGACATTATGTACTTTCTGAATTAAAGTCATAATGACCTTACAAATGAAGCTGCGATTGACGACTGTTCTTTCTTATAAAATTACAAATGTTCCTACCAGGAATTGAACCCACATCCATTAGTTACGGGCTTTCATGTCATCGCTTTACCTTAAGTGCTAATTAAGTATTTACTTATAATACCTTAATATAGTAGAGGCTAATGCACACTTATACCCTGTACAAGTTAGCTTAATCTTTTTGACAGATGAGGTAATCATATTAAAATTTCCGGATAACGCTTAAATCTTCATTTTGTGTTATAAATATGTTATTTAGATTTTTACAATTTTTAAAAACGTTAAATTAAATAAATAATATGATTTTCAAATATGTGTCGATCAGAAAAAATTACATCTGTCAAAAAGATCAAGCTAACTTGTACAGGGTATATAAGGTGAATATAATGTAGATGTTGCCGTTGACCGTGTAATTAACATCACCTGAACCCGAAAGGTAATAATCTTCTAAATTATTAAGACCACCAATATATAAAATTACTTATACATATATTCAGATCTATATTTTAATACATACCACGTTGTGCAGTGGTTCAGCATCTGACTGTAAACACGATTGGTTGCGGGTTCAATTCCAACTTAAATTATTTAATTTTCTTACTTTTTATTAAAGAAAATGTAAATAAAAAATTAAAACACGGCGTTGAGTTCCACCACTCAACAGTCAATGTTTCGATTTCTAGTAGAAGATGGATAACCAGGGTGTTTGTACATTAATATCTTTTTAGCTGTTTTGTACGAGAAAAAGCAAGAATCAAAAAAAAGATATAAATAAACATTTAAAAAATCAATCTTGTTCTTTAATTCCAATAAAAATTGAAAAACAAACAGAATACATAAAAACACAAGTCATTAAGCATCGAAAGTTCCTAACTGTGTCAAGTTTACTTCCGGTTGTGCGCCAAGTCACCTTGTACGTCCAATAACAAGTTGTTTTATTACTTTCTATGCAAAACTAGTGTATATCACATATTCTATATGCTATAAACTTATTTTTGCTTACTGTCGTAGGTTCGAATTTTGTTTTGAAGGATTTTTTAACGCCATTGTGAATCAGTTGGATGGTTTTTAAATGTATTTTCGATGGTTCTGGGATTGATTCCTATTTAGGGAAATTTAAAATATCATATTATATATAATAATTGTAAATTACCCTAGTTTATTTAAACAAAAACGGTTTTAACTTCTGCTCTTTGTCACGCAATTTCTTTAAAATAAAAGAAATATAAATACTTAGTAATTACATTTTTTAATATACTACAAATAAATATTAGGAAATATGATTTTTTTTATATATAATTTTATTAATTAAATATTTTATCCTGTCTAATTTATATTTATACTACTCGATACGCATTTGAATGAAGTACGATTTCTGCATGGGGATTAATCCATATAATGGCGTTAGATTACGAAATTGACCGCACAACCTGTCCATTATATCCAAATATTGAAAAAAAAAATAAAACAAATATAGAAATAATAATTCACCGGAACCGTATGTGTATAAATCATATTAATGTATCTAAAAGCTCCATCTGGCAAACTTCAATGAAAACGGAATCCTAAATTGATCTCATCTGAAGAGTATTCGAGTAAATATTGATATTTATGTCAATTACTGGAACGATTTGCCATTATATATATATATATATATATATATATATATATATATATATATATATATATATATATATATATATATATATATATATATATATATATAATTTTAATTTAAGAGTGATTCTGAGTTTTTTTAATTTTACTTAAAAGTAACATGTTTTAGAGTCAATACTCAAATTTAATATAAATAACTGTTAATTTATAAATATTTTCTTTTTACTATTTCTAAAACTATCATTCCATTTATGTATTACAGAACATGTTTAAAAAAACATAGTCTAAGCGCTTGGACGGCTTCTAAAAAGCGTGGGTTTGAATCCCGCTGGGTTTAATTTTGGGGGCTTTTTTTTAAAACGAAAAATATATATTTTAATTTAATGTATTTCTAATGTGTTTTTATATAAATATTGACTTTTTGTATTCCTTCGTCATATGAACTTCAAGTTAGCTAATGTTTTTCCTGCTCCCTGTTAATAAATAACATTATTTCCATTTTTTGTCTGTTTTTTTCGGCCAATCTCTAAAACGGCTGGTGCAATTTTGAAGAGACTTTCACTGGTAAATAGTTGACGTAATTATGATTAACTTAATTTATTTTACGAAGATCTTGTAGGCACAGTTAGTTAATATATAGATTTCTTTTAATAGATTATTAAAATATTTTTATACTATAAAGAATATAGATATTATAACGACAATATTATATGTTATGATTTATATGAAACTTGGCAAGCTCGATGCTTGTCTTTATTCAAGGCAAACATAAAATGGCTATTCTGTACCCGCCCGTTATTAATATGTACATATTCCAAGGAATGCTTCTACTTACATTTTGCTTACATATAATAATGAATTCATTTTGAAAATATTTTTCTATATGTAAGCTTTTTGTCGATTTTAATTTTTCAGTACATTTGACATGCTACGTAACTTAACGCAGAATGTGTGTGCTCTGATCAAACTTGAACCATTATATTGTAAATATTAATATATTTCCTCGTAGGATTATAATATCCGCCACCATGGTAACCTCATGATGTCAATATAGAGATAATATTATTTATTTATAAGTATTGTAAAACAATATTTCCTTTGACTGTTTGTTTTTAATAAATATTAAACTTATATATGTAAAGAATCTCCTTAACATTCCATGGATTCACAGAATAACAGAATTACTAGGGCCAGAAGATCCCACATAGCAGGGTAGACAGAAAGTATCTAGTTTCGAATCCGTCGAATTCGAGACATGCATGTTGAGTGGTAAAACTAAAATAATAAATAAAATAATTTAAATATAATACCCTACCTCGAGTAGGCATCGAACCCACAACCGATCGTGTTTACAGTCAAACGCTGTTAAACTACGCCACTACCGGCCTCACTGCCTATGAATTAACGTATATAAAATAATCATACAATGATGTTTTAACTTCTCGCCTTCGATTTGGTCGAAAACTTGGATACTGGTCGGGTTCAGTATGATTCTGATCTCCTTACCAGGACGACCAATGGCATACAATATAATAAAAAAATCTCTATTATTTTACTATTTTTATGCCACAAGATAGACTATTTGAAAAAACGTATAAAAATTTGAACGCAGCTGGATTCGAACCCGTGCCTCTTGAATGGCTAACAAGAGGCTGCGCTGCTCTGTTGGTCTATTTTTGATAATCTAAGAAATACATTTATAAACTCCTCAACTGCATGGATACTGGCTTCGATGACATTGCTTATTTGAGTTACGAACATGATCATTTATTTTCTCTAAGTATACATTTATCTTTAATATTTATGTATGTATTTACTATTTACAGACAGAAAGTACCTAGTGTCAAGACACTCCGTACTACGCTTTTCACCGAATTCGAGACATTGCGTGTAGAGTGGTGAAACTCAACGCCGCACTTTGTCTTACCAGAGCGTGGAAGTAAAAATAATTTAAATACAATCAGTTCGCCGAGTGGGAATCGAAGCTATAACCGATGGCGTTTACAGTCACACGCCGTCCTATTACGCCACGACCGGCTGTTTACACGTATTTACGTTGGTTTGTTGACTGTTTTATCTTTATAGTACAGTCAAAGTAGGATAGTAGGCAGAGATTTTGTACTGAGTTAGACCTGTATAATTATATCCAAAATCGTGTTATACGGAGATTAAAAAAGAAACACCTTCCCATATATCAGGGTAGTCGGATAAAATTTGAACTTTGTGTCAGAAATGTCCATCGCCGCTTTCCGCCCAAATTCAAGACATCGTGTGTGGCGCGGCGGAACTAAGTACCGCGTTTTATCTTACCTATTTGTTCACCTACTTGTTTTGATGATTATGAAATTATAATTATAATAATTACGTTTCAAATCAGACTCTGTACTACAATGCCACTATTTACAAAAATAATATTGACATTTATTTACAAACACTTTAGTTCTATAAAATACAATATTAGTTCCCGTTACATCCAATTAGCCATTACCTCATAAGCTAGCCAATGTTGTTTTATATACACACATACATATAAATTTATGTATATAGATATACAACTTTTTGTTTTCCTGCCATCCGTTGAGATGAGATGAATCACGCAGTCCTCCTCGAGCGCTCGACGCCGGCTAACGTCTAAAATAAAATTATATAAACGCGATGTACTTAGTTGTTTACTTGAAAACTTTATTTTTTTTTTAGTGAAATCTATAAGAAATAGTGTGAAATTGTGAAAAAATTGTGATTTAAAAAAAACTGTATTCATTTTATTTTAATATAAAATAAGCTATACGTGTTATATAAAAGTAGTATATCGTTTACAAAGTGAGTTACAGTGGGAAATTAAAAAAAAATTGAAATAAATCTTTTTACATCTCTATCTCTTATCAGTTAGAGAAAAGAGAAGAATTTTCTATATATACGTAGATACATATAAAGATATATTTATATTTTTTATATAAATGAAATAAGGTGATTTATTTAGGCTGGGTTCAGTATGAGTCATCTTTGCAACGAATCAATATAACTTAGTCCAAGCTTGACATTGGTTGTGCTGTAAACGTAATATCACTTGCCAATTTTAACGCAACTGCGTTGAGTATTGTTAATTTTCTTATAATATCTCGATTAAACTGGTTTTTTAAGCTAATTTTAAGATTTTATGGACAGACGGCCATGTTCATATATATATATATATATATATATATATATATATATATATATATATATAACACAAACTGTTAAGTCTTTTTGTTTCTAACGTTGAGGCTATCGAAGTCCAGTAGAATAAATCATAATGTAAACAACAGTTATCGATTCGATTACCATTAGCAGTAATGATTATATTTAAATTATTTCCTTTACTCCATTCTAATAAGATAAACGCGGCGTTAAATTTCGCGGGCAATGTCTTGATTTTGGTCAGAAAAGGGAGAACGGAGTGTATTGACACTAGGCTCAATCTACCATCCCCTCTATACAAGAAATTGCGTAAAAAGTTAAAAAATATGATAATATCAAACATACTAAGGTGTGTAAGATTTTTTATCATTTCAACATTCTAGCCACTTACTTTCCATATTTGATAGTTTGAAACTAAGTTTTAATATAACGATATCGTGAATATTTGTGGAGATACGCTAAGAATATAATCATACTGTCATCGGCTTGATGATCAATTTATAGACATTGCGTGTTGTTAACGGAACTGAACGCCGCACTTTGTCTTGATAAGACTAGGAAACGCCTATATGATTTATTTATAATACCCTATCCGGCTTTTGAAGCTAGAACCACAGTTGATGTCAACAAAATCTAAGGTTATAATTAAATTTGTTACGTACCACTTGCCTAAAAATATCTAATAATACAAGCGAAAAAGACATAGAGCAAGAGCTATATTAAAAACGTATCGGTGTGAGTTTCTCGTTTGTAACCGGTTTTATAGCTTTTGGTGTAATTCTTATTGATTGCAGTTTTTTAAAGATGAATTAAATTTATAGGGATATTCAAAACTCTTTTATAATATATTTAGGCTAGTCCTGGCGCGGTGATCAGTGGGCAGCGGCTACGCGACCGGTTGAGGGTTCGATTCCCACTTGGTGGTATGATTGTAATTAAATTATCTTCACTTCCTCTCTCTGGTAAGACAAAGTTGGGCGTAAAGTTTCACCCAACACGCAATCTCGAATACGGAGTGTATTTCGCTTTCCGCCTTGACACTAAGTAGTTTTTGTCTACCATTCTATGCGAATAAAATGTGTGAAGCCATACAGATGTCGCAGTGGCGCAGTGAGAAAGCATTTGGTGAAGGCGATGATTTCAAGTTCGGTTCTCATTCACGGCAAAATTTATATTTAATTCATATAATTTTGGCATTTTCATGATAAAGCGCGGAGTTGAGTTCTGCTATTCAACATATAATGTCTAATCCGGGCGGAACGCGACAATCGGAGTGTCTTGACACTGGCTTTTGTCCCCCTATCTTCAATCCTATTTGAAGCTATATTTATACACTTTATTATAAATATAAAAAAAAAATATTCATAAAAAGATTAACATAGGAAGATATGAACCTTTGAACCATGTTAGGTTCAAATTTTTATACCCTTTTATTACGTATAGGAATAGCTAATAACTTTTGTTTATTTTGCTAACAAACCGTTTCCCCATAATTAAGCAAACTCTCGGGCACGCGTTTATTATTTTACACAAGGCGTTAACGATCGCACGTGTCAATTACCAATGTAATGGAACTTGAACCTGTTCCTAGAACGTTCGCTCTTACAGAAATATTATTGACGTTTTAGCACTTAATTGATATATTTTGGATATTTGTTTTTGTCTATATGTTTATTTTTTTTAACTTCATGCTTTTGTCCCGCATAGCTGATTAGTCAGGTTGTCAAAACTCTCCGTACTCCGATTTTCGCTGAATTTGAGACATGGCGTGTTGAGTGGTGCAACTCAGCGCCGCGCTTTGTTTTATCCGAGCGAGAAAATTAAAATAACTTTATTATAACCATTCCTTCAAGTGGGAATCGAAACCATTACCGATCGCGTGTACAGTCAAACGCAGTCTTACTGCGCTATGACCGACCTTTTTTTTTAATAAATTGCTGATGAAATAAATCAGTTTTATACTAATTTTTAGACATCAATATAGTTATTGGTTTAAATCATCATACGAAATAAAAAATATGCTCTCAAAATAGTGTGAAATTACGATTCCTTATATACACCTGATTAAAGTGTATAAAAAAAGAATTCTTATATTATAAAAATTAAAGCTCGCTTTTTTCCCGCATAACACAAGACAGAAAAGGCAAAGAAAACATCTAGTGCCAAGACACTACGCATTACGCTAAATATAAAAAAAGATACTATCCTTTCGGAGGAATGATTGAATGGGAAGAATGATATGTAAATCATTCTTGTTTCCCAGCTCTGTTGAGTAGAGGGTAATGACTGTGAACTAGGCAAAATTGGTATGTAGGGATCATAGCGTTTGGCGCACCGTTGTCTCTGCCTACCCCGCCAGGTAGTATACAGCTTGAAGTTAAAAAAAAAACTTCTGTGGAGTCAAAACACAGCGTTGTGTTTCGCCACTTACGCAATTTGGACGAAAAGTAAAGGACAGAATGTCTTATTCGGCTTACTATGCTTTTTTTCTATGTAAGAAAAAGCGTGAAGCTGCTTTTTGAATAAAGTCAACATTGAAAACTTAGGCGAGCATTACAAGGTTACAAATACATTATAGCAAGATTATGATGAACAATATTTATTATAAACAAACAAACAAAATATATATTTTGAAATAAAAACCATTGAAGCCGGTCGTGGCGCAGTGGAACAACGTTTGACTGTTAACGCGATCGATTGTGAGCTCGATTCCCACTCGGGGGAGTGATTAAATTAGTTTCACCTCTTCGTTCTGGTAAGACACAGTGCAGCGTTGAGTTTTCTATCACTCAACACGCGATGTCTCAAATTCGGTAAAAAAGCTATGTACGGTCTTAACACTAGGTTTCTGTCTACCTATGTCTGTTAAGCAAGATAAAAGCGTGAAGATTGTACTCGTGTAGTAAAAAGAGGCCTCTTTAAAATACATTCTCTCTATATAATAATTTAACTATATTTTAATTTATGATCTTTTTAATTGATATATGTATAAATTGTGTATTATGTAACGTGATAGCGATCTTTTCTACTCGTAGATGAATTATTATAGTTATTATTATAAAATTAACATTTTTTCCTATATATTTAACACTGTAGCAGCGCAGTTGATGTACGTCTTATTTAGTATGATGGTAACGAATTCAAATTGACTGATTGTATTTTTAACTACAATATTATTGGTGTTGGGATAAAAAAATGCAGCGAGGAAGTACGCAGAAAGGCAGGTGTAAGCGTGAATGTCATAGTAAGAAGAAGAACATGCTCAGGTGGTTTGGGCACGTTGAGAGAATGAGTGATAACAGATTGGTAAGAAAGATTTATGAAGCCAAGGTGAGTGGTACGAGAAGTCGGGGAGACATCGGTTGACCTTCGAAAACACAGTATCGAAGATACTGGAGAAAGGTCAGGTAAAAGGCATGAGGACCCTCCGAAAAGCATGTATAAAAAAGATAATGCTGTGGACGAGCCGAAAGAGGTATGCAGGGACTGTAGCGTTTGGCGCTCCGTACTCTCTGACTACCCTGCAAGGGATAAAGCGTGAAGCTAAAAAATAACGTAAAGTCACCGACTCTCTTAATATAGAATATCATTGAATGAGCGACAAATGGAGTGAACTGTAAGTCATTTTGTCTTACATTTGCTTAATGCGTTAAAGCCTAATATTTTTTAGAGTTAGTTGTTACCAAATAGATATAAAAACCTGTTATATGCAAAATGTTACTTGACACTAAAGCGTATGTCAGAAATAGTAATATATAGTAAAAATTTAAAAAAAAACGAAAACATCGAACGCAACGGGATTTGAACCCGCGCCTCTTAGTGACCGTCTTATTTTTAAAAATATTTTTTTATCCTCAGTTTGGTATATCACTTTAAAAATAGTAAAATAATAACATATAGAGTTTTAAATGAAACTTTTTTGAATAGATCAATTGCGTATATTTTGTTATTCAAAAATATACACGATTAAACCGTGTAAAATAGCTTCATGAGAAAAACTGCGAAAATAAAAAAAAATATTTATTATTTTAATCTAAGACGTCTTCACACTAAATTGTCTCTGACATCTATATAGGGGAGGTAAAGCGTGTAGCTGTTTTTTAATAGTTTACTGTAAGAATTTTTGATTTTCTTAACATCTTACCCTTATAAATTTTACCTGTACCATACAGATAGATAATTAGGTAATATAGGTAAGAAATAAGTAACATTATACCGGCTGAAAATTTAGTATAGTTTTCATAAAAAGGGTCACCAAAATTTTTCTTCACGTATCAAATACTTTACTTTTTACTATAAACACAATAAATTTTTATTTAACGCACAGATGCATATTAACGTAATATGTATATAAGGCTAATTATCATAATAAAAACCGATTTAATTAAGAAGCGGCGCATCACAAGTATTATCTTGCTTAGAAAGTAAAAACCAAAGTAAAACGCTCCGAGGACCCAACGCTCAGTATCGTTTCGCTTCTTGGTCTGACTTTCCAAAAACTGCGCGCGCGTTTACTTTGCTTTTAAATATTTATATGTAAAAATAGTTGTTTTTTTTCTATATAGGAATAACTTTTTTTATTAAAAAAAATATTTATGTATTAAGTGTAAAGTGTAAAGTTAAGTGTTATTTAGTTCCAAGTGTATTTGTTTTACATTGTCAAAATGACAAGATCTATCAAAGAGGCTATACGCAGCTTCTGGAATATAGCGTGGCTGTTCACAACTAAAGTGTTTTTGGTAATTATTTATTATTTCTTTTTTTCTAAAGGCAGAGATGTATAATGTTCAAATAAATGATAATAGTGACGTCTAGTAATGTCTGGGCATATAATTTGATTAATTTTATGTTATTTAATTTGTAAATAATAAGAAACTCCCTATAAATTATAAGTTACTTACATAGTCATATTTTTGATCAAAAATAGTGAATCTGAAAGATTATTCATATAGGTTTCTTTTATTTCACGATAATCGATTTATTGCTTGCGGGTGTCGATATGCTTTCTTCTCAGCAACTTGTTTACATTTCAATAATGGTTTTTTTAGCAATGTGGCTTAATTTAGAATTTTTTTTATTAATAAAATTACATTTTTTTAATAATATTCTATTATTTTTTAAGCTTCTTCCTTTTATCTCAAATGGCAAGGTAGATAGGAAGTATATAGTGTTAAGACACTCTATATTTCAGTATCTGCCAAATTTGAGAGCCAGTGCGAGGGAATGAAGATATTTATTGTATAATTATTCCTTCTAGTGCGCAACGCTGTTCTACTGCGCCACGACCGGTCCCAGTCAAATATTTATAAAAGTTAATTCAAAATTTATTTCATTGTTTTTGATTTAAACTCTGCAAGGAATCCTCTCTAGTACTCCCCTACATACTATATACTATTCTACGCGCCTCGCCGAAATGACAGTAGTGCATTTTTAAATATTTTTTATAGTAATTTTCTATTTTCTTACTTAAATATACACTAAATAACTATCCTTCAATATTATAATTTTCTTACCTTTACTTCAAAAAAAAAATTACAAAGAGACACGTTTTTATAATAGATAAATTGATATTATTATCAATGCAAGCAATAAATATTGGACGTTATATAGGATGTAACTTTACTCATATATTTTGACAAATTAAAAAATATATCTATTATGAAAGATGTATGTAGGGACCGTAGCGTGCCAAACCCTCCGTTCTCTGTGACCCCGCTAGGGATAAAGCGGAAAGCTTCAATATTCTTCTGGTATTTATACCAGACATTGACAGTGTATTTGATCCATTTCTTCAGCCTTCCTTGAAATTATTGTTATTTTATAAATTAGCATGTTACTTTTTTTTCAAGTTATCTATATTGTTCTAATAAGTACAGAAATAATATATATATATATATATATATATATATATATATATATATATATATATATATATATATAAAAATGATTTTGAAACTATAGTAGAAAGTTGTACAGAGTGTTTACTACTACCGCAAATCAAGCCTATGTATGTAACAAAGTCGTATGTCACGGTCCGTGTGTTCAGAGATAGGTGGATATAATAAACTCAATTTTTTGCATTGCTTGACTTTTGTGTTTTAGTTAAACAAAACAATTATTTTATAATACATTTTTGCCTATATACTTCTCTTGTATTATATTGTACTAAGAGCATATTTAAGACTATTGGGTGAATATTAACACTGCTTTATGTCTTATCAAATAACTAATAAATATCAAATAGGAACATTGTATGGCGCTTTGTCTTATTAGAGGGGAGATATAAAAATGGAATATAAATCATCTCTTAGAGTGCGAATCCAACCCACAATCAATCGCGTTTACAGTCAGACGGTGTCCCACTGTGCGACTAGGATGATATCTCTAAAATCTTAATAATGTAGAGAACGGAATATTATACCACTACAGGTGTTTATCTCACAATACAAAACGCACTATTTCACATAAGAATATACTCTATCTAATAAGTAAATAATGGGAGTCGAATTTTTTTTTTCAATTTCATAACCAAGTCTCAAATCTGAATTTTACACATGTCTTATTCAGTAACGGAACTTAACGTCGTGCTATGTCATACTGGACTTGGAATTGATCCCGTAACCGTAACTCCGTTTACAGTCAGACAGATGGACGGCAGGCGGCGTCTGTTCAAAATATATTTTTTTTAATTATACATCACAAACTTTCTTGGGTCTCGGATATATTAAAATTCAGTTTGAAGCGTTAAATGTAATGCATTATTGCGTTTCTATATAATAATGTGTATGTTATTAAAAGTAAAAGTGAAAAGTGTACGTAAGACTGGTTCCGATGATTTCTCTGACAATTCTTGATTTTTACGTCTGCCTTTAAATTTTATATTTACAATTAGCTGTTTTTAGTTTTTAGAACAAGATAAAGCTTTACGTTATTCTTACGTAAATATATTGGTTTAAGACTATTTCTTAATATTTTTTCTATTTCTTCTTCTTCTTCTATTTTTTACATGGTCTTTTTAATTTTATCACTGCTATCTGTACTAAATATACGTGTAAAACTATTATTGGGTGTATATATCAAAGTAATAGAACGATAAACAATAATTTTTAATTTTTCTCATCCGTTTGTATGTTAGTTTATGCACGCTAATCTCAAAAGCGGTTTAATCGATTTAAATGCAGTTTTCTCTATTGTATTTTGGCAGCCTTTCAGTAATATTTAAAGTTTGTTTTATACAATCAGTTTATTAATATGCAAGCTTTATTCATGTAAAGTATTTTGTTCAACAAAGGTATAGCCAGAATCAAATCAAGTCTGAGGAGAAGTCAATACTTTATAACATAGAAATCGACCCGTATATTATTATGTTTTTTACAACTTTATTAATTCCGTTTTATTTGGTTCACTTCTCACAGTCATTAGCGGTAGCGCTTAGTGCTACATTTAAAAACGAAAATATTTTATAACATAATCATTCCCTCGACTGGGAATCGAATCCTCAACCATCGCGTTTACAGTCACATGCTGTTACACAAAGCCGATGGCTACATACTTTAAACAAATTATTTATACGTCATATCTATATGCATTGTACAACGAGAATGTTTTGTAATTTTCCAATTCCCATATAGAATATATTGATAGGTACAACTAGGGTTCTTTTATAAATTCGACCTCCACTTACAAGTAGACAGTTCCGTCTGACCTCTGTTCGAAATGTATCTGTTATACGTTACGTCATCTAATTAATTCTTTTTAACACGCCTTTATTGGCTTTACCTGTATCTATATTGTAATCAGCTTCACGCGCTAGCACGCATATCAGTGTCAGTCAGAAATAATCTAGTGTCAAGACACTCCGTTGGCTGCTTTCTATATGAAATTGAGACATTGCGTGTACGGCGTAACCCAACGCCGCGTTTTGTCTTGCATCTTACAAAAGCGAAGAAATAAAATTCAATTTTAATTACTATCATTTCTTCGATTGGGTATCGAACTCACAACCAATCGCGTTTACAGTCTGCTGTTCTCCATAAACAATGTAATAAATTTTACAAACGGTATTCCAACTCATTTCTTGTTATATAATTATTTGCACGTGTGTCCGGAGTCAATGTCAGTACAATATTGTCATATTAGAACCTAATGGTCTGTTAATAAAATATCATTTCATACATTATTTTTATATTAATATATTTATTTTAATATTTTTAAAGTGTTATTCCACACTTTGGATTGGAATTGTCACTAAATATAGTGTCTTAATGAAAATTGGATATATTTAAAAAAATAATTTTAACAAAAAAAAATTAATTTAATATATTTTTAATTGTTTGTACCTCAATTAAAACTCACAGCGCGGCATCGAGTTACGCCACTAAACAACTCAATATATTGAATTGGAATGCGGCGGACTGTATTGACACATTTCTTTTAAATCTTTTGAATATCAAAATCAAATTTCTAAATATTTTCCTTATTATATCCGAATATATGGATGACCTTTCATAGGTTTTGTTAAACGTTAAGATTTGAAAATAATAACCAACAAACGCAACTTGTTACAAATTATAACATGTTTTTAATACTACGAGTATAATAGTATTTTTTTCTTTGTACCCCTCACAAACTCTTTGTACCCCTTTTTATAAAAATTACGTGAATTGAGGGGTATGAATTTTTTTTAACTTCACGCTTTTATCCCGCATAGCATTGTAGACAGAAACACACTCCGTACTTCACTTTCCACCGAATTCTTCTACTCTCTTTATCTTTTACCAGAGCGAGGAAGTGAAAATAATTTAAATATAGTCACTCCCCCGAGTGGGGATCGAACCCACAACCAATCATGTTTACAGTCAGACGATGTCACACTGCGCCACGACCGGCCTCAATGAAATTTGGCACAGTTATATTTTACATAGAGATGGAGTGCAGAATGCGAATATTTATTTAAAAATAATATATAAAATTACACACACTACCATGTGTTTTTTATATACACGTTTAAATGTACAGTATATGTCATACGTTGCTAAGGCAACGCGATGCAAACGCGTCAATGGGGACACTCAATAATTAGTACACTTATATATATATATATATATATATATATATATATATATATATATATATATATATATATATATAAATAAATATATATATATATATATATATATATATATATATATATATATATATCATCTATTGTGCGGTTATTACTTGGAAGAATGATATTGTCCTCTTCATATTGTGTTAATGTTATAATAAATTTACTAAAATAGCGTTAGTCGGTCAGAATTTTGCTCGCGTAGATTTTAATATTTAATTCCATTTTTCCTGTTTTAATAGGAAAATCTCTTAGCTTTTTGTGCTTTTATTAAGAAATCTTTATGTTTCAGCTTTCTACGGCCAAAAATTTTGATTGTATTATTTACTATTTTTAAAGTGTTATTCCACACTAAGGATTAGAAAACATTTTTGAAAAAACGTATAAAAAGCCTTCAGCCTTCTTGGATACCGTCCACGTTGGACAGTATCCAAGAGGCGCAGGTTCAAATCCCGCTGCGTTCAATTAGTTTTGATTGTGTTTTGTTAAGAGATTTTTATATGTCAAAAATAGCTGTGCCCGAATATTTATTATCTCTGAATCTTTATTATATAATTCTAAAACAGCATTACTATATATTCCTTATCACAGCTATCTGCTCTTTAATATTACGTCAAAATTGATCCAGCCGTTCCACAGATTTATTAGAACAAACAGTCAGACAAAAAATTTAAAAAAATGTTATTTTAATATAGCAAACAGACAGACCAATATTACTTAGTTATATCGATTCGAATATATATTATTACTTAAATATAAATAATAGAGATATTTAGGAAACGAAAAACCATAACTTGAACATTTTAAATGAAACTATTTCAACCGGATTAATCGCGTATATTTTGGTATTCGAAAACACATTTTGGACACCTGACGTTTCGAACACTTTACAGTAGTCCGTGGTCGCAGTCTACCTGTGACGCGATTAATCCGGTTAAAATAGTTTCATTTAAAATGTATAAAAATCGCGAAAATCAAAGATCTTATCATAACTTGAACGTTTTTCAAAAAAAATATAGTTTAATATTTATTTAAAAATAGTTTAAATGAATCTTATAATATGTAAAAAATTCCGTACGCATTGCGGTAGTAATGTATATTACAAAAATATATTAAAATTGTACATTTGCATTATTCATATTTACGTTATAAATAATAATAGTACGCTCCAGTCTCTACGGACCATCGCGTATTTTCTCGGAAGGCTTGGCATAATGAGAAATTCTATAATATCCAATACCTGTAGAGATCTGAAAAAAAAATTGTTTATGTTCTATATACATGTTTGTGAGGTCGTTGGTTCGATTTCTGGCTGATTTAATATTATATTTTTCTTATAAACTATATAATTATTGAGTAAAAACAATTTATTGAATACTTAAATTATTTATTGAAAATAAGGCTGATCGTGGCACAGCGTCTGACTGTAAACGCGATCGGTTATGAGTCCGATTCCCACTCGTGGGAGTGATTATATTAAAATTTTTCCATTTTATCGCTCTGGTAAGACAAAGTGCGGCGTTAAATTCCACCACTCAACACACAATATCTCGAATTCGACGGAAAACGGAGTATGGAGTCATGATAATAGGCTAAAAAAATATCTAAATATATTAATCTGATGAAATTAGTTTCATTTTAAATGTATTATTATATCCAAAAATCATTGATGTTATTAATGTTAAGGAAATGATATCAGTTGTAATATATTCATGAACACAATATATCTCGTTAGTGTTAGTTTTACAAACCGGTCGTTTATACAATGTCTAAGTTGCACGCCTACTTCATACTTTGTAGAATGTTGTCAAATGCTAACTAGTGATGTTTTAGGCGTTGGTCTAGAATATGTTAGTACTACTAAATAAGACTTGTTGTCATCTCGGTGCAGTGGTTATAACCACGGTAGTAGTCGATTCTCATACGAAATATTTTTTCCTTATCCACACGCACAGTAGGCTAGACAGAAAGTACCTAGTGTCAAGACACTCCGTTCACTTAACTTTCCATTTAATTTGAGAAATTGCGTGTTGAGTGGTGGAACGCAACGCCACACTTTGTCTTACCAGTGCTAGGAGGTGGAAATAATTTAAATATTATCACTGCCCCTAGTGGGAATCGAACCCACAACCGATTGCGTTTACAGTCAGACGCTGTCCTACGGCGCCACGACTGGCCCCAAACGAAGTAATGATTATATTTAAATTATTTGCATTACTCCACTCTGGTGAGACAAATGGTGTTGAGTACCGTTATTCAAATGTCTCAAATTCAAAAAAAGCGGAGAACGGAGTGTCTTGTCACTAAGTTCTGTGAATGTGTGTTCTGTGAAAGTGAATCTAAAAAAACACAACCTGTCTTATATATTTACTGTTCTTTTTAATTAGTAAGAAAATTAAAGCAATATTGAACGTTTTTTGCTCGTGCAAAGTAAAACAAACGCTAAGTCACCAATTAGTGACTCAGGGTGTGAAGCCAGACAGGCTTGAATTTGGCGCAATTGACATGGAGTGATTGTTTTTTTTTTCAATTTAATTTTTAGTCATATTACTTATGAGAAGTTATTAGTCAAGTTCTTTGTTTAAGTAGTTTCTCTGTTTGATTGTTTATTTAGGCAGATTCACGCTAGATCCTTTTTATTAATAGGAGGGTAGTCAGAGACAGCCTAATGTCAAGACAAGACATGCTTTCCGCTTGAAATCGTGACATTGCGTGTTGATTAAAAAACTCAACATCGTGCTTTGTCTTTCTGGGGGGAAGAATGAAAATACATTTTATATATAATCGAATCCGAAACAACGTTGATGTAGACGCTGGCGTGTGTAACATAAATATATATTTTTATCTAAACCTTAAAATTATCTTTCGCCGCTGTGTTAAGACAAAGTGAGGCGTTGTGTTACACTTTCTGACTACCCCGCAAGGGATAAACAGTGAAGATAAAGCGCGTTCCACAACCCAACATGCAATATCTCGAATTCTTGAGACGCTTCTTAAATTTAATATACATAAATATCTATATACATGAGGCCATACCATACCTACTTGAGACCGGTAGTGGTATAGTGGGACATCCTGTGACTGTAAACGCGATCGGTTGTGGGTTCGATCCCTACTCGGGGGATTGTTGATATTCTAATTATTTTCACTTCCTCGGTCAGTTGAGAAAAAATGTTTAGAAATCGGTGGAAAGCGAAGTACGGAGTGTCTTGTGTGAGGCTAAAAAAATACTTACTTGTTATAACTTAACGATGATAACCTCAACTGTTAAAATAACAAGAAATACTATTTCAGATGCCAACCAACATAAAAGTGTGTGACCCATAAAATTTCATGACAAAACAAAACAAAGATCAAACTGATTATTTTATACGTAACTGACGTGACTTAATACTGTTTCCACACAGCGAATGTAGGCGGATGACTTCTTGTGAAACTCGCGGGTTAATCCAAATATATACGTATATATGTATGAATAATTATAAAATAAACGATACCATGGTTCAGTGGAACAGCGCCTAACAGTAAACGGGATTGGTTGCAGATTCGATTCTCAATGGGAGTAATGATTATATTTGAACTTCGTCCACGTTGTAATTCAACGTGGCGACATCTAGCGATACTCATTTTATAATTCTAATACAAAAGACTAAGTTACTCCTAATTACATCAGCTATTTGCCAGTGAAAGTCTCGTCAAAATCGATCCGGCTGTTCCAGAGATTAGCCAAAACAAACGAACACACAGAAATGTTATTTTTGTATAGTTACTTGTATGTAAAAAGCGATTATTTTAATATTACAAACAGACTCCGAGCTTTTATTTATATGTTTAGATCATTATCATTTATTCGTTCTGGAAAAACAAAGCCCGGCGTTCACTTCACGCTTTTAAACCTGCATAGCATGGTAAACAAAAGTATCTAGTGTCAGGACACTCCGTACTTCGCTTTCCACTGAATTCGAGACATTGCGTGTTGTGTGGTGGAAACTCAACGCGCACTTTATCTTACTAGAGCGAAGAAGTGAAAATAATTTAAATATAATCACTCCCCCGAGTGGGGACCGAACCCACAACCGATCGCGTTTACAGTCAGACGCTGTCACACTACGCCACGATCGTTATCATTAACATATAATATTTCTAGTTTTTTTTTCATTATAAGTTCTGTGACTACCGCTATAATAACAAAGCGTGAAGCTCCTTAACACAAACACACTGTCCTACTAAGCCAAATTAGCTTTTCAAAGTATTTTGTAATTATCTAATCCAATACGAAACTCTTCCTATGTCGGGTTCATAATTGAAAAATATTACATAAATATATTATTATACACAATTTATGTAAAGTGGCTGTACCGTGTGAAGGCTTTCATCGAGACAATAGAGATCTGATAACCATTGTGTGCCTCAATATTGAAAATGTTATGATTTCACGACGATGTGTGTATAAAAAAATATTAATATGTGAAGCAAAATCTTTGTACCTGGGGTAGGTACCTGGGGTAGGTATTTTACGAAAATTATGCGAATAGAGGAGTATTAAATTTGGCACAGTTATAGTTTATATAGAGAAGTAGCTCAGAATGCTGATTTTTTTTAATAATAATGCATAAAAATATAAATAAGGCCTATCGTGGTGTATTGGGACAACATTTGACTGTAAACGCAATCGTTTGTAGGTTCGATCCTCATTCGTGGAATGATTATATTTAAAATTATTTTCACTTCCTCGCTCTGGTAAGACAAAGTGCGGCGTCGAGTTCCACCACAAACACGCTACAGAGTATCTTACACTAGGTACTTTCTGGCGTGAAGTTAAAATAAATATGTTACACATTGTAACATACTGTTATGTTTCACGTTTATATAAAGTGACATACACGTCGCTAAGGCAACGCGTTGTTAACGCGTCAACAGGATATCTAATAAATGTAATTTACTCAGTAGCTCATATTTTTTTTGTTATTTTTATATATTAATTAGATATATTAATTGCGTATATTTTGGTATGCGAAAATGCATTTTTGAAAACCAGACGTTTTGATTACTTTACAGTAGTCCAAAGTAACAGGTAGACCTAGCTGCAATTACCAAAATATAATTTTAAAAATTATATAGACGGTTTAAATGAAACTATTTTAAATGGATTAATTGCGTATTAATATAAAGATTAATTCTTTTCAAACAGTTTTATTTAAAATGTGTAAAAATCCAACATATTATTATATAGATATAATTAAAACAACAAATAAAAAGGCCATTATCGCCATGTAGTGCCATACAACTAAAGGAAAACTATGTAGCTCAGAATGGAATAGCAAGTTTTTCATAGAATGTTTTAATCAATGTTAAAATGATTAACTTTAATATAGAAATAACCTTTATATTACAGTATATGGTGTTTACATATATATGCTTGTACAAACAGGTACGTCAGGGCGAATTGGAAAGTGGAAGACAGAGAGTTTTAACACTGCTTATTGCTCAAAGAGAGAAATTTAAATTTAGTTATATCTCATATTTTTCAAACCTCTTTTTGTAAAGGTAAAAGTTATTGAAATCACTTTGTAAATAAAGAGAATTATTTTTTAGTAGAAATTATAATATATTTATACAAATAGTGCGTGTTGAGCGACGTAACTTAACGCCGCATTTTGTCCTAAAAATTATATATATATATATATATATATATATATATATATATATATATGTTCTTATATATATATATACAAAATATATAATGTTCTCATATATATATACGAAACTCAACGCCGCGGATTACCCTAAAAATTACGATAATATAATCTCCTTAAATACATATAGCGTGTTGAATGAAGATGTCCTACCACAGCGGAAGAATAAAATAAATTAAATATAATCATTACAGAGACTATATATTAAGTCCAAAATGCTATATATATATATATATATGTATATATATATATATATGTATATATATATATATATGTATATATATATATATATATATATATATATATATATATATATATATACCAATTGTTTATGAAGAACCACAAGGAGGAACGTATTTCCAATAAACAAACTGATATCAGCATTATTCACCATTTGCGTTACTTTTCCGTTATCGACTCATTTCGTCTTACTTGTTATAGTGTCATCAAATAATTTAGACGTATGTGTAACTATTATTGGAATTACAAGAAAAATATATAACGCCTATAGGTTTTAGGCATAAAGAAGAGAGAATTAGATTACCTAGTTTTTCGTTTATCCACTAGGTTTAAACAATTTGCTTGTTATGGACAATTATTTATTGTGCTTTATTATAAACCTAGAATTTCGTTAAAATTAATTTAATTTTTGTATTTAAATTAAAAAAAATAACAAAATTATTTATATTTTCAATCGATTTTGTTCTTTACACAGTCAACCAATGTTAAGTGCCAACTTACTTATAGATGAACTTCGAAGTAAATGAATTTTAAAGCAAAGTGCAAAAGTGACGAAGTGTTACTCTTTATACACTTATGTGGAGTATAAAAAAATGTGCTGTTTTGTTACGTCCTAAAGTGTTTATTATATATTTAAAAAATGTGTTTATAACAATCGATTGTAAAGTGCCGCTGGTATGAGTCAATGGAGGAGGAGGTTCCTTTGGGTGTCGGAATCAAAGCTTGGTCGGTTATGGGTACGTCAATATGAATTATATTATTTTACTATTTTTAAAGTGTTATTCCACACTTAGGATTAGAAAATGTTTTTTTAAGAAACGTAGAATTTCGATGCAGCCGGTAGTAGAACGCATGGCTTAGCGGTTAGAGGGTTTCGACGGTTTCCAAGAGGCGAGGTTTGGAATCCCGCTGCGTTCAAATTTATATACGTTTTTTTTAAAAATATATTATATTGTTTTTATAGTACATATAATGTTTTAATTCTTTTCATTTTTCTATCTCGCAGCCCAGGCACTGAGCGAAATCTAAGCTGGAAAAAGCGTAGTAACACTTTCCCAACAATATTTTTTATTTTTTTTTATTTATACTCTTTATATTAAGTCTTCTTAACTTCTCAGCCAACGTTTACAAAAATATAAATAAAAACTTAGTTCCGGCCAGAAGTCGGATATGCCATTTTTTTTTATTTTTCGTATATCACCTTGTAAACTTTGATTATATTGTCCTTATTTTGCAATCTAATCGAATTCGAGACACCGTATGTTAAGTGGCGGGAAAATGAAAATAATTGAAATATAATTATTACTCCATATAGGAATTGAACCCGAAACTGCGCGACGACCGACCATTATTCTATACATATATTATATTAAATACTTTACATTTCAAAAGTACTTTAAAAATAATATCGAAAAGTTAACATAATTTGTAAATCAATACAATTTTTATACCAATACTTATAAAGCGGCTTCCAGCTCTAATATAATTTATAAGTGACAAATTCCAACAGAGAAGTACTAAAAGGATTCTGTTGGAATCAATTTACCTACTTCCAGACATAAATTTAAGAGGAAACGACCGTACAATATAACAATAACAGGATATTAAAATCCGTTCTTAGTTGCCAATGTGTTTGAGCTAAATAATGATTATTATGAATTCTAATGAGGCCGGTCGTGAGACAGCGTATGCCTATAAACGCGATCAATTGTGGGTTCGATTCCCACTCGGGGGAGTGATTATATTAAAATTGTTTCCATTTCGTCGCTCTGGTAAGACAAAGTGCGGCGTTGAATTCCGCCACTCAACACGCAGTTTCTTGAAATCGACGGAAAGCGGTGTGTCTAGGTGTCTTTAGTGACTTTCTGTCTTCTGACTCTCTTTTGTCTGCTTTGCGAGTGAAAGCGAAAAGCTAAGAAATTCTAATTCTATTAAACATGAATCAGCTGTTTAGGTTTTCTTGATATTTCTAATGATCATTGTGGAACAAGAGGGCAAGGTCTGACTGTCATTGAAAAAAAATATTCGCAACACGCAATGTCTGAATTTCGGGTGGAACGCAGTCAACGGAGTGTCTTGACACTGCATTGTCTCTGACCTTGCTATGCAATATGAAGAGTAAAGCTGCTCTCTTTTCTCTCTTGACTATATTTATAATATGTTGTGTAAATTAATAGTATAATTATTTGAAACTATACTATACATGATTAATACAAAATAAGGTTGGCGTTATCACCGCGTAAAATACGTGTTGCCTTAGTAACGCTTGTCAGGTTAAACCAAAGTGTATGCCGAAGACATGACAGTATGTGATATGTATATCTAATGTATTATTATTAAAAAAATATTGAAAAAGCCGATCGTGGCGCAGTGGGACAGCGTCAGATTGTAAACGCGATCGGTTGTGGTTTCGATCCCCACTCGGGGGATTGATTATATTTAAATTATTTTCCCTTCCTCACTCTGCTAAGACAAAGTGTGGCCTTAAGTTCAACCATAATGTCTCGAATTCGGTGGAAAGTGAAGTACGGAGTGTCTTGACACTAGGTACTTTCTGTGTACCCTGCTTGCGGGACAAAAGCGAGAAGCCAAAGAAGTTACCATTTTTCATATTACTTTGTCTTCATAATTTTTAATAAATAATTATAAATAATCTTTCGTTTAGGTATTAATATTATGAAAGAGATTAGAATGTGTTTAACATAGATGATGATAGTGAATTCGATTTCTACCTGATATATTAGGTAGAAATCGAAACAACTATTTCACATATGGTTTCTAACGAGGCTGTAAATTCTATTCTCACTCTGGATCGGAGGAATGTTTAAAATAATCTCTTCCCAGCTCTGGTAAGACAAAGCGCGGGGATGTGTTCCGCCACTTAATACGTAATTCAGCGAATTCAGACGAAGAGCAGCGAACGCAGTATCTTGACACTATGTTGTCACTTCCCTTTCCCTTGCGGCGTTGATTTAAAAAAAACAGTGTTTTGACACTAGTTTCTGTCTCTCCCCTATGTTTTTTTTAAATTATTATTTATTTTAACTATCCCATGAAATATATTCAATGCATTTTATTAGTAATTTCTATATAAATGTAGTTTTTAAGTTTCAAGTTTCAACGGACGGAAGCGATAGCCTTATCGCATCCCTTCATTGACACAATTCGTAAAACTAATAAACTTTGATTTTGCTTACTTACTTGTTTAAACACACTGGGCAGTGATTGCTTTACAATATAATCCAAGGTTATTTAAAACATATAGGAAGTATATACGTTTTTTCAAAAATGTTCTTTTATCCTAAGTGTCTTTTGTTTAACCATTGAAAATCTCTCTACAAAGATGCTAACATCATAAAAAATAAGTTGTAACAAACGTATAAGAATTTCGATACAGCCGGTAGTACAACATATGGCTTAGCGGTTAGAGCGCTTAAACGATTACCAAGAGGTGCGCGTTTGAATCCTGCTGCGTTCAAATTTTTATTCGTTTTTCAAAAATGTTTTCTAATCCTAAGTGAGGAATAACACTTTAAAAATAGTAAAATATTTCAACATAGTTAAAGTCTTAAATAAACTGAATAAAATTACTAGTTGATCGTTAACTTAAAAATATCTAGACATTTTGTATGTACATGAACAACAAGTAGTTATTAGGTTTTTTTCTTCTGACCATTTTAAAGTCATTATGAAAAAACGTATAAAAATTTTTGAACGGAGCGGGATTCGAACCCGCGCCTCTTGGATACCGTTGTATGGTAGTAGAACGCATGGCTTAGCGGTCAGAGCGCTTGGACGTTATCCAAGAGGCGCGGGTTCGAATCCCGCTGCGTTCAAAAATTTTTATACGTTTTTTCATAAATGTTTTCTAATCCTAAGTGTGGAGTAACACTTTAAAAATAGTAAACATTTTAAAGTCATTTAGTATATGGAAGCGTAACTCAACCTCGCACTTTGTTCCATTTTTTATGGTATACCGTGTAAGCTTTTAATTATAATTATTTCGTTATTATTTGTAAGTATACATATATAGTGTCAGTTTTAAAGAAAAATACTCATGGCCTGCAATTGAATAATAACAAGAGTCAAGAGGATATGCAGAGAGAATAGAGTAAAGTTACTCCGTTTGTCTCCTTCGAGACATTGTTAAGTGGCGGTACTTAACGCCGAGCTTATTCATCATAAGTAGAGCAGTTAAATTTTACATGCAATTAAGTTATTTTAGTTTCATTTAAAACAAAATATTTTGTTCATCAGGCGGAGCTAGTAGCGGCGGTAAGGCGACGTGGGAGAGGCGACAGTGACGATGATGAAGACGATGGCCTTCCTCGCAGTCCTCCAGCGTCACCGCCCACTGATAAAGCAGAAAATGTATGTATTTCAACAAGTTAATTTTTCTACTTACTGATACTGCTTTTTGCAAAATAGACAGAAATTATATACCTATTATAAATAGACAATGTTCTTAATTCTTTAAGGGATATATATATATATATATATATACATATATATATATATATATATATATATATATATATATATATATATATATATATATATATATATATTGACGGAACTTAACGCTGCGAATAGGGCTATAGGCGAATAGATAACGAACCTTCCTACCATCACTTCCAGTTGTATGTTTCTGGAATTTCTGTTGGTTTGTTAATGTTTATCTATAAGTATTTTATTTTTGCTTGTACTAGCGACATCTATGATTGTTTTCTAACATTACTAATGTCATTGTCGGCCTGGTTAGTGCTTTCTATATTTGATAGATGGCGCTACAAACAAGGTGATTGTACTTATATATACTTTAATGTCATTTAAATGATAATTAACGTCTCTTTATACTTATTTTAGTATAAAAAATAAATTAACGTTTTAAATTTGATTGCTAAATCTTTGAATTGTTCCAGTTTTGATTTTTTAATATGTAATACAGTGTAGGTTGTTTTATATTAAATATGAAGAACGGACAGTATTCGATTTTTTTACCTACTTTCTGATATAAGGCATAATTATGATACAGTAAGGCGTATCTATAGAAGGATAGAAAATACCTTGAGTTACCTAAAGCATTTCTACTTAAGCGAATTTTGATTTGACATAAAGAAGTTAAATTTCATTCTTATAAAACACAATGTGTGTGTATTTTTAAAATTGATACTTATATTTCTTCGAACTACAGAGGTATGAGATAAATTTCAAATAACCAGGTTGTAAAGGTATATTGAGTCTAAGTCGAATATTGCTATATTTTATTGACTTATCAAGGGAAAATCTTATAATAACGGCTTACAGGGACTCACTGATTAATTTATCTTATACTTAGAGGGTTGATTTCCAGTAATGGTAGTTTTGTTGTATGAAGGGAAGGAAACATAACATTTTTTGGAAATTACAAGTTGCTGTAATAACAAATTACTTCAACAAATGTAAGTAATTAATGTAAAAATATTATTATCATATTTAAAAATTAATTCGTTACCCTGGTAGTAGTTGTAAGAACACCTAATTGTTGCCATGAAAATATTAATATATGAGGGTCGTGGCGCCGTGTGACAGGGTTTGACTGTAAACGCGACCGGTTGTGGATTCGATTACCACTCGGAGAAGTATTTATGTTTAAATTATTTTCACTTCTTCACTCTGGTAAGACAAGTGCGACGTTGAGTTGCGCCACTCAACACATTATCTCAAATTCAGCGGTAGGCGAAGTACGGAGGGTCTACTCCGTACTTCACCAAGACACTAGGTACTTGTAGTGTCTCAACACTAGGTACTTTCTGTCTACCCTGCTATGCGGGATAAAAGCGTAATCAAATATATACATATCTTCCGCTACGACACCGCTTACTTGACCGCAATACAGGATATTTAATTACAAAAATCATGTAAAACAGTTTTAAAATACATTAATTATCATCAAAATCGTTTAACCAATTAAATGTATTTTTTTATAATTAATTAACTATTTATGTTTATATAGTTTATCTTGACATTACTTTCTCATTTCCTGTTGCTAGTTAGAATTACTTGTGATACATATTTTTTAATGAAGCCAACGTGGCGCAATGGGACGACGTCTGACTATAAACGCGATCGGGTGTGGGTTCGATTTCCACACGAAGGAATACTAATATATATAAAATTTGTTTTCATTTTCCCGCTTTGATATTGCGGTCGATCGATATTGCGGAAATCAGTCATCGGAGTGCCTTGACACTACGCTTTCTTAGACTACCTTGCTTATGCGTTATTTTAGCTTCTTTTTTTAAATCAAATTTATTTAGAAGATATATGACAGCCTTATATAAATCTTATTTTAGACTGTGAGTGTTGATAATTTACATTAGGGCTCATCTATTATTAAGATGTTAAGATGAGAACACTGTATGAATAGGTTAGTTAAAGGTTGAAATCTACTTGCAACATTTATTATGTACATTTGCTTTGGGTGAATTACAAACCTTATAATCCTATTTATATATACGAAAAAAAAATCAAGAATACTTTAAGTCTCAAGGGAATATCAAAATGCTTAATGTTTAGTTTCTGCTCCTAGTAGCTAGGCTGTACGTTATAAGATCTTTGATTAATAACGTACAACCTTATAAATGAAACTATTTTAAACGGATTAATCGCGTATATTTTGGTATGCGAAAATAGTCAGTTTCACAGGCGGATGGTCTATCTGTGACCACGGACTACTGTAAAGTGTTCGAAGCGTCAGGTTTCCAAAAATATATTTTCGAATACCAAAATATACGCGATTTCTTTAAAAATGATCATTTAATTATTTTCTACGCAATGCTCCAACTAATAGTTAGGGGTTCGATATCATTATCACTACTGAGGCTTTTACGAAATAATATAAATAAAAAAAGCTAGCTTTGTTTTAAATAGTACCTATTAATTTTTTACATTTTTGCTCTTTGAAACAAGTAAAATAAGTGGAGAGTATCACACCTTTTCCATTAGACTTCTAAATATATTATTTACGATTTCTTTCACTGTATCCAGTGCATTAGGGTAGTCAGAGACAACCTAAAGTCAAGTTGCCAAAATTGAGACATTGCGGGACGAATGGCGGACTCAATGCCGCGCTTGGTACCATAGCGATTAATGAAAATATTAAATATAATCATTTTCCCGAATAAGAACTTTGGCTCAATTTAATTTTTCGACTTATTAAGGGTAAATATTATAAGAACGGCTTACGGGGACTTTCTGATTATTTTATCTTATACCTAGAGGGTTGAGATTTCCAGTAATGTAGGTTTTGTTGTATTGTTTTTTGCGATTTATGATAATTTTTTATATAATCATTTTCCCGAATGAGAACCGAATCTTCTTTCTTTTTTTAATTTTTTTTACAATGCCTCTATTTCTTTTCTATTTCTGTGATAGACAGTGAGTTGTGAAATTATTCATATCAAATATTATATTATGATTACCATATGGGAAATATATGCAGAGTAAACTCCCAATTGAGGCCTAGTTATAAGTAGCCAACTATGTAATGTTATTAAACATTCAAATTACATTCAAGGCCGATCGTGACGTGATGGGACAGCGTCTAACCGTAGATACGTTTAGGCGTGGGTTCGATTCCCACTCGGGGAAGTAATTATATTTTAAATTATTTTCACTTTCTCGCTCTGATAAGACAAAATGCAGCGTTGAGTTCCACCACTCAACACGCAATGTCTCGAATTCAGTGGAAAGTGAAGTACGGAGTGTCTTGACACTAGATACTTTCTGTCTATCCTGCAATGCCGGATAAAATTAAAGCTAAAAAAATAATAACATTCAATTCAATAATAAAAAGGAAAAAAGGTACAGACCTAGTTCGTAGTGCAATAATTTTGTTATTAAAAAAATCCTACAAACAAAACGTGACACCTATTCTAAAGAGATTAACGTCATTGCGAATCTGTTTTTATTCATAGATATATATATATATATATATATATATATATATATATATATATATATATATATATATATATACATACACACGTAAACGCTTTCATTATTATGTAAATCCAATACAAGGCAAAACCATGTAATGTAGCGTTACCAATTAAGGCTTTACGTTATCTGTGCGATAGGCAGTCTAGCCGCGACCTTTGCTTTAGACGCACGCGCGGAAAAAAAGCATTTGACAGCTGGAGAATGTTCTTCTTTTGAATATTAGTGACAGTTTAGTTTTTATTGACAGTGATAGAATATAATAGTGTTATAGTGTTTATAGTGTAGTGTAAAAAAATAGTGTTGTTTAAAATCAGTTATAAAAAAATTAACAATATATCTTAAATTATTATTCATAATAATTAATTAAAAATACTTAATTAATTTTAAAAAATAAAAATATAATTAATTTTAAATAAGGTAACAAACAATTTTGTACTGTTAAAAGTTTAAAGACGGAATAGTTAGAAAAAATTTGCTGACACGACTCTCTGTTTTTCGCTTTTAGCCAAAGTGAAACACATGATTAGACACGCCAATCAGATCAATCAGGTCAATCAGATCAGAAAGCACGACAATATTTTTTAATTTAAAAAAATCATAGATATTACTATAATATACTTGTAGAGAAACTATTAAAAATTAATAATTTAATAACAAATATTATAACATTGTATTTTACCGTACAAATATAATTCTCACGCACATTTCTCGTTCGGAAATCACTAAAAAAACATTAAGTGACATAGAAAGCCGATCTTCTAGCGGTTTATGCGGAATCGTTCATTTTTTTTAATCTAGTTATGAATTACCTGACGTGACTTTAATAATTATTTTTATCACAAAATTTGTCTTTCTTTCACAATATTTATTTACTTTATACATATAAGATGGGCTTCCTTAAACTATAACAACTTAGTGTCAAGACACTCCGTTGTCTGTTTTCCGTCCAAAATCGAGACATTTCATGTTGAGTGGCGAGCTCAACGCCAATTTTTGTCTTACCAAAGTGGAAAAATAAAATAAATTTTAATATAATCATGTCTTTGAGTGGGATCGAACCCACAACCAATCACGTTTACAGTCAGACAATGGAAATAATATTCGTATTATTTAAACATAACAAAGAACTAGTGTTGCCGCAGTTAGAAAGAGATATGCAAAAATTAGATATCTAAGTTTATTTTATTCAATGAGTGTCTAGACTCTACGCTTTCTCTGACTATCCTGCTATACTGGATAAAGCGTGACGCTATTTTTTATCCTTGTACAAAAATCTTAAATGTTAACATATTGGAAAAGCAACACAAAGCGAGAATTTCTCCTATGCCTTATTGTGAGAAACAGCAAGTCATATAGAAATTTTAAAGTTTATAAACAGACATATGGATGTTTATTTTTACAATATAACTATAATATATAAACTGAAATTAAGCCCATAGTGGCGCAGTGTGACCGTGTCAGTGCAAACGCGGTGTGTGCGAGTTCGATTTCCTCAAAATGAAACTATTTTAATTTAAATATAAACATTTTTGGAAACCCGAAGTTATATTAATAATATAAAATAATTATATCGATCTACCAACAAACCAACCTTTTTATATTGTCGACAGACAAATGCCACCTCAGCCTATCCGTGTTCACGAAGTACTTACTATAATGTGTTCAAAACCATAAACATAATGTCGTATACCAAAATATACGCGGTTAAATAATTTAAATATCATCACTCCTCGAGTGGAAATCGAAGCCACAATCGATCGCGTTTACAGTCAGACGCAGTCCCACTACGCCATGACCGGCCTCAATGAATTAAAAACGCTTAATTCAATTTATTTCTTAACTCCTAACACAAGCTTACACTTCTAACAGTTTTAACGTCGCGTTCTAGCGGTACGTAAAAGAGTGTGAAAACACGTGTATAATGAGAGAGCATTAAATTATACAGCTATATGAATAAAACGGCAGATTGGATATCTGAATTTTTTTGCATAATAGACAATGTACGAGAACAGTTTTAGTGACTTGTAGTGTCATGACACTTAGTGTTTTGGGTCACTTAGTGTTCAGTAATAAAATTTCTACATATTTTCTTTTGATTTTAGTGTTGTAATAAGCACATTTTTAATTCAGTTTGACATTTTTAGGCAAGTCGAACCAAGTGTTCAACACTTTAACAACGTATTCAAGATTTCACATATCGAGTGGTGAAGCTTAACGCTGTGTTTTGACCAGTGTCATACCAGAGCGAGGGGATGATAATCTTTTAAATATATATTTTTTTCCAATATATCGAATCCTTAACCATCTAGTTTACACTCTGAGTCATTGTGCGCAAAAGCCTTATTTTATTGTTATTAATTTTAGAATTTCATATTGCTACAGACATGCCTTCAGCTGTAACGATCTACTTAAGCAACTTTAAATTATATTAATTTCTTAAATGTTCAATTTTACGTAAAGACTTATTTTCTTAAGGAAATTTGTTATTTATATTTGTATATTAAAATTATAAATAAAATATTGACTATTCACATCCTCGCTCTGGTAAAACAGCGCGGCGTTGAGTTCCACCACTAAACACGCAATGTCTCTATCACGGTGGAAAGCGAAGTACGGAGTGTCTTGACACTAGGTAATTTCTGTCTAAACTATCTACGTCTTTTTAGCGTAATTATTTTGGACCTTCTTTTCTTACTTACTGATTCGTAATTTACATCGTAACAAATACTTATAAGTCTCTGCTTCTGAGAAAACAAATGTCTTATATTTTTTTTTAATAATTTGAAATATTGTATGACGTAAAATGCCGCTCATAGGAATCCTGAGAATTCCTCCTTTCTTCCTCTCAGAGTATCACGTCACAATCCCCTAGAAACCGACACGCTAAGTTTTATTTATTTATTCATTAGGCAAGCCAACGTAACATACGTATATAATATATATGAAAAACACACATTGTACATGACACTTATGGGTTAGCTCAAGACGATTAAGGATTAAAAAAAAACAATCTTACTTAATATAATACCCAAATAATAATAATAAATGAAATCTAATAAACTCTAGACCAAAAAGTACATCGACGATCAATAGTAAAATACCAAAAGCAACAGAATAAAAAATATTTAAAAAAAATATAAGTAAATAATTATACACAATAGGCTAATATTTGTCTGTCAGTCACACACTAACCAATTTTCAATAATATTTTCTAGTTCTAAGTGTGGAAAAACACTTTAAAAATAGTAATTATTAAAATAAAATCGCAACCTCTCTTGCTAAACGATTATCTCTTAATAATCTTAAAGTAGTAGAAATTTGTAAAAATCTCTCTGCAGAGATGCTAACAACAAAAATAAGTTGTAATAAACGTATAAGAATTTCGACGCAGCTGGTAGTAGAACGCATGGCTTAGCGGTCAGAGTGCTAGGACGGTATCTAAAAGTTGCGGGTTCGAATACCGTTGCGTTCAAATTTTTATAAGTTTTTTCAAAAATGTTTTCTAATCGTAAGTGTGGAATAACACTTTAAAAATAGTAAATATTAAACCAATTGGTTCTATTGACTGAGTACTAAAAAAGGAGATTCTCAATTCTTTCTTTTTAATGAGTGACCCGATTTTGATGAAACTTTTCTTATATGATAGCTAGTGCGTTTAATGTTAGTTATGTCATATAGATAGTTTAAATCCAGACACCAAAGTCAAAATTGTCAGTTATCAACTTAAATATAGATAATTATTTTGATGATTGTTCCTTCTCTTTACTAATTAGTGGATAGTACTTAGACCTGGTTTTCTAACATTAAAATATTTGTTAATAAATATACATAAAGTAAGTCACTATTTATTATATATATAAATTACGTCACAATTTTTTTTTATCAGCACTAAAAAAATTCTCACTTATATCATTACTCGTCTTCTCTGATCGGCTAAGTTCCAGTTACTTGGTAATAAGGCTGTGACCGAATGAAATATAATACCAGCTGAATTGAGGTTAAGGGTGCGATCACACGGTGTTCACGGTATGTGGACAACTGTATAACGTATAAACACTATATAAATTCTACTTGTATTGATGCGGAACCTAACGCTGCACTTTGTTAAACAAGGTCAATTTTTTTTTACTTATATATAATAATACTATATTTGTTATATAAGCTAACTAGTATAGTATATGATGCATATATATATATATATATATATATATATATATATATACACACATATGTATGTATGTAGATATGCACGTATACTTTTATTGTGAGTGGGAGCAATGAAGGTCTTCTAATTGTTTTTTTTTTCAAGTACGACACATTGATTGTAAATTATACTAATAACTAACTACATGCTCTTTTGAAAACAATATTTATATAATTTTTTATACATTACAATTAAGAAGTTAGACGTAGTGTAGCGAAAATAATTATTATATTTTAAACTAAAAATATTACTCCCAGTGTCATTGGAATTTATTAGATGTTCCGTTTACGCGTCGCTATAGCAACGTGTGTGACGACGCTTTATATAAACGTGTATGTAAAACGTATTTTTTTAATTACTTTATTGTGCCTACATTTTATACATTATTTTAAAAAATATTAACATTATGCCCTCCTTCTCTATATTATTTTAACAGTGTCAAATTTCATACATTTTATCATTTTTTTTAGCTTCATGATTTTATCCCCCGTAGCGGGGTAGACAGAAAGTACATAATGTTAAGACACTCCTTACTCCGATTTCCACCAAATTTGAGACATTGCGTCACCAATCAATGGTGGAATTCAACGCCGCGCTGTGCCTAACCAGAGCGAAAGATTGAAAACAATTTTAAATATAATCCGTTCTCCCTAGTGGGAATCAAACTTACAACCGATCGCGTTTACCGTCAGATGCTGTCCCACTGTGTCACGATCGGCCTTGTATTATTATATTGATAAATTTAAGAAAAAACGCATTATCTATGTACAAACATACATACATACGGGCGTTATAATAAAATTATTTTTATTCGGCTCAACCGATCAGGGAAGATCAGTGTCACGTTACCCGCAAATCCACGGTGACTGCGAGCTGCGGTGAGGGGAGTTGGGATATCCTTTGATTAAATTAATGTTTGTTGTACAACTTTTATACATTTGCTACGATAATTCCTAATTGTATTTGCGTGTCATTTAAAAAAATAAATAATAAGCAGCTTTCTCTTTATCATGTGTTAACGGAACTCAACGCCGCGCTTTGTATTATAAGGGGATATTATAAATTGTGTACTTGTTAATTTTTTTTCCTTTTTTCTCTATATAAACATGAATGAGTTTACGAAATTTATACTCTACATCTGAATATTTTTTTGTAAAAATGCAAATTTTTTTTAAAATATTAATATGATAATATGTTGTATTTTTTATAACGAAATTGTGATGTCGAATTGATTTTTAATACATGAAATAGAAGATCTAGGCCGGTCGTGGCGCAGTGGGACAGCATGTGACTGTAATCGCGATCGGATGTGGGTTCGATTCCCTCTCGGAGGAGTGATTATATTTAAATTATATTCACTTCCTCGCTCTGGTAAAAGACAAAGTGCGGCGTTGAGTTCCACCACTCAACACGCAATGTCTCGAATTCGGCGGAAAGCGGAGTACGGAGTGTCTCGACACTAGGTACGTTCTGTCTATCCTGCTCTGCGGGATAAAAGAGTGAAACTAAAAAAAAATATAAGATAAATATTTGAAACAAAAAAAACATTATTCGATTTACAAAAAAAAATTGGAATCACAATCAAGGATGTCAGCAACATCTCAATCGAGATAAATATCTCGCTTATCGCTTCTATCAATGAATATTTTTCATATTGTACAAACTTTTTGTTTGAATATATTTCCATTTCTTCATGTTACGTACAATGTTTTGGACAAATGCTGTCAACGAAGTGTCTTGACACTAGGTTGTCTGCGACTACTATTATACGTTTTTTTCAAAAATGTTAACTGCTAATTCTATTGTAAAATGTTTAAATTTGTTAGTATTAACAATATAATATTAGTATTAATAATACTTGCTTGTTATTTTGTGTTAAGATTCTTAATAAATATATTTACTTTTATCCTATCTCCCATAGTATTATGGAACTAATAAAGTATGTATTGAAAAGGAGCTCGACTACAACTGGATGACTAACAGACAATTTATAGTGTCTTCACTTAATCAGTCGTTGAAAGCTAAAAGGCATATTAGGCAGTGATGTGAATAGCCTTAAGGAAGTATTAATTAACATAATAAAAGGACCATTTAGGGTAATATAGATTTTCAATTATTATTAAAATAGAATATATATATATATATATATATGTCTCCTATTTTTATAATGTATATAAAGCGAGTAGGAAGCACTTGGACTGCCTTATTTGAAATGAAATCGGCTTAGTGACGTGCGCTAGTTTATCTCTTTAAGTGTTTACGTCATAAACGTGTCGATAATCGAAGGTGGTCTCATGATGCACTTGAAATTTGTTGAACTAAATTGAATATAAATATATAAAGGGAAATATACATGATATTTTTTTTCTTTATCTACATTTAGGCATCAATTAAAGAAAATATAGTCTCACTGTATTGACCCATTTCTATCGTGTGATTTACTTGACATTTTGAACACGTGTTCGAATCCAGAGGAAATATATTTTTCTCATATCTTAAGCCTAATGTTTTCGCTAGGAGTGGACGAGAACATATTGCTAAGCGTTCAATTAGTTTTAAACTAATTAAATTTCAAATAAAATAATTTTAAATTTTAATCTCAATAACTAACATATAATAAAATCTCTTTTAAAGTATTATATAGTTTTATTACTAAAAATTTTTTTTATAGCAGGGCTATAAAAAAAAATAAACTAAAGGTGTCAAGACACTCCGTTTCCCACTTTCTGTCTGCATTCGAGACATTGTACATATTAGTGACAAATCTATTATTTACTCCGTATATAGACAACAAAAGCTTTAGCATTCCTATCATTGACCTCTTTAACCTACAGTACTTTACCAAGGTTTTGGTCCTCCCACTCCCTCCCACGTTGTAGCGAACACTACTGAATATGGTCATAGAGATGTCTTAATGATGATGACTCGAGAGACGCTTTGCCTTCGCTTAACTAGGTTATAACCAATGCTTTTACTGTTATTATTAGACTGTATTTGGGAAAAACTGGTTTTGAACGGGGAATAATTAGTAGCGGGTTCCAATTTCGATATATAAAATGTAATGTATGTATTTTTTTTTATTTCGCCACTCTAGTAACTTTGTTCTGGGCACTAGGTTTTCTACGACTACCCTGATAATAACTAAAGAACGTGAAAAATGTACCATATTAGTACTATTTTTAATAACTATATTTAAATTTTTTTTAATTATTTAAACTTTAAAAATAAGAAAAACTACGTAATTTATAAAGATGAAACAGTAAAATGTCGATAGCTAGTACAACACTATGATAAAATTTAACCGAGGGGTCTGTGTTGTTACGATGACCGACGAGAAAACTAATTTAACAATTTGCGATTTGCTTATTTCCCCTATCAAATATATATATATATATATATATATATATATATATATATATATATATATATATATATATATATATATAAAACTTCGTTGTAACTACATATATAGGCTAAGATGATATATAAACATAGAGGCTAAATAACTAAATAGAGCAACTAAATAGAGAATGTCATATATTAGTATCAGTATCGATAGCCTTATATTTAATAATTTTATATATTTCTAATACATTATTATAAAAAATATTGACTTTTTATATGTTTATAAGTTGTAACTTTGCCGAATTTCACACTCCTGATTTTCGTAAGGTTAATTGTCATAAAAAAGGTCGATAGTTGTTTTTCTTTGTTCTTTGAATACCTTTACATAAGAATTTACAGTATAGAGCACGTCCCATCACAGACCACTGACATAATGTTTTTAAAATATGATTAAAAGTACAAAACAGAGTGCTTGATCACTAGCTGACAGTATAACCACAATAAACGGTAAATAATTTCTTATACTTAGAAAGGTCAATAGGCAACCCTATTCATAGTGTCTCAGGTCACTAGCTACTAAGTCTTCATATTGATTTAGCTTAAGACGGCTTAAAACTTGTGTGACCTAAGGCTTTTAATTTTTTAAATAACATTTTTGTTATCTAAAAAAATTGAACGCGGTAATAATTTTAATATGAGGGTTGTGGGTTTAAGCCCAGTAGAAGAAAAAACAGTAAGAAATATACCAGGTCTCTATATAAGTTTATTACATAATGTACCTTTCAACATACATTATATATATATATATATATATATCTATATATATATATATATATATATATATATATATATATATATATATATATATATATAATGATCTTATCTCTGTTTTCTGTTTTGAATTCATGACACCGATATTGGAATGCGATTCCCAATTTCTTGCTACACTTAGCACTTAGCATATTGATAGTCCAATTAATACCCAATCTTAGGTAGAACAAAGTATTAAATTATATTTTAAACGTTATTATTCTGTTTCCTACAACGTTTAAAACTACAATGCCAGCAAATTCATAAATATTTCGTAACTAAAGGTAAAAAAAAGATAGAGGGTAGATATAGAAAATAGTATGAACCAGTCATCAATTTACAAGTATTATTACAAGTATTATCTTTTTAAATGAACCAACAGAAAAATGCCACCTCGGTCTACCTGTGACCACGGACTACTGTAAAGTGTTCGAAACGTCAAATTTCCAAAGATGTATTCTCGAATACCAAAATATACGCGATTAATCCGGTTAAAATAGTTTCATTTAAAATATGTAAAAATCGCGAAAATCAAAGATTTTATCAAGTATTATTTTATAGAAAATGTTATTAATACAATTATTAATACAAACTGTATCACTCCACCAACGAATCTTACTTCAGACCTTGGAGTTAAGATACTTTGTTTGTGATTGGCGAAACTCAACGCCGCGTCTTCTCCTAGAATCGGATATTTTCGTTCAAAAGTTATTTAGCTTTAATGTATGTTCATGGATTTTGCGCAATATTTAAGTAGATTTATTATTGTAAGGCTTTGTTCGTTCATTGCATAATGTTGTACAGGTGCCGGATGCGCTTCCGCGCCGGCGATGTACCAATAGACGATTTTTATCGCCAAATTAAGGTCATTCACATTTTTTTATATATATTTTACACGATTTTGAATGGTAAAACATGAATCAAATAGAATAAAAATATAAAATGCCGGTCGTGGCGCAGTGGGACAGCGTCCGACTGTAAACACGATCAGTTGTGGATTTCTTTTCCACTTCGGTGAATGATTGAGTGTAAAATTATTTTCATTTCCTCCCTTTGGTAAGATAAAGCGTGGCGTTGAGTTTCATCAGTCAACACGCAATGTAGTGGAATACGGAGTGTTTTGACACTAGTTGCTTTCTGTCTGCCCTGCTATATAAGAAAAAAGCGTGAAGTTAAAAAATAAAAAAAAATATTACAGAATTTATAAAACTTTAATTACTACCGCCATTAACTCTATCCATGTAGATCTAGATGTTAGACAGAATTGGAAAACGAAGAAACGGCTAAATATATAACGACTGGTGTTGTTACTATTTATATATATTAATGATATATATATATATATATATATATATATATATATATATATATATATATATATATATATATATATATCACTTTAGCCTGAATAAGAATCAACTCATAACGCTTATAGTAAATAGTAACAACACCAGTCGTCGTAACTGGTTATATAACCAATATTATCTTAATTTTTTCCTAAATTATGTAAAATACCAAAGAAAATAAGTAAAAGTCGTCTCAAGGACGATGAATAAAAATGCAATGTATATACCTACCTAGTTTTCAAACGAACGAAACTAACAATTCGTGTCGATTATTCACGCGGTACATATATGGTACGGCATTGGCCGAAAGTCTTGTGTAACACTAACACAATTCAATGCATTGACCGTTAGAAACAATTACATTATGCACATTGTATGCTTTGAAATCGATGTATAGTGTCTTATTATAAAACGTCATCTTCGAATACTAGTTAAGGGTTTTTTTTAGCTTCACGCTTGTAAGCGAGGTAATACACCAAGTATCTGGTATCAAAACACTCAGTACTTTGTTCACCGAATTCGAGACACTGTGTATTTATTGGCGGAACTCAACGCCGCACTTTGTCTTACCAGAGTGAGGAAGCGGTAATAATTTAAATAAAACTCAACCCACAATCGATTGCTTTTACAATCAGACGCTGTCACACTGCGCTACGACCGTCCTCAAAGGTAAATATCTCATCATAAAAAATCTTATTAACAAAATGCATGGTATATTTTGCAATTCAGTTTTAATTTATTTTATTCTGCATACAAGAAAAAATACGGAATTTGTATGAAATTGGAAATTAACGTCGAATACTGTTGTTAATATGTGAGCCCATTGTGGCGCAAAGGTATATCTGACTGTAAACGCGATTAGTTGTAGATTCGATTCCTACTCGGAGGTTATGAGTTATATCCAAAAAATATTTTTATTTTTCCACTCGTGTAAGACAAAGAGTAAAAGGCTCGCCATTCAATATGCATGTCTCGATTTCGGGTGGAAAGCAGTAAATGGTATATCTTGACGTAAGTCGTCTCTGACTACCTTGATATGCGGATTAAAGCAATAAAGCGTAAAGATGTTTATTTTTTAAAATTATAAGTGAAGTACTAAAAGACAACCTAATGTCAAGACACTCCATTCACTCCTCTCTGCACCAAACCACCACCGAGACATTGCGCACTGTATGGCAAAATCAACGCAGTGTCTGTTTAATGTAACAGTAATCTGTTGTAGTGACAATCTTGGCGTAGTGGAAAAGTGACTGACTTTGCAGTTAATGCTTTTGGTTGTGGGTTCAATTACGATTCTGGGAAAAATAAAATCGAGGCGGAAAATCGAGACCAAAGTGTTTAGATACCAGGTTTTTTCTCACTACCCAATAAGGCGTGAAGCTGCTTACTTTTATACTTACCAAATTGTATGTACTGGGAATAATAACATATGGTAATTTCATACAATGAAAGTTTACATTATTAAGCTTAAATCTTTTCAAATTCCTCCTATATGCTTTTTTTTATAGTTACACGTTTTTTATCTCGCATTAGGGTAGACAAGTACCTAGTGTTAAGACACTCTGTACTTCCCTTTCCACCGAATTTGAGACAGTAAATATAATCACTCCCTAGTGAGAATCGACCTCATAACTGTTCGCGTTTACAGTCAGACGCTGTCCCATTGCGCCATGACCGGCATATATGCTTTACAAAGTTCACATTTTAGTAGCAACGTAGGAGAGGGCAATTCATGTCTTGGATACGTTCCAAAAAGTCTTCAAAAGCCTCGTGAGCTGTACGAACGAGGCTATTACATAAGTAACTTGTTATTTCCTGAAAATTGTTTTCCTAGCAAATATAAGGTTTCCAGTCGAAATGATATTTATAATAGGTCTTGGCCAGACTTATTATATGTTAATAAATTATTGATTTTAAAATATAACAGTATTTTCTCATAGTTTAAAATAGTTTTATTTATATTTTATTTCTTTCTTTTCTCTATATCTAAGACACTCCTTTCTCTATTTTCATTTGAATGGTTAAACTCTACGTCGTATTTTACAATATCAGAACAGGAAAGAATAATCAGCAACTATTGATATTTTACTTGGCATTTTTTATAGTAAATTATTGACGCACTATTGTTCATAAATAATTTCACGTTTTATCACCGAGTGGGAATAAGCCCATAACTCAAATCACTCCATAAACATTAACTTAAAATCTGTATACATTCTTTGTTCAGTTTTACAGTAAAATTATCGAAATATATTTATTTCTTTTACGTACGAATTCAGACTAGCGGCAAATCACACTTAGATTCTGTATTTATTTTTATAATGTTAAAGTAAAATAGTCTTTTTAAGAATTATACTTAATATACTTTTAGGGAAAAACAAAATATGTTTAAAATTATTGCTATGTTTTTTATATCAGAAAAGTCTGTGTAAAGAGTGGTGCGCGGGCGCAGTGGCGCGAGGTTACGCACGCTTTCTACCGGCTTTCCACAGTTCAATTGTTTCATGATTATGATTTGTTGACGATACTTTGTATCTCTATGTATTGTTGGATTTTGTTTTTTATAAATGGCAATGTATACTTCTATGAGGCTATCGCGGCGCAGTGGGACGTGTAACTGTAAACGTGATTGGTTATGGGTTCGATTTTAATTGTATACATTTTATACGCCTCCTTGCTAAGGCAAAGCGCGGCGTTTAGTTCCACAACTCAACATCAAATATCTAGATTTCGGGTTGGAACTGTTTTGACACTAGGTTCTTTCTTAGTATGTAGTATGAAGCTCGAAAAATATTCGTAGATTTTTATTATTGATCATGTTGTTTCAAGTATTTCTCGTTACTTTGTAAAGCAACAAAAATAATGTAGGAAGGATGTAAAGTGGCGAAGTGTCCATATAACACAGATAGAACTAGTGTCAGAACATTATTTTCTCCGCTTCTCTTCCACAGGAATTCGAGACGTTGTGTATTGAGGTTGATTGAGTCTTACCAGAGTGGTATCACACCCAAAACCATTGTTAGTACAGTCAGCCACTGAATATAATTGCTATAAAAAGTAAAATTCGTAAGATCCTATGTACTTTTTTCTAAGATTTTGTTATCTTTCAAACGCCGGCTTAATTTTATAAAGAATTCCTAGCCACTTCTACCTACTGTGTTTCTCATGTACTTTTGTACGTATTGACATATAGGTTGGTAAAACTTGGCACTCGACATGGGGTTTTTATTACGCTCACTGCAATGCGATAGCCAGAAAGTATCTAGTATCTAGTACTAGACACTCCGTACTTCGTATTTTCCACAGAATTCGATATTGCGTGTTAAGTTGTGCAACTCAACGCCTCACTTTGTCTTATCAGAGGGATAAAAGTATCTTCACTTTATTTGAATAAAATCATTCCTCGAAATGGGAATCGAACCCACAACCTATCGCGTTTACAGTCAGACGCTATCCCAATGCGCCACGATAGAGGTACTAGTACTTATAACAAATAAACTATACAATACGTAATAAAACAATATGTTTACTTTTTATTTATTTATAAAAGGCGACGCAATAAACATCAAAAGGGAGTTTTATCATGTTAAATAAACCTCGATGACCATCAGCGATAGACAATCATTTTTATGCTAATCCTGCATATATGAGTGTGATAACGTTATCAGAGACTCGCGACACTTGTTAATGTTATACTAAAGTATTATTAGGAAATAGCTTATAGCATCCACTTAATAAGGGAACTAAGAGATATAGGCAGCGTAACTTAACGCTGTCCCTTCGTAAACCTAGCTGGTCTAAACCGACATAGCTAAGTTTATTATTCTGTTTAAGGCTGTTTAAATTACAATATTGTGAGTATGTTAATATCATTATATAATGAAATTTTTGTATTTCAAAACAGTAAATATTCAGTTTCTTGCTGGCTCAAGAAACTCAGTTCTGCTTCAGAACTGCTTTGCTAGCCTTTAAAACCTTATGTTCATTTGATAATTCAAAAATACTTGTTAAAATTTAGTTGTTTTATTTTGTTTTGCATTTTTCCATTGGATTTCGCGTCCGCTGCGCTCATCCAGACCTTTATCACTGCGGGTTGCGTAGAAAATCATAATTTCTTTACAAAAAGAACCTATTTTTCAAAATCGATGTTATAACCTCATGTACTATAACTCGACCACGAGTATGCCAATTATATACCTAAATACGTAATCACTGATATTGATCGTATATTACTTGTTATCTTTTATTACTAAATATTATAGATAGTTTGCAATATGCTAAAGGGAAAAAATAGGTATTTTTAGAAATACCTCATTTTTTTAACTTCACGCTTCTATCCCGCATAGCAGGGTAGACCGGAAGTACCAAGTGTCAATACACTCCGTACTATGCTTTCCGAAGTCGAGATATTGTGTGTTGAGTGGCGGAATTCAACGCCGCATTTTGTCTTACCAAAGGGAGGAAATGATATAATTTAATTATAATCATTCCCCGGAGCGGAGATCGAACCTACAACCAGTCTGCTATGCGGGATAAAAAGCATAAAGCTATAAAAATATCATTTTTCAGCCTAATTGTTTTATTAGTAGATACACGTGTAAAATAATATATACTTATAAATTACTTTTTCCTTTTACTTAATTCAGCGAACTAAATTAATTTTCGTCATTCAAAACAGGAACGATTCTTCGAAGTAGCTCTTGAGGATAGATGTACTTGATAAGAAATAATTTTTAAACTTTGCGCGATAATCGAATCTGTTATCTAATAAGTTGTACGCGTTAGTGCCCAGACTGTATGTCACTTGATTTATCTAGATTGCGCTTGTATTATATTAAGTAGGTATATCTTTTTAACGATTATTATTTTGTTTAGCTTCACGCTTTTATCCCGCATAGCAGGGTACACAGAAAGTATATAATGTCAATACACTCCGTACTTTGCTTTCCACCGAATTCAAACTTAAGTAGTGGAACTTAACGCCTCTTTGTCTTAACAGAGGGTGCAAATGAGAATAATTTAAATATAATCATTCCCCCAAGTGGGAATCGAATCTGCTGCGTCACAAGCGGACTTAGTTTTCAGTTCTCAAAGTTAACAGCTAATTTTATTAAAGAAAAATACCTTCATAATATATCTAAAATTGCTATACAATCATTTTAAGTATTTATTCCTCGTTTCTTAGATTCGAACCGCATACGATTTGTATCTATAGAACCTAACCACAGAACCGTAGGAACAAATGTTTGAACTACTGTACCAGTTTTAAGAGAAAATGCATTTTGCGTATTCATGACAGCATGTAAGATGCTACGTCCATAGTAATGACGTTCTTATATAATCCTGCATAACTGAGGATTCGTTGAGACGTGTTTGTAAATCCTTTATGTAGGTCGTAGGTCGTGGGTTCTTATTTAAGATAATAAGTTGAAATTAACTGATATCTTCACGCTTTGTACTACACAGGTAAGACATATACAACGTAGTGTCAAGACAATCCATTGACTGGTTTCCTTCCGGCTGAAATCTAGACATTGGCTATTGAGTGGTGAACGCCGTGCTTCGTCTCAACAGAACGGACGATATTAAAATATTTTTTTAATATTATAATATTTACCTGTTTACTGTGTTCAAGCTGAACCTTATAAGAAAAGCGTGCAGTTTTATCACATATAGTCTCTGTTAGCCGGTTCCCGTTACCGAGGCATAACCTAGAGAAATCTTATTTAGATTTTTAAAATTTTAAACAATATAATATGTCTACTTTTAAGTAGAGAACGAAGTGTTTTGTCACTAGGTTCTGTGTGACTACCCTGCTATTTTGTAATACAAACAGCCTTACTTCTTATTATTTCAGCTATCTGCCAGTGGAAGTCGAATCAAAATCGGTCTAGCCGATCGAAAGATAAGCTCAAAGAAAATTTCCTTAAAAGATATAAAAAAAACTAACTGACTTGTCTCCAAATAAATGTAAAAATGAAAGGAACAAATAAATTTCTAACACAAGTTTCAGAAATTTCATGCGATATTACATAACGTGTTTCATACAATTTGGTTTTAAAATTGAATCTTTTTGGTCATAGTTTCCAACACGTAGTAGTATTTGTGTGTTAAAAGTGGTTTCGCGACTTTCATAATAAATGTACGTAATGCTAATGTTTTATTACATATTTAGAGTAATTAGACTTTACTTTATAATAAAATTTTATGATATAATAATTTATTATATATATATATATATATATATATATATATATATATATATATATATATATATATATACCATAATAAGATTTCTTACAATTCTTTTCTGTCTGGTTGCTTGTTCCTGCGGAGCTTAGAACGGCTGGACCGATTTTAACGAGACTTTCACTCGCAGGTAGCTGATGTAATAAGGAGTAACTTAAAATATTTATATTTTAAAATATAACATTATATAAACTCTAGGAAAACCAATTTCAAAACAACCTCACATAGCAAGTAGGCAAAGAGTATAAACACCCCGTTTTTCACTTTTTCTTGAATTCAATATACCATTCATCAATGCATTAATACATAGACCTTATAAAATGCTTTTGACTAAATATAAGCAAAAAAATCCATACTGTGACAATTATCTAAAATCTGAACTGTTTACAGTCACTAACAATGCACTTCCGGTCTCGCCGTCCCCTACTTCCGTTTTCTAGATAACTGAAGTGTTACAACTTTTTTTATAAACTGATGACAGTATTGTAATAAAAACGTTTTAGTTATATATATATATATATATATATATATATATATATATATATATATATATATATATATATACAAATATTGGTAAAAAAATGATAAAATATAATTCTTTTTATAAATCTAAGTGAATTATGTTCTCCGTTTTCTATTTTTATTTTATTTGTTTATTTATTTTTAACATATACATTATACAATCTGATAGTGCCAAGTACCGATAGTGTACTTTTTTTTAGTTTCACGCTTTCATCCCGCATAACAAGGGTAAGCGTAGGTAGAAAATACCTAGTGTCAAGACACTCCGTACTTTGCAAAGTCTCCATACTATTCAGATCACAAATATTTTATCTTAATAAAGCATTGCATTATAGACCACAAATAGAATTGAAATTAATAATAAGATCTTTGATTTTAGTCCGTGGTCACAGTCATGGTCATAGTCCGTGGTCACAGGCAGACTGAGGTGCTATCAATATAAAAATATAAAAGCCTATAAATTGTTATTTCTTTGCACAAATACTGTCTATAACTGCATTTGTTTTTAATCTAAACTAATTCATTCACAAAACAATTCTTTTCAAACCCCAACCAAATATAAAATTCAAGCCTATTAATTAATTAATTAATTTAAATTTCTTTAATAAATATTATTACAAAAATAAATTTATCCCATCACATCTGGTAGAGTATGAAAGTGTGTTACCATTTAAGAACAGGTAATTTATCTGGAAAGCAAAAAATATATAAAAAATCTTTATATAGAAGGTAGATTAAAAGGTATCGATATACTGACTTAGATGATATATTTAATAATAGTATACTATATTTTCTAGTATAGTATAGAATAGAATATAACATTGCGTAACGCTTATCTAACGTTGATGTATCTATAGTACAGGCTTCCGTGTAACGTAACAAAATTGGATTACTAATTCATTATATATACAGTATTATATTATGAAGAATTTTAATTCATACGTTTTTTGTTCATAGACTTATTTAGAGTCAAAATTTTTATTATTTGCTAAATAATGATATTATCTTGAGGCCGGCGTGGTATAGTGGGATAGAGAGAGCGATATGTATTTTTTTTTCATATCTCCCCTCTAGTAGTACAAAGCGCGTCGTTGGATTCCGTTGCTCGCCATTTCAAATGTCTCAAATTCAGGTAGAAAACGATAAAACCAATAATATGAGCGATAACGCGTAAATGACGTCGATATTTTATGTTTCTTTGTTTTTTTAGCTTCACGTTTTTGTCCCGCATAGCAGGGTAGACAGGAGGTATCAAGTGTAGTGTCAAGACACTCCGTACTTCGCTCTCCAGCAGTTTGAAACATGTGAAACGGCTGTTTATATTTTAATTATTACATATCTTTAAATTTCATTTTAAAAACCGATTTGAATCCTAATAAAGTATTCATCAAAAATTTCACCATTAAACCAAGTACAGTAGAATAAATTATACACATCCTGTCACAAATAACAGATTTTGTAATAATAACACGCGGTGATGACTTTAAACTGATACACTGCCAGACAATTTAAAATTTAATTAAAGTTTAAATTATTGTTTAACTGACACTTAATATAAAATAATATTACTATAAATTATGTCTATCTTATTAGAAGCTTTAGCATAGCGCATCGGTTATAGGTTCGAGTCCCACTCGGAGGAGTGATTATAATTAAATTATTTTCACTTCCTCGCTCTGATAAGACAAAGTGCTTGAGTTTCACAATATCTTAAATTCAGTGGAAAGCGATGTACGGAATATCTTGACACTAGGTACTTTCTGTCTACCCTGCTATTCGGGATGAAGCTAAAAAAAATATTCACTACATAAAGCATTGCAATATAACTTTACTACTGTTACAATAAGGTTTTTTTTTCAACTTCACGTTTTAACACATATTGCTGGGTAGACAGAAAGTACCTTATTTCAAGACACTCACGCACTTTGTCTTAATTAAAGTAAGGAAATGAAAACACGGACCTCTAATTAAATTAATTATTTAAAATGAGATAAACAATTACTTTACATTCTTTATCGATATTTGTCTTTTATTTTTCGCAATTTATTTAATTAAAAATCTACAAACCAATATTATACTAATCTGACTGTAACATAAGTTAAAAAAACTTTTGATAATTTATATAGACACCAGAGACATTATATCAATTCACACTGAATATCTAAATGCTTCTTTTAAAATGTATAAAAGGCAAAACTGCCATACATAACTCATTGCTAATAGCAGTTGCCTTATTACTTGAGTAGAACTTTATTTATTACGTTACAAATCGCATATAAATTCGAAGCAAAAATTTATTGTTTTAGACACGCGATCGAAATTATTATGATATACAAAAATATGGCTTAAAAAAATAATTAGTATACTCTGCGGCGTTAAAATACGCTTGGAAAGAAAGTGATTTTGGATTAAAAGTAGTAAGGGGAGTGTCTTGATACTAAGTTGTCTCTAACTACTGTGCTATACGGAATAAATTATGAACAAAGCTACCTTAAGGTCCTTTATTAATTAGTAAATCTTTTACCAAATCCAAACATATTAGCTGATATAAATATATATTTTTTTCTAATTGGTTATGAACCCACCATAATTACGTTTGACATAATTATTTGTTTATATATTCTTTATAGCACACAATATATTAAAATAATATATACAAAAGCATTCTCCAGCCAACCTTGACATGGGGGGAAATGAGTAGGTATATATATATATATATATATATATATATATATATATATATATATGTGTGTGTGTGCATACATATCGTTTACAGCATTATTTAAATTTAGTTTATTTTCTAAAAAGCAACTTATAATGTTATTCTGCACATATTCGTGTATTAAGTATGACAACTACAATTCAATTAACCAAAAACTAAGAGCAATAAATTAATTTACCTGTGACTTTGTAATAAATTACTCTAACATATGAAATATTGCGTTTCGGGGTGAGAAATCGTTTAAATTTCTAAATATCTATTATAATTTTAATAAGAGATATTGATTGTTTTAACGAAATAAGCGTGTGCACTTAATCGTGCCGATCGTGTATATTTTTTTAAGTGTATAGCATATACAATTGGGCAAAAATTGTATTATCTTTTCCATATACACGCACGCAGCAGATAGAATCTAGTGTCATATCCATATAACGAGGCTACCATGGCACAGTAGGATGTCGTATCACTGTACACGATGGTAGTGACCTCAATTCTTATTTGGGGTATTTAAAGATATTTTTGGAAAGCACTAGTATCTCAAATGATTCGATTTCGCGCAAAAAGTGAATAACGGAGGGTTGATTATATAAAATCACAGAAATGGAACATTTAATATGGAACATGTATATATATTATAATAGACATTTTATTTTATGAAGCTATCGTACGCTCGGTGTCTGTATATAAAAAAATAAACTATATAAATATTTTTTTTAGCTTCACGTTTCTATTCCGTATAACAAGGTAGGCAGAAAGTATCTAGTGTCAAGACACTCCATACTGCTTTCCACCGAATTCCAGACAAGCGTGTTGTGCGGTGTAACTCAACGCCGCACTTTATCATGCCAGAGCGAGGAAGTGGAAATAATTTAAATATAATCACTCCTCCGAGTGGAGATCGATGGCGTCAAGCCAAAATCAAAAAAAAGTAGGATTTAAACTCATATCATTTGTATTACATGAAAGTGCGCCATGATACTGTTTATCGTTTTTTTTATTTATTTTTTTAATACAACAGGTAGAAATGATATTTGATGCACTATCTCACATCAAAGCAGACGTTGACGATCGAACGACGTAGATAAAAAATATCTTGATAACTTATTGATAGACGGAAATGTTTATAACAACTATGTTTTGCATATTATTGTAATATTTAAAATAAATCACGAAGTACGGAGTGTCTTGACACTAGGTACTCTCTTTTCTTTACTATACGGGATAAAAGCGTGAAGCTAAATAAAAAATAATAATTTAGGGTTAGTTCTATTATTTTCTAAAAAAAAATTAAAACGTGCCGTAACGAAATGTACTTGGATGTATAGGTTATTTTAAACGGATTAATCGCGTATATTTTGGTATACGAAAATACATTTTTAGAAACCTGACGTTTCGAACACTTTATAGTGGTCCGTGGTCACAGGTAGACTGAGGTGACATTTGTTTGTCAGTTGATAGAAAAATGAATTATATCAATATACCTCTTTTTTTGTATGAGAAGGGAAATTTAAAAAAAATTCTGGTAAGAGAAAGTAAGGCGTTGAGTTCCACCACACAACACGCTATGTCTCGAATTTGGTGGAAAACGGTGTACCGAGCGTCTTGACACTAGCTAGTTTCTATCCATGCGGGATGAAAGCGTGAAGCTAAATAAACGATGAAAAATAAATTAAACATAATAATTATTCCGCTAATTTATCAAACCCACAACTAAAGCTTGTATACTTGCCCTATCCTACTGCGCCACGATGACCTCTTTATATAAGAAATTCATTCTATTAAACATTTGCTGAGAATTCAACAATACATCATATATTTCCACTGTAATGTTAGTTAGATTCTCAACATACGTATCTATAAAAACGGTGATTTGTGGATTCTAAATAACACCATCTATTGCACGAAGCGACGGTCAAAACGTACACCTATTGTTAACATAAATAAGTTACCGTTATATTGATTGAACATTTTACGACCAAAATAACATTTTGTATATTATGGACATGTATACAATGTTTTACTACTGTTTAAGTGTTATGCCACACTTGGGATTTTTTTTTAAACATAAAAATTTGAACCGAGCCGGATTTGAACCTGTTCCTCTTAGAAACCATTTAAATACTCTGACCGCGAAACCGTAAATGTGAAATAACACTTTAAAAATAGTATAATATTTAAATAGCATTCTCTTTTGCCAAACGATTATTTCTTAGAAATAATCTATGAGTAGCAGAAATCTGGTAAAATCTCTTTACAGAGATGCTAATAACATAAATAAGTTGTAACAAAATGTATATGAATATCGACGCAGCCGGATGTGGAACGCATGGCTTAACGGTCAGAGCGCTTGTAACGCTTCCAAGAGCCTCGGGTTCAAATATTTCTTATTGATTATACAATTTCTGATAGATATCTGATTATGTTTTCAATAATACTTTAATAATCGCATAAAAGTAGTAAATGAAAAAAAATATATTATTTTATATCAATCAAATTACATGATAATTTCTATCAAGAAGTGATATATTTTTTTATTAATTTTCATATAATCTTTACAAACAACAAGTGAATTACCCATTGTTTCCTTAATAGCATAATAAATAGAAATATATAATATAAATAAAATATAAAAAGCATTTAAATAGTGATGGGACGGAACTAGTGTTGTAATTAAAAAAATGATGCTCTACGTGACTAACACGAGTGGGGAAGTGAGGCGACCGCCGAGGAGAAGGCATATCAGCGCCAATATTAAGGTCCGTTGATAAACTATGAACCAAATATAAATATTTATTAATAAATTTCCTAATTTTAAATGAAACTATTTTAACCGGATTAATCGCGTATGTTTTGTTATTCGAAAATACATTTTGGACACCTGACGTTTCGAACACTTTACAGTAGTCCGTGGTCACAGGTAATCTACCTGGTAGTCTAGCTGCGACCACGGACTACTGTAAAGTGTTCGAAACCTCAGGTGTCCAAAATGTATTTTAACTGATTAATCCGGTTAAAATAGTTTCATTTAATTTAATATAAAAATTGCGAAAATCAAAGAGCTTATTAAGTTTCCTCATTTTTCTGGTATATATGTTCAGTTATCTTATATAAAGTATTTGTTAAAAAATATTATAATATTAGTAATTAAGTAAAAGTATTTAGTAACTAAGTAATGTTTTTAGTGAAAATTTCAAACACTTATCAAGATTTTGTACTTAAAAGACTTCATATGTAACGTTTGTTGGTAAAAAATAAAGCAAAGTAAATTATGTAAAATTTAAACTTAGTGGTTTTTATTTGAAATTTTCTATTTGCAAACAGCACCTGGATACCTCTTTTGTATTTAATTTAAATATATTATAACAATACAAACTTTTGCTCATTCTATTTTATTTATTTAATTTTTTTCTACTTATTTTCAGCGCCACCACCCAGGTATATCGCAGTCGTCTTGCAGCGATGGCTCTCTCCTCAGCGTGGGCTCGTCCGAAATGGACGAGGATAGCAGCAGTGGACACCAACACGAACATTCAAGGAGTGATCACTCAGATTTATATAGTGAGTTTGTTATATATTTATACACACACATACATACATATATATATATACATACATACATTTTTCGTTTTCGTGGCCGGAAGTACCATAAATTTGAATATAGAACGTACGTATGTGAATATAGAACATTAGTAAACGAAAATAATGTATGTGTATATATTCTGTGAGAACAATTCTAGCATAGTGAAAACTTAACAGCCTTCGAAACCTAAGTGCTCAGTAAGAAGTAGAAGCTGGCATACCGCCTCAGTGTAATATTCAAATTGGGAGTCAAATAGGGTTGAGCCATGTTAGTCTCAGCTAGACTATTTGTATTTCAATAGCTGTCTGTAAGATTAAATAAAAGAGTGATAGTAGTGGCCTGATGGTTAATTGACTGTTATATGTGGACTAGTATAATCACATATGGACCATGATGTCACGTGTGGACGAGCGAAATCACATGTGGACCATGATGTCACGTGTGGATGGGTTAAATTATATGTGGGCCATGATGTCAAATCGATGGTTAGAAGATGGTTTGTCAAAAGCGGTTTATTTAATAGAGTCAGATTATGAAGGCTGAAAGTTGACCTCGTTTCTAAATCCTCTCTAGTGTCTCCCCAAACAATGTATATGTAGTCAATTTCTTCATCCTTCTATGCTTTGTTTGTTACTTACTTAATGGGCAATATTGATATTGAGTAAAATTTTAATATACTGGTTGTAATATTATATATATTTTTAAAATAATATAAGTAATTCATATTTGAAGGAAGGTGATAAAATGTGAAATAATCAATCTTTACGTATGACATGATAAAAAAAGGCTGTTACAAAGCAGATAAATCAAAAGCTAGCGACCATTCGTTCTTTTGTTAGGTGAAAAACACACAAAATTTTGTGTTTCTGTTGATAGGTAACCAAAAGGAACGTAACATGCTTATTACTTGACTCTATAAGCTCTAGCTGTATTACTATAACCTACAATTTTCATATACAACAATTTTGTGGTCATATCCTTGTATCATATATCATGGTGTGAGTCATGGTGCAGTAGGACAGCATCTGGCTGCACACAATCAGTTGTGGATTCGATTCTCGCTTGGTAGAATAGTTATATTCAATTTATTTTCATTTCCTCACCCTGGTAAGACAAAGCGCAGCATTGAGTTCGTTATTCAACATGTAATATTTCGCTTTCGGACAGAAAGCAGTCAAATGTCTTGACACTAATTTCTCTTTTCTCCACAATTCGTCTCTTGCTTGACGCTAAGTTATCTCTTCAATGATTAGGAATGTAGGCAATTTCTAGATATTTAATTATTTATGTAACTTTACAGATTTGTCAGAGCCGCCACCCGGAGTCGCGCCGCTCTCTCACTCCGCTGCACGCCACAAGATGGCGGTGCGACCGCGACGTACGCACGGTGCGCCGCGACGGAAGAAAACGCACTCTGTAAGTTATACCAAATCCAATTAAGTTTAGGAGAACATAATTATTTTAAATAAAACTCGTTTGAACGAACTAATCGCGTGTATTTTGGTATTTGAAAATTCTTTTTTTGAAAAATCTGATGTTTTGAACATTTATTAGTTGTCCGTTGTCATAGGTAGACTACTTGTGACGACGGACAAAATATTTTGCCCAACGTTTAGTTTGATTTCTATTGTGAAAATATCGCGAAAATCTAATATTTTAGACTATAATTAATTTATGAAAAGAATTACATAAACATATATTTTATAATATACTTAAAAAGTGTAAAATATTTATTTCTGTCATCTAGATAACTTCCCTAGAGATGATTTAAACCAATAGACGAGGAATCGTATATATTTAAAATTACGTACTTAGTAATCAAATGTTCGAAGGGCATTTCTTATGACAAAAAATATGTCAATCATGCTCATTGTTAAATAGTTCCGTAAAGTGTATCAAATAACATGTGTAAATATCTAAATATTTTTATATAATTTCCAGATTGCCGCTTCAGCCTTGCCGATAACTCCCGAGTTGAACGAAGAAATGATACGAAGCACTACTCCTGAAGTCGTACACAAAGTCTCAGAAGTTGTTACTGGTTAGTAAACAATGATTCTATTTAATTTTCTTATGTATTATACGTACATACTAATCATAGTGTGCAGCATCGATTATAACACGAAAAATTGTGTTTTCCCGTTCTGTTCTTTTTCTGTCGTGGCATTGGTTTCTGTCGTGGAATTTTCTCTCGTCTCTTTATGATTCCCTACATTTCCTTTTCTTCTAAGGAATATATAAATATATATATATATATATATATATATATATATATATATATATATATATATATATATATATATATATTCATTTTTCCTCGTCCAGTAATTTGGTTGTACGCTGTTTGGATGTATTCATTAACGCAATAGTTTTCTTCATACATATACATAAATAAGTTAAACTTTAGAAAGTATTTAAATATTTTTATTCCTATTACAGAATCATTCTCTTCATCGAGTACGAAGCATCATATGATTAAAAAAGAACAGCACCAACTCACCAGGGAGCTGCAGAAAGTTCTCGAGAACAGCGATGCAAAGTTAAAGTCCTCATCCCTACCTCCTGGTCTCGCTCTCAGCCAGTTGGGTCAGTCGCCAAAGTTGAGTATTCCTGAAAACACACCACGATCTTCCATTAAACGAAGCAAATCGAGTACTCAGGAACAGCCTCTTCGTGAATCTTCGTCACCGATGGCCAGCGAAGTCCAGGACGTAAAATATCGTGACAAAAAGCACGCCGACGAATCTTGCCTAGAAAAGAAATCAAAGTCAGAGAAGAAACTCGAGAACGAAGTCATAAGATCTTCCAAGAAAGAGGAATCGTTTTTCAGTAGACTGCTATTGAGAAAGAGTGGAAAGAAGTCCAAGAAAGATCAAACGGATGATGGACAACAAGACATGAAGAAAACGAAAACTGAGAAGACTCAGTACAAATCCGTTGACTCGGAAAAGAATTACTATTATGAACAGGGCCAAAGTTACAAGCATTCGTCTTACAAATCTGCCGGTCAGAAAGTATTCGCAAATCAAATACACAAACGGATAGACAACAAAGGAGCTTACATTCATGAAGGCGCTTATAAAGATGTTTACAGCGCTGCCAAAGTTCCAGGAGTCGAATACAACATAACTGATCTCAAAATTGCGGAAGAAACTGATAAAATGTTGAATCAGGAGATAAAAAGTCGTTTCAGTAGACGCGAGGAATTTAATGTAAAGCGTTCTTCAAGAGAAAACATTGAGGACAAACGTGAATCTTTCAATCTGCATCATGACAAGTCCAAGCGGCCTGCCTCGATACAGAGATTGATGGATCCATATTCGTCCAAGTCTTTCATAAGTATTGAGGTGGACGGACCTGATGGCACAATACTTCCACCTCATAATATCCTCAATGAAGGGAGTGAAGATATACTAGCATCGCGAGGAATGGGAATTAAAAGCGTCAGTAATGACTTTGTGTTTCACAGCGGCAGTATGCCCAAAAACTTACCATATTTCAATCCAGGGATGTCATCGTCTCCAAATAAAACAATATCACATAATTCAGAGAATATGAAATATATGAGTAGATCTTCTGAAGCTTCTGATTTCCGAGAGAAAGAAATTATTACGAAACGTGAAACGTTTCATCATGTTAGTAGAGCAGAAGAGTCGTACGTGGCTTCAGGGTTGAGGTCCTTGGGAGAAGAATACGTTGAAACTCGAAATAGTATTGGCAAATCGCACAGCTTCCGGTACGCATCTGAGACACCATCTATTAGCTCACAAGACAACCAAATGCCAAGCTTGCCAGCTATTGTGGGCATCTCTGAACCATTACTTGAAAGCTGGGAAGTTAACTACAGACGTAATGTCAGCGAAAGGCACGACTACTCAAAACGTGTATCAGCCAGAAACCATGGCATTCTTCAAGCTAATGAAGACAACTTTGACAGTTTGCCAAGTACAGGCACTGATAGTAGCTATCTAGACAGCTTAAAACTTGATATAAACGAGGATCGTAAACTTTTCGCAAACAGCGTACAAATAAAAATGGATAACAAACGTGATAGCGACATTTCTCAAATAGAGGCTAAAATCGATGATATTATTAGCTCCCCTAAGCCTATCATATCTCCAATACTCAAATCAAATTCTTTGGACAGTGTTAAGAGCAGTCCAGAAAAACCTATGGATGACAGAAGAAATGAAAAGAACGATAGAAGAAAGACGATTTCAGTTGAAAGCGGCTTAGGACAGACTAAGGCGCAAAAAGAGAAAATCGACGTGGATAATTTCATATCTGTTACACACATTAACAAAGATGTAACTCCTAATGCTGTTAGGGCAATAGAAACGGCAAAACTAAGCAAAAGTGATGAGAAGGTTCAAAAATCTGGTACCAAAAAACCTACAGTACCAGAATTTCTGCATATACAATTAAATAAAGTCGATACTAAGCCAGTTTTAAATGTTGTCCTAACAGCAAACGTGACACCTAAAAAATTAGACAGTCCTCAAGCGGAAAAAGAGCAGGATATTGAAAATTTTCTTATAACCGAGACTAAAACACAAAATATACAGGCAAGGAAAGAATCTTTTAAGAAGAGTGACAGTATAGAAAGCGCAGATGAAAAATCTTTGACTTCCTCTAAGATATCTAACTATGGCAACATTACACCCCAAAGTCCGTCAACTCCTAAACATTTTTTCAAAAAGAAATCTACAAGTGTTGATTCTAACGAACGCGTGGAAAAGACTAGAACAAGCTCTGTAAGTACTGAAGGAAGCACAGAAAAAATTGATGACAATATATCAATAGGGCAAAAATCCCATTCTAGTTTTGGAAGTAAAAGTTCTATCCAGAGTACTGACAGCAACGAAAATAAAATACCCGACAGAGATGAAACGGTTGTTTTCCGTAAGAAAACTATTATTGGGAAAGAGTCGAGAGATAGTCGGAGGAATGATGACGAACCTGAATTGATGAAGGTCTTTGCGCGTCGCTCTTTAAAACTCAAAGATTCTGAAGCCGACCACATCGCCCAAGAAATAGCTGAAGCGACGAAAAAAGAAGAGAATGCCGCTAAAACAAAAATACTTAAAAACGAATTCAATGCTTCAATTAAATCTAGAGACAGCGATAAGGAAAATGAGGAAAACAAGGAGCAAACTCCTGAAAACAAGCTTGTCGATATTGCGGCCAGAGTCAGCCAATTTGGTAACTACCAGCGAAGCGTCAGCATTAATAGCGTGACGTCAAAACGCGACAGCGCTCCTGTATTTAGAAATGAAGTCAATAAATATAAGAAGGAGGTTTCCGATTCCACTCCCGAAAAGAGATTAAGGAACCGAACCTTCCCCGACTCATCAAACGACCGCGAAGATATCAAAAGCTTAACTAAAAATGATGCAATGTCATTCAAAGCCGATACACTCACAAAACGACCTTGGCACAAGAAAGAGGATGCAGAGAAGCGAGATAGTACTGTGATAGAAAAGGACGGGGACAGTGAGAAGTGCGAAAGTGGGAAAGAGAAGGAAGAAGCAGATGGATCTCCACAATTTAAGGGCATTTTACAAATGAGAGCAGAATGGGAAAGAAGAGCAAAGGGAATGACCAAATAAATAACGGTGCTAAGAAGGCCTTAGTAATAAACGTTACATAGGGAAACTGAACCTAAGGTTCAAGATAAGTGAAACTGTTTGTAACATATATTTCTCGCTTAAATCGCGGTATAAAAGTTTATTAAAATGTTATTTAGAAGAAAAATAGTAGAATTATACAATATTACATTAAACATATATATGTATATATATATATATATATATATATATATATATATATATATACATATATATGTTTAATATATATATATATATATATATATATATATATATATGTATACATACATAATTTTGATTAATTAATATTTAAATTTATTTGCATTTCATTAAATTAATTTAAAATTAATAAAATTCTAATTTCTTTAGTTAACAAATACAATCGATTAATAATGTACATACATATCAAGGAAGATATTATCAAATATAAATATATACCAAATCGAGATTTAATCGAGAACTCAAGTAACCTCGACAATCGAGTAAAACAAAAATATCCCCCGTTTGTTAATAAGGCCGTTATTATTATTTTAGTTTTAGACTGTTTTAACACTGACGTTGGAATTGCGAGAATTATTAAAATTCTTATAATTAATATTAAAATATAGATAATATAAATAAATAGCTTAGATTGTAGCCAAAAAAAATGTTTTTTGCGGATTGCATTTACCCATTATGTTACTCGTACATGTAAATGGAACATTCAAATGTTTAGTAATAGTTTCTTAAAAGCCATAGATATAGATGTTCGTACGATTTTGACATATAATAAATAAAAAAAAATACGTAAATTTGTATATTTATTGATAGTGTACTTCGTATAGAGAAATTAAGCTATATTATAAATTGAATAACGTTATAATATAAATTTGAGTATAATTATTACATGGGGTCCCGCAAGGCAACGTGCTTGGTTTGCAATTGTTTGTTAATGACGTAAGTTTTTTTTTTAATATAAATTATGTTTTTTTTTTAATATTTAAACATCAATATCTATGGTTTTCACATTTATCTCTATATATAGAATATATTTTGGTAACGAGCAGGATACCTTGCGTATACAGTAGTGTTCGTGTATTGTAAGTTTTCGAGTGTTATTTCAAAAGTATGGCATAGATAGGTATATTTTATTAAATACTAATGTATTACATTTCTGAACTGTGAAATACAAATTTTATTCCTATAGTTCTTCTGTTGTTTTTATAAACCCCTTTTACTATATATAATAATTATATTTAAATTTAGTTTGTTTGTTTATTTATTAATATTTAACTTTATTGCACACAAATTAAGAAAAGCACACACAATCGACGGGTTTTGCACAAACCGGCATTATCCAGACAGCTTTGTTTTTGTAAAATAAATTTGTGAATGCTAAAAGCAAATAATATATAATAACTAAAATTAAATCAGCAGTAGCGCGGCGGTGATTTCTGCTACTCAACACATCGAGACATTTGTCGAATTCGTCAGAAAACGAAGTACGGAGTGTCTTAACACTAGATACTTCCTGTCTATCCCGATATGGGAAATAAACGCGTGAATCTACAAAAAATATCAATATACACATACCAAAGCGCATAAGAAAAAAATTAAATAAAGCTGTGAACTGGGCTGAATGTGAATGATCCCATTCAAAATATTTACATTTTCCCCCTCTGATAAAATAGAGTTCGGCGTTGAGTTCCGCGACTCAACTCTCAATGTCTGGAATTCGGAAATGAACAACGGTATGTTTTAAAACTGGGTCTCCTTTGTTTTTTTCATAACAGAATACATACAAATATGTTTACAGTATGTATATCTTTGGAATCCAATAAAGGAAAAAAATCATATATCATAGATCAAACGCCTGTATCAATATACCAAAGCAAATAGCCTCAAGACTTATAATATCCAATGTAGTTTCTCAAGAAATAATACCAATATTATTTAAGAAAATAAAACATTGAGGGTATATATGAGGAGGATGATGACGCTAGTCGAGGCAAAAAACGTATGCGGGCATCTAATCCGCTAGGCATACAACGTAAAGTAATAAGAAGACACGGTGTTAAGTACCGCTGCCAACCGCGCAATTCGATTTTATAAAAAAAGTAGAGAACGAAGTGTTTTAAGACTTGTTAGTTAGTTCCCTCTCTCTCTGGCTACATGCAGTATTTTAAAAAAACTGACATATTGTTTAATTCCAACAACATTACATATATATATAAAAAAAAAAAACAACATTATATATATATATAAATATATATATATATATATATATATATATATAAATCAAACTAATAATTTCCTTTTTATGAAAGCAGTTAAAATGGTAAATGGTTATAATGTGAATATAAAAAAAATGTAAAATAACGATATTATGAATATTTAAAATATAAATTTATTTGAACACCAGGTAAGTGTCTTTAAGAAAATTTTTTTAAAGGACTTTACCTACGTATGGGAGAAATTTTACAGCAATGTAAAAAAATTGTCAGTATTTTCTTTTATGCGCCATCTTTAATTGAACCGAATATTATGACGTTTAAAAAAAATAGTGAATTATTTTCGAAACATGGCGTCAATAACCACTTAACTTAATCATATAACCACTTAAAAGCACAAATAATCTTTTGGTAAATATTACTAAGATATTTACCCTTATTATATAGAGGGGAAGAAACACAATTTATAATATTTCAACGATTTTAACCTAAACATTTAATACATGCGTTCTTAAATCCTAAAAATAAGCTAAAAACCATATAACACAGCGGTAGTTTCCGAACGCGCCAGGGGTTCGCAACGCGCACGCGCAAACCACCCCTTACTGAGTGACCCCAAACAGCGTGAAGCTTAGCGCCTCCATTTTATTTTACATTTATTTCACTTTTCTCGATGCAAATGTTATAAAAAATATAAGAATTCCATCAAAAAAAACACATAAAAACAGAAATACCTAGTGGTGTATAGACATTTTTGTGGATTTTCGCGTTTTGAAAGTTACGTAATATATTTGGATCGGAAGCTGTCGCCGTGTGAGGTAAGATTTTACATCTTAAATATCGCTTTATATAGAAAAAAAACAGATCAAATAACATTTTCAGTTATAACTCTAAACAATTCTGTACTAATTACTAACTAAACTACTTGTGCCATCCAATTTATATCATCTACATTTTAACAATGCCCTGAGAACAAATTCTGAAATTATGAAAAATATATAACAAAACCATAGTATTTCTGAGCACGTTCCTATACGTATATACTGATTTAAGTTAAAATCAATATGCCGATCTGATTCATTGATTTTTACTTAAGGCTTGAACGTAGCTATGTGTAAATGTATACAGGAGGCCTGTTTCCTTTATTGCTGTTTTTTGCTTTATTGCTTTATTACTTTTTCTTTTCTATGAACGTAGTGGCAAAGCTCTCCTTTAATGAGCTTTAATAAAAGCACATAGATAGATAGTATGTGTTTTTTACATATATATAGGGAAAAAGCCTTTTAATTACTTATTATTAAGTTTCTAAGAAATCACTTTTTTTACACGACTATATCATTATTTATTTTTATATTGTAGTACTGCGCAGTTTATGTAACTGGAAGGGGTTTTCATATGTACATACATTTATACACACACATATATATATATATATATATATATATATATATATATATATATATATATATATATGTATATATATATGCACTACCTATCAACTGGGTAGTTTATATTCTTTTTAGCTTCACGCCTTTACACCCCTTAGTAGGATTGACAGGAAGTACCTAGTGTCAAGACTCCCCCTACTCCGCTTTCCGCGTAATACGTGACATTACGGATTGAGTGGCTTAACTCAACGCCGCGTTTTACTAACAGGAGCGAGGGAAGGAAAATAATTTTATTCATTTTCCGACTGGAAATCGATCCACAACCGATACAGTCAGACGCTGTTCCACTGCGCCACGATCAGCCTATTATCTAGTTTCTATTTATCATTGGCTTTATTCAATTTTTAGTATATTCATAAATTACAAATTTTCTTCAAGTTAGGTAAAATTTACTGTTATATTCACATAGTAGCGTTATAGGGAAATATCTTACAACGTCTAATGATTGCAAGTTCGATTCTTGCTTCGGTAATGTAATTCTTTGTACTACTTATGACATAATAACAGGTAGCTTTTAATTCCACTACCTACCTAGTTTCCATTTAACCGCTACAAAAAGACACTTGAAGTATATTTTTTTAGCTTCGCGCTTTATCTACGGAGCAGTTAGAGAGAACGCAGCGCTAAACGCTACGGTCGCTGCACGCCCCCTGCAGTAATCTTAGAAATTCTCTAGAATCTATAAAAGAAATCATCTACTTTTTATTTAATCGTTTTTGTATTTCATATTTATAATTTGTAACCTAGAAATAGTGTTATAACTAGCCATAGTAACTACAGACTTCGACGTCTTCTATTTTTATACCACGCAAAGCCAATTAGCTCCAACCTTTGAACCTTAAGTTAAAGGGGACAAGGTTTTCTTATCTGTCGTTACTTCCGGTTAGCGAAGCCTTCGTAAAGGCTTTATAGAATTATAAGATAAGTAATAATGTTATATTATAACTTTAAATAAGCTGGCTAGAAAGGTTGAGGCCGGTCGTGGCGCAGTGTGACAGCGTCTGACTGTAAACGCGATCGGTTGTGGGTTCGATCCCCACTCGGGAGAGTGATTATATTTAAATTATTTTCACTTCCTCGCTCTGGTAAAAACAAAGAGCAGCGTTGAATTGAATTCGGTGGAAAGCGAAGTACAGAGTGTGTTAACACTAGGTACTTTCTGTCTACCCTGCTATACGGGATAAGAGCGTGAAGTTAAAAAACATATATATTTCTTCACTCTTTATCCCGCGTAGCCTTAGTCAGAAACAATATATCACGACATTCTGTTAACCGCTTTCGCCTAGAAATCAAGATATTGTGTTTTAAGTGGTGAACTTAATGCCGGTCTTTATCTTACTACAGCGGAATGAATATTAAATTTTATATATAATTATTGGCCCGAGTGGTGAATAAAACCTACAAGCGTTCGCGCTTACAGTCAGGTCACCTCAAGTTAAGTTACGATATACATATCGCCTGAGAGGAGCAGACTAGTCCTGGAGTGGAGACCGCGTCTTGGCAAACGTAGTGTAGGACGCCCTCTGGCCCGCTGGACTGACGACATACGCAAGGTTACCGGAGCGGGCTGGATGAGGGTTGCGGAGGACCGGGATGTTTGGCGCAAATTTGGGGAGGCCTATGTCCAGCAGTGGACTGCGATTGGCTGACGACGACGATACATATCGCCAAAATAATTATTCTTGTATTATTTTTACTACTTCTTTTCATATGTAGAGTTCTAAATTAGAAGTTCTTTTAAAAGCGTCAATCTAAAAATATAGTAAAAATATATAGTTTTAAGCTTATAACATTTTATTCGTTATTTATGAACAGAAGTGTGAACTGCGACTTCAATTTAAATATAATAATTCAACACAATTTAATAGAAGACAAAAGCCACTACTAACGTGTATACAGACAGACTGTCCTACTGACCCAGTATGAAGATATTTTTTTTCATGCCAATCAAGAAGCAAAATTATTTCACAGTATATTATCGTCCTAACAATGCTCGCTAACAATAGAACTCATTTACAAGGGTTTCATTTATTAACGAGCGAACCTAATTGTAATCAAATACATCGATATTGATAGAACGAACAGTTAACGTTTGAATCATTTGGTTTGTCTTTTAAAATTTTAATATATTTATTTTTATCAAGCTTTTTTATAAAAACCGCTGAGAGGTCTGGGTTTTTCTCTATTCTTCTAGCCTTAAAATTTGATTTAAAATAAATAAAAAAATCAATATATATATATATATATATATATATATATATATATATATATATACATATGTCTTTCCTATTAAAGTAATATCGATATTTACATTTACAAAAATATTTCAAAACAGTTTAAATAGTCAGAGCGTTTAAACGAATTCGAATTTACGTTCAAACTTTATATATAATACCTACATAAAGCTCTACATACACAGAACCAATAAAAGAGTATAGAAAAGCCAAACAAAAGGGCCGATGTACTTCAAATCTACTTGAAAACGCTTGACCGGCCTCGAACCTATAACCCCCTAGCTCCATCTAGGTCATCAAGTTCCATTAGAAATCTAACAGAATGTAGTAAAGCTCAAGAGACAACCCAATTTTACAGTGGCTTTTCAACCTATTATGGGCTCGTCCCGTCGGGAGCTTACGGCACTTTGAAGAGCTTCCTGAAAGCTTACCTTCACTCAATATGTGAACTGTGAAATTGTTATTAGTTTTGTAACATATTATTTTATATTATACTTCAAAGTTTTTCTTAAATTATATGGTGGGTAAGGACGTGACGGATATATTGTAGAAGAAAGAAATTTAATATAAAGAAGAAGAAAGAATATTAATATTATTTTTTATACAGAAAGTCAAAATTATTATATATATATATATATATATATATATATATATATATATATATATATATGTATAATGGCACAGTGACCGACTATAAACGCGATGGGTTGTGAGTTTGAGTCCCACATGGGGAAATGATTTTCTTCTTCTTCTTCTTCTTAGCGTTAATCCCGTCTTGTGACGGGGTCCGCTTTCCTGCTATTCTTCTTCCACTTCACTCTATCATGGACATCTTCCTCCTCCAGATCGCAGCTATGCATGTCGTTCGTGACAACGCTCAACCACCGCAATCTCGGTCTTCCCCTTCGTCGCTTGCCAGGTAAAGTGAAGTTGAGCGTTCTATTGCCTATGTATTGAGGTGGTCTTCTTTTAACATGCCCATACCATCGTAGCCGATTTTCTTGCAATTTGTCAGCGATGTCACGTATCCCGAGGCTACCCCGCACGTGTACGTTGCGGATCTTGTCGAGCCTCGTCACTCCGCACATCCACCTTAGCATTTTCATCTCCGTCACACGAATGGAATTAACATGCTTTTTTGTTACTGCCCACGTCTCGCTTCCATATGTGAGAACTGGTCTTATGATGGACTTATAAACTAGCCCTTTAAGCTTGATGGGCACTTTATCCAAGCAGTGGATATACGGTGTTGAAGGTTGCTTTCCAGACTACCGAATTTGTCTATCATGCTACCCAGGTATTTGTACTCGTCGCACTGTTGTACCTCCTGGCCATCAATCACTATTGGGTCAGTGCGAGGGGTAGAGACATAACATTCCATGTACTTAGCTACACTTAGTACCAATCCTCCTGCTTGTAGTTGTTCTTTCCACGCGCTTAATGCTACTTCCAGATCTTGGCGAATTGATGAACATATTGCTACATCGTCTGCGTATATGAAAGTCCATGAAGCTTTTTGTTGAGCATCTTCAGTGAGTGTATCCAGCACTAGACTGAACAAGAACGGACTTAGCACTGAACCTTGATGAACCCCTTCAATGACTGGGATGGATTTAGTCACTCCCAGCGGTGTACATGTCGGCAATGGAGGAGACATATGCTTCATGGATATTACGAAACCTGAGACTCCACCATATAGTGTCTCTAGGGACTCGATCAAAAGCCTTTTCCATATCCAGAAATGCAACGTAAAGGGGTTTCTCTTTAGCTCTGTATTCTTCAGCTATCATGGTCATGGCAAATATCGGGTCAATTGTTGACAAACCTGGCACAAATCCGTACTGATTTTCGGAGAGCGTACATTCGGCACGTAGACGGCTGTCAATGACTCTCTCATACAGCTTCATTGTATGGCACATTAACTTAATGCCTCGGTAGTTAGTGCATTCATATCTGCTACCTTTGCCTTTGTAGAGGGGAATTATCACGCTCATTCTCCAAGCACCCGGAATGCCGCCTTGTTCCAGCCATATTTTGTTAAACAAGTTTGTCAACACGATTATTCCTAAATCACCCAGACACTTCCACGCTTCCACAGGAATGCCATCTGGACCCATGGCCTTTTTGTTGGGCATTTTCTTAAGCGCTGCATCAACCTCCCTTGCTGTTATAGGTCGTATGAGGCCCAGGTTTTTACCAACTCGTGGTAAGCAGACTTCCGTGATATTAGTGTTTTATATATTAAAATTTCATTTCCTTAATATGGTAAAACAACGCTACGTTAAGTTCCGCCATTTAACACGTCATGTCTTGAATTCGACGGAAAGCGATGTGTCTTGATAATAGGTACTTCCTGTCTACTGCTATGCGGGCTATAAAAGCATGGAGATAAATACATTAAATTATATACACATACTGGTTGCTAAGACAACGCGTATTTTACGCTTCGACGGGGTTTTTTTTATACATTAAACTCCATATTTCCAGCACAAAATCTAAATGACTGAAGCCCAATTAATATTAATAATTATAGTGAATTTATATCTCATCAAAAATTGCAAAAATTTGTTTTCCTTGTACAAATAATATAGTTAATATTTATGTGACACTGACGCTTGTACTAAGCGTTTGGCTTGTGTTACTATCCACCAGGCCTTCGTGGTTTAAAGACAGTTACGCGCCCATGCGTCTTATGGAGATAGCAAATTGTAAGAGAAATTAATACGCAAATAAGTACAATACAATATGTAGTAGTTATTATAAATCAGATGAAAATTGAGTTTGTGTGTGCGTGTATACGTAAATGTGTGCGTGTGTGTGTGCGTGCATGTGTGTGCGCATTAGGTGTTAAATGAAAATTATCAATATTGAAATGGAGGATGTAAGAGGTCATAGTGGCGCAGTGTGACAACCTGATTGTAAATTAGATTGGTTGTTCATTCGATTTCCACTCGGAAAATGACTATATTTAAAATCTACTTTTACCGGTAAGACAAAGCGCGACGTTGAGTTTCGCCACTCGACACTCAAACGCTGCTTACAAGAAAAGCTTATAAGACAGACTATTCAAGTATATAAATAAAATATTCAAGAAATACATGAGAAATGTAATTTCAGTCCCATAGAGACTGGAATGAGTGAGAAGCGCACTATATTATTCCTTCTATCAAAAAAAACAAAAGTCTTACGTATATACAGAACAGATATTAAATTAGTTTCACTTGCTCACTCTGGTAAGACAAAGTACGGCGTTGAGTTCCACCACTCAACACATAATGTCTCGAATTCGGCGGAAAGCAGATTATGGAGTGTCTTGACACTAGGTGGTCTATGTCTATTGTGTGGGATAAAAGCGAAAAGCTAGAAAAATATATACATATATTGAAATAAGTAAAGAAGCTTTATCTAACATAATACTACGCAGTTACAATTGCGTCACAGGTTGGAATGACGTCATAAGGCTCTATTTGCTGTAGGTCAGGTTACACAATTACACAATACAATTTTTAGACCCACTTATTGATTTTTTTGAGGTAACGTAAGCGATTTGGGAATGAGTCCAGAAGGTAATCAGTTTAATCTCGTGAATTTTAAAGTATACTAGAGCCTAATAGGTAATTGCCGATTTGAATGTGAATATTTCGATTTTGATGTGATTTTGACGGTTGTTAGTATGAAAACCTTTTTAGTTATATATATATATATATATAAAACCAAAGTTAATTGCCTTTTTTTTAATTTTTAATTGATCATTACTTTGTACTATAACGTATCAACATTGCCAGATTTTTTTCAATATGAACCGAGTTAAAGAAACAAATCATTAGATTTGACTAGATACTGTTTGCAACCTTCTAACTAAATCAAATGCGTAAAAATTAAAAAGAAAAAACCAGAGCCATTGCTACTTGGCTCGGAATATCTGCAAACGCTAGTATTGAGGGCGACCCACAAACGCACAGCAAAGGCCGAGTAAAGTAAAGGAGACGAGCAATTACAGCGTCCCACTTAAAAACCTAGATATTAACCTCCCACAATCATACATCTCTACATCTTTAATAGGATTTCTTTGCCATTGAAATGAGATGAAATTTTTAACTAGGTTATTAATATTATATTAGAAAATATTTTTTTAAAATACATATAAATATTTGAATGCAGCGGCATTCGAAGCCGCGTCTCTTGAAAATCGGCCAAGCACTCTGATCGCTGAACCATGTGTTCTACTACTGGCGTCGAAATTGTTATACGTCTTGTTACAACTTATTTACGTTGTTAGGATCCCTGTAGAGAGATTTTTATAAAAATGTTTGTTAATATTCATTTTAATTGTATATTTTGTAAGAAGTCAAAGTTTAGAGGCCGGTCGTGGCGCATTGGGACAGCGTTTGACTGTAAAAGCAATCGCTTGTGTGTTCGATTCCCACTCGATTGAATTATTTTTAAATAATTTGTATTTCTTCATGAGTAAGACAATGTGCGGCGATGAATTTCTCCACTCAATACGCAATATCTCGAATTCGCTGGAAAGTGGATTACGGAGTGTCCAAACACTAGATGCTTCCTGTCTATCATACTATGCGGGGTAAAAAGCGTAGAGCTTAAAAAACGTAAGAGTTCAATTGTATATTTTAAACTTTTTGTAGGTTACATATAATAAACAAATTTATTTGGAAAGAAACAAAAGCAACATAGTTAAAAGTATTTACTCCTTTTAATAGTCGTTCTGGCTTAGACATCGGATTCACTCGGAATCGGTTTAAAATAGTTCCATTTTAAAGCAAATCGGACTAAATTCTTGTTAATTAGGACTTTTCCGGGCAGTTAACGGAGTGTCTTGACACTAGGCTGTGTCTGGCTACCCTGCTATGCGGGATAAAACGTGAAGCTACTGACCACCTGAAGACTTCTAAATTTACACAAATCAATAAAAGTACACGAAAATACACTAACGTATATATAAATATGGAAAAGAGATGTTTTAATAATTGGGATATACAAATTAAAATAGCACAAAGGGAGTTGCTAGCGGAGTAATTACAAAGAAAGCGCGGCAATTACTATGGCCTACTTAGCACCTATGAACAGACATTTTGTTTCAGTATTTTAATTTTACATGCAAATATATGAAAATATGAGAAAATGACGCTTTAGTTAGTCATCATAATTGCCATGATAGAGAACTATGAATATATTTACAGTGGATCTGAAACAACCTGACAATCGTTGTGTAGAGCGATATCCGAATTGTAGAGTACTGAATAAAATCCTTGATTTTAGTAAGAATCTCTATATTTTTTGTTTTTTTTTTTAATATGAGTTCTTTGTAATCCGAAAAAATTTAAATAAATATCGTATTATCTAGCTTAGCTGCTTAGAAAAGCATTACAATACAGTGTTTCCCAATAGAGATGATAGTAATTTGATAGCTCACAGCCGCTATCTTGGTTGTTTAACATTTGACATTTGTGTTGATTTGTGTTCAGTAATGTTTGCCATTTAATCATAAACAAGTTCACGTTACGTTAACGTTTGGAAATTGTCCAAATTTTCTATCAAAATTCGAAAAATATTGTCTCTACTTAAAGAGCATTTCGTGCTAAATATGGTCGTCATGGTGCACCGTCTGAGCTCGATACGTCGCATCATCCAAATACTGGAAAGTGAATATTCTTTGCACGATAGTAGACCACCAACACGACAGCGGACAGGCCGTAGTGAAGAAAATATTGCCGCCGTATCAGCCAGTGTCGAAGAAAATCAAAATGTTTCCGTTCCACGACGTGCATAAGAATTGGGCTTATCCAGAATGCCAACCTGGCGAATTTTACGTATGGATCTTGGCCTATATCCATACAAGATTGTGTTGGCACAAGAACTGAAGCCAGCAGACCATGATTGGGCGCTTGAAATGATGGAAACGGACACCAAATTTCATAGGAAAATTATCTTTTCAGATGAGGCTCACTTTTGGCTTAATGGTTATGTGAACAAACAGAATTGTCGTTACTGGAGTGAGTCAAATCCAGGAGTGGTTCATGAAACACCATTACATCCTGAAAAATTGACTGTTTGGTGCGGATTATGGTACGGTGGAATCATGGACGAAGGTCGTCGTCTGTTACTGTCAATGGCGACCGTTATCGTGACATGTTGAACGATTTTTTATCCTGAAGTGTATGAAATCGATGCGGACGACATTCATTTTCAACAAGATGGTGCAACATGCCACACTGCGACCGTCACAATGGATTTATTGCGTGATAAGTTTAGTGATATTGCGTGATAAAATAGTGAGGCGGCGGAGGGCACGTGAAGAGGTTAATGATGCTAGGGATAGAGTGTGAGCCTAAATAAACATATAATACAAATATACTTTATTGCACACAACAAATATATAACAAACAAGAAATAATTAAAAAAAGCGAACAATAAGGCGACCTTATCGCTTAAAGCGATCTCTTCCAGCTAACCTCAGGATGTTGGACTTGTGAGTGAAGTTAGGTGGTACAATGAATAGTATATACATATTATATGTATATATATGTAATATACAAAGGAAAAAATAAAAATTAAAAAATAAGGATAAAAACAGACATAATCGATAACAATAATATAATTACATACAGAAAAACATACATACATAAATATTTTATTATATTAATCAAACACCTGAGTATAATTTAAACAAACTAAACGCCAAATTTTTCTATATAGACACAAAGTTGATAACTAAAATCTGATAATTAAAGCTGGTCTTTTCCCATTCCATAGAAGGGCTCTAAGCATCTTTAAAATGCTCTTTAACACTCGCCACTACTATTCCAAGCTCCTCTCTCTACCTTGTCGTCAGCCAATCACAGTCCACTGCTGGACATAGGCCTCCCCAAGTTGACGCCAAACATCCCGGTCCTTCGCAACCCTCATCCAGCCCTCTCCGGCAACCTTGCGTATGTCGTCAGTCCAGCGGGCCAGAGGGCGTCCTACACTACATTTGCCAAGACGCGGTCTCCACTCCAGGACTCGTCTGCTCCAACGGCCATCGGTCCTGCGACAGACGTGACCGGCCCATTGCCACTTCAGCTTACTGATTTTGCGAGCTACGTCGGTTACTTTAGTTCTGTCACGGATAACCTCATTCCTGATTTTATCCTTGAGAGAGACCCCGAGCATAGCTCGCTCCATAGCTCGCTGAGCGACTGTAAATCTGTGGACCAGCCCTACTGTCAGTGTCCACGTCTCGGCAGCGTATGTCATTACAGGTAGGACACATTGCTCGAAGACCTTCGTCTTTAGGCTTTGCGGAATTATTGACGTAAGGACTCGACGGAGCTTGCCTAATGCCGCCCAACTCAACTGAATCTTCCTATCCGCTTCTTTCTCGAAGTTGTGTCGGCCAAGTTGTATTGTCTGGCCTAGGTAGGTGTAGTCCTGTACAACTTCAAGAAGAACGCCTTCGACCCGCACTGGTCTCGGCATGACGTTTCTGTTGAACATAACTTTTGTTTTGTCCAAGTTCATACCAAGACCAACACGTCGGGAGGACCCATTTAGGTCGTTCAGCATTTGATTTAGCTCTTCCAGTGTCTCTGCAAAGATGACTATATCGTCGGCAAAACGAAGATGAGGGATATACTCTCCATTGACGTTGACGCCTCGTCCAATCCAATCCAGGGTTTTAAAGACGTCCTCCATCGCGTTGGTGAACAGTTTCGGGGATATCACGTCCCCCTGTCTCACCCCACGATGGAGCCGAATAGGTCTTGTCCGCTGATCTTGGATTTGGACGGTCATCGTCGCAGCGTTGTAGAGACATCTCATCACCTCGATATATCGCCAGTCGACTTGACATCTCTGCAGGGACTCCAAAACAGCCCAGGTTTCGATGGCGTCGAACGCTTTCTGACTATACTCCTCGGTCTTCTGTATAATCTGCCGAACAGTATGTATGTGGTCTATGGTGCTGTAGCCTTTTCGAAACCCGGCTTGCTCCGGAGGTTGGTATTCATGACTACTCTTGAAAACAACTTGTAAACGTGGCTCAGGAGTGTAATCGGCCTGTAGTTCTTTAGGAGGGTTTTATCACCCTTCTTGAAGAACAAGACGACCACACCCCTGGACCACGCTTCTGGCGTCATGGCTTGGCGGATGATGGCATTAAAGAGTTCCGCTAAGGCCTTTTGGATCGGTAGTCCACCAGACTTTCTCAGAGCTCAGTGGTAATGCCATCATCACCCGGGGCCTTCCCATTCCTGAGCTGTATAAGAGCCGCACTAATCTCGCTTACGTCAACGTCCGGGATGTCTTCCGAGTAATGGCGCGTCAGTGGTGCACGTGGATCTTTAGTGTCCTGAGCTATAGGCTTGTGTGTGCGCGATGAGTAGAGCAGCCCATAGAACTTCTCAACCTCATTCTGGATCTGGAGTCTTGACGTGACTATTGTGCAATCCGCTGTCTTAAGCTTTGCAAGGTGGCTTCTCCCAAGCGGTCTTTGGAAAACTTTGGACCCCCTATTTTGCTCAATGAGGGTTGTAATAGTTCTCGTGTTTGAGCAACGGAGGTCCCGGCGCGTGAGTTTCCTTATCCGCCTAGATAGAGCCCGTTGTTTTGGAGAAGCTGCTTGAGCGAATGGCATTTCCCGTCTTTGCCTCATCGGATCCAGGGTTTCGGGAGCAAGTTTGTACTGCTTAGTGGTACTCGTCGGCGGAAAATGCCTACGGACCAGTTTACACACTGTCTTCGCCACGCTGTCGGTTATCTCGTCCACATCGTCAGTGGTTTCCAGCGAGTCGAATCGATTTTGCAGTTCCAATTGGAACTGCTTGGACACACGGTCTACTTGGGGCGGCGTAGGTCGGAGAGTAGATTTCAGCAGGCGTTTTCGTTCGACTCTGAAGCATATATTCAGATTGCCTCGTACGAATCGGTGATCGCTGCCGGTGTTAAGCCTGTTGATCACAGAGACATCTTTGAATATATAATTTCTGTCCGCCATGATAAAATCTATCTCGTTCCTTGTCACTGTATCTGGACTTTGCCAGGTCCATCTCTTTTGGGGCTTCTTCTTGAAGAAGGAATTCATCAAGTAAAGCCCCTTCATCTCGAGGAAGTTGACCAGCATTTGCCCCCTGTGATTTCTGCACCCCAACCCATGAGGTCCAATCTTCGATTCGTCGCATTCCTGTACTCCCACTTTAGCGTTGAAGTCTCCCATGACCACGTTGTAGAAGCATGAGGTCGTACCATGTATGGCTTTAGTAATGTCCTCATACATGGCTTCAACCTCTTCATCGGAGTGTGTCGAGGTCGGCGCATATACCTGCACTACCTTCAGGAAGTACCTGTCGGTAAGCTTGATTACGAGGTACGCTACCCGGGTCGACTCACTACTAACTTCCACAACGTTGCCAACAAGAGCTCTGTGGACCAGAAAACCGACACCACCTTGGGAGGCCTTATCACCTTCCCGGAAGTAGAGCAAGTGACCAGAGTCAAGGGTTATTGTATCCTCTCCCTCTCTTCGGACTTCCGATAACCCCAGAATACTCCACTTTATATGACTTAACTCTACTTCCAGTTCTGTGAGGTGATGGTCCAGCCGAATCGTACGTCCGTTGTACGTTGCCAAATACATATGTTGTTTTCGGATTGGGCAGCCTTTACTCTGGGGATTCTTAGCACCCTCTGCCCCGCCGTGACCACCACCGCTGCCTTGGCCGGGAATAGCGGGGCTGCCGGGCACTGAGGGCCGTATTTTTGGCGCTGTCTCCATGGGGGATCTTGCCATTGTCACCACGCCTTGCAGGCGGGTTGGTGACCGCAGTAGGTGTTTATGTTAGACAGGGTTACGCTGCTGCCCATGCCCTGATTTTTCCCTTAGTCGCTTCTTACGACACCCGCGGGAGGATATGGGGTGATGCTATTCTAAGCATGATAGTTCAAGACTGACTGATATTTTTACTAAATTACATAGTCATGCCTCTCTTTTCTACAGTACGTTATTAAATATGAAGAAAAAACGGCATTTCTACAAATTCTATAAGCTATTCATTAAGCAGTAGTATTCAGCAGGTACGTAAATACGAATGAGCAACGAGGTCGGGTACTGTGTAACATTAAACTGAACAGATTCCTTTGTTCATACCATAGTGCATGTATATAAAAAGTTTTAATGGTCTTTATATATATATATATATATATATATATATATATATAAACAGAGAGGTTAAACAGAGAGTACCTAGTGCCAAAACACTCCGTACTTCGCTTTGCTTCGCTTTCCGACGAATTCGAGATATTGTGAGTTAATTGACGGAATGCTGCACTTTGCTTTTTTTTAAATATAATCACATCCCTAAATGGGAATCACACCCACAACCGATCGCATTTACAGTCAGACGCTGTCCCACTGCGCCACGACCGGGCCTCAGTATGTAGGTATATAATAAAGTTCAAAAATCTAATCATTTTCTTTTGTTTTAAGAATGTATATTTATTTTACTAGCAAGCGTTTCGATTATTACTTATTTATTTTATTCCATTATACAATATTACATTGTCCGTTGTTTTTTTTTGGTATTTGATTTGAATACACAAAAATATTCTAATTTTCAACGTAACGATTTCTATCTATCCTACATGAGCAAATGTTAAAACACTCCGTTCTGTACATTTCCAGATTGAAATCTAGACATTGTGTATCGATTATCGGAGTTAAACGCCGCGTTTAAAGATGACATATCGAATAACTTCTAATATGGGCATTGGAGACAAATTTGAGGAGAATAACATTTATAGGAACATATTTATAGTTACGATAGCATTTAATAGATCGGCCTAGATTTAGACCAGAAATCTAGACAGATTTTATATTTTTCATTTAAGAAAACTTTCAAGGCAAGAAGAAGCTTTTTCCTTTTTAAATTTCTCGTTTCTAATTATGTACATACAAGTTACATTGAATTACAAGAGTCGTGCTAAATACCTACTTCATTACAGTTTGCCCCAGATATTGTAGAAAAATCTTCACAATTTTATCATATATATATACAGAAAGTATCTAGTGTTGAGACACTTTGTACTTCGCTTTCCACCGAATTCGAGACATTGCATGTTGAGTGGTGGAACTCAACGCTGTACTTTGTCTAACCTGAGCGAAGAAGTGAAAATAAATTAAATATAATTAAAAAAGCCTTTGTGTGGTAAACGCTGGAACTCATCGTCGCGCTTTGTCTCACTAGAGCGGGGAAATGAATATAATTTAAATATAATTAGTAGAAATGTTCATATTTAAAAAGGTTTTAAGATCTTTTTTCGTTTTTCGTACAAAATTATAACAACAGATAGCTCTAGCATTTCTTTAAAGTAGCTTGTGCTTGTTTAGTGGCGAAACTTAACGCCGCAGTTTGTCTTACATAATATCAAAATATCCCTTACTAATCTTTATCTATATTGCCTCTACTAGCTGTATTTTGTAGTGTATTTTAAATTATCAAAACTTCATGATTTTTATAAAATTTGAATATTAAGTTATATCATATACATAGAAATTTTCCCATTAACATCCCTTGAACTTCTGACACCATAACTTGGGAGGGAAAAGAGGAGATATATGAACGAGGGTGAGGGTGGCTCGTACCAGTTATTGCGTTAGGGGATGAAATACACACTATTATAAGAAAATAAAGAAAGGAAACCGGCTATAATGGTGCAATGGTACAGCGTCTGACTGTAAACGTTATTGCTTGTGGGTTCGAATCCTACTCGGAAATACATACATAAAAGAATATTTTCATTTTTCCGTTCTGGTAAGACAAAACGTGGTATTGAGATCGTGGTCGCTATCAAAGTAAAGTCTCGATTTCGGGTGAAAAGCAGTCAACGGAGTGTCTCGACACTAGGTTTTTTCTGTCTGCCTACTATACATAAGACTATTTTATCGTGAAATCGGTTAATGCTTTAAATCGTTTGAAAGGAGCTTATATTATTTACTTTACATTAGATCTGAATAGAATTAAAAATAGAATTTATTTAGAACTAATTTGAATACCTACCTAAGTAAATAAATTTTATTATATTTACAATTTTTTTTTAAATAAATAAAAAAATTATAATATTTTTTCTTTAATACTACTAAAAATAGTATAATAAAATACGCATCACACTTAACTCGGTATAGAATAGAACTTAATATAAAAACATTTTGTTTTTCTATTTCCAAAAAAGCATTCGTAACTTGTGGAGCTTAACGCCACGCTTTATTGTAAAGGGAACAATAATCAAATAATATAGTCGATTATTAAGAAAAAACTATACGATATCGTTAAGCAACATGCTCTTTGTGGAAAAAAGTATCGCGTGCAATTTATATCCGATTTACCTTATAAGTCTTACACTGAATATAGTTCGTAATCAGCTCCCACGTGTAATTACACGCTGGTATATTGTTATATGACTATTGCCTATGGTGTATATAGTTTTAATTTTTTTTAAAAGGATATTTATACACTCAGTATAAAAAAATCATTTAAGAAAACGTGTATAGATGATGGTCGTGGCGCAGTGGGTCACCGTCTGACTGTAAACGCGGTTGTGGGTTCGATTCCCACTCGGGGTAGGATTATATTTAAATTATTTTTACTTCCCCGCTCTAGTAAGACAAAGTGCGGCGTTGAGTTCCACCACTCAAAATGCAATGTCTCGAATTCGGTGGAAAGCAAAGTACAAAGTGTCTTGACACTAAGTACTTTCTGTCTACCCTGCTATGCAGGATAAAAGCGTGATGCTAAAAAAAAAGTATAAAAACTAGAAGTCACCGCTGCGCAGGAACTAAAAGATACGTTTGATCGAAAATGCGATTAGTTGTGGGTTCGATTTCCTCTTAAGGAAGTTATTATATTTAAAATTTATTTTCATTTCTCCGTTCTGATAAGGTAAAGCGTGACGTTGAGTTCGTCACTGCCATTTAGAGGTCTCTGACTACCGTGCTATGCGAGATGAAGCGTCTCGAACACGTGTCTCTCAGAACTCGTCAAGCGGTCTAACCACTAAGCCATACGTTCTCTCCGATTACGTCGAAATCCTTATGTCTGTTACAAATATTTTTTATTGTTAGCATTTCGAGAACCAAAAGCAAATAAATTTTTTTCTATAAATAAGCGTTTGGCAAGAGAAACTACTATTGAGCTACTCTTTCTCCAGCTTCACGCTTTATCCTACATAACAGATTGTCTAAGACACACCATGGACTGGTTTCCATCTAAAATCAAGATACGACGTGATAAGTGGCAAAATTTACGCAGCGTTTTATCTTACCAGAGCGGAGAAACGTAAATAAATTTTATATATAATACAATCCAAGAAATGGGAATCGAACCCAAAACCAATCTCCCCTGTCGCCGGTTTTGTTCTCATTATACCCTTTATAATGTTTATTTCCAATTGTTTATTCTCTCCAGATGAGCAGAGTGGCGATGCGGTGCGACCGCTAGGGTATGCTCTGCGGCGCGATCTGGTCTGCCGCGCCGGTGAGCTTGCGCGGGCTGGCGCCGCCGCTGCCGCCGCGCCCCGCCCTCCTCGCCGCCCTCGTCATGCATGCGTTGCATACTGACGAGTCCAGTTTTATAGGTAAGCCTAGCTTATATATATATATTAAAAAATCATAATAATAGGGGTTATTATGAAAAATAGGCGTTTATTACTAACGCGGTTGGTTATGTTGAAATTTTTTCGGCTCGGTGTGGCGTTGAGCTCTGCTATTTAACACGCAATGGAGTGAAGTTGGTTTTGTTTAAAATTACTATTACCAAACAAAACATATTAATATTTTAAATAAACATATACAAATTCGTCCTGTTGCGTTTGGACGGTTTCCAATTTCTAAACAATAGAAGGTCGAGTGCCGCTCCGTAAAGATTTTAAAATTTTTACTACATAAGGTAAGAAAGCTGTTGATAATTTTCTGTATATATATATATATATATATATATATATAAACGCATATATATATATATATATATATATATATATATATATATATATATATATGCGTTTCTCTAGCAGAGAGTAGTGCTATACTCTATTCTCTACATTGTCTTCGAATTATAGAAATTGTATGTTGAGTGAAGAAAATCAACCCCAAGATTTGTCTTACTTAGAGAATACAGATAATTTAAGTATAATTATTCTTCCGGGTAGGGAAATAAAAACAATTCTGAATGTATGAAAAGCTAAGAACAGATTGTTAAGAAAAAAAATGCCATCGGTAAAGTTATTGTAATTTTTTGGTTTCCAAATATGCTCTGAAAAAAACAAAAAAAAACGCTTTACGATTAACCAAAGAGCAATATCATTTCTGTTTTTTTTTTAATATAAAATTTTATGCTCTATACACTGGGTCCGTACATTTTTTCCCCCAATTGTAATTTTACCTCATTTTCATATAATTATAATCAGCTAGATTTTTTTATCATTGTCTATTATATTTTAAATATAAATTATCATTAATTATAGAAATTTATGTATGTCTGTATGTGTTCGTATGTATGAAATAGCTAATACCTCTGTATTCTACATTTACTGAAAGAACACACTATATCCCTCTGAGAGGGAACGGTCCTTAGAAGAGTACCTCCATTTGTAAAGGACTAACTCTTAACGTTATATACCGTTGTTAGGTAAAAGTGACCCAACTTAACATTTTAAATATATTTTTTATTATTCACATCAGCTTTTCTTAAGAGTTTAAATTATTTATAAACAATATGTATCGGTAGCGCAGTGGGACGGCAAAAGGACTTATATAAACACGACCGGTTGTGGGTTCGATCTCCACTCGGGGGAGTGATTATATTTAAAATTATTTTCTCTTTCAATCTGGTAAGACAAAGTGCGGGCTTGAGCTCCACCATTCAATGTCTCGAATACGGTGGAAAGCGAAGAACGGAGTGACTTCACACTAGGTACTTTCTGTCTACCCTGCTATGCGAGATAAAAATCGTGACGCTTAAAAATATTTAGAATAATTATTCTTATTATTTAATTAAATTCCTTCGAATGGGAATCGAACCCAAAAACCATCGCGCCTAAAATCATACTGTTCCACAGCGCTAAAAATAATTTAAAAATGGACGGAAATTTTAAAATATTAAATTTTCTGAGTTACGCCTCTTTCCAACTAGCTATAACATGACTCGCCTGTAAAAAGTTACTACGAATATTTCCTGTCTCTAAGAAAGTGGAACCTAGGCACTGTAGTACCCTTACACTCCTTATTTAGTTTCACGTAGCACTTGTCTGTTTTACTACCTGCTGCATATTTCAGCTTATATTTTACTGAGAAATTCATTTTTAACATACTTTTGTTAGAATCGCCTGCATATTTATCTGCATATATGTAATTGGCATCAATTATGCTTTTTTAGCTTCACGCTGGTATCCCGCATAGGACAGGGTAGACAGAAATTGCCTAGAATAAAGACACTCCGCTCTCTATCGAATTTGAGACATTGCGAGTTAAGTGACGGAACACAACGCCGCTTTTTCTCTTACCAGAGCGAGATATTCGGAATAATTTAAATATAATCATTTCCTCGGGTAGGGATCGAACCCACAAGCCATCACGTTTACAGTCAGATGCCGTTCCACTGCGTCATTAACGGCCTCAATAATGTTTTGTTTGTCTACAAATAGTAATAGATAAGTTATTAATAAAAGGAATAAAAATACGGTTTGGTAAATGAGACTTTTTGTGGATTCGATCCCCACTCGAGGGAGTCGCTCTGGTAAAGACAAAGTGCGGCGTTGCGTTCCACCACTCAACACGCAATGTCTCGACTTCGGTGGAAAACGAAGTACAGAGTGTCTTGACACTAGGTGCTTTCTGTCTACCCTGCTATGCGGGAGAAAAGCGATATAATATAAATTGTAAAACGAGAACACTGATAAAGATGAAAGGTGAAAAGTCAGTTCCGGGAAATAACGAAGCTTTTCTGGCGTGAAAATCAATGGCGGTAAAATACAGAAATCACACAATTTCGCAATGATGGGTGGATTTCTACATGAAAATGTATGACAGAGGTGTCCTCTGGCTCGTGCAACAGCAATATGCTGAGTCTTGACATAGCAGACGGCGATATCAATATAAAAGAAATAGTGAATGCTACACGAAGTCTGAAATGTCGTAAGGCAGCGGAAGTAGATGGAGTTATTGCAGGGACGATCAAATAACCATATTAGAGCAGCCCACAGGGGGCGTAGGTATAGCATCTTTTGGCGCTCTCTCCCTACGAACTACCTTGAAAAAAAATAAAACGTCAAGCTAAAAAACAAACAAAAAAAATGAAATATATCTAACACATACTACCATATGTTCGACAAAGACATTAAAGTCAAACAAAAAAAATATTCTAAGTAAGGAGTTACACGCTTCTTTGTTTGAACACCAAATATTGTACCACTATAATTAATCTCTCCCTGAGAAGAACTAGCGCAAGAAACTCATCGAAAATTAATAATGATATTAATAATTTTTATTAGTTGTTACTAAAACCTTACTAAGGCTAGGTGTTGACTTTGATTTTGACTTTGAAATCAGTGTAAATTGAAATTCATGTGACCGGTACTCCGTGGAACTCCGTGGTATTGCCTAACATACCATCGAGTTCCAGAGAGTAACGCTCACGTTACATCATTAATATAATAATATAGAAGTAGAATTAAGTAGTGGTAAGTGGACGCATTGGTTATTTAGTTGTACAGAAAGTTGGAAGCTCATGTGACCGGTACTCCATGGAACCCCGTGGTATGGCAAAACATACTACTGGGTACCAGAGAGTAACAGTCGCGTCTCGTCAATATATCGAAGAAAGATGAAGAACTTGAACGAGAAGAAAACACCAGCGTTACTTAAGGTGTTATATGGAAATGGGTTTTTTTTCTATATTTCTATTCTATTCAAATATGTTGTTGATTTTTATATCATTATTGGAAATATATCTGATAGTTCAAAATCATTATTGGATTTTATCATTGTTAAAGATTTCCGGAACAAAAAGCCATCAGCGTTAATTATTGGATAAATGTAGTTACATAAAAATGCGTTACTTTAAACGTAAATAAATATTTACAACAATATGCTATGATAAGGAGGTGTTAATATAAAAATTTGCAAAATTAGAACCTACACTCATCATGTCAAAACCTTCTCACAATATATATCTATCAAGTTGATAGATAGATAATAACATATTGGTTTACAGTATCTTTTTTTTTTTGTGAAGCAGATCAGACAGTTTTTGTGAAGCAAATCTTTCTAATTTTTACCATTTCTATTAGATATTATTATATACTCTGTATGTTTTTGTGGGTTATCCACTATATATACGAATTATATTTATAAAGGCCGGTAGTAGGCCGTATTAGCGCATGAGTTCTGCCATTCCACACGCAATGTGTCGAATTCGGCGGAAAGTGAAGTACGGAGTGTCTTGACACTAAGTATTTACTGTCTACCATGCTATAAATATAAAGAAGCATTTGCTCCAGCCGGGACCAAACCCACATACAACGTCAACACAGTCAAGTATATCCCAACATTACATTGTTGTTGCGGTGTTTTCACAATTTTAAAATGTGGTATAAATATATCAAGGTGAACGAGCTTTAGTAAGTTATAGTTCTTTCTTTGGATACCGGCACGAGGTACACTCACATCGACGTGGAGAAGGCCACTCACTTAAGATTTTACTGTCCTTGGTTTTATTTTATTTAGAGATATGTATCTCCACGTATATCACCACGTTTTTATGAACAAACCCTTTTACCAAATAGATTCGTGTGAGCTTTTGTTATATATTTTGAAATATATGTAATTCAATACTTCATTGAAGTAAAACACGCGTTGCCTTAGCAACTTGTACGTGGCTTTATAAATAGATAATAATCAATGATATAGTATAATTGTGTAATATTATATATTTTATTACCATAATATACATATTTTTTAAAATAAAACTATTTTAAACGGATTAATCGCGTATACTTTGGTATTCGAAAATACATTTTTTGAAACCTGACGTTTTAAACTCAACACGGTAGTCTGTGGTCACAGGTAGACACTACTGGACTGCTATAAGTAGTTCGTGATGTCATGTTTCAAAAAATGTATTTTCGAATACCAAAATATACGCGATTAATCCATTTAGAATACTTTCATTTAAAATGTGTAAAAACCGCGTAAATAAAAGATCTTATTAAATATGAAAAATGTTTGGAAAATAGTCCAAAGCTCTTCACGTATTAATTATATTCATAAAAAATATATTTCTCCCATCTCAGTCTACTGAAAGACCCACAGATGCTATATATTAAAAATGATGAAGTCTTTTTTCCATAAGAAATCATATATAACAAACTTCATAGCACTTCCACCACCAACAATACAATATGCTTAAAAATAACATAATATTTAGAGCAAAGAAATGAATGTTTTAATATTTTCGGAACTCAACGCCTCACTGTTTTAATACAGCAAAATAAAATGCTAATAAATAATAAATAGAAGCCAGTCCTGGAGCAGCGGACTAGCGTCTAACTGTAAATGCAATTGGTTGGGGGTTCGATTCCCACTCGGGGGAGTGATTATATGTAAATGATGTCCATTTTCTCGCTCTGGTAAGGCAAATAGTTCTACCACTCAATACGCAATATCTTGAATTCGGTGGAAAGCGGAATACGGAGTGTCTTGACACTAGCTACTTGTCGTCTAACCTGCTACGCAGGATGAAAGCGCGAAGCTAAAAAAGAAATAATATATTTATATAAACGTTCGCTTGAGTAAATATCGAACCCCGAACCACTTCGTGTACATCCACTGTACTATATTGTGACGACACCTATATTTGTATACTTATAACATTAACAATAAACATTTACAATATGAACAATAATATCAACATCTGTAATCTACAGAGTGCGTGCGGAGGGCACATTAATCCTCCTCCGTTTCCCACAAAGCCACACTTTAGTATGTATTAACTAGTTGTGCCCGTGACACCGTCTGTCGCCTTTGAATGTTTATTTTATAATTAAAAAAAATGAAGCCTGAGCCGTATGTAACATACGATATCTGCCAGTGAAATCAGTACAGCCGTTCCAGAGTTAGCCGAAACAAACAGACAGGCAGACAAACAAAAAATATATATTTTTTTAAATTGACACGTGTACCGTGTATACATTTAAATGTATTTAGTAAAAAGAAATTATAACAAACAAACACTCCAATTTAAATTGTATATAGATATTAATAATCCACTGACAACGTAGCTGCGCTTGTAATTATTTTAATTGAATCTCATAAACTGATTTTATAGTTCAATATTTGTATAATTGTATATAATAACTGAGTATAATATAGTATAATTTTACATTACACTTTGTTATTTTAAATGAAACTATTTTAAATGGATTAATCGTGTTTATTTTGGTATTGAAAATTACAACATTACTGTAGTACCTGGTCACATTAGAGAGTCTACCAGTGACCACGGACTACTGTCAAGTGTTCGAAACTACATCAAAAATACATTCAAAAATACATTTTCGTATACCAAAATATTAGCAATTAATCCGTTTAAATTAATTTTAATTAAATTGTGTAAAAATCGTGCAAATTAAAGATCTTATTATTATATTTAGTTGTTTGTAAATATCGTCTGAATGTAGAGACTCGTATATACATATATGGATGTATTGATCGATTCTATTGTAATGAGACAATCCCATTATAATAACGTGTAACGGACGGACCTAACAGTGATTCATCAATCTATATATCTATATATTTTTTATTTATTATGTATACAAATTACGCCATCGTTACTGGTCGGAACAGTACCAAAAGAAGTAATATTTAATTATATTTCCACTTCTTAGCTGTACGGTAAAATGCGGGGTTCTGTTACGCCAATTAATGCCCAACTAATATCTATTGCTTCTATATAACTTGCTATACACACGTATATACAAAAATAAGTCCAAACGCAAAGTTGAGAGAGTTGAGAGTACAGGGTTGAGTTGCGTTTCTCTGCCATTATTAATGTCGTTGAAATATATGAAATGAGAACGGAGTGTCTTGACACTAAATTTTCCACTCTTACTTTCCTAAATGTAGGAGAAGTGTAATGGAAAAGAAACGCGCATTTTTTTTTTCAAAATATATAGATGCTATAGTGGTCAAGTGGAACAGCGTCTGATTGTGAACGCGATTGGTCGTAGGTTTGATTCCCACTCGGGAAATGGTTATATTTAGAACTCTTAGAAGTACTACATCAAATATAAAATCTTTTTACTCACATATAAAATCTTTTAAATCACTTTTATCCTGCATAACTGGGTAGACAAATAGTATCTAGTGTCAAGATACTCCATCAAGATTAGTAGTGTCATGACACTGATGGCGTTTACAGTCAGTCGTCCCACTGCGCCCAATTTTGAAAAAAAAAATACTGTAATAGTGTTTTAAAATAATTCTTAGAATCCGATATCTTGGTATAATACTTACATACATTAGCTTAGTCTGGCCTAGACCAGGGTCGTAGAGATATATCAAAGTAAGCAATATAAGTCATTTTTAGTCAAATATTTTATAAAATTTACTATTTGTACATTGTAGAGATAAATAGAGAAACTAAACTCCGCGTTTTGACTACACATATTGCAATAAACGGAAATGTTCAAAAAATAGACATTGTTTCAAATGGGATTTGAACTCAAAACCATCACGAAATCCTTCATATATTACAATTCCGCTACAATGTTGGTAAATGAATAAATTTCTAGGATTTTATGTGTAAAATTAATTAATTTTGTGACTTACGCCCGCCGGTCTCATATGTCTTGCGCCTCAGCACTTGGCGGTGGTAGGGGCGAGGCGCCAAGATGTCTGTAGATATAACCTCGCGTGAGTCGACCGGCATTTTATACAGTATTCGTATACGAAATCGATTTATTTTAACTATATTTAATCGATATTAGATGGCTGCGATACGATTATTTCCATAATCTTTTTTTGGATCCCTTAAAAGTTAATAATAGATAATAAGTTGTTAGTTTTTTTTGTAGGTTTACTCAATTATATAATAGGTATAATGAAGTTCTTTTTTTACACGTGTCTCACTGGGTTCGACAAATGTTATCGATATTGAAAAGAAAACGAACAACGGCGTGTTTTAACACTACATTCCCTCTGCCTATGCGACGTTGTAATAAAAAACATATATTTTAAATATAGTCAATATTGTTTAACACGTGATTCAATTTACCATTTAATATAGATTTAGCTTCACGCTTTTATCCAGAATATCAGGGTAGGAAGCACATAGTGTCAAGACACTCCGTTCTCCGCTTTCCACTGAATCCGAGACATTGCGTCTTGAGTAACGGAACTAAACGTAACGCTTTGTCTTGCCAGAGCAATAATTTATATATTCGAGTGGGAATGAAACCCACAACCGATCGAGTTTAAAGTCAGACGGTAGCCCACTGCGCCACTTCATATTTCTTCTTATTAATAATCCTATATCAATATACACGTTAAGATTTCTTTTATTAAAATATTCTTTAAAGGAGTTTGATTCATAGTGAATTATGTCTGGGGCTGTATTGCGCAACGAGTCAAACGAGTCAATCGATGTTTTAGTTCTAGTGACCTTATATCTGTTATATATAGGAATGTTCTTTAAAATTTAATTTGAATTTTCTAAAAATTTTTATATACCATTTTTTTAGCTTCACGCTTTTATCCCGCATAGCAGGGTAGACAGAAAGTACCTAGTGTCAACACACTCCGTACTACGCTTTCCACCGAATTCGAAACATTGCGTATTGACAGGTGGAACTCAACGCCGCTCTTTGTCTTTACCAGAGCGAGGAAGTGAATATAAGTTAAATATAATCACTACCTCGAGTGAAGATCGAACCCACAACCGATCGCGTTTACAATCAGACGTTGTCACACTGTGCCACGACCGGCCTAACTCTATACACCTGTATACCCTAAATATGTGTAGATTTTTGTATTATACAAAAATGTGTTTTAAATTATTTTCTCGTTATATTAGTATATTATGCTAATAAATCATGTACATATTCTGAAAATACTTCATTACCTTCAGGTCCTGGGCAAGTTTGGTAAATTATAAGGCAGTTCAGACAATAAGAAGTGCTTCAAATTATGATTACAAGACATTTTTGTCTGACTGTAAACGCGACCGGTTATGGGTTCGATCCCCACTCGGGGGAGTGATTATATTTAAATTATTTTCACTTCCTCGCTCTGGTAAAGACAAAGAGCGGCGTTGAGTTCCACCACCCAACACGCAATGTCCAGAATTCGGTGGAAAGTGAAGTACGGAGTGTCTTGACACTAGGTACTTTCTGCCTATCCTGCTATGCGGGATAAAAGCGTGAAGCTAAAAAAAAATATATTTTTTTTTAACTAAAAAACATTTAAAATACATATGAAACTAATATGAGAGTGTTATAAATGGCAACATTATTATATTATAAGGGTCAAACTAAATACATCAGCAATAAATATTATCCTAACCTAAAACCTTAGATACGTCTAAAAATATAACTTGAAATAATAACATTTGATTTAGTTTTAGCATTAAGAGAAAATTTTAAACCTGTTTGAATAACATAAAACTATTTATTCTTACTTAAAAGCTAAAAATCGATAAGTGGTTCAAGTATACTCCACCAGTTCGTAGCGAGGCGTGTTCAATAGGGGTTGAACATTTGGCAGTCTCTACTATTCCATACTCTATGTTATTATATAACGTAACAAACATATATATATATATATATATATATAAAAATATATATATATATATAAAAATATATATATATATATATATATATATATATATATAAATATATATATATATATATATATATATATATATATATATATATATAAATATATATATATATATATAAATATATATATAAATATATATATATATATATCTATATATATATATATATATATATATATATATATATATATATATATATATATATATAAATATATAATATATATATATATATATATATATATATATATATATATATATATTTATATATATATATATATATATATATATATATATATATATATATATATATATATATATATATATATATATACACCAACACGACGCAGCAGGGTAGATAGAGACGGAGCTCAACGCCACACTTTGCTTAGCTAATTAAAATAGAAAATTCATTTTTTACTCACTGAAATACTGATAAGTAACTTGCAGCTGAAAGTACTAAGTAGGATTTCTTACAAATTAAATATTGGAACGTGAACCTTGTTTTTGGCATAATTGTACAGTTCGCAGAGGTTTGTAATTGAAGGAGGATGAAATTTGGCACAGTTAAAGCACAGACATATGTAGGGTATAAATATATAATATTTTTATATAAAAAATATATTAAAAACATATTAAGGTCGGTCGTGCCGCAGTGGGACAGCATCTGACAGAATCAGCGTAAACACGACGGGTTGTGGGTTCAATTCCCACTCGGGGGAGTGATTATATTTAAATTATTTTCATTTTCAAGCTCTAGTAAGATAAATGTGGCGTTAAGTCAATTCTCAATTTCTCGAATTCGAAGCGAAGTACGGAGTGTCTTGACACTAGGTACTTTCTGTCTATGCGGGATAAAAGCATGAAGCCGTAAAAAATAAAAGGATATTTTAACGGTGTAAGTCAGCGTTTATATAAATAGTAAGAGAGATAAAAGAAGTAAGTTCATAAAAAAACTATCATTTGGATAGAAAAAGTCTTTACTATAGTGACAACTTCAAACAAATTAAAAAACGGGCAGGACGGGCTCTTTAAAAACCGAGCGACGTGTTCAACAAGTCATTGGAATCATAGTATGACCTCTTTTTTCTGTACTTTGCTACTTTTCTTTCAAATCAGACGGTTTTGTAGTGACTCTATTTAATGACGTTAGGGTTATTATTTATTTTTTTATGTTCATATGATTATTTATTCTTTCATTATATTTTTATTCCACAAGTACCTAGTGTCAAGACACTCTGATCTTCGCTTTCCACCGAATTCGAGACATTGCGTGTTGAGTGGTGGAACTCTACGTCGCACTATGTCTTACCAGCGTCTATCCAATGAATACCTTATCTACTTATAAAATAAATATCATTATTAGTCGTTGAGGCCGGTCGTGGTGCAGTAGGACAGCGTATGACTATAAACGCGATCTATTGTGGATTCGATCTATACTCGGGGGGATTGGAATTGGGACTATATATAAGATAATGTACAGCGTTGAGTACCACCATCCAACGAACAATGCCTCTAATTTGGTGAAAAGCGGAGTAAGAAGTGACTTGACACTAGATATTGCCTGTATATCCTGATATGCGGAATACAAGCGTGAACCTAAAAACATAATTCATAAAGCTAAAAAAATAGAAGCTAAACAATTCGAGATAAAACATTTCATATATTTTTATTCATGAAACATTTTATGTTTTTTCATATTGACATTTCTATATTTTATTTACAGCTTCATTGTTTTTACCGCTTAGAAGTCGATTTTTGGCGAGACTTAACATTAGAAGGTAGAGAGAAGTGTCTTGACACTTCATACTCTACTTACCCCTTTCCCAGACATTGCGTGTTGAGTGGTGTAACACAACGCCTGGCTTTGTTTAGCTAGACCGATACAAAATTGAATCGATTCTCCGTAAATCGAATTCATAATAAATAGCACTTATAGTCTTCTGATGCCAGTCACACGCTGTACCATTGTGTCATCGTCATCATAGATAACAAAACACTTAATTTTTACCTAACTAAAATTGTCAACTAAATACACTAAATTGATCCCGATCGTACCGTTCCGTTAATCGGGAACCTGATAAACTCATGAGATTTACGCAAAATTAACTACCTGTATAATCCTCTAATACCAAATTATCAGATAATGTTGCAAATACCGTGTTTCATATGAAATTACATAATAATATGCTTATCAATTTCATAGTAATGACGTTATGGCTGAAGTAGAGCTTAGTTTATAGTTTCACCGTTTATTGAACACAGCAGATTGGTCAGAAATTACCTAGTGTCAAGACACTCCATTGACTGCTCTCCATCCAAAATCCAGACATTGTATGCTGAATCAACGCTGCACTTTGCCTTACGAAAGAACGAAAGAATGAAAAATAAAATTAAAGATTGTCTGAGTAGAAATTCAACCCACAGTTAATCGTTGTTAAAATTTCTAGTGTCTACAAAAACAAAAAAAATGCGTACAAAAAATATAATATTTATAAGAAATTAATCGAAATAGACATTCCTATACGTACATACATACATAAATACTAACTTAGAAAATATTTGGGGGATCTCAGTTAAAGTTCAACAACCCCTGACATGGCACACAAAACAAACGCTAACACAATCATTGACCCCCATTACGTTAGCAGACGGGGGAAACATTGAGACGGCGATAAACTTTGTATTATATTCCGAAGATATTTGAAAGGTTTTTTGATTTTGGTTTGGTTCAAGATATTCTTAAAAATGGCTTAGATATTAAGTTATAGATGTTATTTCGATAAAATATTTATAGTTTCTTATTCTGGAATGACATAGCGCGGTGTTGAGTTACGGTAACAATTTTTAAAGATGAGGGACAATCTAGAACAATGTTACTAGATAGTGACAGGGCTCTCTACCATGATATTTGAATGGAGCATAAAGCACTAACAGTGGGTTTTGAACATCTGGCAAGAACGTCAATAGCGCAGGTTTATATTTTAAAATAGAAACAAATGAAGATAGAAATCAAAATAGTACAAATTATATTATCTACAGAACAGTCTTTTAGCCCTACGCTTTTATCCCGAATAGCAGGGTAGACGGAACAGATAGGGTACCCAGTGCAAGACACTCTGTGATTCACTTTCTGCCGAATTCGAGGCATTGTGTGTTGAGTGGTCGACTCAACATCGCACTTTGTCTCACCAGAGCGAGGAAAAAAATAATTTAAATATAATCACTCCCCCGAGTAGTTGAGGCCGGTCGTGGCGCAGTGTGACAGTGTCTGACTGTAAACACGACCGGTTGTGGGTTCGATCCCCACTCGGGGGAGTGATTATATTTCAATTATTTCCACCTTCTCACTCTTTTAAAGACAAAGAGCGGCGTTGAGTTCCACCTCTCAACACGCAATGTCTCGAATTCAGTGGAATGCGAATTACGGAGTGTGTTGACACTAGGTACTTTCTATCTACCCTGCTAAACGTGATAAAAGTGTGAAACTAAAAAAACGTGAAACCCCGAGTAGCGTTCGAACCCACAACCGATCGCATTTACAGTCAGACGCTGTCCCACTCCACCACGACAGGCCCCTACAAAGTCTTAAGCTAGAAATAGTTTCCCATAAGACTTTTGTTCTTTTTATAATCATTCATCTTCTGTATTTTGTAGAGCAGATGAAGTCATCTTGTTTTATTTGTTCCTTAAATAAACAAGTACTAAAATTCAATCAGATTTGAGAAACAAAGAATATATAAAAATTAGAATTTTTTGGGCGGTATGAAATCACTACCTTTCATAACACGTTATAATTTCACCATATAAATATATTTATTAAGAAATCATAACTCAATTGATATGCCATATAATGCCTTCTTTGTATTTATTATAGAGCTTTTAAACAGAACAGAACAGTGACGTATATTTCATTGGATTCACAGGTGACTCACGGGTTTTCCTAGATCCTGCAAATGAATCGCTCTATTAAACTTCACAAAGTAATTTCTACTTTATGCTCATTGAATAGAGTCGGTTTTCGAATTAACGTATCGGAAGGTCTCCAAGGCTTTCACGAGGCGCGTTAGTCAGATTGGCTTGTTTTCAATATCCAATAGTGTAATGTGTCGAATGTTCGCTTTTGTTCTGATGGACCGTATTGCTAGAACTTTGAGTGAGTTTATTCATGTTATCTATTTAATAATCTTTATTATACTTTGCGAAGCGAAGCGATTTACAAGCCAATCTAAACAAGAAGGAGCGAGATATCGAGCCTCCAGTATAGTTTATGTTTCTTTGAAATGACACTCTCATTTCAAAGAAACTAGACTAACTCAGTGGAGTTGAGTGACGCGGCTCTACGTGACTTTTTCCTTTAAACGTGAATCGCTAATAATAGTTTCAAGCTTTCATCCCGCATAGTAGTGTAGACAGGAAGTACCTGATGTCAAAACACTTCGTACTCCACTTTCCTCCGAATTCGAGACATTACGTATTGAGTGGTAAAATTTAACACTACGCTTTCACTTACCAGAGCGAGGAAATGAAAATTATTTAAAAATAATCAATTTCTCGATTGGGAATCGAACCCACAAGCGATCGCATTTACAATCAGACACTGTCCCATTGCGCCACGATCGGCTTCAATCCCAATTTAAAAATGAAATGTTCAATATTTTTTCTAAATCTCCGCATGGTAGGTAAGCATTTGTTAGAATTTTAAACATTTATAAACGCTGTTCAGCATAGTGCTATCTTCTTTATTCGATTCTGCTTAGTTTACTGAACCTAGCAGAATATACTTATAGTGCCCAAATACAATGGATTTTTTTTACTATTTTAAAGTGTTATTCCACACTTAAGATTAGAAAACATTTTTGAAAAAACTATAAAAATTTGAATACAGCGGGATTAGAGCCCGCGCTTCTCGGAAACCGTACAAGCGTTCTGACCGCTAAGCCATGCGTTCTATTACCGGCTGCGTCCAAATACGTTATATTTTTTTTAATTATACGTTTTGTTACAATTTATTGACTTTGTTAGCATCTCTGTAGAAAAAATCTTTACAAATTTCTGCTACTCAAAGATTATTAGGAAATATTCGGTAGTAGAACGCATGGTTGGTTTCCAACAGGCGTGGGTTCGAATCCCGCTGCGGTTAAATTTTTTACATTTTTGAAAATTTTTTACAGTGGAACTTGATTATAATCAAATTGTACATTTAATAACACTTTCAAATTCCATATTTACTCATATTAACCCAATTTGGAGTTAAGTCACAAAATCTCACGAACTACAGTACTGTAGGTTTCTCCCGTAAACAATTAATAATATATTATTATAATACACCGTTCTATTATTTGACAACAACCTTCTATTATTTGAAACTCCTTTAGTTCAAAGAAAAAAAATTTGCTAGTACATATTAATTATTAATTAATTAATACAAGCAAAAAGTATACGGAAGCTTCTTATAACTTAGAACCTTTACATCACGAATTAAATTCAAGAATTCAATCGATAACTCTATAAGTCAAAAATAAAAATATATAAATAAAAAAATATATAGGAAATAACAGTTAACTGAAAATCGTTGTATAACCGAACGCTAGACGGCTATCGATTTATTTCACGGTACGGTCCAAAGCTAACTTTCAGTCGATATGAATAATTAATTTTACACCGGAACATATCGATTATCCATTAGGAGATGGGGCGTAGAGCGTGAAGTACTAACATTCTACCCTCCTAGCGATTACTAAGGATATCGTGGTATAGTGGTATAGTTGGACTGTTAACGCGATGGTTGGTGGTTCAATTCCTTTCCGGAGATCTATTATGTTTAAATAAGTCGACTAATTAGTAATCACAATTGTAATATTAAAAAAAAATAAACGGCATCAAGTATCCGCATTAATTGGAAAAGTGTAAAAAGTATATTTAAATTATTACTCTCATTTATTTGGTGAGGATATTGTGGCGTTAAGTTCCGTTAGCAAAATAGAGACTACCTTACCACGATATCCTTAGTTAGCTTCTCTTTATTGAATAGGTGCATGAAAACAAATATAGACGTTTTATCTAATTACACATATTGCGTAACCCAACACGCTTTATTAGATTTTTGTCACTGTAAAAAAAGCAGCTTAACGCTTTATCCCACACAACTGCCAAGTCAGAGACAACCTAGTGGTAAGACACTCTGTTGACTGCTTCCCAAAATCACGACATTGCATGTTCGGTGGCGGACGTAACCTCGTAATATATACAAAATAGACATCAAACAAAAACACCGGTTATGAAACTTAATTATTAATTATAACTATTATATTATTTAACATTTAATTATTATTTCATAAGTTTATTGGTATTTAACGGTTCCTACCAACCGAGTATGTAAATATGACTGATGCAACTGCGCGAGACGGTCGAGTGCGCGCGCATCGTCCCAAATAAATGAATTGTTTGAAATGTATTATGAGATAGTGGAAACGAGTTTAATATAATAAGATCTTTGATTTTCGCAATTTTTATCTGTTTACAAGTGGCTACGGAATGTCTACTGTGACCACGGGCTACTGGATAAGTAGACTGTCTACCTATCTACCTGTGACCACGGGCTACTCGATAAGTAGACTGTCTACTTGTCTACCTGTGACAAGTAGATCATCTACCTGTGATCACGGACTACTGTAGTGTTAGAAACATTAGCTTTTAAAAAATGTTTTTCTGAATATCTAAATACACGTGATTAATCCGTTTAAAATAATTTCATTTAAATTTGCTACTTTTCTTTATGTATATTTATTTACTAAATATATGATATTTTTTATTAATATAAAATTTAATGTACTACAGACTGTGTCCGTACAGTGCGTTTTATATTTATAACACACGTATATGAATGTAAAACCAACGTAGTGTTGAGAGACTCAAGTAAGCTTTTTTCGGAGTTAAACAACGCTATTTAACGCCGCGCTTTATTTTACTAGAACAAATAAACACATATATGTATAGAATATACTTAGAATAGGAATCGAACCCACAATTCTTGTCGTTTTCAGTCGCCGCCTATACACATCAGTGCAGTGGAAGCGGAACTTCCGGTCATACAATATGTACCGTGTGAACATACTTGTACATAAATTTCCATAATAAGTAATAAAATAAAATAACTACTTAAATAAAATTTTATTATTTCCGTTGAAATATTAAATTTTTTTATATAATGCACGTTCGTTCGCTCATTTCATGAAGAAATTGAGAAACGATTCATTTTAAAATTTAAATTATTGTTTAAAGAATATATCTACGTACTACCTAAATCGTATTCAATACGCAATGTCTTGATTTCTGGCGGAAATTCCTGAACATAGTAGCTTGTTTTAAATGAAACTGTTTTAATCGGATTAATCGCATGTATTTTGGTATCCGACAATATATTTTTGGAGGTATAGGTCTACCTGTGACCACGGACTACTGTAAAGATTGTATTTTTAAATACCAAAATATACGCGATTAATTTGTTTAAAATAGTTTTATTTAATATGTGTAAATACGCGAAAATCAAAGATCTTATTATGGTAGCATGTTATGTAGGAAAAATCAATAAATACATCTTCCTTAGTTAAATATAGAACGTTGTTGCTTTCATCTGAAGTAAGAAAAAAAAATAATCAAAATCAATAAAAATACAATAAAAACAATTAAAATAATTACAAATCCTTATTAGGTAGTTGAGGCCGGTCGTGGCGCAGTGTGACAGCGTCTGACTGTAAACGCGGTCGGTTGTGGGTTCGATCCCCACTCGGGAGAGTGATCATATTTAAATTATTTCTACTTCCTCGCTTTGCTAAAGACAAAGAGCGGCGTTGAGTTCCACCACTCAACACGCAATGTCTCGAATTTGGTGGAAAGCGAAGTATGGAGTGTGTTGACACTAGGTACTTTCTATCTACCCTGCTATAAGGGATAAAATTCTTATTAAGTAAATGGCTCAATTTAAATGCAATTAACTGGCAATTAATTGTTCGTATAAGTAATATTTTAATATGGAAAGTTTTAAATTTGAAATCAAAGTAAACTTCAAATTGATGGCGTTTTGTATGCTAGAGTTAAAATAATACTTTCAATTCAATATATATATATATATATATATATATATATATATGTATATATATATATATATATATATATATATATATATATATATACATATATATTGGATGTATATTTATATTGACTCGACTCGACTGTGGATTCGATCTCCACTCGGGGGAGTGCTCATATTTCAATTATTTTTACTTTCTCGCTCTGGCAAGACTAGGAGCAGCGTTGAGTTTCACCACTCAACACGCAATATATCGAATTCGGTGGAAAGCGAAACACGGAGTGTCGTTACACTAGGTACTTTCTGTGTAACGTGCCTTGCGAGATGAAGCTAAAAAAACAAATTTTATTTGATATATTTATATTTCATTTTAATGTGTATTAAGATATTAAGCCGCTTAATGTATAATGTCTCGAATTCGGTTGCGAAGGACTCTTGATTGTCCTTCTACGCGTGATTAAGCCGTGAAGAAAAAATAGTTCTTTTTAAGCTTTTCAATTTAAATTATTATCTGATAAAAGACTTTTAGTGATATAATATAGTAGGTATGTATTCTTTCTAACAAAATATATTATATATTTAGAGACGATACGATTTTGTTGTTGTTGAAAAGTTTATTCAAGTAACATTGATTGAAATTTCCCATCTTTAGTTTCAATATAATATAGATTAAAAAAGAGAAAAATCGACACCAGTACATATAAAAGCAATTCAAAACGCATTTAAAAATCGATTTGGCATACAAAGCCCATTTCAAGAGGTTCGGGAGCGATAACCTTTTGACAGACAAAATCCTCAATTCCATAACAGGAGTGAAGTTATTATGTCATTATAAAATGTCACGTTTTCTCAAATTCTTTGTAATTGTACTTTCTTATTATTATTATTTTTTAGCTTCACGCTTTTTATCCCGCATTGCAGGGTAGACAGAAAGTATCTAGTGTCAAAACACTCCGTACTCCGCTTTCCTCTAAACTCGAGACATTGCGTGGTGAGTGGTGGGACTCAACACGTAAAGCTTAACACGTAAGATTTTAACGTATCACGGTAGTTAATCTTGTGAGACTTTAACGCTTAGATATTTAATATTATTTGTACGCTTCTCACTAAAGATATCAAGATATACATGTAAATCTTATTCAATACTTATAATTGTTACAAGACTTCTACAATATATATATGAGCCCATAATATTTTATTAGCTATTGTCCATATTCGAGGTATAGCGTGTTGTTGAGCGGCGTAACTATACCACGCGCTTTGTTTTACCGAATGGCACCGAACACGTGACCATAGTTTACTGTCAAAAGTTGTCTCACTTTATCAAAATGGCATCATTGTATAAAATTATTGTGACAATTAATTTATTTTTCATGTCCTCGCTGTGATAAGACAAAGCGTGGCGTTGAGTTCCGCCACTCAATACGCAATGTCTCGAATTCAGCGAAAAGCGGAGTATGGAGTGTTTTAACTCTAGGTACTTCTTGTCTACCTTACTATGAGGAATAAAGGCATGAAGCTAAAAAAAAATTAAAAAAAATTGAAGTCCATTAAAAAACCGTTTCTTGTATATTGTTTCTACAAAACAATCACAATAAGAACAGTTAATAAGCTCTTTGATTTTAACTATTTTAAACGGATTAATCGCGTATATTTTAGTATTCTAAAATCGTATCTATCTTTGACCAGGAAAGTGTTCGAAACTTCGTATTTTCAAAAATATATTTTCAAATATCAAAATGTACACGATTAATCCGTTTAAAACAGTTTCATTTAAAAAGAACAGTTAAATCGATAAGCAGATTCTTACGAATGAACGCATTTATGCCTTGTTAAAATCACGTTGCAAACACGTGTCTACATAATTTCATAGAAAATAACCACATGAAGCTATATAAGTTGGCTGTCTTTACTGGCACAGGTGATTTTTTTAGTAATTTTATATGTATATTTAAAATATTAATCATAGTTTAGGCATTATTTCGGAACACTTTATACAAAGATAATATTTGTATAAAATTTATCATACTACATACTGGGTACGTATTTTTTCTTTCTTATTGTCATGTATCTCTCATGTGAATGTAATTCTAGTCGGTTACTTAGAACTGTGATTTGAATTTGAGCGATTTTTTGAAATAATTAAATTTTCTAAGTAAATAAAATTTGTAGATAACTAAAAATTAAATAATATAGTATTTAATTAAATAAAGTAAGATTGTTCAGCATATACTGATTTCCGAAAAAAAGAGGCTGGTCGTGGCGCGTTGGGAAACGCGATCGGTTGTGGGTTCGATCGCACTCGGGGGAGTGATTATATTTAAAATTATTATCACTTCCTCGCTCTGGTAAAGACAAAGTGCGGCGTTGAGTTCCACCATTCAACACGCCATGTTTCGAATTCGGTGGAAGGTGAAGTACGGAGTGTCTTGACACTAGGTACATTCTGTCTACCCTGCTATGCGGGATAAAAATCGTGAAGATATATTTTTCTCTATACTATGTATATATGTATATATGTATATATGTATATATGTATATATGTATATATGTATATATGTATATATGTATATATGTATATATGTATATATGTATACTTTTACTCACAATTAATTAAGGATTTCATGTAGGTGTTAAGTGAAGGCAGGACAGTTAAAACTTTTTTGTTCCGTTCATTTAAACACGACAAGGTGCTCCAGACATTCTTTGTAAACTCTTTAGAGATGAGTTTTTGACCTATTTTAAATGGCGCTTTGTCTAATTAGTGTTTTAAAAGTCTTATTAAAGGTAAAAATTCTAGAACTTAAATTTAAATGTTTGAGCTAGTGTGAAATATTATTTTTATGCTGAAATAATTGTTTTCTTTGAGGCCGGGCGTGGCGCAGTTGACAGCGTCTGACTGTAAGCGCGATCGGTTGTGGGTTCGATATCCACTCGAGGGAGTAGTTATATTTAAATTATTTTTACTTCCTCGCTCTGGTAAAGACAAAGAGCGGCGTTGAGTTCCACCACTCAACACGCAATGTCTCACTAGGTACTTTCTGTCTACCCTGTTAAGCGGGATAAAAGCGTGAACGTAAAAAAATATATTTTTTGTACTAGTACTTAGTTGTACTCTTCATATGCGTAAAAATATTTAAAAAAACCGAAGAAATTACTGTTTAAAATATCTATCAAGCTTATACAAAAAAAAACTTGCTCTATATTATATCTAGCTAGATACATAACTAAGAAGCTAATTTCAGAAAACCTAGTCCAAAAACTTGACATAGCGCATTCTACGGCGGAACTCAACTCCGTGCATATAGTGTCTACAGTTACGCTATTCCCTCGCGCCACTATAGCTTCTAAACTCTATATAATAAATAAAATAATCATATAAAACCAAATAAAACGAACGGCTTCGTCTAAATCAGTCCCACTAAGTACAAGTCAGCCAAAAAACAAGTAAAAAGTTCTTATATGTATTATCAGCTGTGATCTGTATACTTATAATGTAGCGAATTCGGGGGCACTCCCCCCCCTCTCCTCTCCCCGCTCCCCGCACTCACGAACTACGTCAGTCTGCTTCCGACCGCGCGCGAGTAACGTTGTATATCGAGGGGGAATTGTATTAAAAATATTTCAGTGACTTAAAAAGTTCTTACACTGACTGTATATAGTGATTATTGTGATTATATTTTTTACGTGTCACACCAGCGTACGTCAATCATTGTATTTTTTTTTTAAATTGATTTTTTTCTATTTAGGTCTAGGCCAAGTTTTAGTGTTTAATTATTAATATTATAATTTAGATTAAATTAGTTTAATTAAATAATATAAAGATAATAATTTAAAATGAATATATCATTTTTTTTTCAATCACTAATTTAATTTTCCGGTTTTAAGGCGTCAAATATTTCTTTGACGTTTATTTATTTTAAATAATTATTAAATGTAAATTATTAGGAATAAATGAATATTTTTTTGCATTTAAATGTAAGTTTCCATTACAGTATTCATATAGTAACAATTGTTATGATAATTCTGGTTGCAATATTGAAAATCCTTATAACTCTTTTGTAACGCCGACTTTTCACAATACGAACTACAAATACATACTTACGTAGGTAATAACTCAAATTATAGAAAATATATAATATAATATTCTAATATTATATATTTTGTATAATTTATATTATAATATTAGGCTATTATGTTACTACGCAACGTGATTTTGACTGTAAACGCGATTGGTTGTGAATTCGATTTCCACTCGAAATTTTTTTTCGAATGAATTCGAGACATTGCATGTTGAGTGGTGCAACTTAACGCCGCACTTTTCGCCAGAGGGAAGAAGTGAAAATAATTTTAGATATATTCAGGCCCCCCCAGTGGGGATCAAACCCACAACCGATCGCGTTTACAGTCGAACGCTGTTCCACTGCGCCACGAGCGGCGATTTTAAAATATTTTAAATACTTAATTTAATGTTGATTTATATAGAAGGATTATTAAAAAATATTGAAAGCATCGGGTTTTCTTATATGTATTTTCAAATACGCATTTAATCCGCTTAAAAATTAAATAACGGGCATAAACGGGGATCGATGTTATTTCATCATGATAATAAGATATCATTAAGATTTAAAATGCCGATAAGATAAAGCGCGGCGTTGAGTTCCGTTATTCAACACACACTGTCTCTACGGCACTAGATTCTTTAAAATAAAACATAAAGCTGTAAACAGATAGACCTATGTACAGGAATTTGAAAATTATTTGAACCCTCGACTAGTTGGACCTCGTCCAAGTGGCTTGGCCAACTAAGTTATGTACGATCATATTCAGTCATGTGCGACCTTTGTATTATTTTTCTTATAAAAAAATATTAGTTAACTATAGATTTCTACAGTTACTACTAAATATATATTTTTTCTGATTTACGTGTTATCCCATATAGCAGGATAGTCGGAGAGAGAGACAACCTAGTGTCAAGACATTGCGTTTTCTGCTTTCCGCCTCGAACGAACGAACGACATTGCGCGTTGAATGGCAAATTCTACGCCAAGTCTTGTCTTGATAAATTTTAAATATAATAATTCCATTCGATTTCGATTTTAAAAACCCGATGTTGTAAGCAACATAACAGTCTACCAGCTACTAGTTTAAAATAGTTTTATTTGAAATGTATAAACATAATGGTAAATTGTTATTAAGAAAATATTAAATATATTCTTGTTAATACTAAACTTTTATATTATTTATTTAGTTTCAAAGGGTAGATAGTACTTTATGTCAAAATGCAAATGCAAATGCAAAATGCGGGACAATGCATATCAAGTGGCGGAACTCAACGCCGCGCTCTTTTTTTACCAGAGCGAAGAAATAAATCTATATTTATGCAATAAAATCCTTCGAATACGAATCGAAGTCACAACCGATCGCGTTTATTGTCTCAGACGATGACCCACTGCGCCAAGACCGCTTTAACAACATTATGGTTAAAAATCTTTTACAATATATTCAATTATATGGCTTTAATTACTCTCATGGAATTGGATTACGTAATAAATGACAGTTAATCTTTAAATCTAGTTAGTCTGTCTGTAGTTTATATTTATGTATCATCATTATATTAATAGTATAATATCTTTAATAAATTGAGATTCACAAAATTTGGCATAGTTAAAATTAATATGGAACGAGCATTACAAATATACGAAATGATTAAAAAATATATTAAATACAGTATATACCGCATAGCAGGGTAGACAGAAAGTGCCTAGTGTCAAGACACTCCGTACTCCGCTTTCCACCGAATTCGAGACATTGCGTCTTGAGTGGTGAATTTCAACGTCGCACCTTGTCTTACCAGAGTGAAGAAGTGAAAATAATTTGAATATATTCACTCCACCCGAGTGGGAATCGAACCCACAACCGACCGCGCTTACAGTCAGACGCTGTCCCCTTTCGCCACGACCGGCCTCGATACAGTGGGTACATTGCGTTCGACATACATTTTTGTATAAAGTGACACATATAATCGTTGCTAAGGCAACGCTTGTTTTACTCTAACGAATATGCTAGAATTTCGCTCATAATTCGCTTGTGATGCTAAGAAATATATTGAAATATATTGACTTGTTATGAACTTTTAGATCAAAAAAATATTTTTATGATTTTAAGTTAAATCTCTATAAGCATATACATATAGATCGTCGTTTAACACTGCGTTGAGTCCCGTCACTCATTGCAAAATATCTCAATTTTGGACAGAAAGTGGAGAACACAGTGTCTTGACACTAGGTTTTGTCGGACGTTTCTGCTATGCGTAATTAAGGGTAAATATATTTTAGAAAAAACGTATAAAAATTTGAACGCAGCGGGATTCGAACCCGCGCCTCCTGGATACCGTCCAAGACTTGGACTTGGTCTTGGACGGTATCCAAGAGGCGCGGGTACGAATCCCGCTGCGTTCAAATTTTTATACGTTTTTTCTAAAATGTTTTCTAATCCTAAGTGTGGAATAACACTTTTAAAATAGTAAATAAGGGTAAATATATTTAATCACATTGTATAAAGAATTATTATCAAATTAATTTTAGCTTGAATATGATATTATATTTAATATCATACGCTGGTTGTAAATTCGTTATATTCACGCTACGTACAGTTTAAAAATATATAACCATATTAATAAATATGAATTAATTACAAAGTAACTTAAATCACGCTAGACAAGTTGACGCGCGAGTGGGTGTTTTTAAAAAAAACAATAGTTAAAATAATATAATTGAATCCAAAATCATTTTTAATTAATACTAGAACAGCATTTCGTGTTCTTAAAATTAAAATGAAACTATCAAAAATATTAAAATAAATAAATAGAAATTGAAATATTGCTAGGTATTATTCCACACTTAGGATCAGAAAACATTTAAAAAAAAACGTATATATATTTGAACAGACATATAAAAATTTCTCTCTACAAAGATGCTAACAAACAAACAAACGTTAAGAGGTTAAGAGATTTCGACGCAGCCGGTAGTAGAACGTATGGCTTAGGGGTCAGAGCGCTTGGACGGTTTCCAAGAGGCGTGGATTGGAATCCCGCTGCGTATAAATTTTTATACGATTTTTAAAAATGTTTTTTAAAAAGACGTTAATTCTAAAATACATAAAGAAGTTTCCCATGGCGAAAGGAGATTTGCGTTACAATTCTACTAATGCTGATCAAGCGTTAACTTGTGCCGTTCTCATTCCACGAGCCACACATAATTCACTCGAAAATAAAAAAAAACAATTAATGACGTGACTTCATAATGTTTGTGACCCAAAAAAATGTAAACACATGGCTCGGGGAGTGATCGATCACTAGAAATCTAAATACATGGGAAATGGGGCACGTTTGGGGCTGTTGATCATAAGTCAAACTCTATAGTTAGCCCCATTGCGTGCCCCAGCTTATTAGATAAGCGAAATTTGTTATGGAAATTATTGTTAAAACATGAATCGACGTAAATATATAGTAAAGTGAATAAGTTAGTTGTATTTTTTATTAGTATTAGTTGTAATTATCATGTTTTTTGGGTGGCGGAACTTAACACCGTGTTTTGTCTTAACTGAGAAAGAAAATTAGAACAACTTAAACTCAACACAATCAAGAAGCTTTCACACTATGATCACTATGTGATCTATAAGGAGTAAAATATATAGTTTTTAAAATTACCTATAAAATTTATTTATCCTCTAAAAGTAACTGAAAGCCTAACAAATGAAATATTCAAAGATTTCATTCAGACATACACACTGTTGTGTTTGTATATACATATATACTCGTATGTACAATGGGGCAATTCGGTAAATCCTATAAAGGAATCTGGAGCATGGTGTGCGGTCATTGACTCACCATTGATATACAGTGTGGATGTATTTATGTGCGTACTATTTCAGTCGTGTTGAATACGTTTTGATTCAAACTTTTAACAAACAGAAATTTTGCTTCTATATGATTTTTTTACTTATTTTCTCTTCTTAACGATTTTTTTCCATATGGCAGTAAAGAAAGAGTATCAAGGCATTAAGTTGTTCAGCTTCTGCCCCATTTCGAAACATTACACATTGGGTGGCGGAACTCAGCGCCGCGCTTTGTTTTATCAACGCGGTTCTTCTGATTGGTAATCAAATCCATAAACAAATACGTTACCAATCCGACACTCACTGCGCCACAATGGTCTCATTAATTAAATGATAACAAAAAATCCGCTTTTATCCGGGTCTCAAACATGACATTAGCAAAACAGGTCTTAGGTCAAATACACACAATCGACTACACTGTCTGTTTAAAACAACCTTCCACGTTGAAAGTTGTCCTATTAACGTTCTTGTTTTAATAAAACAAAATAATTAAAATATTATAATATATTACAGTATTAATTTGAATATTTCATTATCTACAATCGGTCTTAGCCTTGAACACGATGTCGATGGTTTTGATCTCGATATCCACTTGGGGATGTGATTAAATATAAATTGTTTTTGGCGTTGAGTTCCGCCAAGTTCCTGAATATTGGACATATGTCTTTCATATGTCTTCAGATGACAATACAATGTTTTGATGAGAAATGCGTGATGTTTAATTTTTTTAAAATTAAATACATAAAGCGACCTTGATATGACGAAAATGAAAGAATCTAACAAACAATTCTTTTTATCAGGTAATTTGCTGTAGTGAATTACGTTATACAGAGGTTAAATTGGTTCACAATTCGTTATAACAAGGTAACACTTGTGAAATTTAACGCTTCATGTTGAGGTTATGGGTTGACAAAAATCGTAACTTAGAGGTTAATAGTACATTCTATTATATTATGCAAGGACTTAAAATTCGTATTGAAAAGGTATATTTCGCATCAGTGTGTATAGGCAGCTTGAGATATCGAAAAACGTTAAATCGAGGGCATCGTTATATAGGGGGCCGTCATATTTTTATTACTTAAATTAAAATAAAAAAAATGAATAATTATTTTGTCAACAATTTCAAAAGTTTTTGTTCATGATATAATATGGAAATACAAGCATTAAAAAAGCTTCAATTAAATTATTTATCAAATTTCATACTTCAGTATTATTGTCCTCGTATAATAGAACTATAATGATCACAATGGAACAGTTCCCATATTGTTATAGAAGTACTGTCAGCCTATTAGCTTAAATAATGTTATTTTTAAAATCCATACCCATAAGGGTAACGAAACTTGCGTCTGTTCTGTTCGTCTGTTACATGGTGTATCTCATGAACCGTGATAATTAGATCGTTGAAATTTTCTATCTTCTCTATAGCAACAGATACTAAAAAATTGAATAAAATAAATATTTAAGGAGGCTACCATATAACATACGTGCACAGTTTTGCTAGATATTAACAACGGCAACAGGTAGAATTTTAAAATAATCGCGGAATAGTTGGTTATACGTTACACATGCATTTGTCCGATTCCTTAGTTTTATGCAGCAGCCCTGATAAGATAAAACGCAGCGTTAAGTTCCGCCATTCAATACACAATGTCTCGAATTTTTAAGAAAAGAATGTGAAGCTGCTTTTTATTTTTAAATACGTTTATCAAAAGCAAATCCAAGTGTTCAAAGTACTTATATGATAGAGTCCAGTTAAGTATTGACCCAAATAGCTGAAACCTTAGATTACTTCTAGGGATTACACTTGGAAGCTCAAGCTAGAGACCACATTATGTTAAATATACCTACAATGAAAGATTTTGCCTCGTACAAATTCTCCGTAGAGGAGAATAGGACTACAACCCAAATATATATTTAGATTTAGATATTATTTTATTATTTGTATATATTTGTATTTTTTTTTATTTTAATTCTTAAATTATTATTTTTTTATTTTAAATTCAGGTTGAGGCCGGTCGTGGCGCAGTGTGACGGCGTCTGACTGTAAACGCGATCGGTTGTGGGTTCGATCCCCATTTGGGGTGTGATTATATTAAAATTATTTTCACTTCCTCGCTCTGGTAAAGACAAAGTGCGGCGTTGAGTTCCACCAATCAACACGCAATGTCTCGAATTCGGTGGAAAGCGAAGTACGGAGTGTGTTGACACTGGGTACTTTCTGTCTACCCTGCTATGCGGGATAAAAGCGTGAAGCTAAAAAAAATTCAGGTCTTGACCAAAAACTAATAAAAATTTCATTCTGCGGACAAATGTGATATGAGATTTATTTTTCTCAAAACACACCAAACAACATTTAAATTAAGTACTATTAAAGGAAATAAACTTACATGATTTTCTTCGGAGAAAAAAGAACATATTTAGAAACGTAGTTTGTTAAGCAACAAGCGTACTTGTTAAGTAACAAGCTTATAATAATTTCTACGAAGCCGGATGTAGAACGCATGGCTTAGTAGTTAGTCAGACGTTTTCCAAACATAGTGTGTTCAAATTCTGTTCAAATTTTTATTCATTCATTCATAAAGATCATTTATGACTAATTATATATATGTATATATGTATGCATATAGCTTCCGTATACGTTTTGCTTGTATTAATTAAAACAGAAATAATTGTTCGTGCGAAATCCTTGGACTTTTCAGCGGTTATAACGATATGAGCAAAAAAGTAAAACAATCTTAGTATAAAGGTATTAAATCAAATAGAAACTCCAATTTCAATGTAATTACTTCATCAAGTTATTTAACTGTATGATTTTTTGTATTATATATTATATATAAGACGGCAATATCCGGTTGATTTCGTTTTTATAGACAATGCAGTTCAGAAAATCCTTTTTAGTTTCTCTGCAGTTTCCAGGGAATTTATAGATTATGTAATTTTTTTTTATGTATTTTTTTTAAATTCTAATTTCACTGGCGCCCCGTATACGGGTGGCCAGTGCCTATTTTTTTTGCTACGTCTGTGTTCTTTCTTATTTTAGTAATTTGTTTGTACTTTTTTAAAATTTTCACAGATTAGTCAGTCAGTCAGTCAGTCAGTCACGTTTAATAATGAAACTTATTTAAAAATTGTATATCAAATGTTATTTCCTATGATTTTATTTTTACCATACTAAGTTTGTTGGTAGGTCTTGTCAAATTAAAATTATCAATCACTCCAACTTGCATTTCATGAAAACCGTTCAAGTTTCCAATAGGACTCCTTTCCTTACTCTTTATATGAAATTCGAACTCGCATCCATTCAAAAAGAACTAATAGAAAACCATAGTGCCATTGAGGTCTAAATTATATTTGTAACAAAACAAAATTTTATATTATTTCGCGTAAAATCAACTTTCGTGAATTTATTGCGGGAAACGAAAGCGGTCTCATTAGCGTGTACTGTATTACATATTATATGTCTCACGGTGCTAATTGCTCTTTTAAAAATTCAAGCGAAAAGATTTAACGCTGGATACACATTTAAATATTGTGGCAATATTTATATAACTCTATTTGGTTTATTTATACGTAATATACTTAGTCAATTTGTAGACGCGATAGGTTGTGGATTCGATTCCAATTCGGGGAAATGGTTATATTTAAATTATTATCATTTTTGAGCTCTGATAACACAAAACGCGCCGTTAAGATCCGCTCAACTTCTAATATATATGTTAATAAAAAGGGTTTTATATGACTACATAGCTATAATTAGAGATATTTAATGGTATGTCTGTGCGTAAAGGATGTTGTTTTGATTCTTGTTAAAACATTTTTATTACCTTGTTATATATATATATATATATATATATATATATATATATATATATATATGTAGGGAATCATTAAGAGACGAGAGAAAGTTCCCAAATGCCACGAACACATGTATATATATATTACATCTTTAAAAGTGATAATAATTAATAATTATACTTACAGAGTATTCCTGAACTAAAATTTAATACAAATTCAATTTTAAATATATTTAAAATGCAAATATTTTAAAACGGGTTAACCGTTTAACCGTATTTTGGTATTCGGAAATTCATTATTGAAAATTCGACTTTTTGAAATCCTTACACGTAATCCTTAGTAGATTATTATATAGACTACGTAGGTCGCTTAAAATTATTTCATTTAAAATGTGTAAAAAAACACGAAAATAAAAAGGTTTTATTAAAAATAAATATTAATTTAATATAAAAAAAAACATATAGCAAAATTTGTATGAGAAGTGTACAACTCTATAGCTTTTCTTCTAGATATTATGATTGTAACGTAATTAAAATTCCACACACTATATTCTTACTTAATACGAATACATAAAGTTACGTACGCTGGTGTGTCTGCAGCATTACTTTGAATAGTGATGTGCTTTGGGATGTGAAAGTGTACATCACTATGTGTTAAAGTTTAACCAACATGGGTTTGCACAAGCGAGAAAGTAAGTATTGTCCGAATATTTATTTATTTATATTATAATAAGTGGATGACTGTAAACACGATTGGTTGCGGGTTCGATTGCCACTCGGGGGAGCGGTTATATTTTAATTATTTTCATTGCCTCATTTTGATAGGTCGAATTGCTGCGTTGAGTTCCGCCAATCAACAAGCAAAGTCTCAAATTTGGTGCAATGCTAAGAACGGAGTGTCTTGACACTAGTTACTTTCTGTCTACCCTGCTATGCAGAATGAAAGCGTGAGGCTACAAAACAAAAAGGAAGGCCATCTTGGTGCAACGACAGCGTCTGCATGTAAACGCGATTGGTTGTGGGTACAATTCTCTGTGGGTCAAAAATGATTATATTTCAATCATTCTTATTTCCCGCTCGTATGAGACAAGGTGGGGCGTTGAGTTACGCCATTTAACACGCGAAGTATTGAGTAGCTGGAAAAAGCGTGAAACAGTGTTTATTTATTTATTATATACTTACGCTTGAATTATTATTTATTTATGTGTATGAGGTAACTGTTAGTATTTTTATGATTGTGTTAATGTACAAAACGTCTATTGAAGCGGTGTGAATTGTACAGCGGTATTATTATAGCTTTACGCTTTTATCCCGTTTTATCCCGTAGCTGGGTAGACAGGAAGTATCTAGTGTCAAGACACTCCGTACACCGATTATTAAAAATTCAGATTCTCAGAAAGGTTAGATTATTATGTACTAAATATTTAAAACCTTCATTTATATTACATTTTTTTTATTTCTTCGTCTTTGTATGATAAGCTGCGTTAAGTTCCACCAACTAACAACGCAATATAGGCCGGAAAACGGTGAACGGAATAGTATCTTGACTCATGAAACCGAATTTAAATAGTATTGTTTATTGCTTTTACCATCAATATTGTTTCTTATCAATAATATAATTAATAAACATACTGTGTATAAAATTTAACTCCAATAATATATTAGAAATATACAAAAATATTTGAGGCCATTGTGACCCAGTGGGAACAACGTCCGACTAAAATGTGATTGGTTGTGGGTTATATATATTTAAAGTTTATTTTCATTTTTCCGCTCCGGTAAGACAAAGCGCGACGTTTAGTTCGCAATTCAGCACGTAATGCCTCGATTTCGGGTGTCAAGCAGTCAACGTAGTGTCTTGACACTAGGTTGTGTCTGACTACTCTATTATACGGGATAAAGCGTAAAACTGCAACTAATACAAAATATTTTACACACAATAGAAAATATTAAAATATATTCATGATTTATATGAGTAAAAGAATACTGTGCGTTAAATATTAGCAAAAGATATGGATTTTTTAAAAAGACGTTAATTTCACTTTATTAACATGATACATTACTAGTGAGTCATGGAATGCAGGGGGGTCTCTCCTGAAGTAAACAAATGTGACATTTTATTGATCTAACTATTTTTATGATACCTAAAGGTCATATAATAGACGTTTAATTAGAATTTTTTCATTATATTCTACTAATATTATAAATGTGAAGGTTTCTAAGCATGGATCCATGTTTGTTGCTCTTTCACGTACAAACTACTGTACGAATTTAGATAAAACTCTATAGTAATATAGCTCATATATTAGAACAAACAATTCACAAAGATTTTGTGTTATTTGGGTTTGTAATAAAATTGTCTAGAAAAGTAGAAGGAGAAATGAAAACTATACGTTTTAAAACTTACCAAGATATGATTTTTGTCACAGACGGTTTTTTTGTTAGTTCAACATATTTACACTATAGACTCTCCATACCTTTTCTCCTTTAAGGGTGTTGTTCAAGTTTTTCATACTTACTAAATGATTAGGAAACTTATAGAAATCTTAAACCTAATGTATTGGTTTGCTTCCTTGAGAAGGAAAAGGAAAAGAGAAACCTTATTATCTCGAATATTCCCTCAAACTTCTATAGAAACGGGAAATTGTATCGAGCAGTCTGGCTCGAGCTAAAGAATTACTAAACAAAAGTCATTTAAAAAACATTATACTTTCGTCTATTAACACATTGCTCAATATCATTGTGCAAATAATACCGACTTCTAGCTAGAATAGCAACGTATTTAGTGAAATTACTTATATACAGTTTATAAATTTACATTTCAAGGTGACGAGACTATTTTAATGAGAAAATTGTTATCGTTCAAGGATACATACAATGTACTCTACATTTACTATAGACAAGTATGACGCTTATCATTCTTTGTCATTCTATATAAAAAAGGAGTAAATTAAATTTAAAAAAATCTTAGTTTAAAAAATAATCTATTAGGAACACGCTTCACTTCTAGTCTTCTTCGTCTTTTGCTATTTTCCTATCCTCGTGTTCTGATCTTTCCAGGCGGATCCTGGACACGTGTTATTTTTTTTGGTTCACGCTTTTACCCCTCATAGCAGGGTAGGCAGGAAGTACCTAGTGCTCCGTACTCCAATTTCCGCAAATTCAAGACATTGCTTGTTGAATTGCGGAGCTCAACGCCGCGCTCAACGCCGCGCTTTGTTTTACTAGAGCAAGGAAATGAGAATAATTTAAATACAATCGTTCCTCCGAGTAAAAGTCAAACCCACAACCTATCGCATTCACTGGCAGACGCTGTCCCGGTGCCACACCCTGCTTTAAATTCATATTTTCAAATAATTCAAACGGAAACAAGTGGGTCAAAATATCGTTAAGGTTAAAATTTTATTACATGGCTCCATATAGAAATACAGTTTTTTACAGTGTTAATAAAAATAATTAAAATCTAATTCGAATAGAACAATAAAATAAATGCATTTATGCTTAGTTAGCAATAAAAAGTAATGGAAAAACAAGTGATGGATGTAGGTAAATCAAGTTTTAGAGTTATCGACTAAGACAGATTTTAATTCCACTTAAAAAGGCTGTGGTATTTCTTTAAAAATATTGAGTTTAAGAGGTGAAATAAATTAAGTTGTTTTCTAAGAAACAATCTTGCCGACACTGGCCGTAACAGTGTCGGCGAATTCCTAAACACAGTTAGTAACTCTATAAAATATATTTGTAGAATAAAATTTTGCTAAGTGCAAGATATTCAGGTCAAGACTTCGAGTTATGGAGGGGAAACGTGTATCGAAATGGCTTTTCTAGCTTTTTTCGGTTAATATAGGATTAAAGTTTTAAGTAATCGATATTTTGATGTTTTACGAGAGAGAAACAAAACCTTCTTTCAATATTAGTAGGTTCGGCTTAACGAGGTTCGACTTAACGAGGTTGGGCTTAACGAGGATCGACTTAACGACGTTCTAATGTACAGTAGTTGTTACTCATTATGTGTTGATGAATCCAAAATTTTTCGACCTAATCGTGTTTCGACCTTGACCTAGTTAATAACAGGTTTAAATACCTAATAACTATATAATTTGGACCGCGAAGCCAAATAAAGAAATATATTTAATGTATTGTGATTGTTATCTAAAGTACCTTATAGCAATTCGAAGTACCTTATATTAACGTCATTTTGTTAACGTCACGCTTTTATCCCGTATAGCAGGTTAGACAGTACATAGTGTCAGGAAAACTCTACCTGACTACTGTAAAGCGTACAATACGGCAGATTTTAAGAAAGTTTTCGTATATCAAAATATACGCGATTGATCCGTTTAAACTAGTTTCATTTAAAATGTATTAAAATTGCAAAAATCAAACATTTTATAATAAAATACAATATGTTATTATAATTACACGCAGTTTTACTGTAACGCGACGTGCATAGAATGCCTCGAATGGATTCGGTCGAACGAAGGTCGGCCGATCGATACCATCCTTCGCCTCAAAACTTTCATTAAGAAGGGAAACCGCTGAAATTTTATTTAATTACGTACTTATATAAAATGTATTGGTTCTTTTTACTGTTGTCGGAGAGAACATTCTTTACTTTTCATCTAAATGAACACTGTAGGTCTGTTTGTAACGTAAATATATAATATACAGCTTCACGCTCTATATTATATATTTGCATAGAGCGTTTTGAATAGAAAGAAGACACTCAGTTTAGTTATTCGAGAGAAAATAAAAATGAAGAGTGTATTGACACTGGGTTTTTCCCAACTACCTATATAGCATATGGAATAAAACATGAAAATTTAAAAAAAAATATATAAAAATACGGTTATGACCTAAGTTCCACCACTCAACACGCAATGTCTCGAATTCGGTGGAAAGCGAAGTACGGAGTGTCTTGACACTAGGTACTTTCTGTAAAAGACCCTTTGCTATGCAGGATAAAAAGTTAATAAAAAAATAATAGAAATATTTCTCACCCTTTATGAATTAAATTACCTTGATTCAATATTTATCATGATTGTAGTTGTAAATAACGTTGTCTATACATTTTTTATTCAAGGAATCGATGTAAACAATGAGTGTTTTTTCTTAAGGGTTGAAAGTAAGACGATCGTCACTAAGAACGGAAAATAGGTCCTTTGATTTACTTTAAAAATTTGCACGTTTGTCCGAATTCAATAATACAATATTTTACGTTGTAAGCTTATAATAAATCGCTTAAAGCGCATTTTGCTTTGCTAAACCTAGAACATAGGCAAGAGTGAATAAATTCCTGGAGAAAGTCTTAGCAGTGGGTTCGTCTCCTACACAGATACATACACTTCAAATTAAGAAATTAATAGATTACGCTATATATATATATATATATATATATATATATATAATCCATGTTTTATATATTACAGTTCCATGCTCTTATCCCGCATAGATAGTACCTATTCAAAGTCAAAACACTCCGTACTCCACTTTCCGAATTCGAGATATGTGTTGCAATCATTCCCCGAAGTGGAAATCGAACCCACAACCAATCGCGTTCACCGCGCACTGCGTCACTACTGGTCCCAATCATCATCTTAGTAGTTACTTGGAAAACAAACATACATACATACAAACATAAATCCTCAACAAAAATCGCTTTTATAATATTAGTGGAGTTTATTATAAAACTAAAATAACCTAGTGTCACCCCTGTTCAAGTTCATAGCTCATGTTAAAAATGCATTCCTCACCCCACATAGTATAACAGAGTGGGTTGTGATAATCGCAGCTAGCACGAACGGCTAAACAAAGGCCATAAGTTTAATTCTCTATTGAAACCTTGTTTGCATGTATAAAATTAAACGTGGCGCCATTTATATGAGTTATTTAATGAAATAACTGTAAATATTTGTTTTTAGTTATTTAGCTAGTCATGTGACTGACTAATTCTTAATCAAATTTAATTATTTGTTTTGTACAATTTTGATTTTAGTTAGGCTAGCGCGGCGTTGAGTTCCGCGGCTCAACACGTAATGGTTTGAATTTGGATGGAAAGTGGAGAATGAAATATCTTCACTCTAGGTTTATTCGGCGTAGAGGTCAGAAATTCCGGCAATGACGACAAGCAATAGAAAATAGCCCAAATTTGCTTAAAATTATTATTATATAAGAGTATAACAATCTGCGCAGGAGTATGTATGGCTTATCGGTCAAAGCGCTAGGACGGTTTCCAGTAGGTGCAACTTCAAATCCGACTGCATTTTAATGTTTAATTATCTAAAGTAAGGAATACCACTTCAGAATTAGTAAAATAATAACAAAAAAAGGTTATTAGTATCAAAATATAGTATTACGCTAGTGTTGTCAAAAAAATTTTTGTGTGTAGACACTATTTTTTCCAATTCTCACTAACTTTCACTTTACTATATGTAAGAAATACCTGAAACTATAAAAACAAATCGTTTTCACAAGGAAAATAGTTTCTAACACACGTATATTTATACTAATGTATCATTAAATGTGATCATTATTTTAAATGTAACTGTTATTGTATGACCCTAACAAAAATACATCCCATACATAAGGTACCCTTAATGGAGGTCCTCGAACCGTTTGTGTTCACATTGTTAGTTTTGATATTGAAAAATAAAAAAAAGACATATTTTTTTAATTTTGTTGTTTTGTTAATTTTGTTTGTGTCAAGACACTCCGTACTTCTCTTTCCAACGAATTTGAGGGGTAGGGCTCAACGCCGCACTTGGTCTTACTCGAGCGAGATAGCGAAAATAATTTTAAATATAATCACTCTTCCGAGTTGGAATCGAACCCACAACCTATCGCGTTTACAGTCAGACACTGTCCCACTGTGGCAGGACTGGCCCATTTTTTTTTATTAAATTTTAATAATTTATTTCGTATTCATAAATCGGTTTTTCTTAAAATATTATTTTATGCGTGGAATTATAAAAGATGGCTTATGGATTATAATATACAAGGAGTGTCCGTGACTTCCTTATTTTATATAACTCTAAAATAAAAGTGGCCTTAATTACACCTTACTTCATCAGCTATCTGCCAGTGAAAATCCTGTCAAAATTGGTTAAACTGTTCCAGAGATTAGCCAGAACAAACAAACATACAGACAAATAATAATTGTAAACTAAAGTTATTTTGATATACGGTGGTTGATATATGTACGGTGTATACATGCATTTAGTAGTTGCGATTATTGATATTACAAACAGACATTCCAATTTTATTTATTTTGTATATATTTATTTTCTATGGGAAATTGCAAATTGTAAATTGACTGAATGAATTAAATATGAGATTTTCTTTGTTTTGCTTTGTTAGTAACTGAGTGGAGGACGGACAAGAGCACCCAATTAAAAATTAGTTGCCAATATTTTCAGGAAATCTCTTAGTGTCTAGAAATTAGAAAAAATTTTCCAAATGTAGAACCAGTAGTAGAACGCATGGCTCAGCTCATAGTTGAGCGCGCTTGGATGGTTTCCAAGAGGCGGGGGTTTGAATTCCGCTACAGTCAAATTTTTATACGTTTTTTTTAAATGTTCTCTTAGTGTTCCCCTATATTTTACCAAGCAAGCAATATATGCGAAATTTCAATTTTATACGACTAATAGATTTGTCTGCGTTGTGGATCAGAAATTCGGTGAGTTAGCAAGACTTATATATTTGGACACGCGGTAGAGTGTCAAGCCAAATCAAGCTAACAGAAGTTAGCCATGGCTAGTTGACGATTTACGGTGTCATCCCAAATAAACCTTGATTCATGCCGAAACCCGGGTTGAACCTAATCAATAGATTGGAATCTAGCCAAGTCAGTCCTTAGGCTTTAATATGTTATGCAAAGTTATAGAACAAAGGATATTTTAAAATATTTTAAATATTGAGGCCAAATGTGGCGCAGTGGGACAGCGTCTGACTGTCAACCCGATTGGTTGTTAGTTTGGTTTCTACTTAAGGGAATGATTATAAATGTTTTGTCTGCGCTCTGGTAAGGAAAACCGCGGCGTTCAGTTCCGTCACTCAAAACGCAATCACACTGTTACCATTCTAGCATTCCAACCATTCTAGCTTTACAAGTTATTATATACCATTTTTAAAAAACAATGTTGCCATCTCAAAAAGAAACAATTTAATAAAAAAATACTAAGTAGTTTATTAGTAATGACTATATATATATATATATATATATATATATATATATATATATATATATATATATATATATATATCTTAATTTAAATAATTAATTTATATATTCATCACAACGCAATATTCTCCATAATATGTAGCCATCCATCTAGGTAATTTTACAGTACTTCCTGTCTATCCTGCCATAAAAACATAAAACGAGAAAATAAAAAAAATCTCAGGCATCATAATAATGAACTTAACTGTTTCACATTTACGTTTCGGATTCAATAGTTCTTTTCTAGATTCTCCATGAGGACTTTGCTATAAGTACTAAAGAGTGAAGCTAAAAAACGGCAATATATTTCAAAAACCTGATTCCCATTGTACTACTCTATACTTCATCCTCAGGAAATAAAAGCCTTATTTTCCTCTGCTAATAGCTAGTTACTTTGCGTTATAGGCTTAAAGCCGGTGTACACTGTAGCGACGTCGCTTGTCGGGCTTCGGCGTCACATTACGTAGAAACCAGATAAGTGCATGTCGCGACTAAATGACTAAAAACCAAATGAAATGGCCAATTTATTTATTGTATATACGTCAATAATATATATTTTAAATAGTTACATATACATTAAAGAAACGCAGCTTCACGCTTTTTCTCGCATAGCAGGAAAAACAGAGAACGCAGTGTCAAGACATTCCGTTCAGACAATCAGACACTGTAAATATAATATGAAAATTTGAATAGCAAGATTTGAACCTGCGTCTCTTTTGGTATCGTCTAAGTATTACTTACTAATTAATCAATTTGTATACACACACACACACACATATATATATATATATATATATATATATATATATATATATATATATATATATATATATCTATATTTATATTTAAGCGAGTTTTTGAAAATCATAAATGATCTTACTTCTACCAGATGTTCATATTAATATTAAATATATAAAAAATAAAGCTAAAACTTGGCATATAGTATACAAAGAGAGGAAATCTTTATGAGAATAGAGAAATATGGGATTTTAAATAGTATAGTCTATATTAAAACTAAGGTATACGTTTTTGAAGCGTGTAGAATACATGATTTTTCACAAAACTGACAATTTATATGATATATTCTAATGAAATTATATTAAAAACAATACAATGCCAATAAAAATCTAAATATATATTAAATTTTTAAATCGATAATAAATATAAAATGTCAGTATTGTCAGTCATATAACTCCTAACTTGCTCGTTTGAAAGAGAGTTCTGGTGAATTTAAGAAAAATACAATAATAATTCATTTCTTAATTAAAAACGAGATTATTTCAAATGTCAGTCCTACAGTCCCTACCACTAGCTCGAAAGTCAGTTCCACTAAGCCTAAACTATAACTAAAAAAGAGTAAATATAATTGTTTTTTTTTAAATCAACATTATCAAAAATGTCAGTATTGTCAGTCACTCAATTTTAATTTAAGAAAAATGGAAATATTATTGATTTTTTTTATTAAAATCTGTATTTTTTTTGTTAACAGAGAATGGTCTGCTCTCTTACGAGAATCCAAACTACCATTTGGACCCGGCGCGACTCGAGTCCGCGATATACAGCGACTTATACGACATGCATGACGACAAGAGCATGCCTCTAGACTACAATTATCTAGATAATAGGAGGTGAGTCTATATTTTTCTATCTATATATAATTAAATATAACTGATCGATGTCTGTCTGTACATGGAAGATATATGAGGAAAAATTATAATTGGGTTTTATAGTTATTTAGCTATCCATTATTTTTGTATGTTTTTGTATTTTACATCTCTGGATTTTGTATTTTATAATTCTTAAATAAAATTAGCTTAAGTTAATCTATTATATATTACATTACCTATCTGCTAGTGGAAATCTTGTCATAAACAGTGCAACCGTTCCAGCGATAAGTCAAACGAACAAACAGACAGACAAAAATAGTAAAAATTGTTATTTTGATATTTGTATACACAAGTATATATTAAAAGATGATTATTTTAATATTATAACAGAGACTCCAATTTTATTAAGAGATGTTAAGTTACGTTAACTAAACAAATGGAGAACAGAGTGCTAAGTTCTCTGAGAACACTCTAACTGTAACTCTGCTATTAAAAAAAATATAAACTAAAGAATTATACGGCGTTAAGACCCGCCACTCAACGTCTCTAACGCTAGGTTTCTGTCTACCCTGCTTTGCAGGACTAAAATGTTAAGCTAAAAAATTGTAAAACCTGTTATTGTGCATACATTTATATGCATGAGGCCGGTCGTGGCGCAGTGTTATATCATCTGACTATAAACACGACCGGTTATGGGTTCGATTCCCACTCGGGACAGTGATTGTATATTCCTCACTCTGGTAAGATAAAGTGCGGCGTTGAGCTCCACCACTCAACACGCAATGTCTCGAATTCGGTGGAAAGCGAAGTACGGAGTGTCTTGACAATTAATTTTACAAACAGATTGTAAGATTCACGATAAGTTTCATTATGACAATTAGGTACATCACTAGTGGGTGTTCAAATTAAAATGTAGGGTTTGACACTTTTTGATTTAATGAACAGTTATTTAAAATTGACACATCACTACTTCTTAATGGAACTTAAATATTCTTTCTATAAAGATAACGAGGCTGGTCGTGGCGCAGTGGGACAGCGTTTGACTGTAAACTCGACGGGCTGTGAGTTCGGTTCCCACTCGATGGATTGATTAAATTTTAATTATTTTCATTTCCTCGCTCTAGTAAGACAAAGTGCTGCGTTGAGCTCCGCCAATCGACACGCAAATTACTTACTCGAATTAATTGGAAAACAGAGTATAGAGTGTCTTAACACTAATCACTTCCTTACTATACAGGATAAAAGCTTGAAGTTTAAAAAAACTTATTTAAAGCCAAAATTGCATAATTTATATAGTTTTCAAGTTAATTTTTATTTGTTATACTAACATCTGCCTTATATTATTATGCCTTATTTCGCCTGACATACTTCCCGTTTACCAGCTGTCTGTGATACTGCTGATGACAGATGGTATTCGGTGCTAATGTGAATTTTAGCCTACTTTCATTATTAACCCTTTGTTATAATGCATTTGGCTTTTATATATACTATATATATATATATATATTTAGGTTCACGCTTTAATCCCGCATTCCAGGGTAGACAGTCCCTACTGTCTTTACTAGAGCGAGGAAGTGAAAATAATTTAAATATAATCACTATACACACACACACACACATATATATATATATATATATATATATATATATATATATATATATATATAAATAAATATAGTTCGTATCGATGCTGCTATATTGAGAGCTGCTATATTTAAAAGCGTAAAGTAACATATAACATTAGAAAACCAAAAACAAAACTTCTACAATAAAACCGATTGCGTCAATATATACAGTCAAAAATTATCAAAACATGAGTAAGTCAACCTACATAGCAAAAAGTCTAAAATTATAAATTCTTAGCAATAAATATACTTTATATTTACGCTGGTATGTATGAATATTCAAATCGAAAACAAAGAACCTCATGATTTCATCTCACAAAAAGCCGGACAGGTTTTTTGCAATTGCACCTACTATTATAATTGTTAGTTCGTGTATTAAATTTTTTTATATCACTTTATCTAAATTCAAGTTTAATTCTAATAATATAATTTGCTAAGTAAGCTAGCAATTTTGTACAATTAATTTTTAATGTATGTATATTTATGTAATGTAAGTTCCCATAACTGCATTATGATAAATGTATATAAACATACGTTATTTAAGAAGCTTAATTAATAATTGCACGGCGTTGAGTTCCGTTACTTAACACGCGATTATTGAAAAGCGGAGTACGGATTGTCTTGATACTAAGTACGTCTTGTCTACCCAGATATGCGGGATAAAAGCGTAAAGCTAATAAATAATTATAATATTTACTTAAATAATATTACAAATGAATATTTTCATTTCTCTGCTCTGGTAAGACAAGGCGCGGCGTTAAGTTCACCACACAACACGCAATGTCTCGGATTTCGGTTGGAAAGCAGTCAACGGAGTATCTGCTTTGCAAAATTAAACAGCTATAATTGATAAATATATAATTGATAATTGATTTGGTCATAAACATATAATAATGTAAAATATTTTACTTTTCAATGATTTTCGTACATTATAAATTTATTTCTACTTTAGTCCATTGCGAATGGAAAGCCCGATTTAGTAAGCAGACCTATTTACATTTCAAACCACCTGGACGCCTTCCAAGCCAGGTACGGATATCCTGGTGGATAGTGTACGGGTGCTATAAACTGGAAGTTTTGAATAGAAATGAAATTTTTATTTTTTTTCATATATCAAGTTACTATGAATTTTATTTTAAAGTTATGATTTTTTAAAATTTGTTATATTATGGGTTCGAATACCGGTGACGGGATAATAAGATGTTTTTTTTAATATTTTCGTTTTGATTTGGTTTAACGGTGTAATATAGAAGATGCATAGGTTATTTTTTGATGAAGAGTAGAGGTAGAAAGTAGAAGATGAGATATTTTCTATAGAGTTTTTTAAATTAAACTATTTAAAACTGATTAAACGCGTATTTTTTGATATTAAAATATAGATTTTTGAAAATTCGTCATTACGAACACTTTACAGTAGCTCGTGGTCACCGGTAGACTAATGTATAGATATACGCGAATAATCCATTGAAAATAGTTTCATTTGAAATGTGAAATAATTATGAATTTCAAAGATGTTATTAATATAGGTTGCTTTGCTAATTTAAAAAGATCTACTAAGATATCCAAGTTGCATTGCCAACATCAGTAGAACTCATCTTTAGTCCATAAACATCAAAATCGATAATATTGTAAAAAAAAGATAAAATTTTACATACAAAAATGCTTGTTATATTTCTAAATAAATTAAACTCAAAGTATTTAAAATATATTGAGTTTTGTACGTAACAGAATGTCACTTACAAAAAAATTATAAATCTTATAATATATATATATAAAAGGTACCATTTATAAATAGGCAAATACAAACACTTCAAGTCCATATAAAAATGTCAGTATTGTGTCAACCAAGAACTTACCTTCCGAGAAGGTAGTGATAGCTCTAGATCTTATCTTACATTTTCTTTTTTTAGTGTTAAGACACTCCGTACTCCAAGACAAGATATATTTGGTGGTAAGGTTGTGCAACTCAACGCCGCAGTTTATCTTACCAGAGCTATAAAATGAAAATTATTTGAATATAATCACACCCCAAAGTGGTAATCGAATCCGCAATTGATCGCGTTTACAGTCAGGCGCTGTCCCACTGCGCCACAACCGGCCTCTTTTACATTTTAGTTAACAAGTAATGCAGTATCTCAAGTTAATATGACTGATGACCTAGAAAACGTTCCAAACAGTATGGAGATTGGCAACGACCTCTCATTATGATTCCTAAGTTTTTATAAGTTTTATTGAAATTTCACAATTTAAATTCGACCTTAAACTTTGAATTCATGCCTAATACCAAGTAGATGGTAAGGTAAAATAAAAAAATTAAACAAAATAAAAAAATTATCAGTAGTTTTTGTTATAATGTTGAAATTAAAATTAATATATTTTTTGTATACAATCTAATCATATTTTTGACATATAATGTGACTTGCGAAATTAAACGCCGCATTTTGTTTAAGACCTGAAAAACAAGAACCTCTGTAAATGTAGTTATTTATATACTCCGCCGAAATTGCTGTTGTTTTGTTTTTAAAACTGGATTTTTGGTTTATTGTTGTTTATAAAACTGGATTTTTGGTAATAATTCTCTTAGAGGTTATAAGAAAGGACTAAGAAAAGATTAACCGAAATCCGACGGGAACAGGAAATGAAGGAATTCTAAATTAGAGTTACACGAACATACAAACAAAGTTACTTTATAAATAAAATGTTATTTATAACGCAACTTGTGAGCTTTTCATAATAGCAATTAAAATAGAGCTATATATAAAAAACATTTTTTAAATTGACAGATAAATAAAAACTATTATAAGAATATACAAGTATATGTTGAAATAATAATAATAACATCAGAATTAGAAACACAGTTACGAATATAACCTATTCGGAAGACAATGAGTAAGACCCGTGTGGCTTTAATTACCGACTTCTATAGGCATCGAACATATCAAATCATATTTAAAAAGGAGGGTAGGTGTTTTCTAATAATATTATTATACAAATGACTTCCCTTAATACATAACTATTAAAAATAAATAACGTCCTCTTAGTTACTAATATTTAAGACTTTAACAAAATGGCGATTTACTAAGAAAATATAGCATTTTAAAACATTCCTACAATTTCTCAGTTTACCTTTTATTATAATTCAAAAACGTGTAAACTAAATTCTCATATGATTCATGTGACCTGAAAGAAATGCAGGTATGTACGGGGAATGACGCACGAACTCCATTCTTCGAATGGCGATCGCTTGAATAACTTAAAATGTTAAGTTCAGGGTTGTATAGCTTGTACTTGAGTAAACTTGTTTAAAAAAGCTGCTTTAAACTTTTCCCCGCATAACAGAAGCCGAGTTACAGTCAGCGACACTTACAGTAGTGTCAAGACACTACGTTCTCGGCTTTTTAACGTATACCTATTGTATTTATACTGTTCTTTGTTTGAGTAATGAAGTTAATTAAAATCTAAAGATAAATATTTAAATGTTACTACTTATAAAGAATTCTGTTCATTGTAAGTCTCTTGTTTTTTTTGTTTTTCGATCTAACGAGACATAGTGCGGTGTTTAACTCCGCCACTCACTATTACTGTTAATACAAAAAGAAATGCCTATATTATGTGCATAATAAGCTAGGTAAAGTATAAACACTGGAAATATTTATATAGAAGAAGCCACGCCATTTGTCATAAGGTCTTTCAACTAATAAAAAAGAGAGAGGAGTGATTCAAAGCAAAGTGATCTGGACTGCTTTTTAATTTTTTTTTTAAATTTTCAAACAATATTTTTTAAAATTTTGCATTACTTATTGTTTTTTTTTATAAAACACATTGTTTATGGCTAACACACAACCGTTATAGATATCATCGTTCATCGTTACGATACGTTAAGCCTCTCGAGCGTGAATCTGATGGAATCTGTTGCTTGTTATACTTATCGTTAGCGTTATCGTTATCACTTTATTAGCGGTTTAATTTTTTAATACATATTATCATTTCTTGATTAAATCTATGAAATGGTGAAAACTCCATCAAAATCGGTCGTACAAATTAGAGAAATAGAATTTTCATATAATAATACGATTGTTTATTCAAAGAGACGCTTTTTTATTTTTTATGTTTAAAGATGCTGCAAGTAAATATTGTAGGGAGAACTTAGTCTTGCGCTATTAAGTGCACGATAATTAGAGAATTACCGCCTTTTTTGGTTATATTGCGTGTTAAGTAGCGGAACTCAACGCTGTAGTTTGTCTTACTGGATTCCCATCAATTTATGAAAATCATCCTAACGTTATATACGACATAGTATATACATTTATGTTTTTCATTTCAAATTTGATATAGTTAAAGTTTATATATTTTTTCTTAAATCCGGTCGCAGCGCAGTGCGACAGAGTTTGACTGTAAGCGATCGCTTTTAATCCACAAGTATCCCACTTGAGGGGGTGATTATATTCAAATTATTTTCACTCTATTGCTCTGGTAAAAAAACCGCGGCGATGATCTCGCCACTCAACACGTAACGTCTAGAAGTCGGTGGAAAGCGGAGTACGGAGTGTCTTGACACTGGACACCTAAGCTAAAGTTTACATTAAGTCCAGAATCTCAATATTTTTCAAAATAAATATATTATATCCAGTCAACGAATGTCCAGCAGGGGGCGTCGTAGATCGCAAATGCTGATAAATAAATATTACACACACTACCATATGCTTGGCACACACATTTGCAGAAAGTAACACATGCGTTGCTAGGGCAACGCATGTTATACGCGTCAACGGAAGTACTCATTATTTCCCATTTAAGTAATAACACAAACAAACAACGTATGTGTGTTACACGATAACGTAAGGCACCACCGTTACGCTCATAACATCACTAAATGATTCATAGATGCTCCGAAGCGTGAATTCAATAGTTTACAATTCCATTCCTATTTTCTTGCACATTATAAAGTGTATATTGATTTTATATTTCATTGTTTATGTATTTTTGTTTACGCTTCAGCGTAGGTAAGGGTACGTACCCTTTACGGTTGTGCGTAAATATGCGTAAACAAAATCTTTAAAAACTTATAAAAAAAACTTTTACGAGGCCGGACGTGGCGCGGTGTAACAGCGTCTGACTGTAAACGCGATCGTTTGTGGGTTCTATCCCCAATCGAGGAAGTGATTATATTTAAATTATTTTCACTTCCTCGCTCGCCCGGTAAAGACAAATATGTCTTGACTTCGGTGGAAAACGAAGAACGGAGTGTTTTGATACTGGGTACTTTCCTTCTACCCTGCTATGCTATGGGAAGTTAAAAAAAAACAAAAACCTTATTTCTTGTAGATAAGGTGTACCTAGTTTAAGAGTATGTACTGGGAAATCTTTTTATATCTAATTATATTAATTTAATTATAATATACTTCACAAACGTTAATTCTGACATGTTGGTTATTTTTTTTAATTATTAGTTTCTACAAGTTCTGGGTATTCATATTGGGGAACAGCCATCTAAGTGAATTCTAGCCTATACGCTACCCATGGTTAATAGTTTTAAAACAATAAAAAAATCACCAAGTATAGAGTAAGTATTTATTATAGTTTCAGAGATTAGCGTGGACATACAAACAGACAGATAAAAAAAAATAATCATAGTGTTGTATATATTCTCTTTGTGTTTTTATGAGATATATTTAACATAAAGAATATATAGATATAGAAATAACTTAATTTATAACTAGACGTGTAATGTCCAAAGCCTCTATTTTTAGCCTAAATTCGCAATATATTTATAGCAAAGAGAAACAAGTAAAACGTTTCCTTCACAATTATCAAATGAAAATTGACTGCTCTATTCGTGTTAGAGGAGTTTAAATTTAACTTCATACTTTAATATTCTGTCTCTATCCAATTACTGATAGTGTCTAACTGAACATGTGAAGTCTGGTTATACAAGGCGCGGCGTTGAATTCCGCCACTTAATATAATAGAGGCCGGTTGTGGCGCATTGTGACAGCGTCCGACTCTGGTAGAACATAACGCGACATTGAGTTCCGTCACTCAACACACAATGTCTCGAATTCTGCGGAAAGTGGAATACGGAATGTCTTGACATTAGGTACTTTCTGTCTACCCTGCTATGCGAGAAGGTATACCTGTTTGTCTGGTTTGTCTCATTTTGTTTGAGCTTATCTGATTATCCTGATTACTGCTATCCAGGACTAAACGTGAAGCTGAAAAAGAAAAACAGTAGAAAAGCAAAACAGTATTTCGTAACAGATTTTATTTTTAAAATGCTATAAATTTTAAAATTTAGCTGTACGTTTCTGACTAGCTAGACTAGCCAGAATAAGCCAGACGCATAAAAATCTGTTATTTTGGTATATATACCGTGTATCCAATTTTATTTATTCGAATATATGTTACAAATAACTCACTTCTTTTTCCTATGAAAATTTTTTATATGAAAATAGGAAAATGGCGTAAAATATATTGTTACACCTAACATATCTCTTGCAACGCGACCCAAATACGAACTTTAGAAAAACAAGCCTTAAAACTTAAAATAAAATATTCCATATAGAAACATTTTCAACCCACAAAGTTTCATGATTTATTATTTTAGTTGACCTTTTACAATAAATTCTGTATTTGAGTTGTGTATTTCAATATTCATTGTGGCGCAGTGGGACAAGTTTGTTGGTTTGAATACAATTCCAAAATGTTTTCCAAATTCTAATATGTCAATCCACGGCGTTTAGCTCCGCTATATAACACAACGTCTCGAAAAATAGATCTAAACTAATGAAATGCATTGGATATCACTGTTTCGTTATGGGACAAAATCTGATGGTTCGAACTCGATTTCAAAATAATTACATCGCTCTTATGCGATAATCCGCGGCGTTTAGCTCTGCTATTTAACGTAACGTTACGATAAATTGAACATGGAGTGTCTTAACATCTATTTAACTTGATATATGTTTATCGGAAAAATAATATATTAATAGTTAAAGTGGTGTAGTGGGAAATGTTTTGATGGGTCGAACCCGATTTAAAAATAGTTCCCACGCTCTAATACAATATTCCGCGGCGCTCAGCTCCGCTATTTAACACAACGTCTGGAGAATCTTATGACCTATTTAACTAGGTATATGTGTACGAGTATGGGAAAAAAGCGCAAAGAATATATTTTAATAGGTATAAAGTAACAATGTTCACGTCACGGGTGCGCCGACCTGGCCATTGCGCAGTCGCAGTGCATCGATCGACAGTGCACCCAGCTAGCTACACACTATGTGCTTGATTGCTCAATACTATTTGTATGGGATTGCAATACCACGGTATATAATTCTATGCCTGGTTTGGTTTTTGAGGTAATTTATATTTTATTTTAGCTTCTTTTATAAGGATTATGTTAGCTTGTTTTAACGTACGTACGTTCAAATTGTTTATTCTAGGCTTTTGTCGTATTTTGAGTAATGTAAGCGAAATCGTATTAGATATTTTAAATGAAACTATTTTAAACGGATTAACCGCGTATATTTTGGTTTAAAATATATATATTTTTTTGAAACCTGATGTTTCGAACATTTTACAGAAGTTAGGGTCACAGGTAGACTGAGGTGGCATTCGTCTGTCAATTAAAATGACTAAAGTGTTCGAAATGTCAGGTTTCCAAAAATGTATTTTCAAATATCAAAATATACGCGATTAATCTGTTTAAAATAGTTTCAATTAAAATAGTATCATTTAATGAAAATTATATAATCGCGAAAATCAAAGATATTGTTACCTTATTAGATATTTATTGAAATAATTTTGAGTCAGTCACGAATGAAATGTCAGTCAGTCAGTCATTTCAATCAATTTCTGGCTTTCATGTTAAGTTTAAATTGAACTAGATATGTTTTTTTATAATTATGCTTAGGGCAAGGGACGATCTGATAAGAAACTTGATTGAAAATATTAAAATAATTTTATTTTATTATTACTGCAAAGGGTAAAACTTATAATCTGTGAATAAAACGTCAGTTTCTTTATTGCAATAATATCTAATTGCTTACTAAATGAAAATTAATTAAAAACAAATAAATAAAATTCGACTGTTTGTTTGTAATATTAAGATAAACTCATATTACTAAATGCACATTTATATATATATAAACGATATAATAAATATTTTTTTACAATATTTGTCTGTCGATCTGTTTATTTGTTCCGGATAATCTTCGAAACGTCTGGACCTATTGTGACAGGGCTTTTGCTGGTAAATGACTTGGACTAATTATTTTAGAATTATGAATTCTAGGAATACTCCGTTCGCCGCTTACCGTCCAAATTCAAAACATTGCGTGTTACTTGGCGCAATTCAACGCTGCGTTTTCTTTTCCAACTAAATTTTAAAAACACAATATAAAGCTTAAAATATATCGTAAAATGTTTTACTGTGTAGATATAAAGTGCTTGTATAAACGCACGCTAAGCCCGTTTAATGGCCTCAGGCGTCCGGAGCGCTGCACGTCCGTTCCAACGTAATATATTTGTTGTAAGATGTGAGTTGAAGCGATCGAAATTGTAGCGTTAAAAGGAAGACAAGTTAAAGCGTACAATATTTTCTTGTTTTATATATTTATGATCATTATGACTGTAAACGCGTCTGGTTGTGGGTTCGAATCCCAGTCGGCCAAATAATTAATTTTAAAATTTATTAACATTTCTCTGCATTATTAAGACCAAATGCGGCGTTAAGTTCTGCCATTGAGCACGCATTGTCTCGCTTTTGGGCGAAATGCAGTCAACGGATATTGATATTTTTCTAACTTGAAATCTGTAATGGTTCATGGACAGCGAGTAACTGTAAACGTGGTGAGAAGTTGGTTCGCTTCCCACTACAAAGACCCACTAAATTTAATTAAAATATTTGTTATTATAAAAACCGCGGCGTTCAGTTCCGCTGCTCAACACCCAATCTATCAATCCCAGTGTATTGACACTAAGCTCTATCTAAACTTGAAAGCATAAAACTGAATTTCAAGCAATTATACGTTTAATAAGTTTTGAGGTTTGTACCACACTTATCTTAGTTTACAGCAGTACGTGACTCCTCGCGTTGCAGCGAGATCTAGCACCTTTCAAATTGAACTAAAACTACTCCACTATATTCTCTTTACAGTGTTAAGTTAAAACTTTGTATAAAAATAAAGTATTGTGGCCAGCAAAAAGCTCGTATATATTGTAATAATTAGATATATATTAGTGTTAGGCTGGTCGTGGCGTGGGGTTTGAATGTAAACTCCAGCGGTTGTGGGTTCGATTCTTTCTCGGGGGAGTGCTTATTTCTTCGCTCTAATAATACAAGGTGCGGCGTTGCGTTGCGCCACTCAGCGCGTAATGTCTCGAATTCGGTGGAATGCGGACGGAGTGTCATGACACTAGGTACTTTTTGTCTACCCTGGTATGCGAGATAAAAGCGTGCGTAATCACTCCATTGAGTGGGAATCAAACCCACAACTGTTAGGGTTCACAGTTAGTGGCTGTCACACTGCGAACAAATATGAAATTATGATATAGTTATACCTATGTGTACCTTTCTAAGTACTGTATGTTTACATACGCACTGCATTTTTTTATAGATTAACCAGAGAGAATTTAGTGTCAAGACACTTCTCGTTTTCGGGGTCACTAAGAGACATTTCTATTAATAATATCATCATATATTTCAGAAATCATTTAAAGCATTTTATATTTTTAATTTAACTTTTTTATTTTATAACTCGAGACTAAAAGCCTCGTTATCAGACGGCTGACGCGTTAGTTCATTAATATAGGCTTAAAATACGAATATATATGTACGTCTGGCGTTTTATAAATGATTCACGCCTTTTGTAGGAATATTATAATGAATTGAATGCATTTTTTGTATGCATTTTTAAAATATTGTGATTGAAACGCCAACTGAATGTGACACCCAATTGTATGTATTATGAAATAAATATAAAGGGCGGTCGTGGCGCAGTGTGACAGTGGCTGACAGTATTCGCGATCGGTTGCGGGTTCGATACCCACTCGGGGAAGGTACATATATATAATTATCTTCATTTTCTCGCTCTCGTAAGACAAAGAGCGGCGTTCAGTTCTGCCTCAACACGCAATGTCTTGTATTCACCGGAAAGAGGAATACAGAGTGACTTGACGCTAGGTACTTCCTGTATACTCTGCTACGCGGGATGTAAGCGTGAAGCTAAAAAAAATATATTATGAAGAATTTCTCGTAACATGTGAAGCATACAAAACGAACATACTGATAGATCTCTCTGTTATACTTATTTATTATTCTTTATTTTTCCTTTTTGCTTTTTGCATTAAATTACTTAAAGAAAGCAGCGTTTAAGTAACTAAACCTAAATGTACTTAAAAATAAATAAATAAATAAATAAATATATATATATGTATATATATATATATATATATATATATATATATATATATGTATATATATATATATATATAATCTAGTGATTATTGATTATTTGTGGCCGATCGTGGCGCAGTGTGATGTCTGACTGTAAACGCGATCGGTTGTGGGTTCGACCCCACTCGGGAGAGTGATTATATTTAAATTATTTTCACTTCCTCGCTCTGGTAAAGATTAAGTGCGGCGTTGAGTTCCACCACACAACACGTATCTCGACTTCAGTAGAAAGCGAAGTACGGAGTGTTTTAACAATAGGTACTTTCTGTCTACCCTGCTATGCGGGATAAAAGCATGAAGCTAATAAAAATAATAAATAAATAAAATAAATTATTATAATTATATTATTGTTATTTCTCAACTCTGGTAAGACAAAGCGCGAAGTTTAGTTTCGCCACTCAACACGCAATGCCTCGAAATCGGACGGAGAGCGGAGAACGCAGGATTTTGACATTAGAATCTCTCTGACTGCTCTTAACTTTGAATATAAAAAAATAATATACTATTAAATACTTATTTGTTGCTTTAATTATATACTTGGTTGCATTTTTAAGACGATTATTTAAATTTATGATATAAAAATTAACATTTGTATAGCTTGTAATTGGTGTTGCTATACCGCATATATCTACGTAAATAGTATACAATTACAGTGAATCGCTAACCCACTACGATTCAAGTGTAAAGGGAGTCCGCCTATCGTAATCTCAAAGTCATATCGGCTTGATATTTTAAAATTTTCCTATCACTTTGCCTTTATGTATGATCGTATATTTCATCTGATATGTATACTTAGCAAAGTTTTTAAATTTCTTGTTATATTTATTAAATAAGTGTTTTTTTGGATTTTCTATTATATTTAAAGCGCGGCGTTGATCTCCGCTGCGCAATATCTCAATATTGATTGGAATGTAGTGAACGGAGTGTCCGGACACAAGGTTTTCTTTGCTGCTATCTAGAATAAAGCGAAAAAAGGCGATTTAGTTAATGCAGTGGTAGATCTTATTAAAATAATATTAAAATTATCATACTTATTTGATAATTCCATAATAATCTTCTATTATTTAGTACTACTATGGTATCATTACAGACATAACCTTGTTTCTAATCAAAAATGCCCACACTGCATATTAGAGTAAAGATGGAAAATTAATGTTAAGAAATCTTGACATTACGTATTAAGTGGCGGAACTCAACGCCGCGCTTTACCATACTTCAATATTCTACTATTCTTGAAAAAACGTATAAAAATTTGAACTCAGTGGGGTTCGATCCCGTGCCTAATAGATACCGTCCAAGCGCTCTGACCGCTAAACCGTGCGTTCGAACGCAAGAGGCACGGTTTTGAATCCCGCTGCGTTCAAATTTTTATACGTTTTTTCAAAAATGTTTTCTAATCCTAAGTGTGGAATAACACTTTAAAAATAGTAAATATTCTATTATTCTATTAATTCAAGGCTGAACTTAGCCCGGGTTAAAGAACTACTTTATAATTCCGTTACAAAAAAAGAGCCTTTGTCATTCTCTTCATAGTTAGTGTACTATAAAAAACAATTCAACTTGTAGTATAATGGCGGAGTTGTAAACTCGTAAAATTTTATTAAAACTTGCACAAGCTTTAAAAATTCCGATATTCCTTTGACATGCGAGCTTAATTAGATTATGGCTCGAAACAAAAAGCTTTTGGGAAAGCTCTCTGCTTTTTTTCCGAATCGCAAAATAGTTAGATAAAACCTAGTGTCAAGACACTCCGTGTTTCTAAATTCCAAGTACAGACATCTGTCTCATACATTGTATTTAATATAAAAACTAAAATACTCAATAATTTGCAATTTGCAATATGCCTATCGCTTGTCCATATATGTTACAGAAATAAAGTTTGGAGACATTGCGTGTTAATTGACGTAACTGAACGCCGCACTCAGTTTAACTAAAGCGAAACAATAATAAATAAACGTTTAAATTGTTATTGATGTGGGAACACAATGGCAGATATCCAAAGAAAACAGAGTTTAAAAGCAAAGTAAATTGCCAGCAGCTCGGAGATATGGGAGCCTCGGTCCGTAGAAAGTAAACAGGAACATAAATTCTCCACGTAATTTAAACTTCTACTAAATAACTAACCTCAGGACGATTACGTCTTTCGTTAGATTAAGGAATATTACAAGAAAATGGTTTTTTATTCGAATAAATGATATTATTGTGGTAAAATTTGAATATACAAGATTTTGATAACTACCTAATAATTTTATTAAGAGGAGCGAAATAAAAACGTGTACTTAAAAAGTAGAATATATATAGTCAAATGAATAAAATGGGATTGTCTGTTTATAATATTAAAATAACCGCTTTTTACTAAATGAATAAGTATATATACTAAATTATCAATTGTTATCTGTCTATCTGTTTGTTCCTATCCTCTGGAATGGCTCAAACGATGTAAACGTGACTCTCACTGGCCTATAGCTACTTGATTACATAAGCAACTAAATATGCTACTTTAATTTAAGAATTATATAATAAAAATTTAAAGATATTTTACCTGGTTGAGTAGTACAAAATTTTGAAATTGGCTTATTTTCTATTATTTCATATTGATATGAGATAGTGGCACAGTGGACTGTTTCATTCGGGGCTAACTATATTTAAAATTATTCTCACTTCTCCGCTCTGGTAAGAAAAATCGAAGAGTTGAGGTCAAAAATCAAAACGCTATGTCTTAATTTCAGACAGAACAGGCAACGTAGTGTCTTGACACTATGTTTTCTCTGACTGACATTCATACAAATTATAATATGTATTAAATAAAAATGTTTTAATTAAACGCAAGCAACTAAAGTATGAAATATTTCATAACTCATCTCGTAAATTGTTCCACTCGCCTCAGCTTAAAATGACCAAGTTTAATATCTACGTTACTAGATGCATGCAGCTTGAAATGAAATCGGAACAAGCTATTAGTGTTTGTATTATATATATATATATATATATATATATATATATATATATATATATATGTATATTATTTTGTATGTACGTTTAAATAACAACGTTAACCACAACGCTAACAACGTGTATGTAATTTTTTTAATTTTATGTTTTAAGATTATTTTCTGTAAAATGGATTCATGGATGAATTCTTTCTCTTATTATTATAGATTATTAATATAGATAGATACAAAAGGTTAATAGGAGGCCGAACTGTAAACGCAAGCCGTTGTGGGTTTGATTTCCGTTTGGGAAATGATTATATTTAAATTATTTCCAATTCACCGCTTTCGTTAAGTTCCGCCACTGAGTTCACTCGTTTTTTCATCTTTACTCTGTTATCCTTTATAGAAGAATTGACTGGAACTACCTAGTGTCAAGACACTCCGTTCTCCGCTTTCCGCCGAATTTAAAATATTGCGTCTTAAGTGGCGGAACTCAACGCCCCGCTTTGTCTTACCAGAGCGAGTACATACAAATGCATTTATTAAAAAAATGCTCATTTTAATATTACAAATAAACACTCCAATTGTATTTAACGTTTTATACCTATATAGATTAATTTATATATCTATATAGATAGACACGTAGATTAAGTTAGACACGTACTAAGTTTATCTTGAAATTTCAAATGATATAATAAATATTTTATAAAGGTATCCTGATACGCTTTTTCTCAGTTGTTCGTTCACTTATTCGTTTCTACTCAGTTTTTATAACTTTTAATATAATATTGAGCACGGAAAAGCTTCTTAAGTAGTTTCTTATATAAATATAAAAAAAGTATTTCATGAAGTTTTTTGTTATATTATCTGTATAATTTAATTCATTCGCCCGTGACTCTAGAATTTTGCATTTCTGGAATTTTATTTTATAATATAATCAAAGGCTAGATTACACCTTAGTACATAAGCTATTTTCCATTGAAAGTTCTGTTAAAATCGGTCGAGCCCTTCCAAAAAATTACCACAACAAACGGACAGACGAGCAAAAATCGTATTATGTACTTATATATTTAGTAAAAAGCGGTTATTTTAATATTACAAACAGACATTTCCGTTTTATTTATTATATTAATGTAATTTAAATCGTTACCACGTTAGATGTCTTCTTTATTATTATACAATTCTACTTGTTCCAAACGAAGTACGGAGTGTCTTGACACTATGTACTTTTTGTCCTTGTGTATCTTGCTATGCGGAATAAAAGCGTGAAGCTAAAAAAAAATATTTCACGTCCATTGCAGAATTACTTAAAGTACAGTTTCATTTAGCATTTTCATTTATCGATACGTGAAGGAAGAACTTTGGATTCCTTATTCATGAAAATTGTTAGGACGGAGGAGTATGGAATTTGACATATTTAAAATTTACGAGATGTCCCGTTGATGCGTAAACAAAGCGATACCATAGTAACGTATGTAAAAAAATATTAATTTAAATTAATATTAGCATTCTACACTCTTACTCTATATAAACTATAACTGTGCCAAATTTCACACGCCTCTGTTCGCGTAATTTTCGTAAACAGGCGTACAAATATTTTGCTTCTTGTATTAATATATAAATATAGTGTAAATATAAATTTTAGAATATATCAAGAACTTTATATAAATATAATGAATATTAGAAACATTATACATACACTTCTGTGTAATATATCATACACGCATAAGGTAACGTGTATTTCACGCACCAACGAGCCAACTAGTATCATATATAGACATAACTATACTAAAATAATAAACAAATTGGTTTAAACTTATTTTTTTTTATATTTTCACGTTTTATCCCGCATAGCAGGGTAGTTAACTGTACTCCACCCGAAATCAAGACATTACGTGCTGAGTGGCGAACTCAATAGCGTGCTTTGTCATTCCGGAGCAAAGAAATCTTTAATATAATAATTTTTCCGAGTGGGAATCGAACCCACAACTAATCTTGTTGACACTCACACGTTGTACCACTTCACTTGGCTTTGTTCTAATTTATTTTATTGCATAATATCCGCCTTCACCTTTAAATTTTTTATGTGTTTTCTTATCTGGATATTAGTTTGTTCGGTTTCTGTATAATTTTCGGAAAATCTCTCTGCTCTCCTATGTTATGTAGGAGGACACAGAGACTTTCCGATATATAGAGAGATATCTTGAGGACTAACAACCTACATGTCAAACTAGTTTTCTAAGCCTCGTATATTTTTATATATTTCAACTGCGCGTCGTCTTTTGTTGTGACTAATATTCTTTTGTTGTAACGTGATATATAATATTCTTACTTTTACATACGTTCACGTACGAGTATAATTCTAAATACTTAAAAATAACTAAAGTAAAAAGCAAATATAGTAACTAAAGGGGCTCTATATTATCAACTAATAGGTATATCACTATCAAAAAACCTATTAAAATTTTGAACGTAATGGTGTTTGAACTTCTACTACGAGAACGCATAGCTTGGCAGTCAGAACACTTGGACGGCATCGAAGGGACGCGGGTTCTAAACCACTATATTCAAATTAGTATAAATATTCTTAGAATGTTTTGTTATCCTTATTATTATATACATATATGTATATATGAAAAATCACATCTAATTTAAAATTGTAGTCAATAGAGAGCTCCCACGGACGCCCTCCAATATAAAACAGGAACGTGGGCAATCAGATGGAAATTGTCCGGAAATGATGCACATGCCATGCACAGTGTAGGTGTAGCGACTGTTTAGCACTTCTATATTTTGTTTGTTTGATATTTTTAATATCTTTATAATAATAAAAAAGATTATTATTATTATTATTTCAGGCCAATCGTGGCGCAGTGTAACAGCGTCTGACTGTACGCCATCGGTTGTGGGTTCGATTTCCACTCGGAGGAATGATTATATTTAAAATTATGTTCATTCTTTCGCTCTGGTAAAACAAAGGGTGGCGTTAAGTTCCACCACTCTACACGCAATGTCTCATATTCAGCGGAAATCGGAGTATAGAGTATCTTGACACTAGATACTTTCTATCTACCTTCCTATGCTAAGGATAATTTTTTAATTATTAATTTGGTATCTTATAAATTGTATGTAAGTCGTAATAGAAAGGAGAACGAAGAAATAATATTGAAAATAGTGTTCACACTAGCTTTTTCTACTTAGAATAGTGTTTTTAGATAAACTTCTTTAATACGCGGGTGGAAATAGACTCGTTAGACTCGCAGAACTTATTGGTTCCGCCTATTCTAGATTATTGTTGTACGTGATAGTGAGTTTTGTTTGAATTCTATACATCAGTATTACTAGTTTAAAATTGATGTGCACAATAACTTGTTGAGAAGAGATTTAAAATTTCCGATCTGGTAATATAAAATTCGGCGTTTAGTTCCGCATAATGATAGAGAACGGATTTTAAATGAACATTAGGGTTTGGTACTACCACACAATATACGTAAACTTTAAAAAAATAGTATCATCTAAATCGATCTAATCGTATTTTAAGCTGGACCTATAACGTCCCATAAAAATCTCCGTGTATATATCAAAAAGAAGTAGTGCAAATATACACACCACTGTCGAATACCTGCACTTGCCTGAAGGCTTGAGCTTATTGATCGGAATGACCGCTGTTCCAACCTGGTACAGAAGGGACATATGAGACAAATGATATGATAAGGTATTCTCATATATATATATATATATATATATATATATTTTAATGTAATATGATTAAATTCTATCATCAATCAGCATAAATCAGACTGAAATAAATGACTTTCTAACATTAATAAAATCTACGCTTTCCCAAGTGACCTAAGGTTGGTTCACAGACTATAAATGCTAGGATTACTATCGCTTTGTACGGAGAAAGTGTTTTATGTAGCGTTTTCGCTTAGGCCTTAAGTTATTCTAAAGCAAATTATGGGTGAGTGAGACACGTGAGACCTCCGTGGCGCAGTGGGACAGTCTCAGTGAGTTGTCTATTCACGGGAATACGTATATTTAAATTATCTACGTTATTTTGCTTTGTTAAAAATTAACACGGCTTTGGGTTCCGCGGAATATCTTTTTTTAGCTTCACGCTAGGAGCCAAAGAGGACGGATCACCAACAGGATAATCAGGGATAACCTAATGACAAGACACACCTTTGATTTCTTTTTATCCTAAAATCAATAATGTTGTTGGATAACTCGGCGCTGCGCTTTGCCTCATGTCTGCCAGATTATAATGAAAATAAATTTTATATATAATTATTTCCCCCAGAGGGAATCGAACCCACAACTATTCACATTTACAGTGATTCGCTGTTTCACCATGTTTGCCTTGTATGTCTATGGACATAGGCTTGCACATTAAATTTAAACATATACTCAAGTACGTCCTTTTACGATCTGTTTCTATGCAGCTAAAGTCATGTTTTAGAAACCACATTGCTTTTAAATTTTTTATTTATTTTCGTTTTACCGGTTAGAGACCATTGTGGCCTAGTGGTTCGACTGTAATTGCGATTGGTGGTGTATTCGTTTCTCAAATGTGGAGTTAAAGGAATGATTATAGACAAAGTTCGGCGTTAAGCTCCAAACTTAACACGAGCTTACAGCGTCCGAGTGGTTGTGGCTTCGATTCCCACTTGTGATAATGATTATATTTAAAATTTATTGTCATTTCTCCGCTTCTACGTTGAAATCTGCCACTCAATATGCAATATCACGATTTCTGGCGTAAAGCAGTCAACAGAGTGTCTTGACACTAGTTTGTCTCTATAAAGCGTGAAGATAAAAAATATATATTATTAATAATCTGTAACATTTTTGAAATATGATTGTATTCCTTGAAAATTATTAAAAAAAGTCGCCATCTACAATTTTTCTCAATATAAACGTTATCAATGCCAAAATTAATCAAATGAAAATGTATTTTCCACGTACTTATTGTAATTATCCAAAACCGCTTTACACAACTCGATCGTTTAAAGAGAAAAAAAAACATATTTTTTTCGTCATACACCGTCATATTTATTTAGATGACGTTAGAACGCTGTGTCATCTCTTAGTTCGCGCTTAGCATTGCGTAATATGGATGAAAATTGAAAGTTTCTAAAACCAACAAACATGACCGGTTACAGTGTCTGACTGTAAACGCGATCGGTTGTGGGTTCGATTCCGGCTCGGGAGGAGTGATTATATTTAAATTATTACCACTTCCTCGCTTATGTATGACAAAGTGCGGCGTTGAGTTCCACCACTTAACACGGAATGTCTCGAATTGGATGGAAAACGAAGTACGGATAATCTTGACACTAGGTACTTCCTGTCTACACTACTGTGCAGGATAAAAGCGTAAAGCTGAAAAAAACATAAACATCTGACAAAATTCATCATCATTAAACATAATATTAGCATTTTTTGAACTAAAAAAAAATAATTTTTCTCGTTATACGATAAATCGTATCGTATCGTAAGGGTGAACCCTGGCGAGGTTACCACGTCCACCAGGGTCTACCAGAGCGGACTCGACCTCCTGTAATAAGGCGTACGGCGTAGAAAAAGATCATAGGAGGTTAAGATAAATAAAACAATTTATAGCGGTGATAGTGTCAAGACACTCCGTACTTCGCTTTCCACCCAAATTGAGTCATTGCGTGTTTAGTGGTGGAACTCAACACCGCACTACTAGAAATTTATATGTATATTCCCATATAAACTGTTACACTCGCTATAACACTATATCAAGAAACTTCTTATTTTATTAGGGTTACCAAGTAAAAGCTAAATGGCCTCACAACTTTGCTGTAATCATTGGAGCGGTCATCTGTTCCCTTTATATCAGTCAAGCGGCACACCCCTGTGTGTTATATTTTGTTTTTGTTATACTATGTGTTTTACGAAATGGTGAGCAAATGTTTTTTTAGCTTGAAGGTTCATACCGCATAGCAGGGTAAACAGAAAGTACCTAGTGGAATCGGCTTTTGGGTCCTGCTAGCGAGATAAAACCATGAAGATAAATATATACATATCTTCTTCTTCTTCTTCCTGGCATTTCTCCCAGCTTAGCCAGGGTCTGCCTTCCCACTTAACCTACTCCACTTTGCACGGTCTTGTCCTTACCATCTCGGGAGACGCTATTGAAGCTTACCCGCTACGTCACGGACTCCAAGACTACCTCGGATTCCCCATAAAACAAATTTCACTTCTCAATTATTGCATTTGGTCAGTCACGCTACTATAAGCTCGATAATATATAATTCTAATTAAAACAATGTAAATTTAATAAAACATGTTTCCACACGTCTCCGTGAACAGTTTGTATGTGGGCGTCGTAAAACCGTAGTTAAATGAAAACAGCTATTAATATTGTATTTTTATAGCTCCACACTGACGTTTTAGACTTTAGATCTGTTTCAGTACGATTTTGTTTATATATGTAAGTAGTATACGGCCGGTCGTGACGCAGTGGTCTGAATGTAGACGCGATCGGTTGTGGATTCGATTCCCATTCGGGGGAAGTGGTATTTAAATGATCTTCGCTTTGGTAAGACAAAGTGTGGGGTTGTGCTCTACCACTCAACATGCAATGTATTGAATTCGGTGGAAAGCTAAGTACGGTGTTTCTAGACACTAAGTATTGACTGTCTACCATATTATGCGAGATAAAAGTGTGAAGCTAAAAAATAAATATACAAAAGGTTATACATATATAAAGGAAAAAAGATATTATACTCATGTAAGAGGCGGTCGTAACACAGTGAGTTAGCTCCTGGTTTCCAAAAGTGAATTCGATTTCGTTCATGTTAAGATTTTTAAACGGTTCCATATTTTATTTTAATTTAATTTTGATAAAATATGTTCTAAAATATAATGATAAAACAAACTAACACCAATGAGGATAAAAATTGACTATATATTAGAATTATTTAAAAATAATCTACAAAAATCGCCCTTAGGCTGTTAGAAAAGTCGGATTTTCGATAATATATTTTCATAAAGCAAATCATACCCGATTAAACTGATTAAAATAGTTTAATTTAAAATGTGGTAAACTCCCAAAAATCAACGATTGTCTTATTAAGACAACAGTATATTTTAATTAATTATTTTTTTTTTAAATTTACGCTTGTATCCCGCATATCAAAATAAACGGGAAGTATCTAGTGTCAAAATATTCCACACTCAGCTTTCCGTTCCATCCGATACTCGAGACAGTTGCGCTTTGTCTTACCACACCAATTTAAATGTAAACATTCACCTGATTGGGAATTGAATCCACAACCGATCACGAATACAGTCAGACGATCCCACTGCGCCACGACCGGCCTCAACTTTCATATTTTCAATACATTTTGAATATTTTAAACGAAGGCAAACCCAAATTATAATCACATAGCGACCCGCAAAGTGTCTATCGGTAATTACGCGACGTGTACGTTTTTGTCGACTGGCACTGCCGTAAAAGTCGTAAAATGTAGGAATTGCTAATAGAGCACCGAGATTGGTCGTAACATGAGGCTAATTTACCCTCCCGAAACGGCCGGAGTTGTACAAGTCGCATTTAGACGAGATAATGTTCTCTGTAGATACGTTTATTTTTTTTTTCATATAATTATGTATTTTACTTAGATCGTCTGAATGGCGTTGAACTCAATTGATTTGAATATTTGGTGACAAAGTCAATGAACTTCTATATGTTATTAAGTGATTTATTATAATTCGAAATTATTTTTTTTTTAGCTTCACGCTTTTATCCCGCATAGCAGGGTAGACAGAAAGTACCTAGTGTCAACACACTCCGTACTTCACTTTCCACCAAATTCGAGACATTGCGTGTTAAGTGATGGAACTCAACGCCGCTCTTTGTCTTTACCAGAGCGAAGAAGTGAAAATAATTTAAATATAATCACTCCCCCGAGTGGGGATCGAACCCACAACCGATCGCGTTACAGTGAGACGCTGTCCTACTGCGCCACGACCGGCCTTAATTTTATATTTATTTAACGAAAATCTTTCTTATACTATATTCAATACATATTTTTGGTATTTGTATCATTATAAAGAATAATCTTAATAACAAACCATAGTTAGAGGCTTCACGTTTTACCTCACACAGTTGTCAGAGAACCCAGTGTCTAGACACTCCGATGATTGCTCTGCACCTAACATCCAGACATTGCATGTTAAGTGTCGAACTTAACGCCGCGCTTTTTCAATCAAATTTCAAATATAATTATCCCTTCTTTTGGCATTGAACCCACAATCAATCGTGTTTAAGGGAGAAGCTTTTTGTATGACTAAACATGGTCTACTTTTGCCTACTTTCGTCTACTTAACTCCTCTTAGATCTCAGAATAAATAGTAGTTAGTTAAAAATATTCAAATCCAGGCAACTGTGGCAAATCTGAAATAAAATGAAAATGTCATTGAAATTAGCGTTTACTATGCTCGAGGAAACTCAGTGTAGTTTAATTTTCTCTCTCCTTTTATAACATTTTGTGTAAAAGAATATTAGAATAAGTAATTAGTGTAAGGAATGTTTTTAAGCTATATTTTGGGAGGTCATTTAATTTTCAATTAATAATAAATCTGATAAACTAATTATTCGGCGGGTCGTGGCGCAATGTAACAGCGTCCGACTGTAAACGCGATCGGTTGTGGATTCGATCCCCACTCGGGGGAGTGATTATATTTAAATTATTTTCAAATCCTCCCTCTGGTAACACAAAGTACGGCGTTGAGCTCCATCACTCGACGCCCAATCTCTCGAATTCGGTGGAAAGTGGTGTACGGAGTGTCTTGATACTAGATACTTTCTGTCTACCCTGCTAAGCGGGATAAAAGCTTGAAGATAAAAAAAAATAAGAATTTAATTTAAGAAAATATTCAAAATTAAGCAAAAGTCATAAATACGACGTAAACGAACTTGGAAACTGCAACTCGTATACATAATGAATTGCATATACTCTCCTTTAGCGAGTACTTTTTTTAGCTTCACGCTTTTTATCCCTCATAGCAGGATAGACAAAAAGCTCCTAGTGTCAAGACACTCGGTACTTCACTTTCCCCAGAATTCGAGACATTGCGTATTGATTGGTGGCTCAACGCTGCGCTTTGTCTTCCTAGAGCGAGGAAATGAAAATAATTTAATTATAATCATTCCCCCGAGTGTGGATCGAACCCACAACCAATCACGCTTACATTCAGACGCTGTCCCACTGCGCCACGACTGGCCTCTATTTAATTTTTAATCAACTAATTATTGTTACACGGTTGTAAAGTAAAATATTCAAACACACTCAAGGGAATATTATCTATATATTAAATATGACAATTCACAATTCTCAAATATGACAATTCAAACTCAATATCCCTTATTCGGGCGGAAAGTGAAGAACATATGAACCCGATATGATACTAGGTTCACTCTGAACACTGATGTGAGAAAAATGTGTCAAGTTCTTTACAAAAGTGATCAATGCTAGCTTAGCTTGTATTGGAATTCCATCGATTCTACCAGAATCACCCAAAAATATCCAAAATTAAAGAATACTCATAAATACAAGGTAACATTTAATCAGTATTTAACGTTTAATCGTAAGGCGACACGAAGAAGCCATACTTATGTAACTCAGCGTTAATTTTCAGTATTTAGTGGCGTGTGGAACATCGAGACAGTTTCAAACGATCCTCGTATTTCGTAGCACTTCTGTCTGTAAACTTGTCTTTGACATATTTGTTTTAAATTATATATATGTATAGATATGTTTCGAGTTTTTGCTAGTATTAATGAATTCGTGTTTCTTTGTTTGCAGAGTGGAAGACGAAGCGTCTTCACCTGTGAGCAAGGTTAAGTAAGTATTTTTTGAATTATTTTTGTATCTAAAATCAGCATTATATGTACTAAATTAGACAATTTTATTCCTTTGTAAACGATTTGGTAATATAACTTTGAGATAGGGAATTATTGGAAAAACTGTTATGGCTTCTAACACTAAATACACTTATTTATTAAATATTTCGAAATTTGTTATCAAGTTTTTAAAAAATGAAAAAAATATATTTCTATTTTCATCTATTGTCAATAGCGAAAAAAGCGGCCTCATCACGCCGCCCCAACAGAATGGTGGAGGGGACTCACCCCCTCCTGAGAAGGAGAGGGCTGATCAAGAAGATACAGAGAAGAGTCACTGCGGCTCGGTGCCGCACAGCGCAGAGGGTCCCAACGACGACCTCTACGCTATACCTGTCAAATTGCGTCCAAAGAAGGAGACTTTGCCTCCTGGGTGGGAGAAACATGAAGGTAGTTATCAATTTTGTGTTTTCACCAAGTGGCACTTGACATACAAGATTCTATTGTGCTTTGTTATGTTGGTCCAAAATGTACCTTGGTCATCTGTGTGTCGTGAAGATTGAAAATAAGATATTTTAGATATTTTCTTAAGGATTCGATCGTTGAATTTTTTTTAGCATCACGTTTTTATCCTGCATAGCAGGGTAGACAGAAAGTACCTGGTGGCAAAACACTGTGTATTTCGCTTTACACCAAATTCGAGACATTGCGTGTTGAGTGGTGCAACTCAACGCCGCACTTTGTCTTTTACGAGAGCGAGGAAGTGAAAATAATTTAAATTAGCCGGTCGTAGCGCTGTGGGGGAGTGATTATCCTCATCATTGATTTAATTATAATATAAATCTTTCGAATGCGTAAAGTGATCTTCTATATTTCTAATTTATTTTCCTCCCAGACAATGACGGTCCATATTACTGGCACATAAAAAGTGGCACTATCCAACGGGAGATGCCCAAAATGCCGCCCATAGAAGCAAGAGAGTCCCGCATATCCATGGTGAGGGACTGCTCGAATCTGTCAGATGTTAAATACGAGGGACCTATGACTTCGTCCGTCACCAGAAGTACTACCAGCGGCGCTTTGGACCAGGACCACCAGGAAGCTGAGAGGAAAAGAAGAGAGGAAGTCGCTTACAAGTAAGTTAAAATGAATTTAGTTTTTACCGAATTAATAAAATATATTATTGTATTTGCCAAATTCATTTTAGAAATCCGGGCGTTTCGTATCTATGTACAAAGATAAGAAACGATCCGCAGTCGCAAGTAATGAAGTGGTATTCGTCAGTCAGTTGTAACAATTATTATTTAAGCTTAGCTTACAAGAAAACTACACAGATATTTAATTTAACGTATACAAAAACCTTATAACAATTATCCAAACCTTTTACCACTCAGACGCCGTAGCTACCCAGCCCGTCCAGAGCAAGATGGCCGTGCTGTCCGGTTCTTTGTCCGTTCTCTGGGTTGGGTGGAAATATCTGAGACCGACCTTACTCCGGAGCGCTCGAGCCGTGCCGTCAATAAATGTATCGTTGACTTGAGTCTTGGTCGCAATGACCTACTAGACCAGGTTGGCCGCTGGGGAGATGTAAGTATATAAGAAATGCTACAATTTCTTGATTTTAAATATTATGAAGAACGATCAAAATCAAAGAATTTTTATATTAAATATTCCACATAAATGTACTTAACATTTATGATCTAATGAGCAAAGCGCGGCGTTAGGTTCCGCACAATTTTGGAGTAAGAGAATAATCTGCAAAATGAGTGAAGTTACGGAGTTACAGGCTGTCTCTGACTACAGTGCTGTGCTATGCTACGGTATAACCGTGATCTACATCTAAATTCATGTTTTATATATATATATATATATATATATATATATATATATATATATATATATATATATATATATATATATATATATATATATGCGAGTACTTTTGAATTGTCGAATTAGTATAATGATAAGAAGAAAACCACCGTCTAAGAAGCCAGTTTTGCTCAGATAAGTGTCGGCGAGAAATCCAACAGCTTTTTCCAAATATAAAAGATAATTTGCTCAATTTCACACAAACTTTAATGCATGGAACTGAAATTATGTGTATTCAACCCAGCATTATCATATAAACTATGTTCAATCAATCAATCAATCGATCTATATATAGTAAAAGTTACCACAATTATTTCCAGGGTAAAGATCTATTCATGGATCTCGACGACGGTGCTCTGAAGCTTATAGATCCTGAAAGCTTGAACACTTTGCACACACAACCAATACACACAATACGCGTGTGGGGCGTCGGCAGAGACAATGGACGGTGAGATTGTTTTTTTTAAATAATTCAAGGATTAAAATTATTTATGTATAGTTTTTTATAATGAATATCAATAAAATAAGATGAATATGGAAGGTGAAGGGTCAGGAGGTTGTTAAAGTGGGAATTATTGTTACTTTTTAGTACTGAATTAGATAGTATAAAATATATATATATTCAAAATTTCTAAAAAGCGACTTGATTTTTTATTAATCTAAAAGGTTTTTTATGATCTTTTTTTTGATGTACTGCGGTACAATTTTTTTTTTTTAAATTAAGTCAAATAATTATATACTCTTATAAATAAAGAGTTGTTTAGAGAATACTGTGATTATTTGATACATTTGTATTAAACTAATTCTACTAAATATATTTTAGAAATGTGTATTTTTTTCAAATGGCACTTTAAGCGGATTAATCGCGTATATTTTGGTATAAATGAATTGATACATTTGTATTAAACTAATTCTACTAAATATATTTTAGAAATGTGTATTGTTTTCAAATGGCACTATTCTAAGCGGATTAATCGCGTATATTTTGGTATAAATGAACAAAAAATATACGCAATTAATCCGTTCAAAATAATCTCATTTTGTTTGGGTAAAAAATTGGACATTTAATTTCAATCTTAATGTATGAACATTTTAAATTTATCTAGAAAAGCATAATATGTTCCTAGCAAGTTCCAATATCATTCGCTAAGTAGATCCTCTCATACAGTATGTAGTTTGTTTGACCTTTTCTCATAAATGACTAATAAAAATGTTTTTTATTCCGCAATCTTGGATTAGTGAAAGGTATGAACGATTGATGTTTAGAATTCATTATAGTTACGTAGTTATCCCATTTGTAATGTCCAGTACCATATACAATATTGTCTTCAAAATAAATTTAAATATATATGTATATATATATATATATATATATATATATATATATATATATATATATATATATATATAAGAGTCTAAATAAATGCTTATAGCTAAAATATTACATGTTTTCACAATAATTTATTTTTATGCAACTTTGTCAGATTTTTACTGGCATTAAGAAAAATCCCTATAAATAGTAAATTTAAATATAACAGTTTAAATATAACTTTGATCGAGTTACATAAGTCGTGTTTTGACAAACCAATCGACGCTTACGCCTTATGGAGGACAGTAAGTTGATAACGGAATGACTGACCAATGTCATTTAAAATATAAAAATGTGCACAAAAAATCGATTAAAATGCAACATACACACACAAAAAAAATATAAAACAATATAAACATATAAATTCATACAATTTACTTCAAAATCCAGGGACTTCGCATATGTCGCCCGTGACAGAGTGACACGCAAGCATATGTGTCACGTGTTCCGTTGCGAAGCCCCCGCGAGGTCTATCGCGAACGCCTTACGGGATATATGCAAGAGGATCATGATAGAGAGGTCGTTGCAGCCTCCGCCTCGCCCTACAGACTTGCCAGCTGCTAGACGACCCAGGCCGCTGTCGGGTAATTGAACTTAAGTTTTTTTTGGCTTCACGCTTTTATCCCGCATAGCAGGGTAGACAGAAAATACCTAGTGTCAACACACTCCGTACTTCGCTTTCCACCGAATTCGTGAAATTGCGTATTGAGTGGTGGAACTCAACGCCGCTCTTTGTCTTTACCAGAGCGAGCAAGTGAAAATAATTTAAATATAATCACTCCCCCGAGTGGGGATCGAACCCACAGCCGATCACGTTTACAGTCAGACGCTGTCACACTGCGCCACGAGAGGCTTTATTTATAGATATAAACGACTATTCACAATGGTTTCTATATATATATATATATATATATATATATATATAAATGAAATGTCTATTTCTAATATTAAAATAACCTCTTTTTACTAAAAGGGTATGTATGTATACACGGTATATATACAAAAATATCATTTTTGTCTGTTTATTTATCTAATTGTTTTGGCTAATCTCTGGTAAGGCTGGATCGATTTTGACAGGACTGGCCGATAGTTGATGTAGGAGTAACTTAGACAACTTTTATTTTAGAGTTTTGAAATAAATATCTAAACATATTAAATTTCGCGTACGACGAAGTCGCGACCGGAGCTCTCATTAAATATATTCATAAGACGAATTATAAATAAAATATGTAAGGAGTACGTGTTTATAATGATTTTGCATGTAAATAAATAAACAATCGACTATGATAATACAGGTGCATCATTCCCCACCCCAATGGAGGAGCCTCGCAAAACAGTGCGTGCTAGATACCTCGGTAGTGCGGAGGTACCGCGCGCAACTGGTATGGATGTACTCAACGATGCGCTTGACCGCCTCGCCGCCGCTCGAGCTCCGTCAGCCTGGCGCGCTGTAGCCGTCGCCGTTGCGCCTTCCATGATCACTGTGACAGAAGAGGGGGTAAGAGGCGTGACGTGACAGAATATTGGTGTCAATGTGTGACATTTGTTCACTATATTGGAAAAACAGTGATTTAACATTAAAAAAAAAACAATGTATAATACTAAATGCGGTTTTATCTAAGTAGCTATTTCTTCCAAATAACCTTTAGGGTGAAAAGCTGTTATAATATTATAAATAGGTATGATGTGACATAACATGACATGACTTTACCGTGTCATAATATGTCATAAACATAGATTGTCATATGACATTTGCCATCAAACTTTATGTAATATGAACGGATATGATTGCCTTAAAGCAAGCACAATTAAATTTTAACACAATTTTCAACTCTCATAACGTTTCTTGTGATAATTTAAAAAATTGTTTAGTATTAAATTGTTTTTTGCTTACACTACAAGGAAAACTGATTTATACTAAAACAAACTGTCGAAAAACTCAACATGTTCTTTCTAAATATAATTTTCGAAATTACCGAATTAACACCAACAACATTTGATTCCTAACTTTAACAATGTTTTTTAATTATTATATTATTTCTCATATAATAGGAAACAACACCGATACTAGAGTGCCGGGTGCGCTACCTCTCTTTCCTGGGCATCGGACGCGATGTGCGACGCTGTGCTTTCATAGTGCACACACCACACGATGCGTTTGTGGCACACGCCTTCCACGCCGAGCCCAGCTCCGGTGCACTGTGCAAGACTGTGGAAGCTGCTTGCAAGGTATGTACTGACACTTGGGGATGAACTCACACTGACACTTGTACACTACACTTTTGTTTCTACTGACAGATGGACTTCGTCATACAGTCAATGTACTCGCAGTATTTTCTGTACAAAAATTTGTACCGGCACTGACGCTGAAACACTGTGACGCATATACACTTGTTCATGCCTTCTCATTGGCATTTGTTAACAATGACTTAAAGTTATTGACATTAATTTTACATACCTCAAAATAAATCTTATTTCAAACTACTAAGATATAACTGTTAGTAAGTAATAATTATTGAGATAATATTTTCAAGTGTAATTAATTCCTTTTTTTTAATCAATTGCAATTCTTTCCCACAGCTGCGTTACCAAAAATGCTTAGACGCTCACGGCGGCTCAGTGGTAGCGGGTTCACTGGGCGGTTCTGTCCCGGGTTCGATGCTGGGCACGGGCCCAGATGGACGTGCCTCTATAGGACAAGCCCTCAAGTCCTTTGTGGGCTCATTGACTGGACGTCGCGCTTCTTGAGCGGCTTAAATGGTAAAAATAAAAAAAAAATGTTAATTATTTTGAAATTGTTAGTCAGAATAAAGAATATAAAAAGCATAAATACTCAATTTATATAATATTCTAATTACAGAACTAAATGTCAAAAAAAAAAAATCAAAATGCAAGTTTTTAAACATAAACATGTCTTAGTAGATAATAAAAAAAATCATAAATAAATATTATAATTTCTAATCGTTGTTTTCTCTCCCACAGCTAGCTCCCAGCGGTTGATGTCGAGGATTGCCGCACCACACCGAGCCGTTACCGACTGTGACACGACCGTGATGTGACGTGACCGCTTCACTACTATGACCGTCTGAGGAATGCATTGTACTGTCACACTAATTGTAAATTCCCGTCACATAGTCACTATATCACTTTGACGTCACTGCTTCATTGTAGCTGTGTCGTGATAGTGACGTCATTATGACGTGACGTGACCACACCGTCCTGTCACAGTAATCAAACTCAAATTGCGTGGTCACAATGTCACTTTGACGTCACACTTATATGCCGTAACGTGACGTAAACATCACTTTGATAGTAACGTGACGTCACCGTGACGTGACATAATCATAACTATAAGCGAGCCTTTGCCGCCTTTACTCGCGCACGCTTCGAGTATCGTTATTATATGGAAATGTATCGATGTTAATATTACTATAATATAAAAATTAGAATGTACAGATTTGTCAGTCAGAATGTTTTGTGTTTGTTCTCCGGTCAGTCATAACCTGTGTAATGGGATGTCAGCTAAGTAATGGTCAGCGCAAAAAAAACATAATATCAGTACATTTAATTATTAACGGATTAACATAAGAGTGTTACGAATAAATTTTGACTAATCGATTATAATTTCGTGAAAATCGTAAATTGTAAACGACAACTGATTTTCAGAATTATTAAGTGTCTAGTAAAATTTATTTGTAATACTACTTACAGTTGATAATTTTGGGTAGCTCACTTATAAATATTTAATCGATTAATGATAATCGATAATGATCGATTCTTTTTTATATAATTTTGTGCACGTTTCATTTCGACATCCAAAAGCCGTTCTAAATACGTCTCTATAGCACAAATATTAGTATCGTTTCATTCGGAATTATTTTAAAATCCCTAGAAAATACATAATAGATAACACAATACATTACCATATTGATATCTTTTTAAATTAAATTTTAAACGTAGCATTATTTGATACCGTCCATAATAACCGGAAAGGAATCAAGTGTTGCTACCTTGAAATTTATACAAATATATATATATATATATATATATATATATATATATATATATATATATATATATGTATATGCAAAAACATAATACTAAAATAATATACTCGTATACACTAATTTCCGTTGCATTATATTAACGTACATATCTATCACGTTTCACGTCAGTACCACGTTATCACGTTTCACGTTTGTTGTGCTTCTCGTGTAAAAAGCTTGTCGATGTTAGATAAATTGATGGTCTCTTATATCTAATTATATAATAGTTACCTATATAGAACTAGTCGTAATATTATTTTTGTAAATTTTAAACTAATTTTGTATTGGATGTGACAATTTATTTCGTAAAGAACTTTTTTTTTAATACTTAATTATTTTTGTTCTCTACTTTTTTGTATATATGTAACGACGTTTATGGTTAATTTAAAGTGTTTAAGTTGGGTTTTAATATATTTGCTGGTCAGTCACTATTATGACATGATAACATATGCCAATGACCACATCAACTTCTGACTTATTTACTTATCAAACTTAATTTGGCCGATATTTTGAAATATATTTATAAATTTAATTTTTTATTTAATATTATTTTATTAACAATACTTCATTAATTCTATACTTTTTGCTTATCTGAATTGTCACGAATCATCTAAAAATATATCACTGTTCCATAGCATATGATTTATTTAATATTACCTATATTTTAATGTTTTTTTTTTTAATTTTAAATTTTAGTTATTATGCAATAATTTTAATTAGCGTATGTTGTATATATAAATGTAGCGATGGATAATGTTAGTGTAGCTAATGGTTGGTTGGTAAAGTATAAATAGGAATTGGAATTTATCATAGAAATGTGATAAATTCTTTTTTCTATGGATCATTGTGAGCACGGTATGAAGAAATTGTTATACTGAGAGCGGTTGGACCTAGTGGTTGTTATAGAGGGTCACACCTTCAAATCCATTTGACAGATTGCACAACCCGCCACCTTTGCCATAATCTAAATAGACATCTATCTAAAAAAAACCGCTCTTACTAATTTCTGATTGATGACAAGCTGGCTAGGTGTAGTTAGGATTAGAGTTAAGTAAACAATATGTGTAGTCGAAGAGTTTATTTTTGCTTAAGCTTGTATAAGACTATGTATTGCGAAAGATAAATATTTTTTGTATCATAGTAACTGCAATACTCTATATATTTAAATATATAAATAACCTTTTAAATTAGTTGGTGTTTGATGGTGAAATGTTTATTTGCCACTCGGCCGAATGTATAGTAATAGCCTCATGTTACAAGGGTGTGAAATCGTTGAGCTTTCGATAATTATATATTTGTATTTAAATCGCTATAAAGAGCCGTTTTAAGTGGGAGAAAAAAAATATGGAATAAATAATACAAGTAATTGTAGGTACTATGAATTACCACTGAGTTTCGTATAGGAGCTTCAATGCCGATTCATTGTACGGATCCACAATCTAGCTTCTACACAACACAATACTGTCGATGTCGCTTGTATTCGAAACACCGAGCTGTTATACGTAAAGTTAAATATAATTAAAATTATATTCACAACTTAATATATAAGGTTAATGTTTACTCGAGATTGTATTTATATATGGCGACGGGCGTTCCGACCGCGCGTGTCGCCCGCCGTAGGACGCTTGACTGCCGTTTGCCGGCTCGAATATTTTCTATAATAAATATAAAATATAAACATTTATAATGTAGTCGATAGTTATATCTTAACTATTCAAGTTTTTAGCTCACGTGTCCGGGTTCGTACCACTTCTACCTGTTTGGTATGACGTGTTCGATTTGTCAACGGTCGTCGCTTTAACAGCTTAAAAGCCTTAAAAATTGTGGCTTTTAATAAAATAATTTTGTGAAATTAATAAAAAAAATAATTATAAACACACGTGGGTTTGTTTTATTTTATTGTCCTTTTTGTGTTGACATTTAATTTGAGAGCAGTAATTTTGTATATTTAATTAATTTTAAACGAAACTATTTTAACCGGATTAATCGCGTATATTTTGGTATTCGAAAGTACATTTTGGACACCTGACGTTTTGAACACTTTATAGTGGTCCGTGGTCACAGGTAGACTGAGGTGGCATTCGTCTGTCAGTTGATACAAACTGGCAGAATGAGCTCACTGTATCTTTGTCTCTGGTGTGGTGGATTTGAGACTTTAAATTTTTAATAAGTGGGTCCCAGGTGGTAGAGAGTTTCCAACCATCTTCTCTATTGAAATTTGGATGTTTTTGAATTTCAATAGCCTCGCGGATCATTCTAGAAACATATCTACTTTCCCTAGCGAGGATATGTGGCTTATCAAACCTGATGTAGTGGTTGGACTTATTCATTGTATGTCACACACAGCTGACTGCAATACACGCCCATTCTTGACATCGGAGATGTGTGCTTTCACCCTGACCCCGATGCTCCTCTTTGTTTGGCCAATGTATGACAAGCCACAGTCACAGTCTAGTTTATATACACCTGCACACTGCATAGGAATATTACATTTCACGGGTCCCAAGAATTGGTTCACTTTTTTATTAGGCTTAAATATGGTTTTGATAGAAGCTCTTCTTAATACGTTGCTAATCTTGTCTAAAACTCCCTTCACAAACGATAGAAGTGCTGGCTGTCTCTTCACTGTTAGCAGACTGAAAGATCTTAAGTTAGCTAGCAATGAAACCATGGTCAGTTTTGATGTCCAGTCGCTGTTTACCAGTATACCTATAAAGGACTGCATCAGGATTGTCAAGCTGATGCTAGAAGAAAACAAGATGTCTATTGAATATCTAGAACTTTTAGAACACTGCCTTACATCTGGATATCTAGTGTTCAATCAGGTATTTGCAAGTGGATGGCATTGCTATGGGTTCGCCTGCATCCCCTGTAATAGCAGATATTTACATGGAGGATTTCGAGGAGATGGCTCTTGGCTCTACACCATGTCTACCTAGAATATATAAGCGGTACGTAGATGACACTTTCACAATTTTACCTACGGATAGTATTTATATATTCCTAAACCATCTGAATTCTATTAATAACAACATAAAATTTACAATAGAATTACAGGCAAATAACTCTAGCTTTTCTTGATGTACTTGTAATAAAGAAACCTAATGGCACATTAGGCCACAGTGTATAGGAAACCTACCCATACCTACAGGTATCTCAATGGCGAATCCCACTATCACCCTACACAGTTATCTACCGTTGGCAAATCTTACTATCTTACCATCTTTGTGACGCTGAACACCTAGGGGACGAGCTTCGACAGGTGAAGGGTGCCCTTCATCAGAACTAGCTGCCAGTTCCCCGCCATCGTTGTATGAAGACCAACAAGCCACCCACAGTGGAGAGACAGACAGGATTGGCAACATCTTAAGAAGAGCTTCTATCAAAACCATATTTAAGCCTAATAAAAAAGTGAACCAATTCTTGGGACCCGTGAAATGTAATATTCCTATGCAGTGTGCAGGTGTATATAAACTAGACTGTGACTGTGGCTTGTCACACATTGGCCAAACAAAGAGGAGCATCGGGGTCAGGGTGAAAGAACACATATCTGATGTCAAGAATGGGCGTGTATTGCAGTCAGCTGTGTGTGACATACAATGAATAAGTCCAACCACTACATCAGGTTTGATAAGCCACATATCCTTGCTAGGGAAAGTAGATATGTTCCTAGAATGATCCGCGAGGCTATTGAAATTCAAAAACATCCAAATTTCAATAGAGAAGATGGTTGGAAACTCTCTACCACCTGGGACCCACTTATTAAAAATTTAAAGTCTCAAATCCACCACACAAGAGACAAAGATACAGTCAGCTCATTCTGCAAGAATCCAGGGCAGTACGCGAGGCAATTAAGAAACAGATGGCGGTAGATTGATATAATTAATTTTTTGTATCAACTGACTCAGTCTACCTGCAAGTGTGACCATGGACTACTGTAAAGTGTTCGAAACGTCAGGTGTCCAAAATGTATTTCGACCAAAATATACGCGATTATTCCGGTCAAAATAGTTTCATTTAAAATGTATAAAAATCGCGAAAATCAAAGATTTTATTATATTTAATTAAATTAATAAGGCCGGTCGTGACGCAGTGGGACAGCGTCTGACTGTAAACGCGGTCGGTTGTGGGTTCGATCATCACCCGGGAGAGATATTATATTTAATTTATTTTCACTTCCTCGCTATGGTACGACAATGTGCGGCGTTGAGTTCACCACTCAACACGCAATGTGTCACTAGGTACTTTCTGTCTACGCTGCTATGCGGGATAAAAGCGTGAAGCGTTTTAAAAAAAAGTTAAAACACTAAGCCATTGCGACTGTCAATCCGATGGTAGTGAGCTCAATTCCCATTTATAAATGTAATAAAAATTTTATTTTCTCAGTCTAGTAAAGCAACGGCGGCGTTTGTATTCCTCTGCCTAAACAACGTAAGAAAATACGAGAACGAAATAGCTGGTAACATTAACGTCATTATCAATCACTTATAAAAAAAAATAATTTTTTGACACTAACTAAAGATTTATACAAATAAATAGAAACAAAGAAAAACACATATACATTATAAATATTTATTTATCATTATTCATATATTTATTGGACATAATTTGGAATCAGGAAAATTACATAATAATTACAAAACGTGAAAACAAACTCGACACAACACGACGAGCCCCGCGACTCACTAAACTGGCAGTATTGGCTTTTAAATATACACATATATATATATATATATATATATATATATATATATATATATATATATATATATATATATATATATATATATATATATATATCGAGATAAAATATATAAACCGTCGGCCTAAAGCGTAATCATGCCATCTCAATATATTTTTTATTTTATATATCTCATACTATTACCAAGTATAATGAAATAAAACAAGAGAGAAAACCAGCTTTAAAACTGACAATAATATACCTATACCTGGAATATTTGCAAAATGACCTTAGAAATATGACGTCACAAGTCACTAACCGCCATATTACTTTTAAATATATACATATATATTTAGTATGTTTAGATACGATTTTTTTTACATATTGACATTTTATATGCATATATATATATATATATATATATATATATATATATATATATATATATATACATATATATATACATATGAGTTATTCAAAAATATTACAAAAATAAAATTAAAATTTAATCTTTGTCCTGAATATTAAAAAAATGACAGACGTCGATAAACAGCCGATATAAAATATAAATTTTGTATCTTTAATTCACATTAAAAAAATCAAATTACAACAATATCAATAAGGACAAAACAAAATGGACCATACATGGAAGTAAGAATGTCGTGTTTGACAAATATAATGAAAGAGAGATATAAAAATGTTAAATCATACATCTTATACTGAGATTATAAAAATTTAAATAGCATAATACGAATTGGAGAAAAAACCCGGAAAAGGACTCTAGTAATAATGGAAAATGAAAAAAATATATATTGAAAGAATTTTTTTTTAAAGCAAATAATTTACTTTTCAGCTTCACGGGTTTTATGCCGCATAGCTAATCCGTACTCAGTTTTCCGCTGAATTCGAGACATTGCGTGTTGTGTGGTGGAACTCAACGCCGCACATTGTCTTGCCAGAGCGAGAAAATGAAAATAACCGGCAACCGGCGAATCGTCAGTAATGCATAGAACTGTTAAATTCCAAAAAAAAAATATGAATACCAGGAAGGAAATGAAAATGATTTTTATACAAACATCCCCCGAGTTGGAATCGAAGCCACGACGGAGTGTCCCATTGCGCTATGGCCGGCCACAATGAGGAAATTTTTCATAAATAAAAAACAAAACAGTTTGTGTGATATATATATATATATATATATATATATATATATATATATATATATATATATATATATATATATATATATATATATATATATATATAAATTTAACTTCTTGTGTCATATTTGAGAACAAAATAAAAGGTAAATGTTGGCCATTTTGAAATACTTTTATAATTCAAATTAAATATATAAACAAACATACAGACGTGACAGGCATAGTCGCGGGGCATCGCTCTATTACACATAGTATAGTGTTAGAAAGAAAACTATTTAAAACTATAATAATATTGTAATGTTTATACAAAATATTAAGAGACGATTCTTGTAAATTCCTTATACTATATTTATATGTGTGTGTTTGCAGGACGTAGTAGTATTACACTTTCACCTTAGTTTTATACCAAAAAAGTTGGTAAAAGTAAGATTTTCATAAAGAAAAGCCTGATAAAACCTCCTTCTAGGTGCCATCCATAAATGACGTCACAAGTGTGACATTGTGCTACATTTATGGATGTTAATGCCCTAATAAAACTCAAAATTGTTGCTTATCATATTACAAATTCTCTTTTAGTTACAATATTTCATATCTCAAAAACAATACATGATTTTGAATTAAATTCCGAATCTGTTTATAGCAATAAGTAACAGTAAATAAGTAATTCAAGGCTACTTTTAATTTCATATATATATATATATATATATATATATATATATATATATATCACAAACAAACAAACAAACATACACGCATAAAACAAGGAATGTTCACAAGAATCCATCTCAATTTCTATACAAGTTGTAGTAAAAAAAAAACTTCCAATTAAAAAAAAAATAACATCCAATTCATTTCCAAACAGACGCGGTAGGAACGATAAATTCATTTTCACAATTTTTACTTTTGCGTCACTCCACTTTATGTTTAAAACCAACTTTGGAATACGTTCAAAAAAAATAATTAATTAAATTAATAATAAATATGTTTAAAATTTAATTTAAATTAAACAAAAAACGTACGTTCTATATAGTATATATTTATGTACAAATGTTTTCTTTTAAATTTTAGGCCATTTTCAAAAGGTATATATGTATAGTTACTTAGTTACGTCAAATGCGAATCAAAATAAAAGGGAACATGCACTTTCAATAGAAAAGTAAAGCAATCAATACTTATTTAAATTATACGTAAAAAACATTACAAAAATATTTTTTTTCACCTTTTCTATGGAGATAAACATTTTGCAACATGCTTTACATGGCGTAAAGCATGTTGCACATAAGGTAACTCGATTATCTGGAATACCCAATAGTGTATTATTAATTGAATTCATAACATTTTAATGATATACATATACTATAAAATCAAAATTATTTCTCTCCATTTGGATGTTTATTTGAATATTAAAATATAGTAACATCAGCTATATGCCAGTGAAAGTCCAATCAAGATCAGTATTGCCTTTCCATAGATGAGCCAGAACAAACAGATGGGCAGACAAATAAAAATTGCAAAAAATTTCACTTTCTGTATACACTAAATTCATTTAGTAATAAGCGATTGTTTTAATTTTACAAACGGACACTCCAACTTTATTTATATGTATATATTTTCCGAATATCGGAATATACGAACAACAAATTGTCTAATTAGTTCAATGATTTTGTACCGAACATCGTAATAATATAATTAAAAACCTCGTATATTTATTTTGTAGCACAAAACTTTCAGCTGTGTCTTTGATAATTCATTCTTTTTTTTTAATATTTTAAACTAAAATCTAAATAAAAAAAAAACACTTCCAACTAAAAAAATCACAAACGTCCTAATGGAAGAAAAACACTAACATAAAAAAAATAAACATTTGACATAACCACGTTCATTTATAAATTTCATTGGAATTAAAAAAAACAAATCCCTTATAATTTAGATGGTGCCATCGAAATACATTACAAAGTTGGTTTTAAACTTTACACAACTTAAAACTAAAAGATTTATAATTATAATACTATACCTTATACCGTTCACGTCGCGAGGGCAAAACCATTACAAATCAATAAAAAAAAAAATTACATCCTCAGAATGAAAATGACCTAATTCATGTATAACGATTGTTATAAAAAGGAATAGGTTCACGTTGTTTTTTTACCATAATGCAAAAATTAAAATAAATTTTAAATATAATCATTCCCCCGATAGGGAATTGAACCACCAACCGATCGCGTTTACAGTCAGACCTTGTCTCACTGCGCCACGATGGCCAATGTTCTGTCGTCAGTCAGAGAATGATCATAAATTTCATATATGGCAAAAGTTAACCAAAGAGAACCTATTGTCAAGAACACTGGTGTCCACTGTGCTTACCAAAGCAGAAAAATTAAAAACAACTTAAATAGGAATTGAACCGAAAACCATCGTGTTCGCTTTTCCACATATTTTCTAATCAGGTCATTTTCATTTTGAAATTGTAATATAATACAATATTAAAATATTCCTTTAAACTTATATCGTATATCTTTAATAATATACACATATATATATATATTTTTGGTACACATCTCACTTACTATTCAAGTTTTCGTTATAAATAAATATTTATCTGTATTTATATGTATTTATTATTTTTTATCTGTATTTATTTCATTTTATACGTATTTATTATAACCTCGCGACGTGCCGGTAGTTCCAGTGTTATATATCTTATAGTAATAAGCTGCCCTCTAATAAATATCATTGAAAACAATTGTATCATTTCATCGCCTCATCGCGCAGTAACGAGTTTACGTCTTTCTGTGGACAAAAATATACAAATTACAATTTATATTTAATACATAGTAATTATACATCTTTGGATTTATATTCAGACTTAGTTACTCCTTAATTACATCAGCTATCTGTTAGTTAAAGTCACATTGCAATCGCTACAGCCGTTGCAATTTTGTTTTAGTATACATGTAGTAAAATGCGGTTAATTTAATATTATAAACAGATATTATAAATTTTATTTATTTATATAGGTTTTTAATTATTGTAAGATTTTTACTTTTAGGCTTACGTTTCTCTATATAAAACATATAGTTTAAATATCGTCTTTTCCACTCTTGTTGAATATTTCGTATTAAAATTCAACGCTAATTTTGTTCATTTTACCGGACTAAGGAAATGATTATAAAAACAACATAATGTATAGAAGATAAAAAATGTTATTCTGGTTTTAAATAATATTTCTGTTTATAGATTTTCCCAATAAAATGTCCGTCACAATCCACTAAGTCATACTCAAAGATTATGATTTAGGCAACGTACAAAAACTTACTAAATTAATTCACTCTAGCATTAGAAAACATTTTTGAAAAAACATATAAAACTTTGAACGCAGCGTTAAAACTTTTATACGTTTTTTCAAAAATGTTTTCTAATCCTAAGTGTGGAATAACACTTTTAAAAAAAATAGTAAATAATTCACTCTATTGAAATAATACTGAACTAATTACATAAATAATTTCATTATTAATATACGACAGAAAAATATTATTGAATATTAATCATATATAATAAAAAAAAATACCTTTGACGCGATCCATCCATTTTGTTCAAAAAAATTTATTTTCTTCATTCTGAAACAAACGATACAATTGTACTTCGGTCCGTCAAATTAGACAAACATATGACAAGACAACAACAAGCGTGTGCCGTTTATGACGTGACATAATGACCATAATATGAAAATGTGTCAGTCATTCAATGTATATAAAAACAATGATATTAGCTTTATGTCAGTTGTGGACTACAATAGAAGTCGTAGTAATAAATTCGAACCAATATATATATATATATATATATATATATATGTGTGTGTGTTTATATGTATATATAATATATTGGAACTAAGAATAAAAAAAACATACGGCACGATAATGATATCCACTTAATAACAGTGTTATACAGTTAATAACAGTGTTATAACAAACAATATTAACAATAAACTGTAGTTGATAAGTTGACTTGCATTATACATTTATTTTTTTAGCTTCACGCTTTTGCGGGATGCATGCAGCAGGGTAGACAGAAAGTACCTAGTGTCAAGACATCGTTTTCCGCCGAAATCGAGACATTGCGTGTTGAGTGGCGGAACCCAACGCTGCACTAGACAGTGCAGCGTTGGTAAGACTACCAGAGCGAGGAAGTGAAAATAATTTAAATATAATCATTCCTCCGCGTCGGTATCGAACTCACAACCCATCGTGTTTACAGTCAGACGCTGTCCCACTGCGCCAAAACAGGCCTCTGCATTATACATTTATATTTTTAAATCATAATAGACATCAGGACCGCTATATTTATAAAAGGGAATAAGTATCTAAGTTGGTATCTATTTTACCAAACTTAAAAAAAAATATTCTAAGAAACCAAACATAGGAATTGTTGAATAACTCTTTTACTAAAGACAATATTAAAACTCAAAATGGCTGCCCTAAAAAGCATTACTGATTTATCAACTTATTTACGCCTGGTATGGAAGATGGAGAGCAACTTCTTTTATGATAAGGGGCAATCTATAAATTAAGTCATTCTTCAAGGGGGAGGGAGGGGGTTGACAAAGTGTGACATCACTTTACAACATTGGTTTCACAAAAGATACCACCCGAGACAAATAATATTAAAACTCAAAATGGCTGCCCTAAAAAGCATTACTGATTTATCAACTTATTTACGCCTGGTATGGAAGATGGAGAGCAACTTCTTTTATTGATAAGGGGCAATCTATAAATTAAGTCATTCTTCAAGGGGGAGGGAGGGGGTTGACAAAGTGTGACATCACTTTACAACATTGGTTTCACAAAAGATACCACCCGAGACAAATAATATTAAAACTCAAAATGGCTGCCCTAAAAAGCATTACTGATTTATCAACTTATTTACGCCTGGTATGGAAGATGGAGAGCAACTTCTTTTATGATAAGGGGCAATCTATAAATTAAGTCATTCTTTAAGGGGGAGGAAGGGGGTTGACAAAATATGACATTACTTTACAACGTTGGTCTCACAAGTGATACCACCCGAGACAAATACGGAGGAGGAGTCAAAAAATGATATGACCCCTAAATCCAATAAGGTTCCGGCATCTTTTCCTATACAATCACAGTTAATGGAAAATATAAAATCTGGTCAAACAAGATTGAATTTGACTAGAAACATCTTGACGTTCATCTCTATAACAGACACTTAGTAAATCAATTCCCTGTATAAGCAAGACATTTTATCAAATTGTTAGAGGAATGTGCTTAAGGCATTAAGTACATTTCGAACTCTATAAACGTGAGCCTCTGTAAATTAGACAGCCATCATTTTCAACCTGTCTAATAGGAAACCAGGATAAATAAAATATTCTTTAAATGCCACAAAATCCTGGGTCAGTTGAGTTCCAAAATAACCAGATTCCACTGTATATAAAAAACATTTTAATTAAAAAATTTCATTTTCAAAATGTTTAGAAAACTTTTTCTAAAGTAATGTCAACAAGCTCCAACTTTTGGTTGTGAATGAAAATACTTTACAGGCTTTGTCATAGGAAAAAGAACATGTTAGTATATTTTGTTTTTTTTTTTTAAATAAAACATATTATTATAGAGAAAAGTCAAAATAATCTCTCCAATTGCTCTGTTAATTAAAAAAATCATTAAACAAGAAGATTTTTTTTTATTTATGTATTTTAAATCAAAATTTATATATATATAAAAAATATTTCAATATCAATTATAATTTGGCTTCAGAAGTATTTCCAACTTCCTATGAGGAGTTAAAATAAAAGTAATTATTGAGTACCTATATACATTTTTTTTTATTTCAATAACAATATGGAACAGATAATATAGAAGTATATAATGTAAAGAAAGCAGAATCCCTTTCTTTTTTAATTTAGAAGAGTTTAGCCAAAACTTAATTTAAATTTATTATACATATATTTTGTACTTATTTATTTATCTATTCATAGATAAACAGCAAAAGTACATTTTTTATATTCTGTTTGTAAAAACATGTAAGAAATAAAATTTTCATAATACATACGGGCCAATCAAAGATTACGCGCACACTCAAAGCTACTACATACTTAAAAAGATTGCCATCTTTATTTAATGAATTTTACAATTTCTGTTCCATTAGGGTAGGTTTAGTTATACTTCTTCGCACAGTGATATTATATAACTTGCATATAATACTTAATCAGATTGTAGTAAATACATAATCCGCCATTTTGTCATAGAGGCCATTTTGTATTAACAATAACACTAATTATATATAATATATAATCCGATATTTTAAATATTTTAAAGTGATCACAGGTAGATCGATGAGTACGTGAGCACGTCGAAATGTCGGATTTTTAAAAAAAAAAGTATTTTTGAATACCAAATTATACGCGATTAATCCGTTTAAAAAAGTTTCATTTATAATGTGTAAAAATCGGGAAAGTCAATGAACTCATTAAAAATGTATTACAAATAGGGGTGTATTAAACTCAATTGGAGTAGGTCGAATTTAGCAAGCAAACTCTAACATACTTATAAGTTAAAAAAAAATTAAAATTGTATGAACGAATGTAAGAAATGCGTGAACGAAGTTAATGTTAATTGAATGAACGTGTATGGAATGCGACAGACAAAAAAAGCTCATATATAGGTAGAGACATGTTACTAGTGTATTAATGATGACCTTTATAACACATACTGATACTATTTTGAATCTATTTGATTGTATTATGAAATTAATAGTAGAAATAATTTTAGCAAAGTATTGTTTTATTTTTATATTTTAATGAAAAATAAAATTGAACATAACAATTATAGAGAAAGCAGTTCCTATATATGTAATTAAAATATACATATTGATTTAAAATAATTCATTGTTTATATATATAACCTAGCCCAGGTATTTATAAGTATAGTTGTCTTTCGTACTAACTTGTCTCTACCATACAAAAAAGACCAGAAAGCATGACACGTTAGCCACAATTTGAAATAAACTTGCTAACTTTAATAATAATATATTATGACATATTAAATTAAACTATAAATTAATAATAAAGAAAATAAGCCATTTCCGGTTTTGAAATTACAATTTAAAAATATCATTTCAAGCAACTTCCCGCTTTAATAAAGAAAAAATTGCAATATAACTCTCAATTTAAAAAAAAAAACAATATAAAATTACAAGACAATAAGTCAAGCGACATCAACTCCAACCCAAATCTGGATGGGTGATCATTTTCTACGATTAAAAGTTAGCAAATCCATTCAATTGTTACAGACACACACTTACAGATTGTCTTTGTATCGCGAGTCTGTTCTGCTGTATGTGTTTTTGCTCTTGCTTCTGGGGCCTTCATTGGAAAAATTTTGATTTAAATGTCATTAGTTTATTTAATTTTATTATTTTTAATTTTCTAACATTCTGTTTAATGAAAAAATGTTAATTATGTTTAATTCAATATTTACCTAAGTATCGAGAACGTAATTAAATTTTAATTGACATTAACTCTTATCCAAATATACAATCATTATGAGTGTATATATGTACATAGATGTGAATAAACTCTACCATTATGGTCCACAGAAAAAATAGCCAATTATATCTTTTTTCCAGCCGGTCGCCGTCCACTACTGGACGTCTTGCATTAAAGTAATAAAAATAAGATTTTTTTATAATAACTACATTAAAATATCTAATTTTTCTGACTGATGGAACTGTATGTTAGTGAGCACTTAAAAGAAATAAAATTGTCATTATTTCCTCCATCCTATGAATGATTGAAATAAATTTCAATTACAAATCAAGTTTCCCACAGCCTATATTTAATATCAAAATATGAAATAATTGAATATATTAATTTAAATTACAAATATATATCCTTTAACACATAAGAAAATAATAAAAATGATTAAATATTACAAACATTATTTGTAAGAAACAAAAATTTAAAAAAAAATATGAATAATAAAAATAATAGAGTACATTAAGAAAATTTTAAAATAAACGCTCACTTGTAATAACACTCCCATATGAATTGCAGTTTAAATTTGGCAGCTCTTGTGAATTCTGAAATACAAAACAAATAAAAAAATAAAATAAAATTGTATACATAATAAGACCTTTTTTAATTTATTTAATTAAAAAAATCATAAAATTTGATACCTGCATTGTAAAATGTTAATTTTTTTTAAATATTTCACTGAGAAAAAAAATATATTGAAAAATATACCTATAACAATTTAAACTAAGCAGGATTCATGCCAGCAATATTAGCTCTATAATACAAAAGATATTTTTTTAACATAAAACTAAATGTAACTAAAATAAATATAATAAGTTAAATATTTTTAATAGGTATATGCAGTTATTTGCAGATTATTAAAAACAAAATAGTTTCTTGCATCTATATGCATTTCACTACTGATATAATATGTTGCCACCTGCAACTATGTTCACTTTGAAATATAAAATGTAAAATTCCTGCACTTCCCAAAGTTATCTATGGGTAGCAGTTTTGGTTGTTTGCTGTCTGTCTAGTACAAAGTTTCACAAAAAAAAGGTATTTTGACATTCTCTGCCTACTTTATTTATTGAAATTATTGTTTTAATTAAAGAAAATGAAACAAAGTTTAATACAATTTTAGTTGATAATTTAGTAGAAAAATAAACGGAAAAGTATTCATGAGATCAAAGCAAAGACATTCCAGACAGCTTGGTACAAAATCCAGGTATAATGACCATTCCCATGATTCATGTATTATTAATTTTTTTAATGCAAATTTTTAATATTTTTAATAACAATGTGTACACAATCTAGTTAATCGTTATCAGTAATTAGTTTTATTAAGACTACTAAGATAATCACCAAATATGAAGGAAAAAATTCTATTTCTGCTTTTTTGTCTATCTTTTTCTTGACAACAATTACTAGTATGTTGATTTATTAAAATTTATTAAAAATTAAAACCAACATTAGAATAAAAAAAAACAAAAAAACACACACACACAAATAAATAACTCACCTTCATCTCCTGAATATTCCTCGACAACCCAGCTATATCCTGCTCAGTGATCTCATCCACATCACTCACACTTGTATTCTCACTAACACTGTTCACTTTCACTTTGTCCTTCAAAGGCACTTCACTTTGACACTTCACATTCACTTGAGGTTCACTTTTGTCCGACTTGTCCTCAACTATCTCTAAATCACTGCTACTATCGTCTAAATTAACCGGATCCGGATTGTTATCATCTAGAGGGTTTATATCGGACACTATAATAATTTCTTTTTTCTTTTTAACCTCGGGCGGTCGCTTGTCGGGTTTCACAAAAGTCGGTGAATGTGGAATTGATACTAGACTAGGTCTAGGTATATTGTTCTCAATCATTCTCATATTGTCAATATGTTTCTGTGATATTTCCTCTTTGTGTTTGGGACTAGTCAAACCCTTGCTGGTGACACTCGTATCAATATGGAGCGGTATATCTACGTTCTTCAATTTCTCCGGTTTCTTCAGTTTGTCCTTTTTATGTATCATTTCGTTGAGTGCCGCCGGTGACTTCACACGTATCAACGCTTCCTTTGATTTCTCACTACTTTTCTTGTCTTTTGGATTGTTCACAGGCGTTATAGTAATACTGCCTGCAATGTACGATTCTTCTTTACACCATTCTTCTCGTTTTCTATCATCAACTTTATCACTTATTATATCTTTATTAATTGTAAAATTACTGGAAGGAGATATAGTTGTTGAATTTAATTTAAATTTATCTTTATCGTCGTTTTCCGACGTTTTGATAGAAGTGGTGACTGTGAGTGAGCTTGGGAATTGCAGGGTCTCTGGGTATTGTGGTGTGTTGGTCACAACTGGTGTAGGTTGCGACGCAGAGCCGACACGCGGTCGCTTCAAATCCGACGCTTTCACTTCTTTATGTAAGCTGGAAAACAATAATGTAATTAATAATTTTAGATTCACTTTGAATTATATTAACTTGACGTTTAAAGCAAGGTCAGAGAGTTTGACTGGCTTTCCGCCCAAAATCGAGACTGAGTGGCGAAGTCAATGCAGTAGTTATTTTCATGTAAAATCAATACAACTCCGATTCGTTTCGTCCTACTAGAGCGAGAAAATGAAAATAATTTTAATATATAAACGTTCAGCCATTAATGTACGTCGTATACAATTCGTTTACAATTGGACAAAAATGGAAAACAAAAATGCAGAAAGGACTCGATACTAAAAAAAGGATTCTCTACCAAGTATATTTAAAGTTATGTAATCAATAATAGTCATTTTAATTATTTTTTTTTATTTTTATATGCCTATATAATTCATCTTAGATCCCTAAAACAAATAAAAAAAGTGCACAAACTCACTCGGCCTGCTTGAGCAGCGTGGGCATGCGCACGAAGCCGTCGGGGAAGAGCGGCAGCGCGCGCGCCGACAGCAGCGCGGCGGCGGCGCGGCCCGCACCCGCCAGCGCCGCCAGCCGCGCCAGCAGCGCGCGCGCGCGCCAACACCACGGGAAGCGCCGCTTGGGCCGCCGCCGGTCCGCGTGGCTGCCGTCCGACTTCATCGTTTGCAGCTTTTTCCTGAAAAAAAAAATCAGCTTCACGCTATATTCTGCCCGGTAGGTCGTTATACATGTGTTTGTGGGCTGCGCCCTACCCGATGGTGGTATGATAAAACAGTGCATAATAAACTGTCTAATGTGTCAGTTGTGTCCAGCGATTTCCTATATATTTAATTTAAATATAAAAATATCGAACATATGTTGCGGTATTTTATCGATTTGCAATCGCAATGTGCTAGATAAACCCAGTGGTTATTAGCTAAAAACGTTCAATCAAAGGACAACGTGGCGGGAACAAAATGACGAGCAATTCTATTGATTGCAGTCAAAGTCAAAGAAGATACCTTCAAGTCTTTCCTAAGGAGCTACAAGAACTGCCATATGATACTATTGAAAAGTTATTTGTTTATAATCACTTTACCCCATAAAAGTTCCTAACTTCTATGCAACTTCGCAATAGCCAGGTGAGAGACACACGCAATTGGCGACAAGGTTACGGGAGCTGACCGTACATGGCGGGTACGGTAATGTGGAAGAGGCTTCACTTTATCGGTACGTCTTGGGCATGATAGCTAGGCGGGGGCGAATGTTTTTCACAAAGGAAATGGACACCTCGACCTTGGCCAAGGTGAAAGTGGAGCTGGCGCAAAGCGTGCGACATGGACGAAACAAAACAAGGCTAGGTTTTTTGGGAGTGATGATAAAGCTAAGTTGTGTAATATGCAGCCAATTATATATGTAAGAAATGTAACACAAAAGACTATTTACGTAAAATATGTAACAAGATCAACGTAATACAAATAACAATTAAAATATATATAAATAATATATTTGAATTTACAATAGTCTCAATGATACTCACTTTTCTTCCTGAACTCTTTCACAGTCTGCTTTATAAGCAGCTATCATGGCCGGCTTGCGCTCTTCTATTAACATTTTTAATCTGAAAAAAATATTTTTATATATATTAATAACAAGATTAAATTGTAAAATACAAGTTAGCATAAATAAAACTAATCATTATTCAAATGGTCTATCAATATTCAAATCGTCAATCAACACAAGTGTCAGTATTGTCAGTCCCACTAGCAGCAGCTACCACCAGCATCGGAAATCAGTTCTACTGGGAGGAGCTGGTGAGAAACTCAACATTCGCTATTTTAAAATCTAATTTTACAATAGTTTTACAACTGATATTAGCCTTCTAGCCTTCTAGTCCAGAATGAGCATAAATACTTCCTTGCATTAACATCAGTATAGTATGTATTCATACATAGTTAAATATACTTTCACTAATAAACTGTTTTTATTAAGTCTTAAGTTAAAATTGTTCAAATGGCAAGTTCATAATAACTTAAACATATAAGTCGCTTTATACAAAAATTTATAACATACAAATCGTTATTTTTATAATATTTAATTTTAATAAATATCTTAAGCATCCCATAGTCACCAAAAATATGTGTTATTATTGCAACCTTAACATTGATAAAAGTATTATAGTGGATTATTTAAAAATACATATATTGCACTTCTCTTATATATAGATAAAATAGAATAATTATTATAATAAATTAAATATTATTCATTTTTATTTTTTCACCTTAAACAGACCGAGTCATGGTACAATGAGGCATCATCTGACTGTAAACGCGATCGGTTGTGGATTCAATTCCCATACGGGGTAATGTTTATATTTAAATAATTCTCATTTCCTTACTTTGGTAAGACGCAACGTCCCACGGTCCTAAAGGTACTTCCTACCTACCCAGCTATGGGGGATAGAAGTGTGAAGCTAAAAAAAAAAATAATCACCTAACTAACGTATCTTCAATCTTGGCCTCCTTCTCCGCCGGCGTCAGTGTGTTCACATCCAAGTGTTCCAGCATGTCGTCCGCTTTCCTCTTGTAGTTGTTACACGCGGCGGCTGTAGTTCCCGTTGTGATTGTAGTTGAAACCGTACTTGTAGTAATAGTGGCAGTAGATTGAGCAATTTGAGAGGTAGTTGGTGGTATTGGAGCTGGATTATATGAAAAAAAAAAATATATGGATTATTAATAAATACATCATTGTGAGACCATTGTGACGCAGTTGGACAGTCTGGACTGTAAATACTTGATTGATTGCGAGTTCGAATCCCACTCATATAATGGTTATATTTAAATAAGTATTTTGTAATTAAGCATGAATCTGCTTTTTCTTCTCATTTAATATAAATCTTTACAAATAAAAACGTCATGTAACTAACTCTTAACTCTAACTCTAACTCTTATAACAATACTTATCCAACAAATGAATTATAAATATATATGTACCAAAAAACATTTTGGTATATCAGATTTAAATCACTTTAAAGCGTGATTTAAATCTTCGTTTTATACTTAGATTGCATTCAATACAATAACCGCCCATTTTGAAAACAAATCCGATTGTATTCAAGCATTGTTATCACAATTATAGGCATTTATTTTAAATTCAATAATCTTACGTTTAATAAAAAAGAAAAACAACTTCACACTTTATTTATCCTGCACAGTAGAGTAATAAGAGACAACCTAGTGTCAAGACACTCCGTTGACTGCTTTCAGACATGACAAGTTGAGTGTCGAACTCAACGCCTCGCTTCGTCTTACCAGAGCGGAGAAATGAAAATAAATAAAAAAAAAATAGCTTATGCTCCCGAATGTCAATCTGATTCTCAACGTAAATTAGCCTTTATGTTACATTCAACTAGTTTTTAAATATATATATATATATATATATATATATATATATATATATATATATATAGAAAAAAAAATACAAACGAGTTTCGTTACTATGTGGCAGTGTGTCTCTATTCCTCAGCCTTTGCAATAGTTTGTTGTCGGCAGTGACGTTCAACATCTTCGCTACGTAATTTGAAGTGATACGCCTCATGTTCTCATTCGCACTCGCTTTGTTCAACGCACGCTCTAAGCTGAAATATGAGAGAAAGAAGTCATTTTAGTTTTATTTTTTATATATTAATACTAGGTTTCAATTACTTTAATAAGTGTTAATAAAAAGTATTTTAGTATTTGCTATTATTACCCTTTATATTATAACCAATTAAATAAAATCATTGTAAATTTCATCATATGTGTTATTCTGATGTATAAAATATATTACTATAAAGTTTAATCAGTCACCAGTTAAATAGTTTTCGCGTGAAATAGCGTAAAAAACAAACAAACAAACAAGCAAGCAAGCACGCACGCACGCAAGCACGCACGCACGCAAGCACGAACGCACGCACACACACACAGACACAAATCTTATTGTTATATCACAAATTCCTTATTACCTGCCAACACACTGTTCGATTTTCGTATCTTCCTTGCTGAGCTGACGACTTAGAACTTCAAATTCTTCTAACAGTTGATTCACTGATGACGGCAACTGTTTCATTTCCTCTTTCGACTCCGTATCCCTGGAGTAGTTTTTTGTTTATTATAAATATGAAAAAATAAACATTTTGTCCATAATAAGATCTTTAATTTTGGCAAATTAGACACATTTTAAATGGAACTATTTTAAAAGGATTAATCGCGTATATGGTATTGGAAAATATATTTATTGAAAATCCAACATTTCGTTTACTTAATAATACTCACTGGTAGACTTTGTCTATTTATATCAAGAATTGTAAGGCCGATCGTGGCGCAGTGAGACAGCGTCTGACTGTAACGCGATCGGTTGTGGGTTCGATCCCCACTCGGAGGAGTCATTATATGTAAATTATTTCCACTTCCTCCCTCTGAAAAGACTTGGCGCTGCGTTGAGTTCCACCACTCAACACACTAAGGCAACTTTTATGTTAAAGAATTAATTATAACAACGCTTACCTTGAACTATCCGAAGTGATTGCATTTTCCGAGCTGGGCGCAGGTTTGGATGTTAAAGAATCCGACGACCTTGAGTCCGCACTTTCTCCATCACCTTGAGCATTATCTATTGAGTTAACATTTAGTCAATATATTTTATATGAGACCGGTCTTGGTTCTATCATATAATTATTTAATATAAAAATGTAAACTATACATATATATTAATAAGCTATAGATACTCTGGCCGGTCGTGGCGCAGTGGGACAGCCTGTAACACAAAACGCGATCGGTTGCGGATTCAATTCCCACTCGTGGGGAGTGATTGTTAAATTATTTTCACTTCCCCACTCTTATACAAATACCATTTTTGTCTGTGTGTTTGTTTTTTTAACTTTTAGTAGCAGATGGCTCATCTTATAAGGAGTAGCATAGGATATTCCTATTCAACAATTATAAAATAAAGATCGCGATATATTACATTTTACGTCGACGTTGTGTTAACGACCTTTGTACCTCCCTTATCAGTCTGCTTTCCGGCGTAACTCAACGTCGCACTTTATCTCGGCAGAGTGGAGAAAGGAAAATAATTTAAATATAATTATACTCCAATTTTAGATCGAACCTATAACCAATTGTCTTTACAATGAGACATTCTCCCATTGAAACACAATGGCTTTTAGCTAACTTATTACAATACAAATAAATAAAAATTACCATCTGAAGTTTGTTTCCCTGAAGTGGGTGCTGAGGAATCCGTCCTTCTTATCTTCTTAGCATTTTCTTTATCGCTGTTTTTACTCTTCTATGAAAAAAAAAATGTGAAAATTAAAAAGTTTGTCGTGATATTGATTTAGTTTAGTTTTAGCTTCACGCTCTTATCCCGCATAGCAGGGTAGACAGAAAGTACCTAGTGTCAACACACTCCGTACTTCACTTTCCACCGAATTCGAGACATTGCGTTTTGAGTGGTGGAAACTAAACGCCGCACTTTGTCTTTACCAGAGCGAGGAAGTGAAAATAATTGAAATATAATCACTCTCCCTAGTGGGGATCGAACCCACAACCGGTCGCGCTTACAGTCAGACGCTGTCACACGACCGGCCTCGTGATATTGATGGCTAGTTAATAAATATATCGATTATAGTACATTAAAATATATATATATATATATATATATATATATATATATATATATATATATATATAGAATATATATTTTAATTGCAAGTGACAATATTTAATTTTAATTTTAATCAGTACAATGGAATACATCTAGCATCTGTTCACGCCGCCAAGAAATGGGAACGCAACCCAACGTGCAACGCATCACGTCAAAGAGCATATTTTCTGATAAAAGGGCAATCTAAAGTTTTCTTTTTAATATTTAATTTCGCAATTTCACACACTAACGTCACTGATAGCATTTATTTATTTTATATATTTTTCAAAAGTCGAGTGAAACAGTTATTTATACATATTATATTACCATAAAAACATACATGTACATATATAGTATTTATGTGTATGTATGTATGTATATATATTTATATGTATTTTATTTTTTATCGCTTTTAGATTTATATAGTGTATATTTTTATTTCTTTTCCCGTGCACATTGGTATGTGTATATTGTTTGAATTTTAGCATCTACATATTTATTTACCTGAGACGGTTGGCTAGTAGAGAATCCTGATTAGCGTTAAGCCCTTTTGTGGACATTTTTTGTTTAAATTACGTTTATAAATAAATATATAAATTATTTCATACAAATAAGAGTCTTATAAGAGACTATAATAAAGTCATCTAAAATTTACCTAACTGGTAATCGAACCCATAATTTTTAACTTATTAAAAAAAATACAATAATATCTTTAAACTAAGATTTAAACTAAAATAAACCATTAAAACACAAACCACACCTTTTTCCTATGTTCAGTGTCATGAGAATCAACACCATTGGTAATTCCCTTGGGGTCCTTAGCGTCCTGACTATCGGAATCTGATGATGAGTCGGAATCCTTACTGCTGCTACTGCTCGATAATTTACGTCTCTGTGTGTGGAAAATATATATTAGTATTTAATCTCTCTAAATAACACTATTTTAGTAGATTTAATTGAACATATTATGGTTCGAAAATATAATTAAATAAAAATATAATCGGTATTAGTAATTAAAATATATATTTTAGTCACATCTATCTACTTGATAGATGTACAGTAGTTTTTCAAAACGCCGGTATTTCCCCCTAAGTTACTGAGACTTAAATTCTCACGCATTAGTCGTGTGGAGTCTGTGCCGACCCCAGGTATGAGTTGTAAAAAAAAAAAATTAATAAACTAAATATTCATTTTCACGCTTTTTATACCGCATAGACAGAAAGTACCTAGTGTCAAGACACTCCGTACTTCGTTTTCCACCGAATTCGAGACCTCGTGTATTGAGTGCTGGAACTCAACGCCGCACTTTGCCTTACTAGAGCGACGAAGTGAAAATAATTTTAAATATAATCACTCCCTCGAGTGGGGATCGAACCCACAAGCGGGCGCGAGTACAGTCGGACGCTGTTACACTGCGCCACGACCGGCCTCATTCAACATCAAAATTAAACTACAATCTCAAAATAATTTAACATAATTTATTAATTTCAAGGCAAACGAACAAAAATTGTTAGAAAAATAATCATTACATCTAAATTAAATGCATTTAGTTACGGATTTTTAATAGTGACACAATAAGTGGAAACGGTCTTTGGAAGCACCGCCAATGAAACGAGTTCTTAAGAAGTCTTTTTTGCTTTTTCCCATCTATACATATATGCCCATAGATAAAATTTGGTTATGGAGCTTTCTAGCCATAATATAAAATGATTAATAACAATTATTTCATCGAAAATGAAAATCTACACTTTCACATTAAAATGTTATTACACTATTTACTATTTTTAAAGTGTTACTTTAAAAATATTTTTGAAAAAACGTTTAAAAATTTCGACGCAGCTGGTAGTAGAACCCATGGCTTAGCGGTGGGAGTGCTTGGACGGTGAAATTTTTATATGTTTTTTTCAAAAATTATTATTAAACTATTAGTCGAGTGGGGTTTATTTGACCACAAACACTCCTGTGGCACGTAATAAGCAAGTCAGCTACTAGAACGCAGGTATAGGATATATGGTAAAAATAACCTCTTTTGGGGTCCAAAAGACCCCGCGTGACTCCGTAAGGGTTAAAAATGTTTTATCAAATAGAAAATATACACGAATAATCGATTTAAAATAGTTTCATTTAAAATGTGTTTACATCGGCGAAAAAATGATCTTGTATTTATACACACCTTTCTATTATCCCTGAAGTTCTGTTCCACTTCATTGACAGGCTTGAACTCGAGCGAACCGCTGTGTATGTGGAACCCGCCGTGCTTAGTATCAACACCTGGGATTATCTTTTCGTCGTACTAAAATAATATATAAGTAAATATTATTTATTTACAATTATTATGATAAAAGTATTAAGTTGGCAACACTGTTTGTGGAGGAATAATTATATTAAAACTTGCTTTTTCAGTAAGACAGACTTATTGATTTCTTGACTGTAAACGCGGTTGCGGGGAAAGATTATTTATAAAATGTATTAATTTTATATTTCCGCTCTGGTAAGACTAAGCGTCACTTTGAGTTCGCCAATTTCATCAACGGAGTCTATAGACGTTAGGTTGTCTGTCATTGACTACTCGGGGCGGGGATAAACCGTGACGCTCATAGTAAAATACACCGCGGCGTTTAGCACATTTATTTAGTACGAAAGAGCGTAGCGTTGAGTTCCGCCATTTATAATGTCCTTAAATTAAAGAACGGCTCTCTCTCTCTGTAAATCCAGCTATGCGAGATAAAAGTGTTAAAATTGAAAAAAAAAACAGTAAATACACTCAAACTCACCGCATCAGTGTTATCGATAAAGGAATCATTGTCGTCATATCCGGCCCCAATGTCCGCGAACTTGTTTTTAACAGTACCACTTTTCTTGCCATACGTGCTTTGACCACCCTGAAAAATATATTTGAAATGTTTAAGAAAAAACCTTTTTTTTAATAATTACAATAATTAAATAACTATAATAATTTGTTCGAATGAGAATGTTCACAAATACAATGCAAGATGTAGAAGAGAAAATATTCATTAGAAATAGTTGAATAAAATGGAATGGAATACAAGACATACATATAGCTGACATACAGTCGATAAAAAAATGACATAATTCAATTGTATTTCGGTCTGAAAAAATCGTATGTATCTGAATTTTTTTTATATACTTTGGTGATCACTATGACAGGACTTTATAAAATTCGACCCCTGAAGGATTATTTTTGGGGGTTGAAAGTTGTATGAAAGTTTTTGACTACAAGAATAGCTATAAATTTTATTTCGGTGTTTTTTTTTATAAATATAGGTGATCACTATGACGGGGCATTTCAAAATTCAATTTCTGAGAAAGATTGTTCTGTTTTTCAATGTCGAGCCTTTATGTGGTCTGTTTGTACGCTTGTGATTCAGTACTGCTTCATCAGAAAGCGAGGCATTGGTCACCATTGTAAAAGACGGGCATGAAAGAAATGATCTAAACTCCAAAAAATAGGATAAGATATATTTACTTACTCCAAGAAAAACAACCTGATATTTTGGATGATTATTGACTATATGATTTTTAAACTGTATGTGTAGTAGTGATACTATTGCTTGGTAGTAGGAAATCTTTTTCAGTTTATTAAAAAATAAGAAACGTTTGTGATTTAGGTTAAAACGGTAAAAAAGGAAATAGCTTTAAAACAATCATTTCCCTAAGTGTAATAGAATACACAACGAATCGCGTTTGCATTTAGGCACTGTGCTCAGTTCTACTGCGCCATGATGGCGTGTCTCATTTGTGAACTCTACTCTCACATGTGGACTGTGGTATCATGTGTGGATAAGGATAATTACATGTGGACCATGATATCATATGTGGATGAGTTAAATCACATGTAGATCATGATGTAATATATGGACGAGTATAATGACGTGCACAATGATGGCTTGTGTGGATGAATAAAATCACATGTGGAACATTATGCCATGTGTATATGAGTCAAATCACATGTGGATCTTGTTGTCATGTTGGATGTATGAAATCATATGATTTTTAGGATTAGAAGCAGATGTTCGTCAAAAACGGTTTTTTATGAAGATTTAATTTTCATAATCTCACCCTCAGGTCTCTTGCAAGTTGATATGAAGTCTTAGGCTTTATATGCCTAAGTAGGAACAGACTTTAAGATAGAGCCAATTTAACGAAATTTATAAAGCTATTGTAACAATATATTAAAAGTATCTGTACACCTTAAGACCCATCCTCCTACCTCTCTCATGGTCAGTTGTATTTGTTTTTTAAATTGGTAATTTTACTGGCACCATGAAAATTAGTTACTTAAAAAAAAAACAACTTTTTCAAAGTGTGACACATGTATAACTTATAATTTCCTATTTATGGAGATATGAAATATCTTTGAATGCCATAATGTTTAACATTTCGAGACATTAGAGTGTTGAGTAGCGAACTCAACACCGCGGTTTATTTTACTAGAATTATAAGCAAAAGCAAAGTTGTTTATTGATAGTTCCTTAAAAAAATTAACACTAACAATAATATATATATATATATATATATATATATATATATATATATATATATATATATATATATATATATACACATATATATAACGAAGGACCTCTCGAGCGGTAACGTGTGAGAAGCAACAGAGAACAGTATTATAAAGTTTCATGAATGTCCACTGTGGTTCGCTTAGTGGGATGAGCGGTATTAGCGTCCCAAGTACGAAAAAAAAAACAATCATTTCTCTCAAATAAAAATTTACCCGGTAATAGCTTCTATGCATTTATGAATAAATAAATTCGCCTGATGGCTGTATTTCGGTGAAAGATTCATATATTTAATAATGAATCTGGTATTTTTTCGCATCAAATTCCGTTTCATGAAGTGAAATAAAGATCTTACGTTTAAACTCTTAAGCACAATAGAAACATTTAAATATTAGCGAGCCCATGCAACTTCGTGTGTTATACAATAGGAATACATTTTACACCTTTTAGCAACATTGTTGCTTCGATGTTATTAGTGGAATCGTAAATTTTTATAGCGTTCTCTTCGGTAAATGAGTTACTTGTTATTAATTATCTTGTTCTTTTTTTCTTTGGGTCAGTTGTTTTTGATTTCAGCAGGTTTAACAAATTATCTTCTTCTTTATATATAATAATCAACATAGGTTAACAATAAATAATATTTCATAAATACTAAAATATACGTTTTTTTCTAATTAAAAAATAAAAATCTAATAAATATGTAATATTCAGACACATAGAAACTATACATAGGTAAATTTTCTAGCAGAGAGTAAATCTTTATAAGTTATTAATTTTGATGTCTTAGTGACTAGCGGACATGTAATCCACAAGTATTTACTATTTTTAAAGTGTTATTCCACACTTAGGATTAGAAAACATTTTTGAAAAAACGTGTAAAAATTTGAACGCAGCGGGATTCGAACCCGCGCCTCTTTTTTTATACGTTTTTTCAAAAATGTTTTCTAATCTTAAGTGCGGAATAACACTTCAAAAATAGTAAATATTAAAATAAAATAGCAATCTCTCTTGTTAAACGATTATTTCTTAATAATCTTTATGTAGTAGAAATTTGTAAAAATCTCTCTACAGAGATGCTAACAACATAAATAAGTTGTAACAAAACGCATGGCTTAGCGGTCAGAGCGCTTGGACGGTATCCAAGAGGCGCGGGTTCGAATCCCGCTGCTTTCAATTTTTTATACGTTTTTTCATAAATGTAATCCACAAGTATATAGTCATCGGATTATTTTTATACTTTCAAGTATTGGGTAAACTATAACTAAATATAAATTTTAGTTGAGAGGAAATGATTAAGCATATTTTTATTTCTACGTACTTGAGAGGCTACCGCCGCTCGTCCCACACACTGATTCGCAGTTGACATTCATGAAACTATATGATACTATTCTCTAATACGTTTTACTAATTATCATTTGAGAGGAGATAATTACTGAAAATCAGGGCAGGTCTCTCGTATTGTAAATTATTATAAAGATATAAAAAAAGGATTTTATTAAATATTTAAAGGCTAAAGGCTATCCTTTTATAACATTGAAATATACATATATACAGTAAATTAATGTTTTTTTTAATTGATTGCCTATTGCTAATGCTTTTATTTTTTTTTCATATCATCCCTTAATAACAAAAGGAAATATATATACTATATATTAACTTTCAACATATATAGAATATACTTACATATTTTCTTTCAAATTCCCTAGCTTTTCTTTTAACATCATCATCATTGTCAAAGAAACTGTCCACTGCTGGTGTAGTGCCATTTATTCTTTTTTCTTTACCCTAGAATAAAAAAAAAGTTTAAAATAATTATTACATAAAAAAATAATAATATTATCTTTATATAAGAAGTACATATACCTATAAAATTCTAATATAATAAGACTTGAGAATTAATAGAAATGTACCTCCGAGTAAAGTATACAATAAAATTTTAAAACTTATATTAACCATTACTTATATATTCATTCAATTACATTACTTAAAGCTTTTACACAAATATTAAAGACATATTATATATATATATATATATATATATATATATATATCCATTTGATTTCTCAACATTGATGATAAATATTGTCAATGCCAAGTATAATAACAAGATCTACTAAGTCATTATTTAACATTAAATATATGTATATAATTACATTTTTGAATCTATTCCACAAAATGAAAAAACATAAATACACACAAAGTTAGAAGTATCATACAAACAACTGCATTTTTAGATTCAGAAATAGCATGTATATTCTTTGTGACAATCAAGATGAAGTTAACAATTCACTTCGCGCATCTTGACATCTCTTCCGGTCAACCTATTACAGAAAGTATAATTTTTCCAGGTCTAAATGTACAAGAGCAAATAACACTATTGCCTATAGAAACAATAACCAAAAAAAATATTATTTTAAATTTAAATAAAAAAAAAAAAATTTATTCATAAAGCTATTCAAATTAATTTATAGCAAATTGCATTTATAAGCACAAAATTAATATATATTAAAAAAAAAAGTAATTATTCCATATTAGATAATGGTTTTTTAATAAAATATATAATAAATACTATTGTGAAATTGTATAACAGTATAAAATAATAAGGTATAGTGGCTGGTTAACAAACAGAAAGGCAAAATCCTCTCAAAAGACCTTGAACAATAAGCGTGATTCACTACTGGTGACATTATTATACAGTAAAAGGGCATATGCATGTTTATTTTTGTATGCATATGTTAAGGTATCTCAGAGTAAATAATTTATGTTAATTATAATCAAATTAAATAAAAAAAAACAATATAATTCTATACATAAAAGCTAGAGGTCTGTAATTAGCGAAGCATTAGTTACTTAAATGCCTATTTAAGGTTATGTTTAAATGTAAGAATATATATATATATATATATATATATATATATATATATATATATACTATGCCACTAGAGATATATGAAATAAATAAATGTATACATAGAGTTCTTAGACTTTTCAAAGGGATTATTTTGCTACTGTATTATTTTTTTGTCAATGTATTTATTTATGATTTTTTCTTAGTATACTTAACCTAAAAAATCAATAATATGATTTCCTACAATAGGTATTCCAAAAAGTTTTCAACCAAGAATAATTAATTGAAAAAAAAGAGCATATTATTGGTCACTTTTAAAAAACATAATTATAAAGATTTTAGTGGATAGAATTTTTAAAAATTAAGTATTAATATTAAATTTATATTTTTAATGAGAAAAGGTAAATTAAAACCCATTATTTTATTTTTAAATATATTTTTAATAAAATTTTATCAGAAAGTAGCAGTGTAACACCTGAATATCTTTGAAACAATTTTTTTATGAAACAATAACTCATTAATAACAAAATAAACAAAGTAATGCCATTTACTGTTTAATAAATTTCTAGTACTGAAAACAATTACTGTGAGATTATAATAATTATAAGTTATTATTACAAATCCTTTACCAATAAAGAATTTAATATTCATATTCATATTGACCATTTCATTACCTACATGAATAATAAAAAAAAAAACAAAACAAACATTTATATAGATAATATATAACAATACAAATAAGACAATAAGAAACAATTAAAAAATATATTACTGTTTATATTATAAAAAAGAACAAGCAAACCCGAACGCAAACACTTGTAAAAAAACACAAAGTAGGTTTCCATATCTTAGTATCTTACAAGGTAAAGATAATGATAACAACTATTCTAAAGTAACCTTTACAAAACAAATAAACATATTCAATGAAAAAAGATTAAAAAAAAGGTAAATCACGTCATTACATTGAAATGCTAATACCATTTTAGTATTAAAAAAAACAATAAAACATTTATAAATCGCACTAAATATCGTTTATTCATGCTAACAGAATAGAAAAAAACGTATAAGAATAATAAAAAAAGCAACTCTCCCTTAAAGAGGTCATTAGCTTATCGTCAAATGTCTAATCAAATCGTAAAATGACGCGACACTAAACACGAATACGCGGATAAACACAAAATAACCTCATACGTCAAATAAAACACTAGTGTTAAACGTACATTTACCATTCACGCACACAAATAAACACAAAACGGTATGTGTATATAACATAACCTATACAAGGTGTATCGATTTAATAAAATATATATATAACAATTTTACAGACAACAATCAAAGGTCGGCAAACGATGCCGTCTCCGCCAACAAACTTTGCGTGATAAATATTCAGTGTTTACGCCAAAAACGCGGGATCAAACGCTAACATAAAAAAAAAACAATCAATCTAATTAAAAATATTTACATAATATACAATTGATAAACGTAAAAAAAAACACATTCCCACAAATCTATATACGTCAGCCAATCGTATATAAATACACGCGCACACATGCAAACATTATCTGTACATGACTTTTACTGTTCAATGCATATAATTGGAAACATATGTCTCGATAAAAATCGCATAAATAATGTAAAATTGTACGTAATTAGAAAGTAACCTAAAAATAGGCCCTTTGCCGGAAACAGTGCACGGGCAGGTTAACCTAGGTCATCCAACACTACTTTCGCTCGGTTAACTATCACAATAATTCACCGGTTTCGTCATCAATTAATCATTATAATGTTTCTAGTGCATTCTTATTAATAAGTTATTTATTTAATGTATAAAATTTCGATAATCATCTACAGCGAGCGATCAAAACATTGCCCACGTAAAGGATGTCCTAGGTTGACGTTCTTCTTAGATTGTTGCAAACATGGCGACCGATATCTGGGCTTCTCGCACGGCCCGTGGACGCAAAATCATGTAACAAACCTAATGCAAAGCTATGTAACGTAAGCAAAAAATATCCTAAGCGAAATCTAAGAGCTCGGTTTACAACCATTTTTAGCCGCCAAACGCGGCGACCTATCGGTCTCGTGTTTTTTCACACGAATCCCAATAACACAAAGAGCTGAAAAACCAGTATGGTTGCGTAAATTACTATGATTTTCTGTTATAACTTACCAGCACTGCTCTGACTAGTTCCTTGTAATCCAGCTCTGGATATGCTTTTTCGTTGCTTTCGTCTAAATTTATAGTTAATCTCACTGTTTCCTTTAATTTGTTTAGTGTACTTTTTACACCACTCACTGTTATAAGATTAGCACGTTTAGGGTCCGACATTTTCCACCAAATTCCAGTATAAAATGATTTTTTTCAAAGCATGACACGGCCTGCATTTTCAAACTGTGTACCACATTGCCACCATGTTGGAATTCATTGTTTGGGTTCTGAGCGCTACGGAACAAACAGGAACTAAACGTTGTTTTGACATAAACGCCAAAAGATGGCACTAGATTTTCTCTTTAATCACACTAGATAGCGTTAGTTTTTTATGAAAAATAATAGAATTTTATAAAAAAGGATTGGTACATTAATACATTATCCAAAATTATATATTGTGGCCATACTAATTTTAAAATATATACTTTCAATTAGTAGAAATCTTATTATCTAAAAATTAGTTTGTGTATAAACCTCTAATTTTCACAATAGGTCTAGAGTATAAAATGTTCACCAAATAAGTATAGAATGCTTTAATAGATGTCGTTTTATAAGTAGTGTCATGTGTTGCTAACCTGTTTTACCGACACTTGTTTTATTTTTTTTGTGAATTTCTATATTTACTTAAAAAATTATAAATATAATCATAAATGTAACTTCCTTATTTTAAAAAATGTATATTTTCCCTATAATATACCAATAATTTACCATTGTAATAAATAAAAGTGCGTTAATTGACTTTCACCTACATAATATTCTATTTGGCGGAGCATAAATAAATTTAAATTTATTTATATATGCATAATTATTAAACTATACATATATTTTTCTATTATTATATTTACATTCATATTATTGTTCCTTCGACTACTTAGTATATTTTAAATGTCATATTTTTTTCCTACAATAGTCATTTCATTTTTTTGCTAAAACTAGTTTATTTACACCCAAAAAAACTCTAGTAAATATAATGAAAACATAGTAACTTTAATTGCGTACTACTTAATGACACACTCCTTATACAAAGCTATCTTTGTATAAAGAGAACGGAGTTAACAGAGAACGGAGAGTGAACTTAGTGTTTAATTTAACGCCACAAAGTTGACCATTTAATTATAAATATCGATCATCCCTTCTAAAGATGTGAAACCGAAAACAATTGCCATCTTCTAGTGGGTACAAAATTGGCTAATGCGATCTCACTCTATGTATGTCTTCGATATTATTGAATTCATATTTATTTATACATTCATTCATCAAGACATTATGTCTTACATATTAACTTGCCATTAGGACATGCTCTTTTTTACATTTATTGCTTGCAGTCAAATGTAAAAAAAACAGTATAAGTATTTCTAGCGACCTTGTAATAAAAAGCATTGTAATATTATCTTTATATATAATAATAATATTAAAAAATATTAGTTAATATAGGCATGCAATGAAGTGTTACAAAATTCGTTGTTATAATTGAAATTTCTTTATAATAGACTGAATGCGCCTTGTCTAGACAGTTATAAAAAAGTACTTATAAATCTATATATTATATAAAGAAGTTTTATAATCTATTGCAAGTTTGGCGCCATAAATCAAAAACACGTTTTGACATTTACATTAACTTTTATTTTGTTGTAAGTCATAAATTGATATTTTAGAATCGCAAAATACAAACGATTATGATGATAGCATCATCATTTGAAATGAAACTATTTTAAACGGATTAATGCTGTATATTTTAGTATTCGAAAATACATTTTTGGAACCTTACGATTCAAACTCTTTACAGTATTTCGTGGTCACAAGTAGACTGACTGACTGACTGTGTAAAATAGTTTTATTTGAAATGTGTAAAAATCGTGAAAATCAAAGATCTTATAACACCATTATTAAATTTAGTTTAATATATTTAACCGTTCAATTCAATTATATACCTATCGCGAGATCGTTAACCAATACTTCTAATGATTTTACAAAATTTAGTCTTTGGCAAGACCCAATTTAAACGAAAAACCTAAGTATAGTAATTACAAAGTCCATTCAGATTTAACGGAGTGTGGTTATTAAAAAAACGACACTATCAGCGTTGGGTGTCTTAGGGGGTCTTAGGGGGTAAGGAGGTTTGGAAACGTTGATGAGTTGGACATTATGAAGCCGAGATTCCTATTAAGATAAAGGACATTAGTCTCAGTTGGGCACTGTTCTAGCGTTCCAGTGCTCGCTGGTAGTAAACCTATTTTTTTGCAAATGCTTACTTATATTTTTATATTTCCGCTGAGGGTCGTGTTTCTGTAAACGGGGTTTAAACGAGAATTTTAAATTATTAGCCAGAACCATTGGGCTAGGTATATTTTATTTCATATTAAAACTACATTTAATTGTTGGGTGAGTTTATTTTTGTTCTGTTAGTTATTTAATTTTAATACTTTTTTATGGTATTTAAAAATGTGTTAAATTCATGAAATCTTAAATTAAGTTTAGCAAACAATTGATATATAGAAAATTAAATATTGAACATTTCTTCAACTCGCCTAAGGTAAAGGAAGCAGCAAGTAGCCATTATTTTAGGGATTCCAAGATATACTGTGGCAGTTCAAGAATATTATTCATTAGGAAAAATGAAATTTAGCTTCTTGACGTCATTATAAAACGTAGAACGTCTTTTTATAATCACCGTTTTGAGTTCCGGTAAATGACTATGGATTTTGTTCAGAGAGTTAATGATATAATAGTATGATTTATAATGAAATTTGAAACTATATTATTTATATTATTTACGTTAATTTCACAGACTACTAGAGACTGACTGATGCTTAGAATTTTTTTTTCTATCGAATCGTCTTTGCAAGGATATCGTGCTCATACTATGAAAATATTGTAAATTTCTTTCTAACATTCATAGATACAGTAGCTAAAAATCTACTGGATATGCTGAAAGAAAATGTATCTTTAGGTTCTATCAGTTCTTGCGACTCCTTTAATATATATAGTTGAGAAGCCAATGCAACAGCTTCAATAAATTATCTTAGCCTACAAATGTGTGAAGGTAATAATAAAAAAAATAAATTATCATGTAATATTATGTTTGTAAGGCTATCGTGCTGTAGTGGGACAGCGTCCGAGTGTAAATGCGATTGATTGTGGGTTCGATTCCCATTCGGAGGAATAATTATGAGGTCAAACGCAGTGTGTTTAGTTCACCGCTCATCTCGTTATGCGGAATACGCAGGGAGGAATTCAATGAAGTGTCTTGACACTAGGTTGACTATTACTGTGCGGGTAAAAACGTGAAGCTGCTTGAAATTTTGATTGTCTTTATTACTAGCATTCAAAGATCAAAACTTCTATAATATCAATGAAAGCTAAGAACAACAACGCGCTTTGTCTTATTAGAACGAAGAAATAATTTTTTATTAGCTTCACGCTTTCATCCCGCATAGCAGGGTAAACAGAAAGTACCTAGTGTAAAGACACTCTATACTTCACTTTCCACCAAATTCGAGATATTGCGAGTTGAGTGGTGGAACTCAATGCTGCATTTTGTCTTTACCAGAGCGAGGAGTTGGGATCGAACCCACAACCGATCGTGTATACAGTCAGACGCTATCACACTGCACCACGTCCGGGCTCATTTAATTATTTCCATATGTATAATTATTCCCCCGTAATGGGGATCGTAGTCACACAATACAATCACGCCCACATTGTAACACGGTGTCCTTTTATTTTATACATCATTTATGATCTTGAACCTGCAAGGGATTTAAGTTTTTTTTTAAATATGCTTACATAATAAAAAATAATTCTAAAATACTTGACATGTTTAAACAGACGCTAATCTCAACACGTCAAGTGACCTCTCACCCTCGTGATAGTTTGCCCTTCTAGTTCAGTTGGTCCATTCAAGACCGGCTTCCCTTTTAGTGAAAAAGCCGCCAGCTGTGTGGATAATGAGACTGTTTTAGTGTGATATTAGTGACCTTCAAATCTAGGTGAAGGCAAATAATATTTTTATGTAGTATGAAAAATATGTAATTATATATTTTTTAATTCGCTATTTTTAATCATGTCGTGGCTTTATTGATGTACTAGTGAAACTTATTGTTGGTATACGTGACACAGTGGGACAGCGTCTAACTGTAAGCACTGTCGGTTGTGAGTTCGATTCCCGCTCACGGGATGATATTTAAAATGTATTATTATTGTTCCACTCTAGTAAGACAAACCGCGGCGTTGAGTTCATAATTCCACGTAATGTCTTGATTTTGGGCGGAAGCAGTTAACTATGTGCCTTTACACTGGATTGTGTCTAACAAAATAACAGTCAGATTTACAACCAGACACATTAAAATTGAGAAACTTGAAATATAATAAAATTAGAATTAAACATCTACTCAATGTAAACCAAAAATCTTTTAGCCTACAAACAAACTGATTGAAATCCTTAAAATTTTATTACCGCTCGGATTAGGCCCGCTCTCTGAATCATCGCTTAGGAGCGATTTATTTACTTTGTTCCGAATGCCCTTTCATTTTATATTCAGCTCAGATTTCTTTAAATACTTGGGTTATTCAATTTATATTTTCTGAATCGGGAAACGGTATTTTTTCCATAACTGTCTGAGGTTTATTTTTAGGACGTAGAATAATATTTTGGTTGTTTTTCTCGTTAAGTGACTTGTTTTTTTAGTTAATTTATGTCCCTTTGCACCAAGTAGTGACGGTATCGGTTTTTTAAATATATTTTGAAAACCATTATATGTATACTTTATAAACAGTTTCAAGCAAAATATATGAAAAATAGGAAAACAAAAATTTTTTATTATCGTATGTTTTCAATCATTTATTTAATAATATGTTCTGTTTCTTTTGGAAGAGTGACTAACGACCATGATATCAAGAAATCAAAAAGAGAAGAGAAGAGAAAAAATAGACTCATTTTAATATAACAAAAATATAATTAACATGTAGTTCCAACCTTGACTGATGCAACATACGCAATATGCATTTAATATAAAATCTAATATGTACAACTATTGTAAAGGATTGCTAAGATACAAAGAAAGTTTATAAAATTTCTTACTTATAGATTAAGTAACTCCTGTATAAGATTTCTACAGAGCTCTGTTTTTCAAGGCCATAAAGATAAATTATATTTATAAGTTCAAATTGTGAAGTACTTCTGTATATTGACTTCTTTTCTTGACTTCTGAAAATTGTCTTTCTCATTATTTTGGTCGTCTTGACAGAACTATATTGGTATCATATATTGTTTTTGAAGTATAGTCGGACACATGTGTAAATTTTGAAGCAAATCGTACGAAATTTTATATGAAAGTATTATAAACGGTTTAGTCGCTTATATTTTGGTATTCGAAAATACATTTTTGATAGCCCAGTCTACAAGTGACTGTAACGTATTCGAAATGTCGGGTTTTCTAAGATATATTTTCATATACCAAATAAATATCACGATTAATTCGTTTAAAATATATAAAAATCGTGAAAATCAAAGATCTTATTAATGTATACCTTTATATAAAATGCTTGCATGGTACTGATGTAGATCCAATCGATCCACGTACTCGTAAATTAATTTATCCTTTTCATACTAAAGTTTGCCCTATTAAGCCTTAGATAAACCTCATTACAAATTGTAATTGACGTTTTAATTTATAAGGACGTAGCTCTTAGGCACCACGGTTCATTTAAATACTGAACGCCTGCCAAATAACAGGGAGCAATAAAAAACTTTAGTCACGAGATAAAGCTGCCATTAGAGTGCGATTTTTGAAAGCCGAGCTCCTTTTATGCTAAAAACATTTTTAATTAAACTAAACTTTACTATGAAATTTCTCGTTTAAACACAAATTTGTACGACTGTCCGTCTATTCATTATGGAATAAGATTGAGAAGTTGCATTCAGAACTTCTTGTTTATTAATAAGTTTGTTTAAAGCAATAAAAAAGTTGATGTGCTTTTTATATGAAATTGTAAATAGGTTTTATTGCTTATTTTACTAGATTTGGGGACTATATATAGTTTATTGTATCCAGACGACTTAGATAAAACAATTATATTAATATATATATATATATATATATATATATATATATATATATATATATATATATATATATATATATATTAATATAATTGTTTATATCCTTAGTCCTATATTCAGGCTTTCTTGATTTGATTTTCATAACCTACTTTATTTGCTGCTTTGTAATAAAAATAAAGAAAACAAATGTCGTAAAAAAAATTTTTTATTAAAATCTCCAACCATAGAACGTTTCCACGTTCTCTATAATAAATCGTAAATCCGGAATATTAATAACTCATTTATGCATCGGATCCAATATAAGTAGGCATTTAAATAAATTTCATCATGAGCGAAATACACTTGCGTCCGATTACAATATTTATGAGTTCTCCCCGGTTCGTGACTGAAATTTCACCCTTTCTTCCAAACGCCACTTCCCAATTACTTTGGATGTGGGAAGAAAGTGGAAACCACGTGGTCACGTATGATTTTTTTTTATTTTACACGTTTTCATTGTATTTAGCTGGCAATAGGAAATCCTATTATAATAAATATGACGATACTTCTACCTTCATTTTTCTATTAAAGAAGAATTGTTAACAATATAATATAAAGTTAATAACAAAATTGATGATTGAATTATATATTTTTTATATAAATATATATATTTTTTACAGCTTCATACTTTATCCCGCATTATTATTATCAGCAGGATAGCTAGTGTCAGGGCACTCCGTTGACATTAAGATATTACGTGTCGAGTAGGGAATGCAACATAGCGTAATTTTTTTTATTATATTGTTTCTTGATCTTTTAAAAGTAATTTTTGCTAAATTTACGATTTAATAAGAACATGTCAGTTATGAAGATTCCTTTATAATTTCGCTACCCAACGTATAAGTTTTAAATTTTAATATACATTTAATATACATACATACAGTAAAGTTATTTAAAAGTGATTATAAATAAAAGAAAAATAAATTTCATATTATTTATTTAAAAAAAAATTAAACAGAAAATACCAAGTGTTAACTCAACATGAGACGTGGAACTCAACGCCACACTTTGTCTTACCAGAGCGAGAAAGCGAAAGTAATTTAATTATAACCACTCATCCGAATGGTAATCGAACTCAAAACCAATCGCGTTTACAGTCAGACGCAGTCCCACTGCGCCATGACCGGCCTGATATATGAGAAAAAAATATATATACAGCAAAGCCTTACCACGAACCAATCAATAATCCAATACATTTCTTTACAAAAATTCTATTATCAAAGACAAAAAAATAAATAAACACATCCATTCTTCTCACTTCCAACACCTGAGGATATTTTTGCATACAATATTTTTCAGTTCAATCCAGCTAGATATAGGCGAGCATTCGATAACCGAGCGCCTCATCGTGTAGGGTTGCTTGCTATATTTTATTTATAACACTGCCACGTTCCCCCTGTATATTGTTATATTGGGATTAAATTCTGAACTTGTCGGTTTTTCGGACTAGATAGATATTTTTATCTATTTTTTTTTATATTTTTAGTTACATTGAAAGGTATGTATGTATATTTGAGCATTTATTCATACGGAAATAAAACGGAGTAATATGTAATATGGCTTAATTAAAGTGATTTTATTTTTTAATGATTTCCCCAATATAACGGGGTAGTTGCTAAAACTAGGTGTGTAAACACACTCCGTTGCTGTTTTATTGTACAAATAGTTTACATCGAGAAAGCCCAAAAAAAATTATTATTAATAATTATCTCTTTAGTAGCAAGAGAATTAAAAATCGATATCGATATCGATAGATGATCCTACCTCTAGCGACTACTCCTCCGCCGACTTCAACACCAACATTACCTCCGAGCACATCACCGAGAACTCCTCAAAACTCCTCAAGGTCAAGGTACAAATGTACACTAAGGTTATGAAGAAAGTGGAAACGAAAGACGACATCAGGAAATTGAAGGATTTGAGCGATGTAAAGTGCTAAAGTACAAAGCGAACGATACCGGATATGAAAACATCGATGTTAAGCAATCATCCACCAACCATCGATTTAGAACTATAGCGAAAAAAACATAAAAGCATATGTAAGGTGACTTTTACAGGCCACAATATATCAATTATTTTATGAATTTATAATTATAAATTCAGGCCGGTCGTGGCGCAGTGTGACAGCGACTGATTGTAAACACAACCGTTTGTGGGTTCGATCTCCACTCGGGGGAGTGATTATATTTTAAATTATTTTCACTTCCTCGTTTTGTTAAGACAAAGTGCGACGTTGAGTTCTATCACTTATCACGCAATTTGCTGGAAGTCTCGAATTCAGTGGAAAGCGAAATACGGCGTGTCTTGACACTAGGTACTTTCAGTCTACCCTGTTATGCGGAATAAAAAGCGTGAAGCAAAAATATATATATATAAAAATACCACTTATTTACGCCATTTGACACGCAATCTCTTGAATACAGTCGGAAAGCAGTGAACATAGTGTTTTAATACTGCTTGCTGATTATCCTGCCTCCCGGGATAAAACGTAAAGCATTAAATTAAATAGCAAAGTTAAAAGTAAAAACTAATTGTTTTTAATATCGTATATTATATATTTTCTATAAAGCGAAAGTAAATATATCTCGACATGCACAGCAAGAGGCAAACGTGTTTAATTAGTAATCTTTAAGATTTGCCTCTACAAATATATCATATATAATTATATTCCCCTTCGTAGACAGATCGCACAAGTAATTTACAATTAAGCCAAAATTAACCTGGCTTGTTTGATCATTTGGAAATATGAATAGAAGAGTATTTACGTTGTGTTGTATATAACAAACCGTTTATTGCTTATACCTATATATTTCTATAGACTATTTAATTCTTTATTTTTGGGTTTTATAGCAAACTCTTCACCAATCAATGTAGAATTAAAAAAAATCCGAGTGAGGAAGATTGGACGGTACAAGAATTAATTAAGTGAGAAAAGAAACTTATCAATGTCTTTTCTTTTTTATATAGTAATAAGAATTTTCTAGAAAATTCTGAGCCTGAGGTCTGATTGTGTACGGGTTAGATTCCCGCTTGGCAGAATGATTATATTTCAATTATTTTAATTTTCCCGGTGGGGGAAACAAAGCGTGGCGTTGATTTCCGCCACTCAACTCATAATGTCGCGAATTCGGCGGTAAGCGAAGTATCGAATGTCTTGACGTTAGATACTTTCTTTCTAGCCCGCTATATGAAAACGTGTACTCGAAAAAGAATAGTAAAGCCGTTTGTTTCGGTTCTACGGTGTTAGTCTGTTAGTATACATGTAACAGAAGAATTTTATATATTAACCTCAAAAGTCAATAAAAATATTACTGAAGCCCAGTTCAAGCAAATAACGTAATCATTTTCATACGTTTAGTTAACAAAAAACTTAGTGAACATACCTAACCTAACTAAACCAATTCAACATTTGAACGCAAAAAAAATATTGAAATTTGTTAAAATCTCTACAGAGATTCTAATAACAGAAGTCAGTTTTAACGTAGCTGGTTGTAGAACGCATAGCATATCGGTGAGGGCGCTTCGACTGCATCCAAGATACGTATGTTCGAATTCCGCTGCGTATAAATTTTTATAAGTTTTTTTTTAAATGTTTTCTCTAATCCTTAGTGTGGAATAACACTTAAAAAATAGTAAAAAAAAATTATATTTATTTGTAATCAGTTAAAAAATATTTTTAGCATTATTTTTAATAAATTCCATTTACAACGATTATTATTATATGTAATACATTTATAAAAATGTATAATAAATAATTTATTTCATTTAATTTAAAGCGAAAGATGCTAATGTTAGGGCACTCCATTTGCCAGTGCACATTTGGTGGTGAAACTCAACGCCGCGTTTTGTCATATACAAAATAGTAGAATATTCTTATACACTTGTGCTTTTCATTTATTTAATTGTAAATGTACGAGTAACAGTTGAATGTTTGTTATATTAAATAGTTCGTGGTTTCCACTATTTCGTAGAATACTCAGCACGCCAGAAATTTCAAGGTGTTTTGGAGTGAATTTGTGGTCTTGAATGGCTTGTTTATATCAAGTTTGTATTCTTGTATCATTATATATGTATGAATTATATTACATATATTATTATGTAATACTAGATAGGTACATATTGTTATTCCGTGCGTGGTGCAGTTGGACAGTTTGTGACGTGACGTGATCGCGATATCGATTGTGGGTTCTATTCTTACTTGGGGGAATGATTCTACTCGCTATGGTAAAACAAAACGCGGCATTGAGTTCCGCCAATCAATACGCAATGTCTCGAATACGTAGTGTAGAGTGTCTTGACACTAGGTACTTCCTTTCTACCTTGTTATGCGGGATAAAAGCGTAAAGCTAAAAAATATGTTAGGTTATAGTCCTATTATACATAAATGTTTATTTAAAAGGTTATATATAAAGCTAATTTATATATATTTGTAAATATTTGTAAGGTATAATGTCTTATCTATATGAGTTCGGTAGATAATTCCGGTCAATACGTATTTTTGAGTTCCGCAGTAACTTTTGTTCCTGTAATACAATTAGTTCTTACTAGTGATCTGCTCGCGGCTTTACTTGGAAGAACTACACTATTATATTTCAATATATAAATATTTCATTTTTAAATCACTGAGAGTCAGTGTATCATTACTGACACTGACAGGGATACGTGCAGTAGATAATCGTATGTGTCGGCCTTGAGGAAGGCAACAGTGACGTTTTGCTAAAGAAAATATGGTGACTCCGATTTGTCTGTCAGCGTTATAAGAGATTAACAAAAGACTGGACAATCCGATTTTTTCTTATTTTTGCACTTGTTTTAGGTTTGGTCCAGATCAGTTCACCTGTTAATATTGTTTGTCTCTAAATGTGATCGGTTGTGGGTTTGATTCCCATTTGGGAACACGCTATGTCGCGAATGCGGTGGTAAGCGAAGTACGGAGTGTCTTGACACTAGGTACTTTCTGTCTATCCTGCTGTGCGGGATAAAAGCGTGAAGTTAAACAAAACAAATATCAGTGTTCCAAATTTACTTACTGCTTCTTCCTGTTTTTTCTACTATACGTGAAACTGGCAGATTATTTTGCACTTGTTATCGCAAAATCAAGCTAATAAATAAAAAGAAAAACAAATTATGTGGATATACATATGTGGACGGCTTGACATATTGATTTTTTAATTTTTTATGATTCTAAGACACGATTAAATCCTTATCCTTGCTGAAATTATTAGTATGCCATATGCAAGGGCGGGTCGTAAAAGGGCATTTCGTATCAAAACAAAAGTTTAGATACAATTCGGACCTTCTGCTAATAAAACTGATATATACTGATATTCGGTTTTACTTCGAAAATCATAAAAAAATCTATTGTACGGACTTTTATTGTAACACATAAATTTTCTATCTTCTATTACGTAGGTACATTGGCAAATACAACTGTTTCCAGTCAGAACAAGTATATACAATCGGGCCAAGCTTCTCTATACGAATGCTTGCTGCATGTGATATTTTTATTAAAAGTTTCCTAAGAAAATCAAACGCTTATAGCTTTCAAAGATGTTTCTGGTGCAGTGTACATGGATACAGAGGTATCAATGATATTTATTTTTGCAATTGTTTATTTTATTTAATTAAAAATATGATTTTATAATTTATTAATAATTTATATTTTAATTATTATTATTATTAATATTTAAAATATAATTTTGATTCTTATAAACTATAACATAATAATTAATTATTAACATACAATTTACATAACAATAAATAAAAAAAAATAACATACCGTTCTAAGATGTTTGGCAAAAAGTTTACATAGTACTTAAAAATCATTTACTTTATATTTTCAATTTTTTTTTACCTTTCCTGTTTAAAAATCGTAAGGGCGCTCTATCTTTTAATACTCTATATTGATGCAGGTGCATATTGCACGTATGACACTGATCCGCGTTGGATTTACATAGCATTACTTGAATCCACACTCAATTGTTTGTTGGAAAACGTGTTTCTTTTTTAATATTTAATTTATTTTATTAATATCAGCAATTGATGTTAATAAAGGTTCTCAATATAAGATCTTTGATTTTACACATTGTAATTGAAGCTATTTCAAATGGATTAATTACGTATATTTTGGTATTCGAAAATATATTTTTGGATACCTGACGTTTCGTATACTTTACAGTAGACCGTGGTAACAAGCAGACACAGTTGTTATAAAAATAATAAAGTAAATAATTAAGATTTTCTTTGGCTAATCCGCTATTCGCGAAAATGAATGGAGCATAAAAAAGGAGTGGAACTGCTCCACTCCTAAAAAAAATTTTTTTTCTATGGATTCCTTCCACACATACATTCTATTTGTATCTACCCTGTACTGTTGCAAGTTATATTTACATAGCAATACGTGCTTCCACACTCAATTGTTTATCGGAAAACCAATACAATACAGATATGATACAGGTAAGTATACTATTATATGTATCCCTACGATTTACGAAATTCATCTTGTTCTCTCTTAAAATCGATTGATAAAAACAAAGCTATCGGAACATATATAAAAATGGCATATATACGGTCGTAATAAGAAACCCCTCGCTTTTATAAGGACAGTTAAAAAGAAACTCGCTCACGCTTTATCCCGCATAACAGGGTAGTCAAATACAACCTAGTGTCAAGACATTCTGTTGACTGCTTCATAACCGAAATCTAGACATTGTGTGTTGTGTATCAAGCTCAACACCACGCGTACGCCATAGTAGTTTGGTATCTAATATGAAAATATTCCGTTTTCTTTCTTTCTGTCCAAATTCAAGATTTTGCGTGTTGAGAGACGAAACTAAACGTCGTGCTTTGTCTTACTTTAATTAACATTAAAGTAATGTATCATTATTCCACATAGTGAAAATCGAATCCACACCCAATCGCGCTTACTGTCAGATGCTGACCCGATGCGTGTTGAGAGGCGGTACTCAACGCCGTCTTGTGTCTTGTTAGAGTAGTAGTAGTAATAAATATAATTATAGTTAATATCTAATTATAGTACGTCGTACTAATATTACGTTGTTACGTACATTAACACACTAAGTGAATGCAGCTTATTTAGTGAGCACAATTAAACGGCTAAGTTATTGTTTGTTCATATTGCGCGACACAGATTAATGTGGGATAGGCTGCGTCGAACAAACGGTTTGGCAACGATAGTGTGCCTGAGGATTGTGTACACTGATACACTGTTGTATCGCTTCCCACCGAATTCGAGACATTGTATTGACAATGTGTAATTCAACGCCGCTCTTTATCTTTAACAGAGCGAAGAAGTGAAAATAATATATATATATATATATATATATATATATATATATATATGTATATATATACTACTATGATATACTCAGCTCTAGTTATTGTTTTTTTACAATTAAATAATCAAGTAATTGTTTTTATTTAACATTTACATCAATATCTAAAACTAGAAATATCCAGAGACATGATTTTTAAACATTTAAGTTAGACAAAATCAATAAGCAAGTAAGAAACCCATTGTACGAGAGGTGGGGGGAGACCTCTGTTCACTTCCGAAAACACAGTGTCGAAGATATTGGAGGAAAGTCACGTAAAAAGTATGAGGACCCCCCAAGGTTATGTATGAAGAGGATAATGACTGTGGACGAGGCGAAACAGGTATGCAGGGACCGTAGCGTTTTGCTCTCCGTGCTCTCTGACAACCCCGTAAAAGATAAAGCGTGAAGCTAAAAAAAAGAAACCCATATAGTTTACGAGAAAGTATTTTATTCTATCCAAGAATACTATACCGCCATTAATATATGGTGATAAAAACTTCTGATGCTCATTCGGGAGGCTAATCACAATTGTAAGCCTATTGCAAAAATACATTTGAAAAGAGCAACTCTTGGGTTTTTCACCAGCTCTTCTCACCAGAACTGCCTTCCGAGCTGATGGTAGCTTTTAATGGGACTGACAATACTGACATTTTTGTTTTAATTGATCACTTGAAAGTGCTTGTAATAGTCCATTTGATATATTTATAGATATTTATTAACATTTCCTTATATAACTACCTTTCCCATGTTAAGTTGATGATGAAACTCAAAACAGGTAAGTAACTTAGCATGAGAAAAAGATATTAAGGATTTATACTGACAATCGATGGTTTAACTTTATTGTTGTTATTTCTCAACTATTTCCTACAAGAATAAATAAGGGAAAAGACGCCTTTCCTTGCACGAAGCAATACTAATAGCTGGCTGGATAAGACTAAATGTAAAAAGTGGAAAGTGAAGTAAGGAGTGTCTTGACACTAGGTATTTTCTGTTTACATAATAAGATCTTTGACTTTCACGATTTTTATACATTTTAAATGAAACTATTTTAACTGGATTAATCGCGTATATTTTGGTATTCGAAAATACATTTTTGGACACCTGACGTTTCGAACACTTTACAGTAGTCCGTGGTCACAGGTAGACTCACCTAGTAGAGTGCCATATATAGTTATGGTATAATAAATATTAGCAAACATATGGAAAACATTCCCAATCTCAAGAATAGAAGTCTTTCCCTTTGCCAAGTAGTGTTGTTAATGAACGCCGTACAAAGGAGACGCAGCGGGCATAATGAGCGTGACCCTGTATTAAAATATACTAATCTGTAGGAACTTTGTTTTTAATATCGCTATAGTTGTTTCTAGTATTATATGTAGGTCATAGGTTCTTTTTCTTTTGCAATCTCTAAGAAATGTAACTGGAAATTTTTTTTTTTGGTTATGGAGATATATTATGACATATGTCATAGAGCTATCTCTATGGGAATTTTGTTTTGGCACATTCGTAATGAATTTTAGTATATATATATATATATATATATATATATATATATATATATATATATATATATATTCATTTATTTCTAAGAACTTCACTTACGAAGAAAACTATATTATATATAAACAGTTACGTACAACATTTACGTTGTTAGCATCTCTGTAGAGAGATTCTAATCCTAAGTGTAGAATTTTAAAAATAGTAAAATATTAGATAAATATTATTCTCTTTTGCCAAACGATTATATATTAATAGCCTTTGGGCATCAGAAATTTGTAAAAATCTCTCTACAGAAATGCTAACAACGTAACTAAATAAGTTTTAACAAAACTTATAAGAATTTCGACGTAGCTGGTAGTAGAATGTACGGCTTAACGGTCTGAGCGCTTGGACGGCTTCCAAGAGGTGCGGGTTCGAATCCTGCTGCGTTCAAATTTTTATACGTATTTTAAAAATATTTTTTAATCCTAAGTGTGAAATAACACTTGAAAACTAGTAAAATATGTAACGTTTATTTGGTTAATTTAATGCATTTCAATATATGATATGTGTAAAAAGTATTGACTTCATAAAAAATTTATCTGTGCTCAATTAGTTATACATTTTTAGATACTTAGTTATATATGATTAATATTAAAATGCCGTTCAAAGATAGATGAGTGGAATCACACGTTAAAAGCTATCTATTTTTTGTTTCTTTCAGATAAAGAAAATACTGCTTAGCGAAATGTAACAGCGTAGTTCATGATAAAATAAACTATTTACTACCTTTGTATACTTCACTTCGCCAGTATATATATAAAGCCAGATTAATCGCGTATATTTTCGTATTATATATATATATATATATATATATATAATTTAATATATAAAGAAAACGAATTACCATCGACCTGATTTAAAGGCATAAAGTTCGAAGAAATACAATAACTCTTGTAAGTTGGCCGCTGCTATTGATTCGTTTGCTTTGTTCGGCCATAATATTGTTTTATGCAATAAAAACACCACTATTTACGCCACGTTGCCTCTAGATAATGGGAAAATTCGATGTTGCGAATGAAGATGAACGTGGCGGTAAGGAAATAATTAGTTCATAGTTTTTCTTGTACTATACTTTAGTTTGAAGGGTAAATAGGAAGTACCTAGTGTCATGACACTCCGTACTCCGCCTTCCGGTGAATTCGAGATATAGGGTTTTGATTTTTCGGAACTCAACTTTGTCTTATCAGAGCGAGGAAATGAAAATCGTAGAAATATAATCATTCCTCCGAGTGGAAATCGGACACACAACCGATCGCGTTTACAGTCAAACTCTGTACCATGGCGGGCCTTAATTTTAGCCTTAATTTAGTAACCAGCTGAAGAATATATATTTATATATCCATCTCTACATAAATTAAAAGAAAAGAAATTCTCTTTAATACAAAATAAAGTCTGAAATATAAGAACTAGATCTTTCAATCCTGCATTGCAAAGTATGTAGAGAAAACATAATGTCAAGACACTTCGAAATCGCGGCTATACGTTCATATTCCAGAAGGAGTATATGTGAGTGGCTTAACTCGACACCGCGTTTTATCTTACCAGATCGGAGAAACTAAAAATGATTAAATATAACTAGATAAACTGTCTACCTTGGTCTACTGTATAGTATTGGAAGTGTTGGATTTCAATTACAAAAATATACACGATTAACCCGTTTATCAAAGAATTTATGAAACCCATAACCATCGCGTCCACAGTAAGACTTACTTCCACTGTACTACTAGAGCCTTGGAGGAAGAAAAACACTTACATAACTTAAAATTTCAAGTACTTAAAATCCAAAGTACTTAGCCTAGTTCGAAACTTCTAAGCATTAAGGCTATCTTGGCTTATTGCTATGACTATTGAGGTCGTAACGTGCGCTCATTACATACGCCATATTCACTTGAGCGGGAATTAATCGCGTATTACTTCCTTAATAGTTCAAGATTTTGGGTGTTTTATTATAGTTATTGAATAAATATTATAAAATATTTGGATTAAAATAAAAATATTTGGATTAATTTTTAAATGAAACTATTTTAACCGGATTAATCATGTATATTTTCGTATTCAGGTAGACTACCTTTGACCACGGACTACTGTAAAGTGTCCGAAACGTCAGGTGTCCAAAATGTATTTTCGAATACCAAAATATACGCGATTAATCCGGTTAAAATAGTTTCATTTATAATGTATAAAAATTGCGAAAATCAAAGATCTTATTATATTTGGATTAAAATGAAGAATACAGTGGCATGTATAAAAAGGTTAATGATTGTGGACGTGGCGAAAGAAGTATGTAGGGACTGTAACTCAAATGGGCTTAACTCAAAATGTAAAAAAAAAAACAAATTAATTTTAAAAATAAATTAGCAAAAAACATTCTTTAAATTATGTTCTTGGAAATAATGGGGAGATAGAGAAGGAGGAAGACGAGATATAGATATAAGTAGCTTCACGCTTTGCCCTTCCTGGCAAGGTAGTCAAAGACAACCTAGTGTCAAGATTTCTCACTGCCTACTTTCCGGCTGAAATCATGTTGAGTGGTGAACATAACACCGCGCTGTGTTTTACTTAAAACACAAGTTTTAAATATAACCATTCCCCCGAGTGGGAATCGAAGCCACAACCAGTCACGTTGTCAGTCGGACACCGTCACCTCAATACAAGAGTAGTGAAATAAAAACGTGTTTGGTTTTCTAAAATATCTTTTTTAATCATACTAGGTGTAAATACCAGTTAAAAAAGCGTAAAGCTCAAGTTAAATATACATGAAAATAATAAATCGATCCATGATAATATTTGATAAAGATATTTGTGCTAAACAACAACAAAAATAAACAACAGACAACCAATAGTGCCGAGATAATGATATCAGAATATGCAATTCCGTTAGCGGCCCTCGTTCAAATCGAGTGCTAATCAACTACCTCACTAGTGTTCGGGGGAATTAGAATTAATCGCTTTAATTTTTTGTGTGTGTGTGTGTACCCACTAATAACTACATATGGTTTTGCTTACGCAAGATAAATAATTGTTTAATATTATATAAATAATTATTTTATTAACAATAGTATATTATTATATTAAATAACTATTTATTTAATATTTAATATAATAAATAACTATTTAATATAAAATATATTAAATAAATAGTTATTTAATATAATAATATACTATTGTTAATAAAAAATGTTACTTTTTTTATTAGTTTTGCGTTTTTTCGAATAATAGTGCATGTAAATGTAAAAAACCTTGTGTTAAGACTCATTGTGTGTATATATATATATATATATATATATATATATATATATATATATATATATATATATATGTATATATACACATAATTATGTATGTGTGTGTTTTTTTTATTTTTTTTAAACTCCACTGAATTCGATACACTGCATGATGAGTGGTGGAACTCAACGCCGTACTTTATCTTACTAGAACGAGGAACTGAAGATAATTTAAATATAATCAGTCCCCCAAGCGGGAATCGGATCCATTACCGATCGCGTCTACAGTCACCCACTGCGCCACGACCGGCCTCGTGTATGTATGTACGTCCATACATAAACACTTGACTAAACAAAACTCTAATACGATTAACGCATACCGCCATAACTAATCAGCGGCCAATCAGTGACAGATGCAATAAATTGCCTCGTCGTAGCTAATTGTTAAATTTCACATCACAATTAAGTTTATTTGGTTCAGTGGTTAGTGACTTTTATATGGTGCGGGTTCGATGTGCTGTTTGTTATTAAAGTAGGGTAATTACTTATGTCGTCCCATACTGCTAGAATCACGGAAACCACAGAATATTCTAAGAATAACGACAAAAGGAATACTTGCCATTGGGTGGTTCCATATAATAATTATAATATATAAAATTAATATTAACTAAGTAGTCTGTTTAGCGAAGCTTAAGAAGTCGATTGGTTATTAAGTAATAATTTTAAAATTTAAAATATACATTTTTTATAAAGTCCTCTCTTACTAAATACACTTTACGTTCCATTATTATATTTGTTATTTGTATGAGTCTTTTATGGTTATCAATACATACAAAAAGGAAGCAAAATTTGTTTTTACTTTTCATTTATCCATGTTACAGTGGGTATAAAGCAATTAGACATGTATTCAATTCACATTAGGTTTAAACATAAACTTTTATTTGTTTTCATTTCCAAGCTCTAGCAATAGAAAGCGCGGCGTTGAGTTTCGTCACTCAAGACACATTATCGGAGCGGATTATTATTGGAGCGGACAGCGAAGGTGGTCTCTTCTTACTCAGTTATGCGCGAAAAAGCGTGTAAGCATGTAAGTAAATTCAAATTCATTAGCTTAAAATAAATTAACACCAAACAGAAACCCTTATAAACTTTTAAAAAAATATCAAATAATAAACATAGAATATAGGTATGGAATGATTTTTATGGGCAGATAGCTCATGTACTCGGGAGTAACTTAGGATACTTTACTGTTTTATTTAGCTTCACGCTTTATCTCTTGCAGGGTAGACAGAGAGTACGGAGCGCCAAACGCTACGGTCCCTGCATACCTCTTTCGCTTCGTCCACAGTCATTAACCTTCATAATTGCCCTTCGGGGGTCCTTATTGCTGTTTACTTGACCTTCCTCCAGTATCATTGATACTGTGTTTTCGAAGATCAACCGAGGTCTGACTCCGATGTCTCGTATCACTCATATTTGCTTTGTTACCTTTATTTTAGAATTCTAAACAAAAATTCAAAGACGTTAAATTTCATGCATTTCACTCACAGACACAGATCAGACAAAAAAAGACACCGGTCGTGTCTCAGTGGAAAATCGTCTGAGTGTAAACGCGACCGATTGCGGGCTCGATCCCAATTCGGGGGAGTGATCATATTTAAGATTATTTTGCACATCCTCGCTCCGGTATGACAAGATGCGGCGTTGAGTTCCACCGCTCAACACGCAACGTCTCGAATTTTAGTGGGAGCGAAGTACAGAGTGTCTTGACACTTCTATGCGGGATAAAAAGCGTGAAGCTAAAAAAAATATATGCAAACAAAGCATACCTGTACCCCTTACGTATTATACACCCTTAAGAATTGAAACGTTATTGCAACAATTATATTTTTCACGCGTAACTTTTAATAGAATAACATAGCAGTTGGGAGTTTTATAATTAGCTATAAAAGTTGTTTATTTGTTGGGTAATTAAGCTTTTTGGGTAAGCTGTTCACTTATTAAACAAGCAACATGTTGTTTTTGTATTGTTCAAATTAAATAGGTACATTATATCTATGACGGCGGTCGTGGCGCAGTGTGACAGCGTCTGACTGTAAACGCGATTGGTTGTCGGTTCGATCTCCACTCAGGGGGAGTGATTATATTTTAACTATTTTCACTTCCTCGCTTTGGTAAAGACAAAGATCGGCGTTGAGTTCCACTTGAATTACCATTCAACAGGCGATGTCTTGAATTCGGTGGAAAGCGAACTACGAAGTGTGTTGACACTAGGTACTTTCTGTCTACCCTGCTATGCGGGATAAAAGCGTGAAGCTAAAAAAATATATGTTTTAATCAAAAGCTTTCTAATACGAATCTATATATAATAAAAATGTAGTAGGACTAATTTTTTGTATATTGAATATAAGGACGGGTGTATAAAAGTAGCATAAACCAAAAATATGATTTTTGAAATTTTTGTCTGTCCGTCTGTCTCTTGTTTGTGTTTCATGCAATAACTACTGGACAGATTTTAATGAAATTATTTTTGTTTATAGCTATTAGTCCTTGGTAACATAAGGGCTACAATTTATTTTGAAGTTCTGAGTAATTGATGCAGAATCCTAGGGGTATATTTATATATATAACCACCGTGATAGACATTTATTGACATAAAAGAAAACAAAAGTCTGGAGGTCCTGATGGGGAACCTTAGCAGTTCAGCTTGACACAAGTACACTATGGAAGCTATCAAAGATTCACTTGCATCAATGGCAGAGATGTTTAACATTAAGATGACAGCATTTCAAAATGATTTGCAGAAAACATCCACTCCTTTGACAACTGCTTCTCTGGCTGCGGACTTCAATGTGTTCCAAAGTTTTATACTCTCTGCTTTAATCACCTTATAAAGGCAGGTTGAGTATCTCGGTAAGGAAATAGAGCGCCAGGAGATGAGGAGAAGGCGCAAGATGCTTTTTTCCATGGAGTTCCTGAAGTAAAATCTGAAGACTTGAAGTCGCGCATAACAAGTCTGGTTGCTGAGCCTCTGGACTTAACTAACTTTGCCAGCTCAAGTATGACAACATCATATCGCCTAGGTTGCTCATCTGTTAAGAAGCCTAGACCTATTGTTGTGAAATTCGCTGAACAAACTGTACGTAATCAGGTTTGGTATGCCAAAACGAAGCTCAAGGGCGCTGGAATTACCCAATCAGAGTTCTTAACCCAGTCCCGTCACGAGGTGTTCCTTGTGGCCAGACAGCGTTTTGGCACTGGCAAATGCTGGACCCGGGATGGTTGGATACATATTATTGCACCAGATGAGTCTCAGCACCGTGTGGAGTCTTTAGCAGAGCTTGACGCTATTTCTCAACAAACACCGAAATCACCGGTGACAGTAGAAACGAGTAAAAGTCCTGTGGCCAAAATTCCTGTTGCTCGAACGAAAAGGGTAATCAAGAAATAAGTTTTCAATGTAAATATACATTGCTAGTTTTCGTAATTTTTTAACTATTTCTACTTTAAGTACCCTGTTTATTTTTTATTTATTTGTTTTTTTATTTTGTATTATCTTTTTATTATTCACGCAATTCAAATGTAGTTTATGACAACCTGCATTACAATGACAATGGCAGTTATGATTTGCATGCAAGTAATTTTGCACACTTTGTAGTAGATATAAAGATAGATAGATAATTATAGAACTTTTAATTTTTACTTTTCTATTTTTCTTTTTTTTTTAACTGTAGAATAATTTTAATTATAATAATGTTCTATTTATGTCTTGTTATTTTAAGTTTCTTTTTGTTGTTTTTTTTTACTTTAGTAATAAAATAATTACTTATTGTTTTAAGTGTTTTTAAAAATTTTGTAAGGAATGATTGTATTGGACGTACTGGAGGTGGTGTAGCAATATATCTCCGCTCGCACCTACCATTTAATATTATTGATCAGTCGCAGTGTCAAGCTAATCCCCATGCTGAGCACGTTTTGATAGAAGTAGTTTTCGCCCATACTAAAGTTTTGCTAGGGGTATATTATAGTCCTAGTTCATCGATCGAGTATTTCTCTTCTCTCGATGATCTTTTACATAAATATGTACCCCTATATAAGCACGCAATAATTATGGGCGATTTTAACACGTGTCTATTAAGAAATGACGCCCGCTCTGCTCGTTTTAGCTCCATGGTTGAAGCATCTAATTTGAATATTCTCCCACTCTCCGCGACTCACTTCTTTCCTAATTGTACTCCTTCCCTTCTAGATATTATTCTTGTTTCTTCTCTTGATTATGTTGAAAACATGGTCAATGCACTGCTACAGCTTTCTCTTATCACGACCTTATTTTCCTATCTTACAAGATTAAACCTCCTAAAGTGAAAACTAAAATTCTTCTGCAGCGTAATTTTGCTGGTATGGACTTAGAGCGTCTGAAAGAAGATAGGGGCGAAGAATTTGAAACAAATAAATAATTTGTTTATTTATGATTAAATTAAGTATATAATTTAAAGCCTTCTTTCTATAGTTCCTTGTGAGAAATAGGTGTTCATAGCATGACCTCGTAATTTTGTCCAGGAATTCAGGGTCATGTTATAAACATATTATACACATATTTGTCAACAGGTTGGACACGTGTACAAATTTTCATGGAAATAGACAGTAAAATGTTACAATAGCATAGAATTTAAATACGTTGAAGCTAACAAAAGGGTGTTGAAAATGTAAATAGTTCTTTTGCAAATAAATTAAGCGTTTAAGTAAAGTATATGTGGATTTTGTTTACTTCTGTATATTATATCCATATTTTTACAAATATAGTTATGAAATGCCAATTGAAAATGAGTTTTAACAATTTATGGGATTGTAGAGGCCATTACGGCCTAACAGAACAGCATCTAAATGTAAATGTTTTTTTTCTGACAATGCTTATATATTGACCTTGTTGGTCTTTATAGCGACACCGGGAGGGGGAGGGAAGAGGATACTCTGCCCTTGCGAAAAGTAGCAAGCACAGAAGTGGCTGCTTGAGAGAGGAATGTAAACGCGATTAGTTCGATACTTACAGGAGCAAATGATTCTATATATTTTTTTTAATTTCTCGTTTCTCGTAAGTAAGACAAAGCGCGGCGATGAGTTCGCCACCTAACCCGCAAATCTCAACTGCAAGCGGAAAGCAAGGCATTTGCGTGTCACAACACTAGGTTATGTCTGATAAATTTGCTATAGTTATAGTATAGACTCATTTAGCAGTTGCTTTCCTAAATGTAAATCCCATTAAAAAATAAAAAAAAACATTAATAGACTGACATAAATACGTAGTAAAACCATACTATTAATATAATATATTTTATTCGCAATATAAATTCACCGCACACTCCTTCACACATGCCCGTAACTGGTAAGAACGCTAGATTAATAGCCTTTTAGTGCACTGTTGCAGAAAATACACTTCTTTCTTTTATTAACCGACCCAAGCTTAGTACAGTGTAAACTACTACAACAAATAACTTGAGTTTTAGCTGTGCTTTCTTAATTTTTTTTTTATATTAAAATAATTGACTGATGTATATATTATTAGTGAATTTTTTTAGTATACAAAAAAGCTTGACCTGAAAAATTTATGGTGAGTGTTCTGGAGAACTTTTCGACCTGGTTCTTGGCGCTGGATTTTCAAATCGCAAAGTTCGTAAAAGAATTAAATACCATTCTCACCGTCTGGATACGTGGCGTAATATTACTGTGAGCTTTACTAGGTATTTCCTTCCAAGAGTCACATAACTGAAGAACGGCCTATACGTGATTGCGTTTCCAGTTCAATACGTCATAACTACCTTTAAATGGCGCGTGTGTATCTTAAGGGCTGACAACGAACCTGTATCTCCTCTGGTGTTACACGAGACCGTGGGCGATTGTCACTTATTATCAGACCCGTACACTTGTGTTGTCTGGCTTGTCCTATAAAAGAAAACGCTCTGGTCTTCAATAGACAATGAAATGTACATTAAAATGATATTATGAATTTACGTTATTGATTTTTTATCTTGAAAAGTATTGCGTGTCAGTACGTTGGACAAATATTTTTATATAATTTGCAGATACTATTAGATGAGGCCGGAGGACAGTTTGGTTGACCTTAGAAAACACAGTATCGAAGATATTGGAGGAAGGTCCCCCGCAGGGTATGTATGAAGAGGCTAATGACTGTAGAAGAGGCGAAAGAGGAAGGAGCACCGTAGTGTTTGGCGCTCCGTCTTTTCTGACCATCTGGCAAGGGATAAGGCGTGAAATTAAAAAGAAATTAATATAAATTAATTGAGTGGTAAACCAAAGTGTAATTTGCGCTCTACTATAGGTGCTATGCAAAAACACTTTGATGTCGCAGTTCCATAAAACAAGAGCTTTACGTTTTCCTCGCGTACCATAAGGTGTAGAGTATAGGAATAGGGTAGGCAGAGAGAATTCTAGTGTCAAGGCACTGTCTATCACAACTTGCTTAGTCTTATCAGAGCAGAGGAATCAGAATAGTAAAAATATAATTATTTTGTTTATTATACAAATAGCTAGAATACGGATTGCTGTCGAGTTTAAAAATGTGTAATTCAATATCAAAATATACACAAATATTCATAATTAAAATAGTTTCGAATTATAACAACTTTTATTATTTATATATATATATATATATATATATATATATATATATATATATATTTATATATATATATATATCGGTTGTGGGGTTCATTATATTAATAGTAAAATTACTTTCCCTTCCTCGCTCTGGTAAGTTCCACCACTCAACTCAATGTATTACGTATTCGGTGGAAAGCGAAATACAGAGTGTCTTACCACTAGGTACTTTCAGTCTACCCTGCTATGCGGATAATTTTAAAACAAGAAAAAAAAACTACTACGCTTTTAGATATAGAAGTTATAACGCATAGTTTAGTGGTTAGAACGCTTGGACAGTTTCCACGAAGTGAGGGTGCGAGTCCCGCTTTGTTCAAATTATAAAAAAAATCCTAAATATTTTTTTCCTATCCTATATGTATAAAAACATTTTAAAAACATTATCAATAACTCTACATTTCAACAAGGGATACATTTTAAAATTAATTCTATAATATAATTTGACATGACAGTAACGAGCTCAAACAGAAAACATGAAATATTTTGTATTCACATTGATTCATTATTCTTGATTCAATTATTTAATATAGATTTATATTGATTCTTCGAATCAGTGTATCTGTACAATAACAGATAATAACATATAGCGATTTTATGAAAATTGAAACGAGCGTTGTCTGTTACACCGTCCGGGTAATTTTAAATCATTGGATCTTTATTTTATAATTTTAAAATCAAAGTAGTCTAAGTTATTCCTTATTAGAATAGCTATTCCTTATTATACCAGTGCAAGTACCATGAAAATTGGTTCAGCTATTTCAGAGAGTAGCGGGAACAAACATACAGACAGATAGACATAATGTTGGCGTATTGCACTGCATATATGTTAGAAGCAGACAATTCAATTTTGTTTCCTTTATATTTTGAGATTTACACGATTATTTCTGTTGTGGCCCTAGCAAAGAAATCCTCAGCATTGTAAAAGTTTACTGTGTGAGTATCCATTGTGTTACAGATGGAGGAGCTCTGTTTTTAATCTTTTTAATACAAATTGTATTAATTTATATTTATTTAATATGATATATTAATTATATTTTTGACAAATATATTTACTATATATATTTCCCCGACAAATCACTCGACCACAAACATTAAAATACCTATATTTACTATTTTTAAAGTGTTATTCCACACTTAGGATTAGAAAACATATAAAAATTTTGAACGCAGCGGGATTCGAACCCGCGGCTCTTGGATACCGTCCAAGCGCTCTGAACGCTAAGCCATGCGCGTTCTACTACCAGCTGCGTCGAAATTCTTATACGTTTTGCTAACAACATAAATAAGTTGTAACAAAACGTATAAGAATTTCGACGCATACCTATACAAAATATAATTGTCAAACGCTCTGATATGTTTTTTTTGTTTCGACATATCTCAGGAATGTCAAATACGTAGAGAAGATTCAGTTTAAATGACTATGAACGTCAAAGTAGTGTGGCGGAACATAACGCCGCGTTTCGGGCATACAGAAAAAAATAAATAAATCAAACTCCCCTAGTAAGAATCATATGAAAAACTATCGTTTATTTAAATATTGTCCAAAGGTTTTGTTTTTCTGCTTTCACAAATTAACATTCAACTCCCATGGGTGTAGTCAATGGGAATGAGAGTTTTTGTGTGGAATGCATATTATCCTTTTACAGGAAGTAATAATTATTCGTAAAATTTTATCTAAAACAATAAGTAATTGAGCAAGAGAAGTATTGTTTTGTGTTGCGTATTTTTTTTCCTTTACGTCTTTAACCGACTTCCCAAAGGGGGAAGGGTATCAATTCGGATGGTGTCTTTTTTTATAATTCTTTTTTATGTATGTACATCGATCACGCCAAAATTTATGGACGTATTTACGTAATTCTTATTCTATTCTATTCTTTTTTCTATGCCATAAGGCTGCCATTTGGTCCCACAAAAGTTACTTTTAGATGGGCCCGGTAGTTTTGATTTTATAATCATATTTGTTAATGATATCTTCAAGATATCATTTTCACTACTCCTTTTACGAATTTACTGCAATTATTCCGTCATTTTTAAACCGATATGCATTTTGTTTTAGCTTCACGCTTTATCCTTTGCGGGGTAGTCAGAGAGCACGGAGCGCAAAACGCTACGGTCCCTGCATACCTGTTTACGTCGTCCACAGTCATTATCCATTCATACATGCCCTTCGGGGTGGCCTTTTTTTATTTTAAAGAATATATTTCAGAAATGGTCCCACAAAAAGTTATTGAACGTCTGATGAAGATCTACGGAGATGTCAATGGAAATCTTCAAGGAAGCAGATAGCAAATGAATTGCGATTGTTGGGATTGTTTTTATATGTGTTTATCATTCCATAATACATATTATTATTGGTTACATACTTAAACCAGATCACCTTGAAACCCTATATACCTATAAGTAAACCCTAAAAAGTAAAAAATAAAAGTAGAATACGTTTAAAAAACCGACTTAGAAAACTGTAAAGTAAGAAATAATTTTAAAAGGTTTCATTTAAGCACATCTTGTTAACCAATGTTGATAAAATAAATACTAATTTTTTGGTTTTATTACGTATTCATAGGTTTGAAATTGGTGCCAAGACGTTAGTTTGTTTGTTAAAAACAGAGACGTTTTGTTAAATACAGTAGGTTGTTTAGAGTTTCGTAGAAAGCCGAGAAACTCATATATATACAGTGTTTCCCAATAGGGATGATAGGATTTTGATAGCTCACAGCCGCCTTCTTGCTTATTTAACATTTGACATTTGTATTGTTTTGTATTTAATAATATTTGCCATTTAATTATAAACAAGTTTACGTTACCTCAACGTTTGGAAATTGTCCAAATTTTCTATCAAAATATCATAGTTATAAAATTAGTATTTAAAAGTCTTGGTAGGTATACGATATTGATAATTTCTTGGTTAACTGCGAATAATCAACAGTTAGGCTGATTTTGTAAACCGTACAGTGAAGGCATATCTGAGGCGTTTGACTTGGCACCAACTTCAAACCTATAAATTGTAATAGTAGTTATTTTATTAAAATTAAGATCTTTGATTTTCGCTATTTTTATACATTTTAAATGAAACTATTTTAACCGGATTAATTGCATATATTTTGGTATTTGAAAATACATTTTGGACACCTGACGTTTCGAACACTTTACAGTAGTCCGTGGTCACAAGTAGTAGGTAGGTCAGTCTACCTGTGGTAAAGTAATTATAAATTATTTTTATATAATAAAATTAATTCGGTTAAAATAGTTTCATTTAAAATATATTATTAATATTTGTTTACAAGATTGTATTTAAATTTAATTATTATAAAATTATTTTATACTTTAAAATTTTTGAAGTCGGTTTTTTTAAAGTTAAGCAGTTTACTTTTATTCGATAGTACGAAGTGGTAGATATATTTACTAATCGAGAACGAGGAAAGCTATATACATAATAAATATATTAAAAGCGTTATAAATATATATTTATAACGCTTTTATTCCCTTGATCTGTATCTATACGTTTATCTGTGTAACAAAACCTTTCAATGCAATTATCTTTTGGCATACATTTAAAGTGCCTCTTGCCATCCATATTTGATATATTTTTAAAAATAATTGAAGTAACAGATGAGGCTGGTCGTGATGCAGCGAGACAGCTTCTGACTGTAAACACGATCGGTTGTGGGTTTGATTCCCACTCGCTTTGGCAAGACAGAACGAGGCGTCGAGTTCCGCCAACCAACACGCAATTTATCTAATTGGGCGCAAAGCGGAATACAGAGTATCATGACACTAAATACTTCCTGTCTATCCTGTTTGTAGAATAAGAATATAAGGTAATAAATTTTTAAGCATCATACCTTAATGATTATATCTTAATGTTTTTTAGCGTTTATCCCGCATAACAGGGTAGTACTTCTCGGAACCCAACGCCGCACTTTGTCTTACTAGAGCAAGGAAGTGAAAATAATTTAAATATAATAAATCTTAATGTTTCTTTAACAAATATGCACCGCAGGCTCCAAAGTATGGGACAAAAAGTAGCTTAAGTATCATTATTACACATATTTTATAGTTACATTGTACGTTAATGAACGTTTTATATTGCAACTTATATTTATTACGATACTTAGCAAGTCTTGAAGAGCTTTACAAGACAATTTAGTGTTGATGAGTTAGGTCTTTGTTGAAAAAAGTAAAAAATGCAGCGTGTTATGTAATTGCGATCGGCTGTGGGTTTGATTCTCACTCACTTCTCGCTCTGGTATAATAAAGTGCGGCGTTGAGTCTCGCCACGAAACACGTAATTCCTCAATTTCGGTGGAAAGCGAGGTATGAAGTGTCTTGACTCTAGGTACTTTCTATTTATCCTGCTATGCGAGATAAAATAGTGAAGTTTATATATGCACTTCATCATTAGAGAAACGAGAAATCATACGAGAAAGTGATTATAATTTTAAATATAATCACTCACCTAAGTGGGATTTGAACCCGCAACCGATCTCGGTAACAGCCAGACGCTGTCCAACTGAGCGACGACCGACCTGAATTCTCCGGGAAATCAACCCCAAAACCTCTACCGTTCCTATACCTTACATAAAACCCAAATAATGCGACAAATCTATTTATGTTCCCATTTAGAAATTGAGCATTTAAATAAATGTTCCCTTAATTACATTTAATAAGAAAACACATTAATATCGCTGTCATGCATACAAGATCCCGCTTGTAATAACATTTCCAGTATTTAATATACATTGCCACGCCTAAGTCATAAATTTTAAATGATTTAATGATTATTTAGCTTTAAAGTGGTTCTCGAGGTAACGATTATAGCTCTTTCTTTGATATTTTTATAGTATCACGCTTTCTCTCGCATAACAAGGTAGTCAAAAAGAATGTAACGCTAAATATAACAGTTTTGCCCTATATCGCGCTTAGCAGATATTTACATGAATAAATTATCCCAATACTAGTTTTCTCGTATATCTTCCATATACAGACAGATTAGTTACATTTTTATTATATAAATAGATTAGTATAATTAACAGCTTGAAGCTTTATATTTTTATCCGGCATAATAGGGCAGTCAGAGACAACCTAGTGTAAAGACACTCCGATGACTGCTTTCCGCCGGAAATTGACACATTGCGTTTTGTCTGGCGAATTCAATGCCGCACTTAGTATGACCAGAGTGGCGAGATGAAAATAAATTAAGTATATAATCATTTCCCAAGCGGGAGCTGAATCCACAACCACTCGTGTTTATAGCTAGACCAGACCAGACCAGACAGATAGACTATTGTCAAGACGCTCACCGTAAAATATTTAGACGTTTTAAATATCTTCACCTGGAAGCTCTTAATAAAAAAAATACTACGCGATTTTTATAGTGTCATAATAGTTTTTAAAAAAAACATATAAAAATTTGAACGCAGCGGTATTCAAACCCACGCCTTTTTCAAAAGGCTAAATAAATACCGCCCTAGAGCTCTGACCGCTAAGCCATGCGTTCTACTATCAGCTGCGTGTTAATTCTTATACGTTTGCTACAATTTATTTATGTTGATAATATCTTTGTACAGAGAATTTTGGAAATTTCTGCTACCTAAAGATATTTTACTATTTTTAAACAGTAATATTTATATATATTGCATGAATTAAAATTAGACATACATCTTCAGATAAAAGACTACCATTTCATTACCGCTAAATGACAAGAATTAAAACAAAAAAAAATTAATGACATCTAAATTACAGTATCAGCCCTATAATTAGCCGGAAGGAAATGCAATCAAAATCCTCGTTCCCTTTGAATACAATGAACAAATTAGCAATAATTTGTAAATCAGAGTCAAAAGGATCGCAGAATCAGCTCTGAGTTATTGCTTTTGAGGAATTTTCTTTAATTTTAAATTATTTATGACTATCTTGCGCCTTTTCTTTTGTGTATAGTCGTTTTGTAAGGGAATTATGATAGTTTGAAATTCTATATAATATACATAGTAAAATATATAAAATATTTTCTATATAAAATTCTATTTAAAATAGTCCTTCTCTGCCAGCCTGTGATAAGATCATCGGTCTACTTGGTAGAAGGCCTGCCTACTCTTTGAGTTGACCAATTCTTTGACTAATATTGTAAAATAGTAAAAAATGGATGAATTGGCGTTGGATTTTCGAAAATCAATACCAGTATTTGAAAAAAACCTGGAGAAATTAAAATAACTTAATATAAATAATTCAACCAAAAATATATAACATAATCTGTATTATAAAGATATTTTCGATAAGAAAACAGTTTATGGGGTTAAAAGAAATGCTGTTTGGAATATTTCCATGAGGCCGGTCGTGGTGTAGTGGGACAGCGTCAGACTGGTACTTCCTGTCTGTCCGGCTGCTATATTTCTATATCGAAAATCGAAGTCATGTTGATGCGTTACACATACTAAATTATATATATATATATATATATATATATATATATATATATATATATAAAATGAACAAATTAGCATATAATAACAATTTTCCGTTTTTTCCCTCAAAAAAAACCTAGTGTGACCTTACTGTATTCTAATTATCACCGAAACCTTATACATAGCGTGTGGGTTTTCGAAAATCAATATCGTACTTGAAAAAACCGGTGAAATGAAAGTAATTTAATATTAATAATTCAACCAGGCGGATATCGAACCCACGACTACTACCCACAATGGCTATGTAACATGCACAAATCACGCCCAGAACATTCCATGTGAATAGTTATGAAACTAAACTCGAGTAACTCGTGTAAATTGGCGTAAGAAGCTGAACTATTGCCGGTGTTCTTGCGAACTATGAACGCTATTTCCTCATTTTCATATTATTGGTTAAAGTGTTCCTTGTCAAGTATCTACCTAAAGTTGAGCCATGTGACCGTTGTGGCGCAGTGGAAGTGTCTAGCTCTTTACGCGATCATTACGTTTTCGATTCTTACTCAGGACATATAAATTATTTTGATTTACTGAGGCTGGTTATGGCGCAGTGTGACAGCGTCTGTCTGTAAACACGATCGGTTGTATGTTCGATTCTCAATCGGGAGAATGATTATATTTAAATTATTTTCACTTCCTCGCTCTGTTAAGACTAAGGGCGGTGTAGAGTTCCACTACGGAACACGCAATATCTCATATTCGGCGGAAAGTGAATACAGACTCTCTTGACACTAAATACTTTTCCCTCTACCCTGCTGTATGGAATAAAAGCGTGAAGAAAAAAACCTTCGCTTTGCTAAGACAAATAAACACGCCTCGTCTCAAATAAGGGAGGAAAGCGATGTTAGGAGTGGACTAACTGGAACTCAGAGTGAAACTGCTTAAAAATATTAGGAGAGTTTTGTAACTGATTGTAAAATTGACAGAAAAATGGCGAAAGTAATAACATACAATACTCGTCAAGCTATCTCGGACTATACAAAGCTATACGTAAAATACGTCTCTACAAAATACACTTAATATATTTCCCTGGAAAGATTATGTATTGAATATATATTATTTTACAATTATTTAAAATATCATATAGTCTAAAGTAAAAATAAAATGATAGAAGATCTTTTTATAGTTAGCAAGGCAGTTAGAGACAACCTAGTGTCAAGACTTTCCGTTGATTGCTTTCCACCAGAAATCGAGACATTGCGTGGTGCATGACGAACTTAACGCCGCGTTTTCTCTAACAGTGCGGAGAAACTAAAATATATTTTAAATAATATAATTATATACGTATATATAGATTTCAATATCCTCATCCCCCATTTCAGCAGGCTACTTGTTGTGTACTCGTAACGAATATATGTAGCTCGTTATCACAACGGTGTCATTTATCATATGGATCATTATTTATCTTGTGACTTCAATAGTCAAGTACTGCTTACCTCTCATTAGGAGATATCGCGTGTTGCGAGCGGAAAATTAACGCGTTAATATGAATAAAACATCTGTACATCTGAGACTGGTTGTGGCGCATTGGGACAGTGTCTGATTGTAATCGCGATCAGAGGTGGGTTTGATTCCCAGTCAGGGAATGATAATATTTAAACTATTTTCATCTTCGCTCTGGTAAGACAAAACACGGCGTTCCACCTCTCTAACTCAATGTCTCGAATTCTCTCATCTCTCTTTCCAGAGTGTCTCAACTCTAAATACTTCCTGTCTACCTTCCTATACGGGATAAAAGTATGAAGATAGAACAAAAATATTTGTAAATTTTTGACAAGTTTTAATTAATTTCACATGGACTTATCAAATTATGGAATTAAGAAAATATTACAATGCATTTTATTCACTTCTGATTTCAAAAAAAATTTTTCAGGGCTATACAGGGCGATCAGAAAAACGTTATTTTTATTATTTACTATATGATAGATATTTTATAAACTAATGTCATAAGTGTTATTTACTATAACAATATTTGAACCTGCTACCACTAACCAATAATGACATCATAAGCGAAACTAGCATCCAAATTAAATATTAAAAAAAAACACAAATAAATATGACAAAATCAAAATAATATAGAGGTATTTTTATTATAACTTTACGGTCGCATTCACATGAGAGCAACTTTTAAATTAAAAAGGGTCTGAATAACATATTACAATATTAGGCGGCACGATTTCCCTGGTGTAGATAATTTCATTACAACTTGCCCTGTCACTTCAATCCTTTGGCTGATTGGGCACACGCTTAATATAAATATTAATGCTAATTAAATATAAATATTAACTGTGGGTATGCTTTTTTCATTTGCGTATCGCTTTTCGACTTCTGCCAAAGCTTATTTTATAGCTGCATTTCTTTAACCCGGATATGGTCGAGAGGTTCTCAGCTACATGTGAGGTTTGCTTCAATGGAAACTCATCTCGGAAACCATGACCTTGGATTATTGTTACTTACAAATATATAAATCAAGTTGCTACTTTGCGATATATTTGTCTGTCTAACCAAAGTTATCTGTATATATAGAAATATAACAGGTTTTTGAAAAAAACGTGTAAAAATCATCGAAGTTTGAACCCGCGCTTCTTGGAAACCGTCCAAGCGCTCTGACCGCTAAAGTAGACGAACTCGTGACTTAACGGCCAGAGCGCCTGAACGGTTTGCAAGAGGTGCGGGTTCGAATGCTGCCTACAAAACGTATAAAACGTATAAAAGTATGAAAGCAGCGGGATGAATCTTTCAAAAATATTTTCTAACCCTAAGTGTAGAATAATACTTTTAAAAATAATTAAATATTAAAATATAACAGTATAAGAAATAAGCACGAATTCTTCAATTTATTAATTTTTTGTAGGTAATGAGAAATTGGTGTTCGTCAAACAGTGTTTATGATATCAGAGATCTAAGGATAAATCGTGAGTTAAAAATAAAAATAATATCATTTAAAGATGATTATGTATCAATAATTTATTATTTTTTTATCATCACGAACAACGGAGTCCATCGTGGCGCAATGGTAGCAATTGACTGTAAACGCGATGGGTTGTGGTTTCGATTCCTGCTCAGATTACATTTAAAAAAATAATTTCAGTTCTCGGCTCTGGTGAGACAAAAGGCTTCATTGACTCTGCCACTCAACACACATTGCCCCGATTTATTGTGGACTTAACAATATCTAGACATTATCTTGCTTCTGACTGTCCTGCTAATTAGGATAAAGCGTGAAACTGCTTTCATATGAACTATGCTCTTCATTCCCTCATATTTTGATAATTGTAGCAAATTCTAAATTTAAAATGAAGTTTTACCAACAAAATTCTAATCTAACACTCCCTAATGACTTTAATTTTAAACAAAACTGACTTCCGCAAAATTAAAGTAGGTTATTAATAGTAAGCGTGTAGGCAAATTACAAAAAGGCAACGCACCGCGAAATGTTTTATTCATGGCGTTTTTAATTTAGGCGTTCATTACGTTGCGCCCTCGAGCTAACTTTGGACAGCTCTAGGTACTAGATGGGGATCATTGTATCAATCTATATTAATAATGTCGTCAAGGAGTCCGGTAGACTCAAATAAAACCGTACCTGTATTATAATAATAAAAAAAATAATAACGGTTTCGAGTCAAAAACAAACAGATATGCAAAATACAGATTATCATTAATTTTGTTAAATTGGCAGACAAATTACAGTCGCTATCATAATTGCGTTAGCAAAACAACACTGATCTAATATCATGTTAAGTTCGCTAAGGCCAATTTACGTTATCAATAAAGTAAAAATTGGCACACAGTACCGTGATATTAAATTTTTTTTAGCTTCACGCTTTTTATCCCGTATAGTAGGGTAGACAGAAAGTACTTAGACTGTCATGATACTCTGCTTTCCACCAAATTTAAGTTATTGCGTGTTGAGTGCTGGAACTCAACGCCGCATTTTGTCTTACCAGAGCGAGAATCCAATCTACAACCGATCGCGTACACACACACGCTGTCCCATTGCGCCACGACCGGCCTCAAATGCGTTTACAATAGGATTATATTTATATATAAAATATATATAGAATTCCACAAATTAAAGAGTAATTCAAAATTAAAATTAGTTACAACTAGACCAAGTCATTCATGACTTTTTATTCAAACTTGCCTCATTAAACATTTCGTTTTACTTCCAAACTTGTTCAAACAAAACAAACAAGTCCAACCGCCAAGCACAATCGACCATCGTCCACAGATTCTAAACACGATAGAAAACTCACAAAACAATGTAATTTAAAAAAAAATACCGAAAAACTTGAGTCTTGCAAAATTTAATAGAATTAATATGAAAAAAAAAGTGTTGAGACCCGTCAAATGTCAAATATTCGTGATAAATGGGCTTACATTGTTTGTTGGTGTATTATAAATTCCCCGCCCCATTGTGGTTGGCGTGAAGATCAAAAGTGCCGTGGTCATTTTTGCCCAATTTTTTTTTTTAATATTCCTTGTAATAAAGCGCGTGTCTCGCGGTGACACGTTGACATTGCGATTTGTTATATGTTCAGAGTGGATAGCCAATAAAAAGCCAATATATTCATATATTTTTTTAATATATATGCTCTATTAGATTAGTTTAAAAGAAAAATTAACGTTGAAATCACACTAGTGGGAGTAGCTACGCTCATATACTCATACCGTTCTCTTAAAATAGGTATTGTATAGTGGCCAGTCGTGGAGTAGTGGAACAGAGTTTGAGTGAGTGACAACGCCATCGGTTGTGGGTTCGATTCCCGCTCTTGGGACTGATTGTGTTTAAATTATTTTCACTTCCTTGTTCTAGTAAGACAAAGTGCGGCGTTTACTCTACTACCACTCAACACGCAATGTCTCGAATTCGGTGGAAAGCAAAGTACGGAGTGTCTTGGCACTAGGTATTTTTTGTCCACCCTGCTATGTGGGATAAAAGCGTGAAGCTAAAAGAAAATATTAAGAACAAAGCAGCTCCACACTTTATTCCGAAAAGCCCGGTAATCAGAGAGAACCTAATGTCAAGATAGTTCGCCACTTTTCACTCAAATTTAAAATATTGTATGATATGTGGTGGATCTCAATACCGTGCTCTGTTTTACTAGAGCGGAGAAATAAAAATAGTAAAAATGTAATCATTCGTCTAAGTGAAAATCGAACCCCCAATCTATCGTGCTTATAGTATAACGTTTCTCATGCGCCAAGACAGACTCTTGTTGTTTTCTTACTGCTTGTGATGTATTTTAGCTACCAGTTATTATTTTTCTCATTCTAAGATATGATAAATATATATTTTAAATAAAAAAAATATCTAAGTCCACGAACGTCTGACAGTAAATGCGATTGGTTGTGGGTTCAATTCCCAATCGGGGAAATGATTATATTCAAAGTATATTTTCATTTCTTCGCCTTGGTAGGACGCCGCGGCGTTTAGTTCAGAACTGTCTGTCAGCAGCTGTCTTGATTGTAAAGAAGTGAACGGAGTGTCTTGACAATAGGTCTTTTGCTATCCTACTAAACGAAATAGAGCGTAAAGTTAATATATTTAAAATGTATAAGAAAAATAAATAAAAAAAATCGCAAATGAAATTCAACTTTAATTTTGTTACGGTAATAATTAGCAGCTTCTTAAAATGCTCGAGAGCGGTCAGTGGGACACTAAGAGGTAAAAAACTGTAACTATCTTTTCCCACAGACTTAAATACTAGAAGTGCTCTGAATATATTTTTGTAGATCCATGGTTGTTTTTCATATAGGAAAGGCAAAAAGAACTTAGTGTCAAGAAACTGCGTTCTCCATTTTATGCTCTTAATTTAGACATTGCGTGACGAATGGCGGAGCTAAACACTGCTGCCATGTTCGCGTAAGACAAAGTGCTACGTTAAGTTTCAATTCAAGGTTATTAACAATATAAGTTTACAAATTTAGAATTAATTTCGTTTCATACTAAATAATTCTTAAATCTACGTATTTCAATGCAACTTTTACTGTGAAAATGGTATTCCACTAGGAACTAATTTCAATATATTATTTAAATACATATTAATAATAATAATATTGAGCCGGTTGTGGCGCAGCGGTACAGCGTCTCATTGTAAACGCGATCGGTTGTGGGTTCAATTCCCACTTGGGGGAGTCTCGAATACGGCGGAAAGCGAAGTATAGAGTGTCTTAACACTACTCTGTCTACGCTGTTATGCGGGATAAAAGCCTGAAGTTAAAAAAAGCTAAAAGATGTAAAGTATTTTAGCTATATAATCACGTTTGCCATCATCAGGCGAGAAGATAGTATCCGGTTATGCGAGCTTGATCATAAAGTAAAAAAGTTGTCATACTTTATGTGAACGTCACTACATACATATAAAAAGTAATTTTGTACTGTCTGTACATGAAACGTATATAAGAAAAATTATAATTGATGACATTTGTCAATGTACAGTGTTTCCCAATAGGAATGATAGGATTTTGATAGCTCACAGCCGCCATTTTGGTTATTTAACATTTAATATTTGTGTTGTTTTGTATTTAGTAATGTTTGCCATTTAATCATGAACAAGTTGACGTTAACTCAACGTTTGGAAATTGTCCAAATTTTCTATCAAAATTCGAGAAATATTGTCTCTACTCAAAGAGCATTTCTTGGACTATTTTTGTGGGGCTATGTTAAATCTCAAGTATATGCCAATAAACCAGCTACGATTCAAAACCTTGAACGCAACATTCGAGCGACTATAGCGGCCATATCAGCCGATATGCTGCACCGAGTCATCGAAAATTGGACCGATCGTATTCACCAAAAAATGACGTGGCGGTCATTTGAACGATATTTTGTTTAAATCATAAATAGCATAAGATTTTATATCAAATAAAGCATTGAGACAAAGCCATTTAGTACGAAAATCGAACATATATTATATGTTTTATTTCAATTTCAAAACATATCGTTCTTATTGGGAAACCCCATATATTAATAGAATTATTAACTTTTTTAAATTCGAAAACGGCTCAACCGATATAAAAACATATTTCGCGGTGAACAATAAATACATAAACAAATAAATAAAAACGTTTTAACGTCAAAGTCGCGCGTTACAGCTAGTGTCATATATATATATATATATATATATATATATATATATATATATATATATATATATATATATATATATAATCTGTTTATTTCAATATAATTAGTAATTTAATTGACTTAATTACTGAAGCACACTCCAAATTACTGAAAGACACTTCAAACCGAAACACTACACACAAAGCTTGAAATGTTAGCGAAACGAGCGCTTTGATAAATAGAAAGGGATATTACATTACAATATTACTTGATTTTCCTAATTTTCTATGTAAATCTAGTTGTTTTTACATATTATAGATATATTAAAAATGTTTGATTTATAATAATAAGGCCAACGTGTCTTAGAGATCTTCATAAAATTATTATCACTTCATTAAATTATTATTTTCAAATCATTTGAAATCCTCCGCTCTGTTAGCACGGCGTTGAGTTCCGTCATACATATAACATGCAGTGTCTAAATTTGGCACAGAAGGTACTTGAATCTAAAAAATATAGGTTTTTAGTATGAAAAAAAAAACAATTTTATCCAGTACTTTAATATCATTGTCTTATGAAATAGTTAGACAAGGGGACGTCTTGTTAGTGACTATTTAAGAATTCTTCACACAGCGGCGGTGCGCTGAAACTTCTGCGCCATTTTGGACCTTTGTGTGTTTTTTTTGACGGAAACGGAAGACGCATTATATAGTCTAGTTCTGAATTTTTTTGTTTAAATTTAAATATGAAGTTATATAGGAAGTTTTAGTTTCTAATTTAAGTCACTTATAACTTATTACTTGAAAAAAATCGTAGTATTTAAAGGTAGTGTTTACCTCTTGTATATTCTTTCGAATATTATTCGGTTTTTTTAATGCATAGCGGATAATCATACAGAACGGAGCGCCAAACGCTACGGTCCCTGCATACCTCTTTTCTTCATATTAATTTCTTCATACAAGCCCTTCAGGGGATCCAATTTTTTTTAGGGGTCCTCCACTATCATCGATATTGTGTTTCCAAAAGTCAACTGAGGTTTCCTTTGACCTCTCGTACCGCTCACCTTGATATATAAAAACATATGCTATTTTTTTTAAAGCTATAATTGAAACGAGCTGTGCCCGCGGCTTCTTCCCATTTTAAGATCTATGGATTTCCATTTTATATTTGTAAACTAAAAGTAGATCAATCTCTCCTCGTTATATGAACTATTTGTCGGTATAGTGCTGTCAGTATAAAGAATTAAGCTGGAAGAAATAGACAGGCTGATAGAAAAAAAAATTAAAAAATATATTTTGGTATATGCACCTATATACGTAAACATGGTACTCAGCATTTATTAAAAAATTATCATTATAGTATTACCAACAGATACTCAAATTTTATTCATTTTTATAGATTGAATAAAAGGATTGCTCTCAGAAAGAATATTACCTTTGAAAGCTTCGCATTTATTTAGAAAAAAATATTAGAATTTTCTTTGTAAATCTTAAAGTATTTTTATTTATGTATATCTATCTAACTGAAGACAACTGATAGTCGCAATGGAATTGATGTCTAGTGGAGAATGTGTTTTTAGTTTAAATGTTCTAGTAAAACAAAGCACGGCGTTTAGTTCCGCCAATCAACCCGCAATTGTTAGGTGTTTTGAAATGACATAAAAAACATACAAAGTAGGCAGAAATGTTATTCTGATCCATATAACAGTAGGAAGCAGCTGTCTAAACAGCGGCACTCATATTAATGTTCAAAAGTTTCACAATTTTAAGTGGTCTTCATAAACTAATTACTAAATACATAAATCCTTCTAACTGCGTACTGAATACTTTGTATAGAGCTATATTACTAAGAAATTTAAAGTTATTTCTCAGGTATGAGTATTTATTTATTTAATTTGTTAGGAAAACACACATGTAAACCAAAAATAGCAACAACAAATATATAGAACAAAAAAAATGTAAAATATTATTTTATTAAATATTTAAAATTATTAAATTTATGTTCCATTAAGATATGTTTATGAATTTTCGTCAATTTTCGTGAATTCAAAACAAAATTCAAAACATTGAGTGGTGGGACTCAACACTGTGTGTTATATTACCAGAATGGGGTAATAAAACGCGATATAGCGAGTCGTAATATGATCAAATTGATTATATTTAAATTATTTTTATTTCTCCGTTCTGGTTAGATAAAACGCGGAGTTGAGCTCCGTTTAATACTTAATTTGTCCCAATTTTGAGCTAATATTCTGTTAAGAAGAGTAAACTCTGAAGCTGTAAGAAAATAAATATAATATAAATATTGGATATATCAAATTTAAACCATGAAACATTAATTCTTTATTTATAATAACATTTTTTTGTTTTTTCCTAGCGTTTTCATCCCGTCAAGACAAGCGTCAAGACTACCCGTACCACTTCCGCCAAATTCTAGACATTGCGTGTTGTGCTTCAGAGCTTAACGCCACACTTTGTCTTACCAGAGCGAGGATATGAAATTAATTTTATATTTAATCATTTCCTCTAATGGGAAACGATCACAACCAGACCAGTTTACAGACTCTTCTGCACCACGATCATTTTACTGATGCATAAAACATGTTTACAAAATATATATTTTTAGCTTTACGCTTTTCGCATAGCAAGTAGACAGAAAGTACTTAGTGTCAAGACACTCCGTAACCGACACTTTCCACTGAATTCGAGACATTGCGTGTTGAGTGGTGGAACTCAACGCCGCATTTAATACTATATTATAATACTAATTTAATACTAGAATTCAAAAAAGCTCTTATATATTAGCTTCACGTTATGCCAAAAGTCGTGTCGGCAACAAAGTTTTGTAAAGCTTCCCCTTAGTTCTGAGTAAGTTGATCTAAATAGAGTAAATCTTGCAGTTCCATAAGTAACTTGTCTATTAACTTCATACTATTGAATAATGAAAATTGTTGGGTTTAATTTTTTGTTTAAGAGGTATTTTATCTTATAACATCTTACTTATTTTTTATTACGTTGTGCGAATTTATCGTACAAATAGTTATATTTAATTATTTTCTTCTCCGTTCTAATAGATAACCTGCGGCGTTGAATTCTGCCACTCAACACGTAATGACATGATTTTAATCGTACCATAGCTAACTAAGCGTCTTTATACTATGAAAGCTCTGTCTGATTCTGCTATGTAGAAACTGTAAAAAACTTAAACTGTAAAAAAATCACTATACATTATTCTATAAAAGACAGTAAAGAAATTCTAGTTATTTCTAATATTGAAATACCCAAAAACATTTGAAAACACCTGTACCTTATATTATAACCAACTAAACATAGAATAAAGAAACGAACGATTTTAAAAAAGTATAAACATTTTTGATCGGATTTGAACCCATGCCTGACAAAAACCATCCAATCTCTTCTAAAAACAGGTAATTACAAAACCCTAAATATTTGAAAAAACACTTTTAAAATATATAAAAAAAAATTAAATTAATAAATCAGAACTCTACATAAATTTAACATAGTAACCCAATTCAGCCTTGAATATTTGAAAGAACATTACATTTTACGTCAATCCGATGCAGACCGTTTGAAACCTTGTGACACTTTCAACTTGCCACAAGTAGGTTAAAAACGCTCCAAAAAAAAAACCTCATTAAAAGATAATATTTCGCACTGCAGTCGAGAGGTTTATTATATAGAAACATCAGAGCGGTGAGACTCCAAATGCACTCTCTGTTTGAAATATAAGTATTAATTAGCATGTTCTTGTTCGCGGCAAGCAGGTTAAGTAACATAAAAGGTTTATAATATATTATGTAGTGGTTCATGCCGCTTGGACTCAGAATTGGTAAAAGCTGCAATGTCACTATAGCTTTAAGCTTTTGTTACTCTCGTTTGAATGTCTGATATTTTTGGCGTGTGATGAAAGTGTAGAAGGAAAAGTATTTATATATTATTAACTCTGAAAAGATGATTATACATTATACAGTTATAGAGTAGAATACTCATGTGAGAGCTCGACCCAAAAAATGCAGCTTCTCGCCTTATTTTGTGCAATTAGAGTAAGTATTGTTGAGACATATCGTTCACTGCTCTTCACCCACAATCGAAACCTTTTGTTTTCCGACTTGGGGATTGAACCCTAAACCAATCGCATTTTTAGCCAGACGCTATTCCACTACGCTAGATGGCCGCTTTATACATGTGTAATTTAATGAGCGACTAATTAAGCTGGTCAAGTGCAAGTTAACCTCAGCAGCATCAAAGGGTCCAAGCTTTTATTTATAAAAATTAAGTCAGCAAGTGTTATAAGGGAGCCCTATTTATTATTTAGTTCATTATTATTATTTTATTTATTTTAAAGTATATATATAAATAAATATATGTTTTTTAAAATATTATTTGAAGTGTCTAACCTGGTGCCTTTATTAGTATCCAGCAAACACGAGCAAATAAATCATGTTTATTGTATGGAAGCCCCCCTTAAATATTTATTTAATTCCATTTTATAGTATCTGTTGTTATAGGAGCAACAGATATACATAATTGGTGAAACTTTCAATTTTTTACTATTATGGTTCTTGATATACAGCCTATAAACGGACAGACAGATGGAAGGAAAATCTCAGCGATATGGTTCTGATCTACTCCTCGAATACGGAACCCTAAAAACTACTTTTCCAAGCAATTTGTGCCATAATGAAATCACTGGAATCAAAGATGTGATCATATAGAAGACAAAGCGGGGCGTTAATTTGGCCACATAACGCCCAATGTCTTGATTTCGGGCGGGAAAACAGTCAACAGAGTATCTTGACACTGGGTGGTCTCTAACCCTCGTAAATTTGCTTTTAAAATATACAAATTTATTACAAGCGAAAACAGATCTATTAAACGTATTCAATTTAACGTTCGAATGATGTTCCGAAATCATATCTGACCTACTTTCCGCCAGCATTGTTTGTTCCGCCACAAGCGCCGCAGAGTGTATCGTTTAAACGCACTGGCATGGCCAGCGATCCGCAGCGCAATAATGTTTCTTTTTGTTATTTACTAACAAATATTTATTATTTAATCCATCAATTCTTTTAAATTCCCTTAAACATTATTTCGGGCAATATTTTTGCGAAATAAATGGGAAATATCGCGGTTTTATTACAATTGTATATGAATTTAAATAGCTTTATACTGTATAGGTCTGCGCTCTTTGTTTCAATTTTAAAATATTTCTCAGTATTGTTATTTGTGGTGGAATTCAAGTAATAAAAATATAATAACTTATTTGATTTTTGTGATTTTTACTCATTTTAAATGAAACTATTTTAAACGCATCAATTGCGTATATTTTGGTATTCGAAAATATATTTTTGGAAACCTGCGCGACATTTCGAACTTTACAGTCACTGGTGGACATCGGATCAATGTTGTTTATATAGTATTTTCATGTTCTCGCTTGCAGGCAGAGAGAATCTAGTGTTACGACACTCCGTTATCTATTCTTAGCCCGGAAAAAGTTTGCATATTAGGTGGTGAAACTCAACGCTGCCTTATGTCTTAACAAGATTTAAGTTAGAGGTGAAATGTTAATAATATATTTATAATTATTTCGAATTGTGATATAATACACAAGTATTGCGTCTACGAAAAAGCAAAGACCTGTATATAATACAGAAACACCGGAGGCATTGCGTGTTAAGACGTGGCGTTCAACGCCGCTCTTTGTCTTACATGACGTTTGTAATATAATTATAAAATAAATAAAATCCCATATACATTTTTTATCAAATACCATGAAGTGGCGATACTTCCTGATTGCGGTGTACCACATTTTAAAGCATCATTGTGTGCTAGTTGTCAGTGGTGTGGCCTTTTAAAGGTTATTGTATTAATTATATGAAGCCACAGAGTTATTTGTTTGAATATAATTAGATTTATGTTACCATTACATACATACTTACAAATGTAATTATGGTGTTTATGTTTTCTATCGGCAAAGCTTAGGATATTTTTGTGAAGAAAGCAACATTGGTTAACGAGTTATAGTAATCCTATCGTATAAGGATACGATATCGATCGCATAAGGATGTGAGGCAGTGTTCGATCGATGAATCGCTGCCTCCTGCCCTAATAGGCCAGAGGGCTGTCAGCTTGTTGAAGCTGATCGCCTGCCTGGCGTGAGTAGGTGCACGTAGTTTGTCTCTCGCGCGCTAGTCTGAGCAGGCCATCGAAGGTGCTTACTACCCTTGACTCCACGACGTGCTTTGCAGGCTCCCGCCGTCAGACTTACGGTAGACTAGGGTTCCCGTAGTGGCAGTCGAAGAAGACCATCGTGAGGATTTAGTGGGTATACAGTATTCATGTATCTATATAGAATATAAAAAGAAGGTAGAACAATTTTGGTGTAAGCGGCGGCCTTATCACCAATAATATGATAATTACATTTACTATTAACTTGAAGGAAACAGTTTACAACTCTTTTCTATTATATTTCTATTAATTTACTGTGTATTTACACACACACAAACGCACATATGCGCGCATGCATGCAAGCAACACTTTCTATAAAACAGAAAAAAAATCCGGAAATTCCCTTTAGGTTAATTTTTTCCGGAAATTCTCTCGAAAGAAAGAGCATGAAAAAATTTAGTAAAATTTATTTATGTATATATTTACGTTTTACATATTTTGTATGTGTGAATGTACAAGAACGCCCGGTAGGTATTGGTGGAAACCAATTTATACAACTCCAAGATCCAGAGATTGCCTGGAAGAGATCACTTCAAGCTAAGGGGCCGCCGTTATTGCTTACTATTTCGTCCGCGTAAGCTCACTATACTACAGCCATTTTTTTTTACCTGTACACGTTTGTTTAGGCAAGTTAAATCATAGAATTTGCCAAAATTTTTCTAAACAATATTTATAAGACTTCATGTACACTTGCGAGAGCCCTTAAACCTTTATAATCTCACCCTGTTCCAAAAGCTGTTTTTACGAACATCTTCTACCTCAAAATTTTATGTCATCTTGGACAGGTTGTATGCACATGTGAATTCATATATCTACTTATGACATCATGATGCACATGTGATTTCTCTTATCCACATTTGGCATTACGGTCCACATGTGATTTCAGTCATCGACACATGACATGTGATTTTACTCGTCCACACATGCCTTCATGGTCAACATGTGAAACTCATCCAAATATGACATTTTGGCTCACATGTGAATTTACTCGTCCACATATGACACCACAGTTCACATTTGATTCCACTCTTCCACATACGACATCATAATCCACATGTGATTTTATTCATCCACATATTACACCATTGTCCACATGTCATTTTACTCGTCCTTAAATGCTATCATGGTCCACACGCGATTTTACTTGTCCACATATGACATCATGATTCACATGTGATTTTACTTGTCCACATATGACATCATGGTGCACATGTGATTTTACTCGTCTTCATATGATATCATAGTCCACATGTCATTTCACGCTTGCACATATGCCACTATGGTTCACATATGATTTTACTCGTCCACATATGACTTCATGGTCCACATGTCATTTTACCCTTCCACACACGTCGACATAGTCCACATATAATTTTACTCATCCATGTATGGTCCACATGTGATTTCACCTATACACACATGCCAACATAGTCCACATATGATATTACTCCTCCACATGTGGTATCATGGTACACATGTGATTTCACCCTTCCATACATGATGTCATGGTCCACATATGATTTTACTCGTCCACATGTGGTATCATGCTCCACATGTGATTTCACTTTTTCACACATGCTTTCATGGTCTGTATGTTATTTCACTCTTCCACATATGTCACAATGGTCCACATATGATTTTACTCGTACACATATGATATTATAGTCCACATGTCATTTTACGCTTCCACACATGCCAACACGGTCCACATTTGTTTTTACTCCTCCACATGTGGTATCATGGTACACATGTGATTTCACCCTTCCACACATGATATCATGGTCCACATGTGATTTTACCCTTTCACATATGACACCATGGTCCACATGTGATTTCACCCTTTCACATATGACACCATGGTCCACATATGATTTTACTCGTCCACATGTGGTATCATGGTCCACATGTGATTTCACTTTTTCACACATGCCTTCATGGTCTGTATGTTATTTCACCCTTCCACACATGTCACAATGGTCCACATATATTTTTACTCCTCCACATGTGGTATCATGGTCCACATGTGATTTCCCCTTTTCACACATGCTTCATGGTTCACAATGATTTCATCCTTCCACACATGCCATTATGGTCTACATGTGATTTTACTCATATACATATGACATCACACACACACTTTCCACTTTCGCTGCTTATGCTCATCCCTTGGTTTTCCTTAGATCAGAGACTTTTTTAAATTTACTTTTCTTTTTTTAATTTAATTTTCCTCAAGTCACACACAATTATATCAACTGAAAATATAAATTATAATGAGTTAAATATAAGTTATAATTAAGTGATTAAATCTGAGAGAGTAGATACTAATCAGCTTCATGCTTTATCCCGCATAGCGCGCTAGTCAGAGACAACCTTGTGGTTAAATGTATTCAGCCCGAAATCAAGATATTGTGTTGAGTGGTGATCTCAGTACCTTATCACGTATAAGAGCGGATCCCACTCAATTCAATCTGATTCTTTATTGAAAAGACGGTGTTATGTGGGCAACATAACTAAGTAAAGTATTCCAGGTGAAATTTGATGGCCCAACATCGCCTTGTCATGTCATACGTTATTCTCGAAAAAGAAAATGGCTAAGACACACAAACCTAAGATCAAGTGGTGGTTGCTGAATGGACTAATGCAGATCTACTTTCTAGAAGAAGTTAAGAGTCAAAATCTTTCGACTTATTCCGAAAATGCTCAGGAAGCTTGGAAACGACCCCGTCAGCAATTATTACGGTGAATAAACGTGTTCTTCGTCTTTGTAGGGGCGGACGAGTCATCGACAAATACGTTAAAAGAATACTTTTAAGCATTGGTAGACCCCTAATTCTCACGAAGACAAGGTAGATATAGAAGCCAAATAAAAGGGCTGTAGCCAGAGCCCGCACTTAATGTTATCACCACTATATGATGAATTTGAAACTGCGGAGGGGCAGAAGCTCATTTACAAATTGTCACGTGCTCGGAATAAAGCGACGCAAGATTCCCAGGGCACGCTGCTTTATAATTATACATCTGTGAAGGAGCAGCACCCATGTAATTTTCTAATTGAATTACCTCCTAATCTTAGACTTATTTCACCAATAGCATCTGATGAAATTCGGGATTGTCTTCGCCGCATGAAGTATCGGAAAGCGGTGGGACCTGAGGACATTCCGATCGAAGCGTGGAAATGATTGGACTCTCTAGGTCTACTAGTGCTTATTGACCTTTTAACCATATCTTGAAGACTGGAACAGCAGACTGGTGCAGCAGTATGTTTTATAATCCTTATTTACAAAGGCAGGGGCAATGTTCAAGATTGTGGTAGTTATAGTGCCATTAAGATTATCAGCCACATCATGAAGATCTTTGAATACGTCATTGACCTCAGGCTTGGCCGAGAGTGTGCTGTCTTAGTGTCAGTATGGATTTCAACCAGGATCGGGTACCGTTAGCGCTATTTTTTTTTTCTCAGAATTTTCTCACAGAAAGCCTTTGACTGTGTGCCTCATATTGACGAGGCATTGGTTCTCTTATATAGTAGCGAATGTTGGCCAGCACTTTCTCGGCACACTCGGGAGCTTTATGTCACCAAAATTAGGATGTTGAGATTTATGTGTGGTGTAACGCGGGCTGACCGAATGCGCCCAAGGAAGGGATGGCTGGATGTTGAGAAACATGATATGAGAGCCAGTGGTAACACTGAGGATGCAAAAGACCGTGTAAATTGGAGTAAGTTAAGTGGGAAGGCAGAGCCTAGGACTGGGATAAATGCCAGGAAGAAGAAGGATATCATTTCAGCATAACCAATCGTGTTTACAGCGCATGTGCCGTCGTGAAGCAGTGGGCTGTCCCACTGCTTAGTAGAAAAACGTTATTAAAATTTATGGAACACTACGTAAATAGTTCTAGCATACCATAGATATATTACGGTTTTTGTTTTTTTTGACTGTTTTCCTCTAAATCATTTTATTTATAACTTATAAATCTAATAGTTAACTATAGAATGAATACAGTATATTTTTCAATATATGTCAATTGAGAAGTTGGCATAAAAAACACCCTAGAAACATTACCTTCCCATTTACATTTATGTTATTGTAAAAATTGCGAAAAAATGTAATATAGATAGGTTATACACAGTATTATTCAGCTTAAATTTTATAAATATATTTTTAATATGTATCGAGAAAATAAACTTCTTGGGTAAGGAGTTGTAATCGTCATAATTCCCTTTGTTGTATTACATAAAATTAAGTGCTCCCGTAAACATTTAGTAAACAAATTTGTTTAAAAAACATATTAAAACACAACAATAAGCAAACAAACTTGCTTAAAATATTGTATAATTTTCAGAAGTGGGTTAGTTTAAATATTTTCAAACAAATTTGACAACCAAGCGTCGATGTTGCTATTAATATTTAAAATCAATAAATTGATTCTTATGAAATAAGTGTACATATAACTTAATTTTTAATATTTTTTTCCTAATAACTTTACAAGCCTGCTGCAAGCTATCAATGTAATTTGACGGAATTCGATTTATTATTTTTCCTACAGGCATTACTTTCAGCTATAAAAACCTTTTCATCTACCTTTTGTTTATCAGTATAATAAGCAATTTGTAAATTTCAGTTTTTTATTTTTTATACGAAAACTACTACAAATTTTGAGGTGCAATACTATTCTGTATGCACCTATGGACTAAGCTATTACCATGTCAAAATTTGTTTAATTCAGTCCAGTAGTTTTTGCGTCATTGACGCACAAACAAACAGACAGACAAAAATTCTATTGAGTAGTTTTTTAGCTTCTATTAACGTATATATTTATATATTCTATATTTTTTTCATGTTTAGAATTAACTTCTCTACTCCTTTATTATAAATATATAACATATAGATTTCTCTTCAATTCTTGTAAATTTTTGTATTTTAAAATAATCTAATTTAAACGGATTGTTCACGTATATTTTGGTATTCTAAAATACAGTTTTGAAAACCCGACGTTTCGAACACTTTACAGTAGTACGTGGTCACAGGTAGTGGTAGTTTCGAATACCAAAATATTCGCGATTATTCCGTTTAAATTAGTTTCTTATCTTATTAATTTATGTGTGTTTTTGTGTGTATTTTTTTTATTTTTTGTGTGTATTATTTTTATTTTTGTTTCTGTTTGTCAATAAAAATTTTATCAAAGCCCAATTGAAGCAAATAGTGGAATAATTTTCATACGTTTAGTTAAACCTAACAAGAAAGTCAGCTAGTAAGTTCTAGTTAAGTTTAAGTGGCCTTAACGGCTTCCGGAAAATGCAATCTGACTTAGTCGAGTTGAAACAGTGAAGTGAAAATGTCAAAATTGAACACTTTGAATACAATTACACCGTTAGTTACAACGAAAATTTAAGAAAATGTTGAAATAAATTTTATATGAAACTATTTCAAACGGATTAATCGTGTATATTTTGGTATTTGAATAAATTTTTGATAATTAGACGGTTCGAACCCTTTACAGTAGTTCGTGTTGACATGTAGACCTACAGACCTGTAGTGTGCCTAGATAAAAATGCTCTTTACTGTCCCTGCTGATGATATCGTATTTTGTTTATATAATTTGTTATATCATTGAAGTTATAACATCCCGCGCCTCTTGGAAACCGAGTAAGAGAAAATTGTTAGATATTCCACATAATAGGATTGAAAAACCTATTTAAAAAATTGAATATAGTGAGATTTGAACCCGCAGCTCTTGCAAATCGTCTAAGGGCTTTGATCGTTAAGCCATGCGCTGAACAAGCTGTGTCATAATTCTTATATTCTGTTACGATTAAATATTTAGTTAGGCATTCCTGTACAAAGATTCTTATAAAATGTCTGCTACCTAAAAATATTTCTAAGAAATAATCGTTGGGAAAGAGAGAATATTATTTTCTACTATACATTTTACTATTTTAAAGTGTCACTTAATAAACATCAGGTTTCCACGAGAGGCAGGTTCAAAACCAACAATGATATGGTTTTTCAAAAATATTCATACAAATCTCACCTTCAACTTAAGTAATTATTTCAACTTACAATATTTACTTTCATAAACAATCGTTACATAAAAGACATACAATGATATAAAGTATATTGAATCAAAATACGGTATGATCAACATCCAAAACGTACGGAGATTCGTAAATAACTAAATATAACATTTGCTGAAGTTATGTGAAGCAATCCAAACTTAGGGCTTTGACTAAGTCTTGCTTTATCCGATAGCTTGTAATAAACGGATTTGTAAATTTCCCAAGGAAATTACTATAACTTCATGTAGGTTTGTTCCACTATGGATCTTATGTTGTTTTATCTATGGTTTTCAGTTCCAATCTCATTATCAATTGAATTTTGTTTTTCTTACTATTTTTTTTTTGATAAGATAAACTCGGCACTTGCTACAATTATATGGTCGCAATATTATTGTAAGTATTTTTAGATTTAATTATTTAGTTTTTTTTTTGTCTGAAAATATCTATTTCTTAGTGATTACCGAAAATACTTAATTAAACAAGATCCAGAGAGACCAAGCAAGTGAGTTTTTAAAAAAAGTACACTTTTTCAGGACTAGCAGGAAAGGATAAAGTAGCAGAGAAATATGAATGTCGAGATAGAGGAGTTATTAAGTAAAAAAAGGTCGCAAACGCAGTTAAAATTACTGACACAAGCACTTCCAAATCGCCAATGTCAGTATAGTCAGTCATTGGAAGTTACTACCTGCTCGGAAGGCAATATTGCTCAGAAAACTTAGCGAAAAATTCAACAAACTCTTTTAAACATAATTTTACAACTTTACGAGTAAATTTCAGCAGCATTAAGCTCTAAACGTTGACGTCTGTATAGTTTTCTTAGAGAGAATAATATTTTTTTCTTAAAAATATGTTTTTAATATCAACTTGAAATTGTGATAGAATCAGTAGAATCAGTGATAGTTCTGAGAGATATATATATATATATATATATATATATATATATATATATATATATATATATATATATATATAAACTATATTTTTAAAAAACAAATAAAGTAACAAACAATTTATAAGAGGAAGTTAGTTGCAAAGCGGGATCGAGAGATCACCGCCCCCATTCGCCGAGCACAGTTACATTATAGTTATCCTGCATTTCATCCTTCAATAATTTCAGCCTGAACAAGAAGAGCATTAAATAAATATATCAATGATACCATAAAAGTATGTATACACTTAAATATGTTTAATTTTTTTTTTTAGCTTCACGCTTTTTTCCCGCATAGCAAGGTAGACAGAAAGTACCTAGTGTCAAGACACTTCGTACTTTGCTTTCCACCGAATTCGAGACATTGCGTGTTGTCTTACCAGAGTGAGGAAGTGAAAATAATTTAAATATAATCCCAAAACTACCCCGAGTGAGGATCGAACCCACAACCGATCGCGTTTACAGTCAGACGCTGTTCCACTGCGCCACGACCGGCCTAATATAAATGTTTAATTAATATTAATATTAATTTATATAAATGTACTTCATACAATTAATTTCGCTTTAATAAAATTGTTAGTTCTAAGGAGCCGACTATAATTTTATATTAAAAATAAATAAATAAAAAAATATATTAAGTACAAGCTGGCTAAAGGCATTCCGTTAACAGTATATCATTGACCAGGTTTCCGCTGAGTAGTTAGTGGGCTAATTATAGCCGTGAAAGGCGCAATGGGATATACGACAAGAAAGCGGATGTGGCTTATCCCGATTCTCGGAGATTTCTCGTAGCTCTTACTTAGCCTCTGGATATATAAAAAAATGTCAGACGCCTTTAACTAGAATATCTATATATTCGACCAGAGAGGTTAGCATGGGAAAGCAAATAGTCTACTCTTATCGTACGAAGTTAGATGTACCTTGCAAGTTCCTGTCGCCATCGTTCACGGAAGATTTGGGAGTTGCCGTGGACTATAAGATGTAGTAGTCAAAGAGCACCATGACATTTTAGTCGGTATAAGGACAGCTCACATATACGGATCCGGAATACCACCCAACCTGTTCAATTTCCCAAAAAAGAACCAGATTTCCCAAAAAAGAAAAAGGTAATATCAAAGTAGCTGGTATTAGTAGGGATTGAAGAATTAAAGCCGAGATGTCAATATCTGTTAGAATATAAAGCTTGGCCGATGATGAGCCAACAAATTTTTAATATTAAGTCACGAATCAATACACTACAATAATAAAAAAGCTATAAAAATGATATATTATTTTAATTTGTCATACAAGATTTATGAGTTACTTGAGACGGACAGACGCCAACGCCCACGCGGTGATATCTTGTGTAATTCAATAAAATTTGATACAAGTAAGTGGATCATATTTCAATTTTTGATATGTTTAGATCCTATTATGGCGCAGTTGAAATCGCTCATAGTGTCAAGTATTTGACACTATAAGCAATATCTATAGATGCAATTTTCTCTTTTCTTTTAGCTTCACGCTTTTATCCCGCATAGCAGGGTAGACAGAAAGTACCTAGTGTCAAGACACTCCGTACTTCGCTTTCCACCGAATTCAAGACATTGCGACATTCTCTTTTTAGTTATGTTTATGTTTTAAATATTTTAATTTATTTCTGGTCGGATTAAAAAAAACAAATTCATGTTTTGTGCCGCATAGTATGATCAGAAATAAAGAGTTTCAAGATCGCTTAGCATATTCTATCAAAATTCGGAAGATGGCGAGTTAAGTGCCAGAAATCAATGCTGCGTTTTGTCTTATTAGAATAGAGAAATAAAAATAATTTAAATGTAACATATTACCTTGAGTGGGAATCGAACCTACAGCCAATTTCATTTACAGTCACACCAGTCCACTAGGCTGCGATGGCCTCACTCATCAGAGTAAAGTAAAATAATGAATTTAAAAGGTAATTCAGATATTGCACGTTTCCAAGTCCTAAATTTATATGTAAAAGTTGTACATATAATACCTGATTATTATTTATTAGGAATTTTAAGATAGATTGGAGACTATATAAGACAGTGTTTGACAATTTACGCAATTAGTTATGAGTTCGATTGCTGGTCGAGGGAATTATTCGCTCTAATAAGACAAATTGCGTGGTTGAATTCCGCTACCTTAATTTTGGCAGAAATCAGTGAACGGACTATCTTTACACCAGTTTTTCTCTGATTACCCTGATATGCTGGATAAAGCGTGAATATGCTAAAAAGATGACAAGTGTAGAGAATCTATAAATTCGATTATACTAGCTTTTAAATATCAGCTTAAAACTTACGTAACTAAAGCCAAGATAAATAATGGGAACATCAAAAAGCTATTAGTAAATATTATATTAATGATACCTGCGGAACAACCACTAATGGTTGGACTCGACGATGTATGCGCGATATTAATAAAAACCTACCAGTTTTATGAGCAAATGTCTTCTCAAATAAATATTACTTATACTCATTGCGAAAAAATTCGTATTAGCCGGGATTATAATAGATAATCCCGGCTAATACGATTTTTTTTAGCTTCACGCTTTTATCCCGCGTAGCAGGGTAGACAGAAAGTACCTAGTGTCAAGACGCTCCGTACTTCGCTTTCCACCGAATTCGAGACATTGCGTGTTGAGTGGTTGAACTCAACGCCGTACTTTGTCTTACCAGGGTGAAGAAATGAAAATAATTTAAACATAATCACTCCCTCGAGTGGGGATCGAACCCACATCCGATCGCGTTACAGTCAGATGCTGTCCCACTGCGCAAATTTCATTGTAGCGGGATTCGAACATGAACTCCTGGCAAGTCCAAGCGCTCTGATCGCTAAGCCATGCGAAATTATTATACGTTTGTCCCAACTTATTTATGTTGTTAGCATGTTTGTAGATATGCTTAGACGGCTTCAAGAGGCGCAGGTTCGAATCCTACTGCGTTATTTTTTTTGTTTTTTCAAAAATATTTTCTAATCCAAAGTGTGGAATACACTTTAAAAATTATAAGTTAAATAATTATATTACTTTTTATTCGACGTCAAGCTCTTTTTCTTTACCAGGACACCCTGAGAGAACTTAGAGGAAAGACACTTTTTTCTACATATTTTGCCCGAATTCGAAAAATTTCAACGGCGGAACTTAACGCCGCTTTTTCTTACATTGAAATCTTTGTACGCTTCAAATATATTGCTATATATTGTATATACATAATAAATTAAATTTATTTTTCGTATACTTTTGTCACCCTGTTCGCCTTCATAGAAACCATAGCATAGTGAGCAATAACGATTTAATCAGCTTAAACACCGAAGTTCCCGGAGCCGAGGACTCAAACTTCACCGGGCAAGTTTGGACAATGGAGTGATACCGGGATATTAATTACACGGCAACCCGAAGCGCATTGATACCGCTTTGTTAAACTTTGAATGGTTTTTGATTGTTTTATAAAGATCGTCAGTTTGATTTTCAATTATTTACAGCAATTTTTCATGTGACCTAAAGTGTAAGAGGTCATCGTGACGCATTGGGACAGAGTCTGACAGTAAATTGGATGGGTTATGTGTTCCATTCTCACATTATGTTTACGTCCTGAAAAAATATATAAACCGCGGCGTTGAGTTCCGCCACTTAAAATAAACGAAGTATTTCGGAATTAAATATTTCTCTGACTACCTTGCTTTAAAAGTAATGTATTTTTTTAATATTTATATCTATATATCATATGATTTTATGTATGTACCTAGCGTCAAGACACTCCGTACTTCGCTTTCCACCGGATTCGAGACATATATATATATATATATATATATATGTATATATATATATATATATATATATATATATATATATGTATATATATATATATATATATATATATATATATATAGTAATCTGCCCATGGTGGTACTGGCCTCGAATTCCTTTCATAGAAACTTTGCGTATATATTTTCATTTCCCTCGTTTTTATTGTAACTATGCTCAGCATGTATCATTTTTCAAGTACTGACGGAGGACTGAGTGCCCTTTAACTAGGATCTCTCTAGATTACCGTTTACATTTCTTCCTGCATAGCAGGATGGTTTGCTAGCATCTAGTGTCGAGATATTCCGTTTTCGCCAAAACTTAACGTGAAAACAAATAGTACTGAGTGAGAATTGAACCCAGAAGCACTAGCAGTTACTGTCCTACTGTACCACTATACCTTCAAAACATAAATCTTAAGTCAAACAATGTGTTTGTTTCAATACTGTACAATATGAGCAAATACGTTTACATTATCGCAAATTAAATTTTAACATAATGTATTTTCATGTTTCTTATGAAAGGCAAAAGCTGGAAATATGTTTAATATTTTACCTTTTTCAGTCCACAAAATTAAGTCTTAAAATGGCTTTGTTTTAACTTGTTACAGGAGGCTGAAACAACATAAGTTGTGCTTAGGCCTTTTTTATATGAAGCTTTCAGAAGTTTTCAGAAGCATGTTCCCATCTAAAAATCATCTAAAAAGTTTCTTTATATATATATATATATATATATATATATATATGTATATATATATATATATACATATGTATGTATGTATATATATACTTATAATTTATTCGCTAATTATGTATGAATTTTATAATTTTCTTTCAGGTGTGTATATTATTGTCGAAAACGTGAAAAGTGGAGTTATTTTCTATTAAAATCTTTTCGCCTTCTTCACAATATGTAAGTATAACTTAATCTTAGTATAATTAAAATTTATCTTAGTAAAATCAGATTTTTATATAGGTTAAATCTGTACTCTAAAACAGGTATCAAATTTAATTTTTTTAACAATTTTTAATCAAACGGCCACGATCGCTCGAGGTTATCTGAGTATCAGCACGATTGGTCGTGGATTCGATTTCCACTCAGAGGAATAATTCAAAAATGATATTTATTTTCATTTCTCCGCTGTGATAAGACAAATTGTAAGATGAGTTCGCCATTTAATACGCAATGGCTCGATTTCAGCCGGAAAACAGTCAACGGAATGTCTGCTATGATGCTATACGAGATGAAGAGGTAAGCTGCTTTTTTAAATTTTATTTTAATTAAGATTTCAGTTTTAAATTAAACTATTCTAACCGGATTAATCGCGTATATTTTGGTATTCGAAAATACATTTTAGACTCCTGACGTTTCCAACACTTCACAGTAGTCCGTGGTCACAGGTAGACAGACTACCGGAGAGATTAATCCGGTTAAAATAGTTTCATTTAAAATGTGTAAAAATCGCGAAAATCAAAGATTTTATTAAGAATTCAGTTATAAAAAATTAAATTCGTTTTTTTAATTTTTATTCCTAAGTATAGAATATCAGTTTAAAAATAGTAAAATAGTTATTTTAATCATAGCAAATTTATTATTTTCCTTTTCTAATTTATTCTGTTAATATTTTTTGATATTTCAGAACGACGAATCGAAATGTATATAAATTTTTAACTTTTAACTCATCATTTTGGGCATCAAATATATGTTTTTGAAATTTAGTTTTTAACAACATTTTCTCATATCAGGGTGACCCCGAAACCGATGCTCTGCGTGTAGGTCCAGATGAAAGAAAGTCACTATCACAAGAAGTCACTGGAAGCAGTAAGCGCAGGATTTATTGTCGTGGGGATCCTTGGCGGAGTCCTATAGGATCGGAGTCCTATATATTGCAGGGCCGAGATAAAGGCACAAATTTTAAAATTTGATATTTAGCTCCAATATTTATATTTCTAATAAATTTTCTACGTTATTTTAATACTAGACTCATTAAGCCATAAATTATTTAAAGGCGTTACTTTAGACGGTGAAATTTTAAAACTCACTTTCTTTAATCAGGCCAACGTATAACTAGAGAAGGAATTGTTGACGCGTAAAATAAATGTATTATGCGTTGCTTGGCAACGTGTAAGTAACTTTTTATAAAATAAGTTAAACTCGGTGAACAGCAGTGTATGTAATATTAATTTTAATATTTAAATTTATCATTTTTTAAATAAAACGTAAAAAACTCGAAGGCAGCGGGATTCAAACCCGCGTCAGCTTGGTTTAGCATGGCTTAGTGTTGCTTGGTTTAGCACGAGTGTCTTGACACTAGGTTCTTTCTGTCTACCCTGCTATGCGGGATAAAAGCGTGAAGCTAAAAAAAAAACATATTTCATTTTATAAAGTAGATCACTAATTCATTTCATTGAAATAACATATTCTGAACGCTTAAAGTACAGCAGCTATTAGTTGTGGGTTCGATTAACGCTTGGTAGAATTAAATGATTATATTTAAGTAATTTTCATTTCTCTGCTCTGGCATGACAAAACGCGGCGTTGAGTTCCACCACCAAACGTGCACTGGCAAATGGAGTGTCCTAACATTAGGATCTTTCGTTTTAAATGACATGAAATAAATTATTTATTATACATTTTTATAAATGAATCAAATATAATAATAATCGTTGTAAATGGAATTTGTTAAAAATGATTGAATAGATAAAAAATATTCTTTAACTGATTACAAATAAATTTAAGTATTTTATAATTTTTAAAGTGTATTTCCATAACATCTTTGAAACACTTTAAAAATAGTAAATATGTATTTCCATAGTTGAGATCAGAAAATATATTTTTGAAAAACGTATAAAAATTTGAACTCAGCGGGATTCAAACCCGCGCCTCTTGGATACCGTTGAAGCATTCTGACCGCTAAGATACGTACTACCAGCTGCGTCGAAATTCTTATACGTCTTGTTACAACTTATATATGTTGTTAGCATCTCTGTAGAGAGATTTTTACAAATTTCTACTATTTAAAGATTATTAAGAAATAATCGTTTAACAAGAGAGATTTCTATTTTATTTTAATATTTACTATTTTTAAAGTGTTACTCCACACTTAGGATTAGAAAACATTTAAGAAAAAACCTATAAAAATTTGAACGCAGCGGGATTAGAACCCGCGCCTCTTGGATACCTAATTACGTTTTTCAAAAATATTTTCTAATCCTAAGTGGAATAACACTTTAAAAATAGTAAATACTAACATTTCTTAGTTGGATTTCATACGATAGCTAATACAAAAGTGAACCGTTTTTCAGAACTAAACTCTCTTTATACAAAGAATCAATTTTACAATTGTTATAATTATCATATCCGGTATAGCAAATAATTGAAATTACTTTATAGAAGATAGTTAACTATATTTAATTATTATAATAATTTCAATATTTTCTAGAGGCCGGTCGTGGCGCAGTGGGACAGCGTCTGAGTGTAAAAGCGATCGGTTATGGGTTTGATTCCCATATTTAAACTATTTTCACTTTCACGCTCTGGTTAGACAAAGTGTGGCGTTAAGTTCCGCCACTCGACACGCAATTTCTAGAATTCGATAGTCATGACACTAGGTACTTTTTGACTATCCTGCTATGCGGGATAGAAGCGTGAAGATAAAAGAAAAAGAAGGAAATTAATAACTAATAATCCACAGAGAACACACATATAACAACTTTGTGATCGCAAATTACCGTATTGAAAGATACATTTTCAAAAATACTTAATGTCAATGTTTTGGTAAATGCCGTTGAGGATCATTAGAAGAAGAGGGTTCTTATATAAGTCAATGTTAACAATAAAGAACATCGAGATCCTGCATGTTTAGTAGTGGAACATAACGCCGCACTTTCAAGAAATGAAAATGTTATCATGTATTCATTTATCCGGAGTGGAAATTGATGAGAAACCGATCGTGTTTACAGTCAGACGATGCGCCACTGTGCCACGACCGGCCTCTAATATTTTAAGACGTCTAAAATTATTTTTCCTTGTAAAAACTATGTAATTTTGATATTTACTATTTTAATAGTGTTATTCCTCACTGAGGATTAGAAAATATTTTTGAAAGAACGCATAACAATTTGAACGCAGCGGGACTTGAACACGCGCCTCTTTGGACGTTGAACGGTATTCAAGAGGCGCGGGTTCAAATCCCGTTGCGTTCAAATTTTTATACGTTCTTTCAACTTTTAAAAGCTCCATGCATTCAAAGCCTTACATCTCAGAATCCTTCATATTAAAATAACAAGACAAAAATGAAATGTATTACGTAAGCTGAATGCCAGCCGCCGCTTGTGAAATATTACATTTGTCCAATGATTTATTTACTACTGTACGAGTATACGGCGACACTTTTTTTTGTTACGGTGTTTTTTAATGGAAATTAGCTTTTTGAGTCCCTTGTGGTGCAGTTGTGCTAAATGGTGATAGTTTTGGATTTGAATCTTAATGCTTTATTAGAAAAAATGTATTAAAACGTTCCATTACATTACTATTAAAAACAAAATTTATATAGTATTCTTTTACCAGAGCCTTACTCTTCTTATCCTATTCTGTCTTCTTCTCGAAAGATGCATGAAATAAGATGCGATGTTTCTGAGTGCGCCAAGTTCAAGTATTATATTTATTTTTTTGGTCTAGGATTTTTATAGCTAATAGCTAATAATCAAAACCGAAAATAATTAGTGTCTGAAGTAAACCAATAATGGCAATAACCCACTTTTCTTTTCATTAGAACGGTTGGCACGTTTTATCAATTATTTTCCATTTTGCAGCTTCAAGTTTTATTTCGAAAACCTTAATATCGACACAATTCAATGTTCTTGCCTTACCAGAGGGAGGAAAAACTAAAAAAATATATAACCAAATTTCTCGAATAGAATTGAAGGTACGACCATCGCGTTTACAATTACGTTAGATACTGTAACACTATGCCAAAAGGATAAGACAAACTGAGGCTTGTATTTCATCAGTCAATACGAAATATCTAGAATTCGGGTAAAAAACAGGCTGATCGTGGTGCAGTGTGACAGCGTCTCACTGTAAACGCGTTATATTTCAATTATTTTTATATCCTCGCTCTGGTAGGACAAAACGCCGCGTTGAGTTCCGCTACTCACCGCGCAATATCTGGAGTTTGGCGGAAAGCGGAGTACGGAGTGTCTTGACACTGGGTATTTTCTGTTTACAGTGTTATGTTTAAAAGCTGGAACGGTGTAGTGTATTCACACTAGAACTTCTCAGTGTCTACTGTGCTATATGGGAAAGGTATGGAATTGAGAAAAAATTGACATAAATAAGCAAAAACAAATTATGTGAAATTCTATACAAGCGTTGTATGGTAATACGATCAAATTATACGGCCACATCCTCTCAAACACTTAAGACGATGAAAACGTCAACATTTTTATTCACTTTCTCATATAACAAGCAAGCAAATATGCCTCAAGGATTAGCGTTCTTAAGTTTATATATAAGGCGTATTTTTTGGGGACATTGTGGGTTTCGTATAGGGCTGTCAATGTTAATGTTTGAACAACATTTAAAAAATATTTAGAGCTTTGATTTTAGCTATTTTTACACATTTATTTTGATCATCGAGAACATGACGTCTCTCAAAAGACAGATCTGCTCAGTTCGCTATGACCACAGAATTCTATAGTGTTCGAAACCTCGAGTTTCCAAAAACGTGTTTTCAAATACCAAAATATACCAATTAAAAATTATTATTTATTCTTTTTGTTTAATTATTACATTTTCCAGGGTAAATACACTTGTTAGGAAAAAAAAACAGTTATACTTACCATAGTCTGTTGTTACTATTATATTTTTTCTGTGGTCTGGTTTAATAAAATGGAACGTTATGTTTTTAAACTAAGTTCTTTCAATCTACTTTCTTACGTGCGTTAAACGTGGAAAATAAAAATTATATCGTTAGGTTCACTCTTTATTCCGCAAAGTAGGGTAGCTGTAAAGGAGAAGAACCCATCCAAAATCGATATATTTGCATATCGAGTGACAGAGCTCAACGTCACGCGCTGTTCTACCAGAGCAGAGAGAAATAACCATTATTCCGAGTGAGAACCGGTCAACTAATTGCGTTTACAGTCAGACGCTATCGCACTAAGCCACAAAGGCTTCTTTTTAAAGATATTAAAATCAGATAATAAAGATCCCTAAACAAATAAATATATATATATGTAAAGATAATAATTCATATATTCCACCAGAAGACAACCCTATTCCCATCCTCTTATATTTGGGATCCTTGTCTTACAGCACTTGAGGCACGTTAAGGGCCATGTAAGTGCCGAAGTCCTCTAACGACCTCGACACTTGGATGTCTCCCTCTTTAGGGTACGCTTATATAATGGTTTGAATTTTTTTTTACATGTATATATAATTTTTGTATGAATAATTGCAAAATTATCAATTTCGTATAAGAGATATTTAATAAGACTAGATGTTATTAGATCTTTGATTTTCACAATTTTTATAAATTTTAAATGAAATTATTTTAAACGGATTAATTGCGTATATTTTAGTATTCGAAAGAAAATGGACATCTGACGTTTCGAACACTTTTACAGTAGTCCGTGGTCACAGGTAGACTGAGGTGGCATTTATCTATTGGGAACATGACAACGTTCCGAAGATGCGTATTTTGAAGAATTTCGAAGATACGCGTCGTGTTTTCGTGCATTTTATGAATTTCTCATCATTTTCTATACAAACTATAACCGTGCCAAATCTAGGGGGACTAACCTCCTTCATTCACTTAATTTTGTATAATAAGGAATACAAAGTTTCTGCTTCACGTATCTATGTATCAAATCTGGAAGTCATCCGTATAATCACTAAAATCTCACGGTGCTCGATCGCCACTATCCCGGCTACGGGAACACCAATGTTCCTTGAACCTGGCGGCGGCAACCTGCAAAGCATGTCGTGGAGCCAAGGATCGTGGGCACTCTCGAATGCCTGCTCAGAGAAGCGCGTGAGGGTCAATCGATCGCTTTGTCTTCTGGCACACGTGACCAAAGCGATCAGCTTCCCCAAGCTGACGGCCTTCAACAATATACTCCCTATACAAGTGTTCTGACCGCTAACCCATGCGTTCCACTACCAGCTGCGTTGAAATTCATATACGTTTATCACAACTTACAAATTTATGTTGTTAGTATCTCTGTAGATATTACAAATTTTTATTACCCAAAGATTATTAAAAAATGATCGTTTGGCAAGAGAGAATGTTATTTATTTTAAAAGTGAAATCTATTGTTAAAATTTTGGGTTCGATCCCCACTCGGGGGAATGATTATATTTAAATTATTTTCACTTCCTCGCTCTGGTAAAGACAAAGTGCGGCCACGCCACGCCACGTCTCAAATTCCATGGAATAGGAAGTACGGAGTGTTTTGTTACTAGGTATTTTCTGTCTACCCTGCAATGCGGGATACAAGCATGAAGCTAAAAATAAATTGTTATCATTATTATCATCAAGACATTTGTGGTTTATATATTTTAGAATAACCCAGATAATATAGGTATCAAATTAAAGGGGTTGAAGAGTAAAATAGAGTACACCTTTAAAAAAATCAAAATGGCCCGAAGTTTGTTTTTATAAATATATTATAGGTATTTTACGCCTTTTCATATCTGTGTCACGTATTAACATGTATTAAACGTGATAAAATTCCGAAGGCCTATACAAAAGTTTTAGAGTATGAAATTAGGAGTATTAAAATGAATATGGAAAATACGTATAGAGTCCAAATATTTTCTATAATAATTATTGAGGTTGGGGCATGGGGCAGTGAAACAGCGTCGGATTGTAAACGCGATCGGTTGTGGGTTCAATCCCACTTGGGGCAATGATTATATTTATAGCATTTTTGAATAACGTATGAAATTTGAACGCAGGGGGATTTCAACCTGCTATATTTAAATTATTTGTATTACCTCGCTTTGGTTAGACGAAATGCGGCGTTGAGTTCCGTCACTAATTACGCAATTTCAGCTTCACGCTTTTATCTCGCATAGCAGGATAAACAGGAAATATCTAGTGTTAAAACACTTCGTACTCCTCATTCTGCCGAATTAGTGATACTGAGTGGCGGAGCTTAACGCCTCTCTTATCTCATCTGAGCGAGGAAATGAAAATGCTTTAAATATAATCATTCCCTCGAGTGGGAATTGAACCCACAACCGTTCGTATTTACAGTCAAATGCTGTCCCATTGCACCACAACCTTCCTGACATGCACTTGTCAAAATCACCATACACGTTGCCAACGCAACGCATATTTTACGCGTTATAAGAATTTCTTTTTTAATGTTCAATATAAGTATTTATAATAAATATTTGAAAACGATCTAGTAACGCGTGTAGGAAACGTATACGCTCATATTACTGTATAGTTTATGCTATTTGACTGCCAGCAACGTCTTGGAGTGTTTTTGGCAACCACTCTGATAGTTCTGCTTGTATATGATATGTACGACGATAATGTTTAGTATCTCACCTTGCTTAAAAAGACTTTTTATAAATAACCTAGTAAGTAAATAGTGGTTGGGTAAGAAGGTTCTAATCCATTCTGGCAGGTCCAGACCGGATTTCATTTCCCAGCGACCAAAAAAATTCAAGCCCATCACGGTTTTGCGTGTGTTTGAAAAAAGCTATTATTTGTCTTATATTGTATTTTTTTTTACCTTCACGCTTTTATCCCGCATAGCAGGGTAGACAGAAAGTACCTGATGTCAAGACACTCCGTGATTCGCTTTCCACTGAATTCTATACATTGTATGTTGAGTGGTGAAACTCAACGCCGCACTGTCTTTTACCAGAGTGAGGAAGTGAAAATAAATTGAATAATCACTTCCCCGAGTGTGGATCGGACCCACAACTGATCGCAGTTATAGTCAGACGCTGTCCCACTGCGCCACGACCGTCCTCAATGTATATATTGTATATTTTATATTGTTAATTTAATAAAAACAGTGTTTTGACTTCATATAAAATAGTATTTTATGCTAATATTACATTAAACTTCATTCTTATTTAAAACGAGCCATTCGAAAACTAGACATTGGCAGTTGAGGTTCCTCCACTAGTAAATTGGGTAAACAAGCAATGTTCGAGCTATTTATATTTTAAAATATAATTATGATTTATACATCAATACGATGAAGTTAACAATTACTACATACGTATAAAGAAAATTATATGCCTTGTGTTTTGTACATGCATGCTGCCACCTCAGTCTACCTGTGACCACGGACTACTGTAAAGTGTTCGGAACGTCAGGTTTCCAAAAAAATATTTTTGAATACCAAAATATACGCGATTAATCCATTTAAAATAGTTTCATTTAAAATGTAGAAAAATCGTGAAAATCATTAATCTTATTTTTTTTCGTATAGCTGATTTGCGTATACAGACAGCAGTCAGTCACATTCTCAACATATGTATGCATTTACTTACCTTTATAATTATATAATTTAATTATATAATTTAATTATATAATTTAATTATATTAATTAATAAAGGTATCATGTGAATGTGTTTGAATGTAAAAACAGTAATTATATGTTCTATATCTAATTGGGGAAAATTATGTTTTATAACCCAGATTCACTAACTCGATATGTAACGCTGAGTGGAACTCTAAGCGTCTCCCTGACCTTGTTAAACAGGAAAAAGCTTAAAAATGTTCAATAAAATTGAGGCCGGTCGTGGCGCAGTGTGACAGCGTCTGACTGTAGACGCGAACGGTTGTGGGTTCGATCCCCATTTGGGGGAGTGATTCAAATTATTATATTTAAATTATTTTCACTTCCTCGCTCTGGTAAAGACAAAGATCGGCGTTGAGTTCCACCACTCAACACGCAATGTCTTGAATTCGGTGGAAAGCGAAGTACGAAGTGTCTTGCTACTAGGTACTTTATGTCTACCCTACTATGCAGGATGAAAAGCGTGAAGCTAAAAAAAAATGTTAAAAAAAAATACATATAAAAGAGTATTTTTGTAACTAAATTCAATGTAAAGTCGTAAATACCTCAGGCAACGAAATAATTTTTTATGACACGGCCGGCCAAAAACCGTGTAGGTTTAAAAAAATGCTTGACCCACTTTTCACGAACACCGAATCTTCGTTCCGAGGGCTCTTGGTGTTTGTACTACTTTATGTCAGTCAAAATCGCACAAGTTCACATTTTAGTTTATTTTTTTTTATTTTTTGCTTATTTTGTATAGACTATGACTTTAGTAAGTAAGTATATAGTAACTAGATATATACGTATTACATTTTAAAAGAGCAACTTTTCAGTTTTTCTGTCAATCTTCTTAGCAGAGCTGGTGGTGACTTCCAGTGAACTGATAATACTGACATTTTTTTTTATTAATTGGTGGTTAGATTGTAATTATGTGTTTATATTATTATAGGTGAAGGTCGCTCTATAGTAATTGGACCTCTTTCTAATATGCCATCAACCCAAGCGTAACCTTACTCTTTTTTTACCGTACATACAATCTACTTTGTGTAATAAAATCTTTGATTTTGCGCGATTTTTACACATTTTAAATGAAATTATTTTAACTGGATTAATCGCGTATATTTTGGTATTCGAAAATACATTTTTGGACACCTGACATTTCGAACACTTTACAGTAGTCTATGGTAACAGGTAGATTAAGTCTTCCTGTGACCACGGACTACTGTAAAGTGGTTAAAGTAGTTTTATTTAAAATCTCCTGTGTGTTCTCCATACAACGTGACATTGGCGAAGTGAATTGTGCTTTACTGGCTGGCGGATCGCCATATATAAAGAACTAAACAGATCAGGCACCTTTTTTAAATAACTAAGCAGGTAAAGATAACCTAGTACCTACTGGGATACACCATAACGTAAAGTTATTTACGTAAAGTGATTTTCTCTTGTGGGAATGCAACCCGTGTTTACTGTTTCTTCAATTAGACAATTCTCTGTGCGACACGCAAGCGTTATATATGTAAATGGTAGAATGGCGTTAAGTTCCACAACTCAACACGTAATGTCTTGAATTCGGTGGGAAGCGAAGCGCGGAGTGTCTAAACACTAAGTATTTTCTGTCTACCCTGCTATGCAAGATAAATGCGTGAAGCTGGAATAAATATGATAAGATATAAGAGGTTTAGACGTTGTTGTTTGATTTTTTTTTATTTTAATGTGATTCAAATATTAATAATATTGGTAAAACAAAACGCGGCGTTGACTTCACCACTTAATACATAATGTGTTTCAATTTTAGACAGTCTACGGAGGGTCCATGCGTAGCTAACTTACCAGTGGAGTGATAAATGTCAGGATAAAGCGTTAATATATACGATAGTTGTAAAATGTTTTAATATATTTTTATTGATATTTTTTAACTTCACGCTTTTATCCCGTATACAGACAGAAATTATATAGTGTCTAGACATTCCGTACTCCGCTTTCCGCCGAATTTGAGTCATTGCGTGTTGAGTGCCGGAACTGAATGCCGCAATAAAATCTTTACTATGAGTGGGGGGGGTTTATTATATTCAAATATATTTCGATTCTCATACACGTGAGGCTAAAGTGGCGCATTGACTGATATTGACTAATTATTGTGAATTCAATTTCCATCCAGGAAAAATAGTTTATAAAATTATTTCTATTTTACCAATCTAGTAAAACAGCACGCAGCGTTTAGCACTGTCATTCAAAGACTCAAGCTAAAGAGCGAGTGAGTTGAAAGAGGAGAACAGAGTTGATTGGAACTAATTATTTTTCTGTTTTTTTTTTTATTTTCACAGATCTCTAATACTTTACACGCTTTCCGTTAACAGTCGGATAATAAATATATCTTTCTATGTACTTACATAGGTAACATTTTCAGCCGCGTCACAAAATAAAGCCAGGTGATCAAATACAGAACACTTCTATAAACAAGAGGGTGCGTTTAAATTGAAGATTCTTGTATACCAACACTGCGTTGCAATGGATATGACATTTTATATATATATATATATATATATATATATATATATATATATATATATAAATGTTATTTTCTAATTTAATACTTAACTATAATAATATAAGAGATATAAGACTAATATATACTAAGACAACATTATAATATAGATTATTAATAGGAAAATTATAAAAAAGCTTTTTTTTTATCTGTGTTCGATCGTATTGGCGGGAAATGTAAACAATTGTGTAATTTAAAAACATAACTCAAGGTAAATATATATATATATATATATATATATATATATATATATATATATATATATATATATATATAAATTTATATCAAAATATGAAATAATATAGTAAATTTAAAACATAATGTAGTACAATAAGTTTAATTAAAACGCGATCGGTTATGGGTTCGATTTCCACTCAGGGTAGAGATTATATTTAAATTATTTTCACTTCTTCGCTCTTGTAAGACTAAATGCGGCGTTGAGATCCGCCAATCAACACGCAATGTCTCGAACTCAGCGGAAAGAGAAATACGGATATTGCGCGATAAAAGCGTGAAGCTAAAAAAATATGTACATTCTATTAAAAAAATATATATACAGTCTATTCTGTCTATTTAAAAAACTCAAGTGCCATACAATTAGTCTTCCAGTTACATGAAATATGGATAATGCCTGGAATCATGATCGATGGGTCAACCTATCGATTGACGTCTGAGAATTGTTAGGAACGATTTATCGTGACATAATATGATTGACACCAGTCCACGATAGCCTGGCATTAGTCCAATGTTGATATATGTATGTATATATGTTCGAATGTTCAAGTACACTATCACGATGTAGCTGATGAGTGGTAAGGGCTTATTCATATTTATCTTACTTTAACCAACAATAATGAACGGGAAAAAAGTTTTTTTAGTATAGAAAAAGGAGGCAAACGAGCAGAAGGGCCACCTGATGGTGAGTGGTCACCTTCGTCCATGAACAGCTGGTCTTGGGATGGAAGTGACAGGAGATGAGGAAAAGGATGGGTGGGTAAATGGAAATCTGCCTGACATGACATTGAACGAAAAATATCTTCAGACATATGGCGGAGCGTTTCAGGTTAGAATTTTATCTATTTAAACGTTTTCTTTCAGTTGTAAATGAAAAATAAATTTATTACATTTAATCTCTTTTCTTTCCCATATGTGTTTTTAGCCGAATATACTGCAAAAGACATTGGTATATTGATTGCGGTGCTAGCGTTTACTTATCGGCTAACTCAAATTGGATGATGAGCGGACTTCAAACAAGAAATAATAGTAGCAAATCAAGAAACTGTACCAGTTATGCTGGCGATGTTGAGATAATAACCTTAGTGAAGGGCAATGAGTATGATATAAACATAGAATATGTGGTTCGTGTGCCAAATAAAGCAAATTATAATAATATTCCTAGAAGTTTATATCTTAATATTATATAAGAAATTTTTTGTTTATATAAATTACACAAATAATAAGTCAACAAACTCACAAGTTTTTAATTCCCTTTTCACATATTTTACTCATATATAATTAATATTAAATTATATTACAAAATTTTATGAATTATATAAAATACCGCCTCCATTACACGAACACCTAACACGTGTACGTGTTTATAAGTTTAGGGAGATGCAAATAAACTACGTCGCATCTGCAAATCGTCGACGCGAGGCGTATACAGTAGTCGTACCTACAGTACTAGCGTACAGCAAGCAATATATCCTAGATAACGAATGTGTTTTAATGAAACATGAGCCTTCTGCATTTGATATTGCGTGAAATGTTTGAAGACTTGTATGTAAACGAAGACTGAGTGGTGGAATATGTATGTTCTAACTAAAATGTGGAGTGAAATATGTGACATTTCCTTTTAAAAGAGTTTTTTTCTTTATGTAATTTGATTATTAGGCGTATTATTAAAATAATATTTTTTTTATTTTAAGGTTCACGCCTTTTTCTCGTTTCCTCAATAGAGTAGTCAGGGAGAATTTAGTGTGAAAACACTTCGTTCATCGCTATCTTGTAATGTGGAGGCATTGGAGACATTGCACATTTAGTGGCGGAGCTCAACGCCGCGCTTTATACGAATATACGAATACGCTATATACGAATAATTTAAATATTAAAATTGCCCCAAATTGGCATCCCCAAATAATTAACTAGCAATCAAATTAAATGCTTCATCAAAAGAAACCATAACTACTGTACCATATAACAAAGCAAGTAATCTTTCAAATTACTCATGATGAACTTTCCCTAACTAAATCACGTAAAAGCTAACGAAAGTAAGTGTTCACGGGAAACGAAATTGTTGCGAAAAAATAAAGTAATCAGTTGTCCATCGGTTTGTTTTATAAAAGTTGGTTTTTGTGTCAGCGAAATTAAAAGTACAACTGTATATATTGAGGTTTTTGTTCGAGACTTTACTACAGTACTCGTATTAAATGGGAATGTTTCAACGTTCTTATATAAAGATGTATAGGAGAAGATCTTGTAATTTCTTATCACCCAATTACCTTGATAAATTAAACACGTGACAATGATCTTGTTTTAGTTTTGCACAGTGTGACAGCGTCTGACTGTAAGCGACTGGTTGTGGGTTCGATCCCTACTCGAGGGAGTGATGATTATAATTATAATTATTTTCACTTCCACGCTATGGTAAGAGACAGCTCGGCGTTGAGATCCACCACTTAATGACTCGAATTCTGTGGTAACCGAAATACGGAGTATCCTGCAGGAATGATACATATGTTGAATAAAAGTGTGAAGCAAAAAATAAAATAAAAAATAACATCTTATTTACTTGCATAGTAAGACTTACTATTCAAAGAATTTGTATTTATTTCGAGAAATAATAATATTTCAAAAATAATTGAATTTCTCAGCTCTGTTAAGACAATGTGTGGTGCTGAGTTCGCCATTCTCCTCGGAATATCACAATTTGGACAGAAAACAGGTAACAGAGTGTCTTGACACTAGATTTAGATAGACTGACCAATCAGTTAAGTAGGGTGACGCATGAAATTCATTTATATGACATAATACATATCGATGACATTGTTATACAAACAAATAAGATCCTCTTTAAGGCGCTTCTCAGAATAGGTGAGAAAGTTACTTTAAAAAAAAAACATATAAAAATTTGAAAGCAGCGGGATTTGAACCCGCGTCCCTTGGAAACCGTCAAATAGGCGCGGGATCGAATCCCGTTGCGTTCAAATTTTTATACGTTGTTTAAAAATATATTTTAATCCTAAGTGTGTAATAACACTTCAAAAATAGTAGAAAATTTGTATTCGCTATAAAAAAGTTATTATAACTAATATGGAAATTAACGATAAACCTTTTGTTGTGTTTTAGTTGTTTGAACGGACGTAAGTTTCGGAGTAGATGCACGAAGTGAAATTTGCATTTTCTTAGCTGTTCAAGCTTGAAATTTGAATCTGACAACGTCTAAAGCTTTATTAAAATTAATTTTAAGCTAGTTTAATTTCCTCTTAAGATATATATATATATATATATATATATATATATATATATATATATATATATATATATTCAAGGCCTGAAGAACGGCTATATAAATAGTTAAACCAAGTATTTTAAAACAACATAATTCACACAGAAATTCTCTTATCCACATAGTTATAAAGTAAGGTTTAACGACAGCGCCTACAGTTTTGTCTGAACATTTCGCGTAACAGCCACAAATGCGATAAACAACGAAACAACTAACATTTTGATTTAATTGACCTTCGTGAGATGTTAGCAGATTCTTTAAGACTACTTCATTGTAATGAAAGAAGCGGGTTTTCAGTTATTTAAGGTTTAAATTAAATTTTATTTTGTTATTATTATTGTCTAAATTATTGACTGTATAGTATGCAGGTTTGTGAACGGTTTTTTTTCAGCTTCCTAATTTTATTCCGTATTGCAGGATAAACATGAAGTACTTAGTGTCAACACACTCCGTACTCCGCTTTCCGCCGAATTCGAGACTTAGCGTGTTGAGTGGTGGAACTCAACGTCGCGCTATACTTTACCTGAGCGCAAAATAAAAATAATTTAATTATCATTTCCCTGAGTGGAGATCGAACCCATAACCAATAACATTATTTTTCTTTCAGTGGTTAAATCAATTGCGTGCATCTAATTAATTTCAACTAAGCAAATATGTATATAATAAAATATAATTATAACAAATGTTATGGGAAATAAACATTTTTTGATAAGTATCAAAATCTCGTAAATAAGTAATTATTTAGAATATTTTTATTACCATACATTTACATATACAATTAAATTATATTTAATATACAATTACATTATATTTTATAATATTTTTTTTATGATACAATATTTTCTCTTCTTTCTTCTTGTTTTTCTTGCTTTCCTTTTCCAAAGCACCCGGATATAAAGATAAACTAAACTTAGAAAACATTTTTGAAAAAACGTATAAAAATTTTTTTGAACGCAGCGGGAAAATTTTTATACGGTTTTTCAAAATTTTTTTCTAATCCTAAGTGTGGAATAACACTTTAAAAATAGTAAATATACAGACTGTACTTACTAGATACATTGCTTGTTGAGTGGCTTTATCCATCAGTGCACTTTGACTGGTAAAGACGAAACAAACATAATTCATATGTAATTGCCTAAAGTGGGAATCGAATCCATAACTATCGAACCTACAGCCATTCGCTATACCAATGCTCCACAATAGACTAAATTCAAGTAATTAACTAGATCAAATCGCTATTATTTCCTACATGTACGACATTCCCTAGAAGTCTTGTAGTATCAAGTTTTCGGCTATAAACTTGTGACACGAGGTTTCATTACAGCTGAGGCTCAAAGTAAATGCCTCCTGCTCTGAGATTGAAAACTAAATAGCCTATTAGTGTATTATAATATAGTACCAGTAGTGTAGTTACTTTAGGATATGGGTTTTATGATATTTTCTAATCCGGTGATGGTATATTTTTCTAAGTTTTATGGTGTTTTAAATGCTTAATAATCTATTTCATGATATGTTGTATTTTGTATTTTTGTTTGTATATTTATAAGGGAAATAGTGTTAAAACACTACGTTTTCACTGCCAATATTAATTGCGAGAGTGTCGTTCTATGAATATTTTCTGTACTTATTAAATTCATTTCAAAAAGATTTGCTTACTTTGAAATTTAGTTTGGATATTAAGATCTGTTTTGAGCAGTTATATCCTCTCAAACGATAAATAGCATTAATTCTTCCATACCATAGTCGTGCCTTCTAACTTTCTATGTAACAGCGGACGGTCTTTTCCCCGAGGTACAGCCAGCAGAAAAATATATTTATTCATGGATACATAGAAGCTGTTATCAGGTAAATTTAAATTAAGACGAAATATTTATTTTTTTAACGTATAAAGCCGTCCATCTCACCTAGCGAATTGCAGTGGACGTTTGGACGTTCAAGATTTATGATACTATTCTCAGACGAGTCTCACTTATTACCGCTTCAGAGGACCTTGGTTACATAAAGATGTCATTGGCTCCGGTACTGTTATGATATTTAGGAATAATTTGTTCAAACAAAAGCAAGTTTTCCCATTAAGTTTAACACGTATTAAGCTTCTTGAGTGAAATTAATCGTTTAATCAGCACAACGAAATTAAAACACCTCAAGGGATTTTATCTTATTTCTCGCATATATTCACCATGGTTGGGTATCTTTTCAAGGACTTTGGGTTTTAGGTTTGGGTTTTTTGAGTAGATTTTGTTTCCAAATCTATGTTTATAATTAAGTGTTTTTTTAAAGTCGTTTCTAAAGTCACCCTGGTGTACGATATCAGATAAAGGACGGGGGCAACGTGAAATATTTCACGCATAGACTGAGAAATCGTTTTAACGAGCATGCATCTACGATTATAGTGTTAGAAATAAGATGGATAAGTTCTTTAGTTACAAACAATATGAGTATAAAATATCATCGTGGCGCAGTCGGACAGTGTTTGCCGGTAAACGGGATTAGTTGGGGATTCGTTTCCCTGTTGTGAATTTTCTTTATCTTTTAATTGTAATTATATATTTAATGTAAATAGATACGTTTTTTTGCTCTGGTAAGAGTGAGTTTGACGACTCAAGGCGCAATGTCTGAAAAAGGGACAAGACAATGTTTCTTGACACTTGACACGCATTTTTTAAAGTATAAAATATAAAATAAATAATTTGTAACAAACGAATAAGAATTTCGATGCCGCTGGTAGTAGAAGAACTAGCTTAGCAGTCAGATGGTTTCCAAGAGGCGCAGGTTCGAATCCTGCTAGCGTTCAAAATTTTCATACGTTTTTTCAAAAATGTTTTCTAATCCTAAGTATGGAATAACACTTTAAAAATAGTAAATATTAGTTTAAAATACGAACAAAGTATATAAATTAAAAAAGGAATCGATACCTCCTCCATTTATTCCAGACACAAAACTGTCAATGGAGAATAAATTGGACCGACTTGAAATTGTAAAATTTTTCAGTATGAAATTGCCACCAATTCTACTGAGCTCCGATGACAATGTTCGAAAAGCAATATTTTAGACACGTCAGGATTAGAAAACTTGATCGCTGTTTCAAACGAATACTGTTAAAAACTTATATGCGTTACGTTATACCAGTTTCCGACTGACCGGTGCGGTGCAGATTTTGGGAATTCTTTTGTTTTTTGTCAAGCGCAAACAGTTGAATTGACGAGTTTTCAGTTCTTTTTATTGCTTTGGTTTAAATAAAGTTTATCTGGGCATGTATAAAAGATGGGAGATTGTAATTGCTTTTTTGGTTTTACGCATTTTACCTGCTTAGAGCAGGGTGGGTATACCAGAAGTATCATCTGTTAAGACTTCGTACTCCCTTTTTCCCCTGAATTTGAGGCATTGCCTGTTTAGCGGCAGAATTAAACGCTGCACTTTGTCTTACCGAGCGAGGAATGGATACAATTTATGTAATTACTCCTCTGAGTGGGAATCGAACTCACAAACGATCGCGTTTTAAGTCAGACGCTGTCCCACTGCGCTACGACCGGCCAGAGTACATACAGTTTATTAATATTTATGTATAGTTTACATTTTTGTATTAAATAGTTGTTCCATTGACGCGTTAACAACGCTTTGGGTTAGCAACGGGTATGTCAAACATAATTTGAAAGAATCTGATAATTTTATCATATTAATTTAATCCTTTGTTTATTGATACTAATTCTCTGTAATAAATTTTAACTGTGCCAAATTTCATACTCCACCGTCTGCGTATTTTTTGTAATAAGATGTACGAAGATTTTGGTTTTATGTGTTACTAACATTAGTAAAATCCAGCTACTTCAAAACATTGTCAAACTTCAGAGCCGGAGCTAGAGGTCGATTATGGCACAGTGGGACAGCGTCGGACTGTAACGCGATCGGTTGTGGGTTCGGACCTCACTCGGGGGAGTGATTATATTTTAATTATTTTCACCTCCTCGGTCTGGTAAAACAAAGCGGTGTTGAGTTCCACCACTCAACACCCAATGTCTCGAATTCATTGGAAAGTGAAGTACAGAGTGTCTTGACACTAGGTATTTTCTGTCTACCATGCTACGCGGGACAAAAACATGAAGCTAAAAAAAACGTGATACTCTTTCGGCATTTCCATATAATAATAATTTAATAGCTAAATAAAATTTGACGTTGCAAAAAACAGCATTAAAAATTTTCCGTTTCAGGCGAAAAGTGTCTTTCTCTGCATCTCTTAGTTAGGAAATAAATCCATTATTCTCTATACGTCTAAAAATTTTCCACGACCATTTTCACAGGAATTCCGTATATAATTAAACATACATATATCTATCTGTTTATATATTAATTTGCATATTTACTTTGGTTGTATCGTGGTTAACATTTTATTACTTCAAATAAATTGTCATTGAACGTAAAGCTCGTTGCAACAGGACATTACGGACACAGGTGTACAATTGTTTTCAGCCAATGAAATGCATTTAATTGCATAGTTCACGTAATATGGGTGTATAAATAGTTGGTAATATACAATACATTGTCGGACTTATGTCTATAAGCTTTACGCTTTTTCTCCCTTAGCAGGGTAGTTAGAGAAACTATACTACCAGTTACTTAGCAGGGATAACCAGTCGGAGATAACCTAGTGTCAAAACACTCTGTTAATTACTTAATGCCCGAAATCTAGCTTGCGCGTTGAGGCGTGCTCGCGGCGCTTTGCCTCTTCAAAGCGGAGAAATAGAATTTATTTTTAAATATAATCTATCCCCCAAATTGGATTTAAACCCAAAATCGTGTTTACAATAAGACATTTGTATTGTGCCGCGAGGATCTGAAATTTAATATAATATAGTTAAACTTTATGTGGTAGAAAAAGTGCAAAAAGCAGATATATTTTATAGCAACAAGAACAGATTTTTTAGCTTCACGCATTTTATCCCGCATAGCAGGGTAGACAGAAGGTAAGTGTATCAAAACACTCCGTACTTCGCTGTCCACCGAATTCGGGACATTGCGTGTTAAGAGTGGTGGAACTCAACGCCGCATTTTGTCTTACCAGAGCGAGGAAGTGAAACCCACAACCGGTCACGTTTAAAGTCAGACGCTGTCCCACTGCGCCACGACCGGTCTATTACAAATATATTAAATTAATGAAATGCATACTACATACACAACTATATATCTCACATACACTTTTGTATAAATTGACAAACACGTTGCTAGGCAACCCAATAACATACGCAGTATAAAAATGTAATCCTAGAACACTAATTTGAACATAGAAATTGTTAAAAATTGTACGGAACACTTGATATATAAATGAAACTCACCCTTGTATAATTTTATTAAAGGCTATTTATTAGCCAATGTTGAGAAAAACATGTTAATTCCAGTAAAGTGGAAATCCCTTAAGACGATTTACCGAATTTGAACCCGTGTAAAATGTTTTCACTATAATTATTTTAGGAGAGCCATTAAAATTGCGTTTTTAAATATTTTAAATTAATATAATTTTCTTATTTATGACCTGAATAGTGAATACTGAATAGTGAGACTAGCGCAAACAAATGTGTATATAACAGATAAAATATTAAAAGTCATTGTTTTGGATTTCTTCACATTATTATATCTCCCAATAACAGTTTTTCTCATATATGTTTAAGGAACAGTATTCAATTTTTATTATTTGTATATATAACACAAGACTTTTAATCTTTATTGCACAAAAAATATACAAATATGAAATGAATAGAAAATATATACATTTTACTATTTTTAAAGTGTTATTCCAAACTTGGGATTACAAAACATTTTTAAAAAACGTATAAAAATTTGAACGCTCTCGGGATTCAAACTTGGATGATTTCCCACAGGTGTGGGTTCGAATCCCTTTGCCCGTTCATATATACATACTAAACATATGTGTGTATATTTTATTCCAAAGTAGTTGTGAACACGACGTTCTAGTGGTATTTAAAAAAATCTAGATCTTTATTTTATAATTATAAAATTAAAGTAGCCTAGTTACTCCTTATCCCATCTGCTATTTGACATTAAGTGTCGTAAAAATCGATCCAGCCATTTCACAGGTTATTGGCAACAAATAGACAAGCAGACCTACAAAAATAGCAAAAACGTTATTTTGGTATACATACTGTATATACATACATATACTTATTTATTTATTTTTTTAGTTTCACGCTTTTATCCCGCATAGCAGGGTAGACAGAAAGTACCTAGTAACTCTCCGTACTTCGCTTTTCACCGAATTCAAGACAATGCACTTTGTTTTTTACCAGAGGGATATAGTGAAAATAATTTGAATATAATCACTCCCTGAGTGGAGATCGAACCTACAACCGATCGCGTTTACAGTCAGACGCTGTACCACTGCGCCACGACCGGCCTCTGTACTTATTTGTACATATTTAATTTCTATATTTATTTGTACATATTTAATTTCGAATTCAAGGCCGATTGAAAATAATCAAGATTAGTTAATGGCCCGACATAAGCTTTAATTATCCACCATATGCCGCCTCGAGCACCTCACCTGCTTAAGTGGCCTGATACATCTTAGAGTAATCTGATACAGCGTCTAAGAAAATAACCCTCGTATACTTTGGTACAACATGTAAACAAAATATTTAATTTGTGTATATATGTTATGTTCTTTCTTAATTTATTTTTAATTGGAGTTAATAAAATTTTCGCCGTTTAGAACATTAGATGTGCTTTTTGTTGTGGGTTTGAAGCTCGTTCGTTGGATTTTTCTGCTAAATATCTCATATTCCGCGTAAACAAAACGTTGCCTAAGCAACGTGTATGGCAGACATACCGTAGTGTGTGTTACGTTTATTTTATTAGTTCTAGGTATTTTTGATCATTAATAAGAAAATGAGGCCGGTCGTGACGGAGTGCGACAGCGTCTGACTGTAAAGGAGATCGGTTGTGGGTTCGATCCCCACTCGGGAAAAGTTATTGTATATAAATTATTTTCTGTCAATTTCTCACTCCGGTTAGACTATATGCGGCGTTGAGTGTCACTATTCAACAAGTAATGTCTCAAATTCAGTGGAAAGTGTGTCAAGACACTCTGTAAGTACAACTAGGTATTTTCTGTCTACTCTGCTATGCAGAATAAAAAGAGTGATGTTAAAAAAAATGAGAAACAACCTTTTATTATAGAAGCTATAACTGTGCCAAATTTCATAGTCCTTCGTCCCCGTAAATTTGCTAAAAAGGGATACAAAAATACTTGTGGCTAGACACTACATTAGACACTTGATTAACACACACCAAATAGTTTCTTAGAAAAAACAGGTAAAATAAAATAACCCTTAAATTTCTTTCATACTTCAGTACAAGTGCCTCTCACGATTGCGAAAGGTACAATTTTCATCACTAACCTCTAAGCACTTTTAGGGGGAGTGAAATAATAAATTGTACTACAGTACTTAATAACACAATGTTGACGTGTAAAATAAGCGTTGCCTAGCAACATGTAGTCGCTATACATATGAAAAAATATGTTAGTGTGGGTAATATATGAAAAAAAAATTATGCGTTTTTTTGAAAAATATTTTCTAATTCTAAGTGTGCAATACCACTTTAATAGTAGTAAATAGTATTTGGATTATTATTGCAAGGTGTTTCTTATCTATTATCGTATAACATAATTTTAGCTAACTATCTTAGTTTATCTTTGCAAATCCGTTCACCCCTTCTTATAGTTTAAAATATTTAGTGTATATATAGTGTATTATTATAATATAAAGATTGTTACGTTGAGTTCGCCACTTAACGCTCAATGTCTTGATTTTAAGGAAAGCAGTCAACGGAGTGTCTTGACACTAGGTTATCTCTGTTTATCCCGCTATGTGGGATAAAGCCTGAAGCTCTTTTTTATCTATTTTTTATTTACGTTTGTACTAACAATTTGTTCGCATTGTTTTCTCCATAATCAATGGCTTTTTAAATGAAACTGTTTTAAACGGATTAATCGCCTATATTTTGGTATTTGGAAATACAATAACATAAATATAAGTAAAACGTCGAGTTTACAAAAATGTATTATCGAATACCAAAATATACGTAATTATTTTTTTTAGCTTCACGCTTTTATCCCGCATACCAGGGTAGACAGAAAGTATCTAGTGTCAACACACTCCGTACTTAGCTCTCCACCGAATTCGAGACATTGAGTGTTGAGTAGTGGAACTCTTTGTCTTTACCAGAGCGAGGAAGTGAAAATAATTCAAATATAATCACTCCCCCAAGTGGGGATCGAACCCACAACCGATTGCGTTTACAGTCAGACGCTGTTACAATGCGTATTAAATTCATTTAAAGTAATTTTATTTAAAATGTGCAAAAATTGCTAAACTCAAAGATCTTAATAACCAATGGCTGTCCTTAAAAGAATAGCAATCGATTAGTCAAAATATGACGTTCAAATAAATTAGCAATGAAAAATCACGAATATAAATTGTGTTTTGACCATAAAAAATGGGATCTTAAAGGCAGTAAAGCTCAAGTTTTGTTCCTATACGTTGATTAATAGCTAGGGCCCTTTATAGGGAGCTTTCCAACAAAATTCCTTTAAGTTACGAAAATATATATTTTATTTACTCTTTACACTCAGTTCTAGAGCGGTCGTGTTGGAGTGGGGCAGCGCCTGACTGTAAACGTGATAGGTTGTGAGTTCGATCCCCAATCGGGGGAGTGATTATATTTAAATTATTTTCACTTTCTCGCTCTGGTCAAAAAAGTGCGGCGTTGAGTTCCAATATTCAACACACATTCACACGCAATGTCTCGAATTCAATGGAAAGCGAAGTGCGAACGACGGCTCTCTGTCTACCTTGCTATGCAGGATAAAACGATTTTCGAATTCGTACGAAAATTGACAAACACGTTTATATAAAGTATCATACACTTTGCTAAGGCAACGCTTTATCAACGCATCAACGTCACATCAAGTTACTCTAAATTCGTAACTCTATTAAGATAAAGTGCGGCGTTCAATTCCGCTACTTAAAATATAAGCTCTCGATTGTGTTAATATATATTTTGTTAATACAAGTTCCTTAATAAAGTATTGCTTGTTTCATTCAATTTATTTGTAGTATTTTTGTTTTGGATCGCGTCGTGTTTTAACTATATATTTATCTTATATAGGCATCTTTACCTATACTTTTTTACCACACTACTGCACCAATAGGAGAGCTATGGTTTTATCAGTCTATATATGTATGTATGTTTGTTATTTTGTGGATTTTATAGTATGTATTAAATAGAATATAATTTATAATGGCACATACCCGTCCGTGTCTGTGCCAATGACATAAATAATATCATGGTTAGATCTTTGATTTTCGAGATTTTTATACATTTTAAATGAAATTATTTTAACCGGATTAATTGCGTATATTTTGGTATACAGGTAGACTGTCAGTCTACCTGTGACCACGGACTACTGTAAAGTGTTCGAAACGTCAGGTGTCCAAAATGTATTTTCGAATACCAAAATATACGCGATTAATCCGGTTAAAATAGTTTCATTTAAAATATCATGGTTTGTGTTACATTTTATTAATTTAATAGGTACATTTTGAATAAATTATTTTTAAAAAATATTAGCAATTTGTACTCTTTCTCAATACAAACTATAACTATACCAAATTTCATACACCTCTGATCTCGTGATTTTCGTAAAAAAGAATATAAAGTGTTTGCATGCATAGATGTATTAATAATTTTATTTTAATTAAGATAAAAAAAAATAAAGATAGAGAACGGAAAGTCAGTATTAATCTCTCTGTATTCTACACTAAACCCTGAATGCAAGTAAATAATTAAAGCTATAAAACGTACAAAAATAAATACAATACATACAAAAGTCATCTCACGAATTGAATTTACTTAAAAACCCTATCTATTTCCCTTTGCCCATATTATCGAGAACTTGTGGGCGAGTTAAATATATCGTAGACTCTACACTCCAATGAGCTTAACGACCGATATACAAGTTATTAAAGCTTTATAGAGCTATTTTTCTTCGACACTGATTTTTTAAGGACATCGGATAGAAACGTCACTATTTTCTTGATGTTTGTGTGAACTCGAAAGCGGGTTCAAATCCTAACCGGACCGATAGATGTATATATATATATATATATATATATATATATATATATATATATATCTATCAGGAAATATTGTAAAACTATATTTGAAAACTGCATCTGTTAAGTTTTTCCTTTAGGACTGACAATACTGACATTTTATATTGACTGACAATTCAAAGAATACTATGGTTTTGATTTATAATTTTATTTTTAAACTGTAAATAATGTTTGTTGTATGCATGTTTAAATATTTAAAAGTCTAATCTAGTTATGTAAAATATCATTAGGCACTTTGTTTCACCTCTACACTTTATCGTGCATATAAGTGTTAACAGAGAGTACCTAACGACTATCCATTCTTCACTTTTTCCCTGTATTCGGGACACTGATGATACGGAACTCAACGCCGCAGTTTGTACTTACTAGAACATAGAAATGAAAATATTTAAAAGTAATCATTATCTCGACTGAGACGTTTCCACACTGCACTTTAACAAGTGTAAATTGCTTATAGTTTGATTTATTTAAAAAAAAAATTAAATGTGAATGGTAAGTTTTGGAAGGCCAATTGTAACTGGTGCATATGAGGACCGATTTCATACTAGTTACTTCTTTTATCGCTTTTATCCCGCATCGCAGGGTAGACTGGAAGTACCTAGTGTTAAGACGCTCTGAATTCCACTTACCGCCGAATTTTTGTTATTAATTGTTGAGTGGCGAAACTTAACGCCACATTTTGTTTTGCTAAATCGAGAAAATAAAACTGATTATAACATAACCATTCCTCCGAGTGAAAATAGAACCCACAATCGATTGCGTTTACAGTCAGACTTGTCCCACTACGCCACGACCGGCCGGCCGGTTGCGCGTTCGATCCTCACTCGGGGAAATGATTATGTTTTCTTTTTTTTTTACTTCCTTGCTCTGGTTAAGATAAAGTGCGGCGTTGAGTTCCACCACTCAACACGCAATGTCTCAAATTCCTTGGAACGTGAAGTACGGAGTATCTAGACACTACTTACTTTCTGTCAACCCTGCTATGCGGATTAAAAAGCGTGAAGCTAATAAATAAACATTATGGTTAATTTAATAATTTCAGTTAATTGATTTTCGTGATTTTAATACATTTCTTTAAATAAAACTATTTTAATCGGATTAATCGTGTAATATTTTTGATATTTGAAAATACATTTTTGAAAACCTGACGTTTTGAACACTTTACTACGAACTTTTTACTAGTGTAATTTAGCTATTCTACAAATAATTAAGTTACTTTAACTAAAATATGAAAATTAATTATGTCTGAAACAGTAAATATGATGCTTGGGTTCAACCTCCATTCTATTGAATATTTATTGTAAACGCTACCGGTTGTGGGTTCGATCCCCACTCAGGGGAGTGATTATATTTATATAATCTTCACTACCTCGCTCTTGTAAGACAAACTGTGGCGTTGAGTTCCACCAATCGACATTGCGTATGTCTCGAATTCGGTGAAAATCGAAGTACCGAGAATCTCGACACTAGGTACTCTGTCTACCCTGCTAAAATCATGAAGCTAAAACAAATATATTCGTTAACCTGCTTTTAATTTCGAATTGCGGCGTTAGGTTCCGCTATTTAGCATGTCTTGCATTTAAATATGAAAACAGCAAGCCAAATGAGTGACAATATCTACATATAATATATATTTACATACAAAAAGTGAGTACGAGAGGTGTTCTCACAGTGTAGCACTTAACATAGCCAGTAGATCGTCTCGAAGTTTAATACAAAAGAACACACTGTTATTTGTGTCGCGCCATTAATCGCTGCGGTGTACAATGGCGCTCTGATTGGAAAACTTTTGATTAAAGTTTTCATATTAATTTCGCTTAGTTCACTCCATTATTTGTAACACTATGAGTGTTATTACACTCATTATTCATTTGGTGTTTTTTGTCTTATACCATATGTTAAATATTAAAGTGTTAAGGTAAAATACGTTTAGTTACTAATCGGAAATTGATATGAATACAATCTAAAGATGATATTTGAAATTTCAAAACAGGTTGTTATTTCCATGTCTTGAAAGGACAACGGTTATAATATGTTGATATATATAATAGATATAATTAAGCGTCTGTTTGTAAACGCGATTGGCTGTGGGTTCCTTTAACACTCGGGCGAATGATTATATTTCAAATTTATTTTCATTTCTCCGCTCCTGTAAGACAGAGCGTTCGTAACTTAACACAAAATGTCTTAATTTCGTATTGAAAGTAGTCAACAGAGTGTCTAGACACTAACTTTTCTCTGACTACCTTATAATAGATATTGTAATGACAGAAATTGAAACTATTGGAACATCTCCAGATTTTTTTGCTCCATATAAATAAGGTAATCCCGAACACTTCACGGGTAAAATACAAATTACAAACTCGGCTCAGAGTTTACCTGAGCATATCGAAATAGTAATAGCAAAGCGGCTTAATAATCCCTCGTACATTGCACTTTCGAGATATTGTGCAAGACTTAGCCCCAGATTATATCGGACCATCTAAAATATGCTGTTTTAGCTGACTGAAACAATTACTATGGAATATGCATTTTCGCGCAAAGGAATTTTTGTTTAAATTGTTTTATTTCTCCACTCTGCTAATGCAAGCCGAGGTGTAAATTTTCTCTACTCAATACGCAATGCCTTGAGTTTTGGCGGAAAGCTGTGAACAGAGTGTCTTGACTCTAGATTTCTCTGATTGTTCTACTGTGAAAAAAAAAATATAAAGCAACAGATTTTGACGTTATCGTAAAGTATTTTTTATTATTTTATTTAATTTATATATTCTTTATTGCACAATTTCATACATATGCACGAAAGGCAGGCTTAACGCTAAATAGTATTTTCCACCAGCCAACCTTGTCATGTGGAATAATAGTGTAGGTGCAAAAGAAAATTATAATAATGTTTCTTTTAAAAATAATATACACATATACACACACATATATATATATATACACATACACATATATAAATATATATATATATATATATATACTATATACTATTAATTTAAATTGACATTATAATTAATAGATAGTGTTAGGAAATAAGTTTAAGAATGACTAGCGTAAGGGAAATTTAAGTTAAAATGAAGAAGAACGTGATTTATATATTATACATATGTATGATACTTAGATACAACGTAGAGCGGTAGGAAACCACATTTGATTATCTAGAATAAATTGTTAATAATACAGGAGGAAGGTCACGTAAAAAGTACGAAGGTCGCTCTAACGGCCTGTATATAGAGTCAGAAATGTAGAAGAGATGAAAAAAGTATACAGGAATCGTAGCGTTCATTTCCTCAAACTACCCCGTTAGTGATAAAGTGTAAAGCTAAAACGTAGTGTAAAAGATTTCAAAATTTAATTTCAAAGTTTTATGCTAATTCTACTATAATAAGGATAGAGTGTATTTCGAAATACTTTGTTGTTTGGTTTAAACAACAAACACTCTTGTATTGACACGTTACGGATGTATCTTGGTACTTCAAAAGGTACTTAGAAATACACACGACGCTTTGTAGAGCTTAGGCTTCAATCGTTAGTACAAAGGTTGGAATTCTATGCATGCAATGATATAGATAAAATATATATACTTGTACGTGGAAACGGCCTTATACAGAGAAATGGAAAAAATATATTCTGGTGTTGTGTGGTAGTGGTAAGAAAAAGTCCACTCACACACGTGTAGAACCATTAACACCACTTTAATAATAATTAATATAAAAGTACGTGTAAAAGTGAGGCCGGTAACATGATCGGTTGCATATTAAAATTATTTCCACTTCCCCGTTCTGGTAAGACATAGTGCGGCGTTGAGTTCTACCACTGAACACGCAATGTTTCAAATTCGGTGGAAAGCGAAGTACGGAGTGTCTTGACACTAGGTACTTTCTGTCTATTCTTATATGCGGGACAAAAGCGTGAAGCTAAAAGAAAAAAAAAAATATAAAACTTTTGAACACAGGATTCAAACCTGCGCTTCTTGGGAACCGTTGAAGCACTCTCACCTCAAACCATACATTCTACATCAGTACGAAGTGTCTTGACGCTATGCATTTTCTGTCTACCCTGCTACGCGGGATAAAAGCGTGAAGCTAAAAAGAATTAAAAAAATCTCATAATTAGTAAACACACTTAAGACACAGAATAATAAAACATGAGAATGCCAAAATATATAAATAGTCCACCATAAAATATACATAACGATAATTATAATAATAAAACAAAGCAAATGTATGGAAGGAAGCGCATTGACAGACGAGTATCGACTGTCATTCTTATTAAAATCCTAGATAAGGCGTTAAGAGAATAATGATCCCTACCTGTCCGTGGCTTTGCTATTATTAATATAATAATTACTTATATTAAAATAAATGACTTAAACATACATATGTTAAATATGTATGTTTTTTGAAGAAACATATAAACATTTGAACGCATCGGGATTACAATCCGCCCTTATCTAAGCCGTTTCAGCGCTCTGACCGCTAAGCCATGCGTTCTACTACCGGCTGCGTCGGTATTCTTATATGTTTCTTACAACTGTTCTGTAGAGAGATTTTTACAGTTATTTTTACGTTTCTTCAAAAAAATCATACGTTTTTAAAAAATGTTTTCTAATCCTAAGTGTGGGATAACACTTTGAATATAGTAATAGTCGTTCTATATATATATATATATATATATATATATATATATATATATATATATGTAATGTTACATGGAAACATAAATAAATAATTATTAAAAATAGTAATAGATCATCAATTATCTACATCTATATGAATTAGTTCTGTTCTAAAAGTGATTCATACAATTATTCTAACAGTATTTTATTATAACTTAACTAACAAGAAACAGACTTACCATTTTTTCAGTATAAAAGAGTTGATAGAAAGAACTTAGTATCGAGACACATCTATATAAATAAATAGGAATTGGAGTGTCTGTTTGTAATATTTAAATCAACCGCATTTAACTAAATGCATCATCATTATGTATTTACCATAATAGTATATATACTAAAATATTTTTTTTAATATTTTTGTTTGACTGTCTGTTTGTTTTGGCTAATCTATGGAAAAGTGGGATCAATTTATACAGAACTTTTACTGAAAGCTAGCTAGCTAGCAGCAGGTAGCTGATGCCATGAGGAGTACTTACTATTAGAAAATAAAAATCTATAGGTTTTAAATTTCACGCGGACAATGTCGCGGGCACAGCTAGTAAATAATATAATAAAATATAACATAATTAGTCTTACAAATATGATGATGGAATTCGCAACCAGGAGGCAGTGTATGATATAATCTTTGAAAACGCAATTATTTTTCTGCTTAGCTCTTAAGTTAAGTAGTACATACATTGTGCTACTTTACTAAGGATAGAAAAATATATTATATTTGTATAAAATTACATATAACAAATACATATAAAATATGAAATATACACAAGATATATATGACAGGTTGTGGTTATGAGAATTTCTTTAAAAAACACATTTTCCCTACAAACATTCTTTAACAATAAGAATTCTTTTATTAATTCCGGTAAACATGAATTTATTGTGAAATTACATATTTATTTATAAAGAGGGAAGAGGGATGCGGAACCAAATAACAGGTGGCGATTTACCGCTAACGATCCGCATTGCGTCAGGACCTTTTGTCTCGTAAAATTGCCGTAGCTGTAGGGTGTCCATGATATTGGTTAAGACGAGTCTCATTTCTTTAAAAATATTACTTAGTCGATACTAAGTACCATGTTAAAGAAATAATTGTAAAGTAGAAAACAAATTATTGTAAAGAAATTGCCTGAGTGCGTAGAGAGTGTGTGATTGTAAATGCGGGTAGTTGTTGGTTCGATTTTTTTTCTAATTTAACCACTTAGCTAAGACAAAGCGCGTCGTTACGTTCCAGTTTTTAGTATACAACGTCTCAATATCAGGCGGGAAATGGAGACCATGGTGTCGTAAAAATAAGCGTAGAAGTTAAAGAAATATAATATTTATTATACATCATACATTCTTCAATTCATCCATCATTAATTAACATTGAAAATTTAATAAAAAAGTTAACGCTTACAGTCAGACTGTTACATTTTTTAGTTATATATTATTATGAAAAAACAGCTTCATTCTGTATCCCACATAACAATGTAGCCACACAACCTACTGTCAAGCCACTCCGTTGAAAACGAAAATTGAGATTCCAGAAGTATCAAAAGTTAATATTATTACCAATATCATTGTCACAGTAGCGGCAACCGCGTTAGGACGGTCTCCATACGTGCGAAGACTCGGCCCGCCTTGATGTTGTTCATAAACATTTATGATGGAATCGTAAACAGAGATATTAGTGGATATAATCATACATTAATCTATTCATATAAATGTATATTATTAGATGTTTTATAGCTTTATAGGAATTTATTTAATTTTGTTCGTTTATATGAAGTTAAAAAAGAGATTTGTATATGAAAATTTTATAAAATTCTCTCTAAGATCACTATATACTTGACAAATGATAATAGTATATGACATATATAGCGTTTCACTAGTTTTTGTTTAGCTTCACGATTTTTATTCCGTATAGCAGGGTAGACAGAAAGTACCTAGTGTAAAGATACTCGGTATTTCGCTTTCCACCGAATTCGAGACATTGCGTGTTGAGTGGTGGAACTCAACGCCGCACTTTGTCCTACCAGAGCGAAAAAATTTAAATATAATCACTCCCCAAAGTGGGGATCGAACCCACAACCGATCGCGTTTACAGACAGACACTGTCACACTGCCGGCCACTAGTTTCTCACAAGTTTTAATTTAAAAAATATAAAAGAATAACTATAAAACATCATCGCTTACTTTTAGCAGCTTTCGTTCATAAAGCTCCATATTAAATATTTATTATTTTATCATTCGTTGTGGGGTCATTAAAGCATATAAACCGAAATGTAAACCAAGCTGAATAAGCTCGTAAGAATTTTACGTGAATATTAAAAGAGTTGCGTTGTGTACTCAATTTTGTCGATAAACCTTTAGTAATATCCGACATGGGATTACTATCGGCTTAATATATGATATGTAAAATATGTGTGTGTATGAAAAGTGACTGTAAAAATTATAATGATAAACGTTGTAGGTTCAAATCGTCATTGAATAAATTGTTCAAAAGCATTTTACACATATGTACAAAAATTATAATAATATAGAGGCTGGTCGTGACGTAGTGTGACAGTGTTGTGTGTTGGACTCCCACTCGAGAGAAACAAGAGGGGAAACTCATAGGAACATAGTGCGGAGTTGAGTTTCACCACTCATCATGCAATGTCTGGAATTCGGAAAGCGGATTACGGAGTGTCTTGACACTAGGTACTTCCGGTCTACCCTGTTAAATATAATAAAAGCGTGAAGTTACAAAAAGTGCTACGTTTTAAGCGACTGGTTGATTACGAGTTGGTTTAAATGTATGTATATATTATTTTTTTTCTTTTCCCTGTTCTGATAACATTAATTACATTATTGAGCTTCACCGTAATTCACAATGTTTTAAACTCGGGCTTGTTTAAACTTAGATCTGTTATAAAAAAAATTACATACATACACATAATGTCATATGTTGGTATATGGTAAGGCCGGCCGTGGCACAGTGTGGCAGCGTCTGACTGTAAACGCGATCGGTTGTGGGTTCGATCCACATTCGGGGTAGTGATTATATTAAATTATTTTCACTTCCTCGCTTTGGTAAAGACAAAGAGCGGTGTTGAGTTCCACCACTCAACACGCAATGTCTTGAATCGGTGGAAAGCGAAGTACGGAGTGTGTTGACACTAGGTCTTTCTACCCTGCTATGTGGGATAAAAGCGAGCAGCTATAAAAATATAAAAAAAAATATAAGTAATTAAGGGGACATCATTTGTTCTAAATAGTTATATTTTAAAGAAAGTAATTTGTATAATATTACAAAGCGCTTTTACTCTAATTTTTAACTATGATTTGCTTAGTTCAATGCCTATATTATAAGACGGTAATTAAAGCCGCGCGGGTCTTTTACTTGTGGACGTTCGGATAGTAGGTTGTCTTTGGTGCTACTTACTTCGCTAATTCTGACGTTATTATTAATATTTCGACATATTACATTTATGTATTTTGTATGGGAAGTGACTATGTTTAAATTATTTTCTCTTCCTCGCTCTGCTAAAAGGCAAAGTGCGGCGTTAAGTTCCACCACTAAACACGCAATATCTTTAATTCGGCGGAAAGCCACCGCCCTACGCCAAATGGTATTAGAACTTTTAAAGTCATATGTGAACATTTTTTTAGGCTTCGCGGTTTATACCTGGCGAGGTACACGGAGAGAATGGAATACCAATCGCTACGGTTCCAGCATATTTCTTTCATCTCGTCCACACTCATTAACTCTTTATACATGCCCTTTGGGGGGTTCTCATGCTTATTGCGTTTCTTCAGTATCATTGATACTGTGTTTTGAAAAGATCTACCCAGGTTTCTCCCGATCTTTCTTACTGTTTACCTTTGCTTTCATATACGAAATGTATAAAGAAACCAAACAAGAATAGCAGATGTTTTTTTTATAATTGCCTTAGATAAGATTTTTTGTGTGATATACTATCTATATCACTTCCAATTGCCTGTCGACTAAAGCTTTATATCTTTATTATTAAGCGGACAAAGTTGTGGGTAATACCTAGTATTAAATAAAAAACTACAATATTTGTAAGCATTTTGGTCGAAATTTATGTAGATAGAGTATGAAATTCAACATAGTTAAGAAAAAATAAAGAATCATCACTGTGCTTGAAAAACACTTGTCTAATATTTCATATAAACATGCTATTATAGTTTATTACATACAAAGTAAAAAATTGAGTGATTTATCACTTAAAACTTTCTGCTTTTTTTTTAAATTAAAAATAAATTTAATAGTGTTTAAATATTTAACAATGTTATGTCTCACAACGCCACCCTTTTATCTCAGTGGTTACAAATAAAATTTGTACGAGATATGAAGTAAGCGCGAAAGTAATTTGCCTGTGAGAACTCCGTAATGGCCACTGGTGTACATTGCGTAGGATTCGCGGATGTGGTATATAAAAATGTTTTTTTTTTAAACTAAAAATTACTTTAATTTTTTCCATTACATGTACAAAGGCTGTATACAAAGTCGGTTGTGGGTTCGATTGCCACTTAGAGGAATGATTACATTTGAATTGTTTTCATTTCCTCGCTCTGATAAGATAAAACGCGGCGTTGAGTTCCACTACGTAACGTCAATGTCACAAATTCAGTGGAAAGCGGATTACGGAATGTCTCGACACTAGGTATTTCCTGTATCTGCTTTTATTGGGGGAAAAAATACGAAGAAAAATATGTCATCCTCTTAATATATTACATACATATTTATTAATTCTCATTTTTTTATCTATTATTTCAGTGTGATCAGAGAGAAGCTAATGTCTAGACATTCCGTTATACACTTGCCACCCGAATTCGAGACATTTCGTGTTGAGTGTTGGAACTCAACACCGCGCGTTTGTAATATAATTTTGTTATTGAAATGTTATGCAATATAAGTAAACTTGTATCATTTATTACTAGGTGCTGTTCGCAACTTAGTTTTATTCATTTCGTTTTACAGTCCTCATTACATTATTATCTCTATCTCAATAGATTGTTTTTCCCATCCAGATAGTGAGGTAAGAAAATGTCTATGACAATGAACAATTTTAAATTAAAATATTTTAAAAGGATTAATTGCGTATATTTTAGTATTCGATCGATTAGACCTGTCTATTTGTGACCACAACTACTATAAAGTGTTCGAAACGTCAGGTTTGCAAATATATATTTTCGAATACTAAGATATACGCGATTAATCCGTTCAAAATAGATTCATTTAAAATGTGTAAAAATCACGAAAATAAAAAATCTTTTGTCCATGTATAGTTGTTACAAATATTTACTTTTTGTTTAATTAGTTGATATATTTACAAAAACTTTTAATTGGGCCCTTCTTTTGTTTTAAACTTTTAATACTTTAATTTTTAAATGTCAACCGAAATATTATCGTAATTACTATTACCAAGTTATCATTAATTACTTTATTTTGATATTTTTATATTTCGCATATATAAAAAAACCTAAAAAAATATCATATGTAATAAAGTAAAGTAAATTCTTTTGTTCTTGTACTGCAAAAGAAGCTGTCTATAACACTAGATAAGTAATTTTTCTATGGACTTTTTTCGAATTTCAATTTGAATTTATGAATCCTTCCAGTGTGTGTTCATATTTTTTATGGTTACAGCGATTTTCTTCTTTGATAGAAAAATTAGATAATATATCCTAATAAAAATATGAGTCACAAATAAACATTTGCAAACCGTATCGGATATGAACGTGCCTAGTTCTTCTAAAATAGTATTTATTTAAATAAATGGATGAGGCTGGTTGTGGCTTAATGGGACAGCGTTTGACTGTAAACACGATCGATTGTGGGTTCGATTCCTACTCGGAGAAGTGATTATATTTAAATTATTTACATTTCCTCGCTCTGGTAAGACAAAGCGCGGCGTTGAGTTGCACCACTCAAGATCAAAATGTATTGACTTAGCCGGAAAGCGGAGTACGGAGTGTCTTAACACTAGGTACTTCCAGTCTACTCTGGTATGCAAGATAAAAGTGTGAAACTCAAAAAAAAAGTATAATTATTTGCCGTGTCCATACTGTTAATCATGTTTCATGCGTCGATGTTCTGCGGTCGGCACTCAGTGGGCTTCGTAGAAAATTGCGCATACCTTCCTTCCTGTGCTTGTTTTAATTTCAGACTTGATTTTAAACTTATTTTTATTCATAACCTTGTTTATTTCAGCTTTTGCTTCGAAAATATAAACTAGATTACTATGTAATGTAATGAGATTTCTTTAAATAAGTAATACAAATAAGAGAATTCGTTAGGTCTCTCAAGAACTTCGGAAAAAAATATCAAATTTTAAAATCTATAGAAATTAACCTGAAGACAACAAAACATGACGTATTATATATTTACTATTTTTAAAGTGTTATTCCACACTTAGGATTAGAAAACATCTTTGAAAAAACGTATAAAAATTTGAACGCAGCGGGATTCGAACCCGCGCCTCTTGGATACCATCCATGGATGGTATCCAAGAGGCGCAGGTTCGAATCCCGCTGCGTTCAAATTTTTATACGTTTTTTCAAAGACGTATTATATATTATTAAAAAATAACAGTTACTTGGACTAAATGTAAGCTAGGTATATATATAATATAATGAGATATATTTAAACAAGGCCGGTCGTGGAGTAGCTGGGAAGTCTCTTACTGTAAACGCGATCGGTGGTTCGTGGTCGGGGGTTCGATAACCACGCTTTTATCTCCTATAGCAGGGTAGGTACTTTCTGTACACTGCGTGTTGAGTGGCGGAAGTCAACGCATAGGGTTTAATTACACGCATGTGGATTCGATTCCAAGTTGGAATTGAACCCACATGCAATCGTATTTAGTCAGTCGCTGTCCTACTGCGCCATAACAAGCCTCATCATTATAATAAAAAAAATTCTTGTCTTAAAACTTGATTTTATTGTTAGTAAAATTAACAATGCATAGTAAATATTTTTTAAAAGCTTTTAAGTAATATTTTGTGTGGATTTGCGAAGCTTAATAAAAATTCGATGTTTGATGTTTCAAGTAAATTCTGAGAAAAAATACGCGTAAATCCTTAGATTATAATTTAATTTAGAGACGAATATTATATTTTTTGAACTTATTAAACTTATATTTGTAATTTGGCCAACAAAATATATTAATATTGTCTCCATTTTGTTTTTTCCCTTCCGTTATTGACAGAGTGGGCGGATGGAGCCGTAATGGCTTTATTTCTTGTTTTTTTTTCCGTGAGAATATTTTTTGCTTTTTTTAGAAAAAGTCGACAAAAGAACACAAGGGTTACCTAGACGTCTACAACACTAGAGTTGTAGATGCGTTGCCGGCCTTGGGAGGGAGTTGAAAGGAGATGAGGGAAAGTATGGGTGGGAATAGGGAAAACTGGCTTACATGACATCGAACCGGTACACATCAGCAGATATTTGGAGGATCGTATTTGTCATGATAGTGGTCATGAGCCAAACGGAGGATTAACCACTCACCAGCATATTACTGGGATACCCGCCTCTTACGGGACGCTACTCGGCAGTGGAAGGGAATTGTAATCTATCCCATCTCTTCACAGGAGAAAATGTGGAACTCTGGACAGTGCAAAGCCGTCTGTATACAAACTAAAACGTCACGATGCTCCTCGTCAGCTAGCTGGGCTATGGAAACCATAATCTTCCTTGAGCCAGGTGGCAGGAAACTGCAAGGTGCGTCCAGGAGTTAATGGTGGACCACCCTGAATGGCCTGCGTGGAGTAGCCTACTAGCTTTGGTAACTTAAGAGATTATAAATTGTTCCTTTATATCAGTATATAAAGGAACAATTTATAATCTCTTAAGTATTTATAACTATTTATTTCTTGAGCAAATTATTTTTTAGTTACCGGAGTTATGCCGGCGCTTCATCCACTAATGTCTCTATGCTTCTCTTCGATTGCCTGTGTGTCTGTGTGTCCTTTTTTATACGTAAATCTTCTAAAGATAAGATAAGGTAAAATTAATATGACGATGATGATCTTTCCCTTGTTATGTAACCATTCAAAAAAGATATAATTTTTTGCTTCACGCTTTTATTCCGCATTGCACGGTGGACAGGAAGTACCTAGTGTCAAAACAATCTGTACTCCACTTTCCACTGTATTCGAGACATTGCGTGTTGAGTGACGTATCTCAACGCCACACATTTATCTGTTTTATATTTTTTAAATTATTTTTTTATTTACTAGCTATTAAGATAATATTGTGACAGGATTATATTCCAGATGGGTCTGGTTTAAATTTAGAATAATCTCCTATATAATATAAAAATTATAAGGTAAGAAAATAAGCTTTTAAAACACCGAACAATATAATGGCGGCTTAGTACAAAGTATTTATATCTATTAAAAAGAGTAAGGCCGGTTGTGGCGCAGTGGGACAGCGTCTGACTGTAAACGCGATCGGTTGTGGGTTCGATCCCCACTCGGGGGAGTGATTATATTTAAATTATTTTCACTTTCTCGCTCTGGTAAGATATAGTGCGGCGTTGAGTTCCATCACTCAACACGCAAAGTCTTGAATTCGGTGGAAAGCGAAGTAGTGTCTTGAAACTAGGTGTTTTTTGTCTACCCCAAAGGTCGAAGCTAAAAAAAAGAAATAAAAAAACTTTTGAATTCAGCGGGATTCAAACCTGCGCTTCTTCCGAACCGTTGAAGCGCTCTCACCGCTAAGCCATACATTCTGTATCCGGCTTCGTTTGCGTATAAGTTTTTTGATTTTTTCTCTTTTTTTAAGCTTCACGCATTTTATCCCGCATAGCAGGGTAGATAGAAAATACTTAGTGTCAAGACACTACGTGCTTCTCTCTCCACAGAATTGTGACATTGCGTGTTACGTGGTGGAAATCAACACCGCACTTTGTCTTACTAGAACGAGGAAGTGAAAATAATTTTACATATGATTCACTCCCCCGAGAGGGTCATCGAACCCACAACCAATCGCGTTTACATTCTGTCGCTGTCTCAGCGACCGGAATGAAAAATAACAGAATAAATGCCAAGTAAAATACTTGTAAATATAATTATAATCTCGAGTCTAGAGTATTTCATAGTGAGTAAGGCGGCCCATTCAGATTATTCAGGTCTTACGCTATAAGACATGACCTACGTCAATTTTAATTAAGCTTTGTTTACGCGTTGAAAAGTCAAAAGTTATATAAAATGGTTTATTTTTCTAACAAGTGTAAACAAAAACGTAAAGTAAAATTGATAATATTGGGATGGCGTCTAACTGTAAACGTACTTGGTTGCTGGTTTGACCTCAATCCTGAGGAATTGTTGAATTTAGTTAAAACTAAGCGCGGCGTTGAGTTCCGCCACTAGACATACAAATTTAAGTTTGGATAATTTAAAAATATTTGTAATTATATTGCATTTACACGATGGTTGAGAGTTTGAATTTATATAAGGAAAAAATATTATATCACGATGTTATTAAAATATGCGTAAGGGGAAGAATGGGGTTTTTCGTAATTTAATTTTAATCATCTATTCTAGAGGTTTTGTTAACATGTAAAATATATGTAACCTTAGAAACGTGCTTGTTAATTTAAATATGGGATTTTTTTTAGCTTCACGCTTTATCCCTGGCGGGGTAGTCAGAGAGCACGGAGAGCAAAACGCTACGGTCCCTGCATACCTCTTTCGTCTCGTCCACAGTTATTATCCTCTTCATACATGCCCTTCGGGAATTTCAAACGCATTATAAGGTTATTATGGATGTCAGTCGTGGCGCAGTGGGACAGCGCCTGACTGTTAACGTGATTGGTCGTGGGTTAAATTCCCACTCGAGGGAATGATTATATATTAGCGGCATATACGTACGATTAGGAGTAATTGCGATCGTTTGTCTAAACTGACATATCATTAATATCTCTAGTACTGTTAAGGATTTAGGTATTATTATTGATAATAAGTGAGCTTGGTGGGATCATGTTACCGATTTATCTTATAATTTAAACGCCTCCTTGTATTCAATTTTGCGGTTTAAATATTTCTTGCCTATCCGAACCAAAACACAGCTAATAAATACCCTAATGTAGCATTAGCTGTTTGGATATTAATACCGATTTCAAAAACAAGCTCGAACACCTTTTTGATCTCCTGTATACGCTTTATTTATAACCTACGTAAGTATGACCGTATATATCTTCTTGTAGGAGGCAGCTTGAAGGGCTCCCTCTGGTTGATCGCTGAAAGGTGAAGATCCTTTGCCTTCTGTACTCTATCCTCTTTGATACAAATTCCACCACTCATCTCTTTTCACATTTCTCATTCCTTTCCTCTTTTCATAATAAATCCTTAAAATCCTAGGCAAATCTCTTGCTATCCATACCAAGCCATTATTCAAGGTTTTAATCCGACTCGTTTGCAATAGGAGGAGTCAGGCTGTGGAACAACTTACCTGAGGAAAAAGGAAAATAAGGAAAGCTCCCTCACTAAGGCAGTTTTTAATTATCGCATTAAAGAGCTTTTTATTAAAAAGTCTTAAGTTTTTATAATAAATTTTAGAATTTTATTAATACTTTATATATATAAACGCATAAATATTGGTTTACATATGTAAACCAATATTTATGCGTTAGCGTTAAGCCCACCTTTTGTACATATTATTTTAAGGATATATAAATAAATAGACCCTGTCACACTGCGCCGGTCATGGTGCAGTGTGACAGCGTCTGCGTAAACGCGACGGGTTGTGGGTTCGATCCCCACTCGGGGGAGTGATTATATTCAAATTATTTTCACTTCCTCGCTCTGGTACAGACAAAGTGCGGCGTTGAGTTCCACCACTCAACATGCAATGTCTCGACTTTGGTGGAAAGTGAAATACGGAGTGTCTTGACACTAGGTACTGTATTGTATTCTCTACCCTGCTATGCGGGATAAAAGCGTGAAGCTAAAAAAAACAAATTAAATGAAACGAATGATAAAATTTGTCATTTTCTCGTACGGGAAAACAAAGCGCGGCGTTGAGTTCCGCCATTCAACAAGTATCGAATTCGTACGGAACGTCGTGATACTAAGTACTTCTTGATGTATTCGCTGTGTATATAAAAAAACTACGCTTATACTCGTATTTATAACGATATTACGTTACCTTAAAGAAGATTCTAGCTAATCCACGCGTTGGCTATAAAAAACTTGTAGCGCACTTTACTAATTAAATTTATTCCCAAGAGGATAATTCATTAGGTAATTGCCATTTAAAATTCGATTTAAATTTTCATGTTATATAAGATTGAGGCTGTTATGGCACAGTGGCTGAGTGTGACTGCATGATGGTGGTTTTGGATTCGATCTACACTAGAAAGAATGATTAGATTTCAATTATATTTTTCCATTGCTGGTAAGTAATTGAATTGATGAGTTAGGGAGATGAATTAGAAACGTGGTGTTAAGTTCCACTTCGAAATTCTCAAATTTGGACTGAAAATGGAAATTCTGATACTACATATATGTACGTTGATATGATCGTTTATATATATATTTCCACTGTTTTGATAAAAAAAGTGCGGCGTTGAATTCCGCCTTTAAACACCTAATGTTTCAAATTCGATCGAAATGTGGAGAACAGAGTGTCTTGACACTAGATTCTCTTTGAATATCGTGCTATGCCAGAAAAAGTAGGTAAACTAAGCCAAAAAAATAGATACAAGAATAGTATAATATTATATAACTGGTAAGGCCTTCCTACAATGTACTTACAAAAACAAAGTCACTGTACTGGCGTCTAAATGCGGAACGAATCGGACAAGTAAATATAAAAGCGCTATACTTAAATTCTACTCTAGCTAGGGTTGTCATTTTTTTTGGATATTTATATTTTCCCCTTTTATATTTAGATTAGATTTCGTACATATGGAGTACCCAGTATATATAATTATAATCTTGAATTTTGATTATTTCATAGTAAGTAAGACGTCCCATTATCCCATTCCCATCTCATCGTTCCAGGGTTTATTTTAAGTAAGTTTTGTTTTTACCTCGAAAAGTCTAGAATTTTATAAAATGATTTTATTAACAACATTTATCAAGTCTCTATACATTTTTTTATTTTTTTTAGCTTCACACTTTTATTCCACATAGCAGGATAGACAGGAAGTACCTAGCGTCATGACACTCCGTACTTCGCTTTCCACCGAATTCGAGACATTGCGTGTTGAGTGGTGGATCTCAATTCCGCACTTTCTCTTACTAGAGCAAGGAAGTGATAATAATTTACATATATTTACGCTCTCGAGTGGAGATCGAACCCCAACCGATCGCGTTTGATAGTGAAACGCTACACTACATTTATATTCGTATATTATATACTCTACTTAAATTAAAATTGTTGCTATCGTTGACTCATTCATCGTTAACTAATTCAGTCTTTTTTGTTAGACATGGTAAATTTCTGGTTGACCTCAACTGAAGCTTGAAGCCAAGAATTACCTATAGCTATACATGATAAGTTTTTATATGCTCTTTATCCTTTTTTAGCAGGTTACAGAGAACCTAGAGTCAACAATCCGTCTTTCACCTTTTATCCGAAATCGAGACATTGTAATCTTAGTCTTAGTTCAAGATAAAGATTATTCGGGCAAAAGAGAACAAATAAAGTTGGAATTAAGTATTCAATAACATAGACAACCCTACAAACAAGCAGATAAAATTAAACGCATAGAAAATATTTGTTTCACCGGTCCCAAGCCTGAGGCTTTTGGCAGTCGAGATCGATATATAATTTGTTCTAGCATTTTGTTACTTATATCATTGTAATAAGGATCTCGGATACGCCTCAGAAGATCTCATGGGGGGTAGATTTACCAATCTTAATTGACAATGCTGGCTTTCATCCAAATTTCTTTGAAATATAATAGACATATCTTGAGCAAAAATAGCATTCGATAGTGCATTTATGTATTTGTGTGTAGACTCGAATTTCACTCCAAATTCGTATAGCATAGTAGACAGGAAGTGTCAAAACACTCCGTACTCTGCTTTCCGCCGAATTTGAGACATTGTGTATTGAGTGGTGAAAGTCAACGCCACTCTCTATATTATAAGAGTGGAGGAATGTAAATAATTTTAAATATAATCATTCCCCTATGTGGAAACCGAACCTACAACCCGTTACGTCCACTCCGTTACGACCGCCTTCAGGGCTATTATTTTTTATTTTTGCCTCACGCTTTTATCCCGCTTAGCAGGAGGACAGGAAGTTCCTAGCGTCAAAAAAATCAGTATTCTTACTGCTGAAACACTGAGCTTTGTTTTACCAGAGCGAGGAAATGAAAATAAATTAAATATAATCATTCTCCCAAATGTAAATCGAACCCACAACCGATCGCGTTTTCCGTCTCATATAGTCCCATTGCGCCAGCAGTGGCATCTTATTTGTAACGAAACATTTTTACCCTGTTTCTGCTAGATTCATTAAAACATCCAAATTTAAATATATTGGGTTAATACCCAATGGAAGAATCAACGTATCTAGATATGAGAACCAAAAAAAATCCATAGTTTAAACCTGATGATCTGGACACGACCAAAACGACTAATAAATAATATGAAATATGTTATTTTTATTATAATTTTTTCAGATTCTGCTTTTTCTGTATAGAAGGTTAGTTATCAAGATCTAGACTCTATTATTATATTTTTAGTATATCTACACTATCTACTGAACTCGACACATCGCGTGTTGACTGTCGGAACTCAACGCCGTGTTTTGTCTTACGAGAGCGAGGAAATGAGACTAATTTTAATAACTCTCCGTAGAGCGAATTCATACATCACTTTGATCGATTAGTAAAGTATCATTTTAAGTTCTATACATTTTCTTAATTTATTTGAGTTTTTGTATAACATAGAAAGTAAAGCGTAAAGGCGGGTCATAACAAAAAATAAATCTTTCAAATTATTATTGCGCTGTTAAATTTGCATTAAATCCTTGTCATTTACCGAGTTCTGTCCTTAAATGGGCTTTAATAGACCATCTGAGTTGACGACGTTTGGACGTTGAATTCGAAAATGTAAATGAAACATTTATAATTTACTATTTTCACTATGCTATATGGGAGAAGAAAACGTTTAAAGCTTATTTCAGGTTTTTACGCTTTTTAATATGTAAATTTTAATAGATATATTTTATATGGATACCGTTCATGGCTAAGTGGAACAGCGTTTGATTGTAAACGGGATCGATTGTAGGTGTGATTCCCATTGGGAATGATTATTTTCATTGCAATATTTAAATTATTTTCATTTCCTCGCTCTGGTAAGACAAAGTGCAGCGTTTACTTCCGCCAGTCAACAAACAATGTATGGGATGTATTAGCACTAGATACTGTCTTACCTTGCTATGTGGGATAAAAGTGTGAAGCTAAAAAAAAAAATAAGAAATAGTTCGAAAGATTAATATAATTAAGCCCATACAAGCTCGTATATAAGCTTGTATGTTATGGGTTTCTTAAAAAATGAAATGAATAATATTTCTTACGAAAAGAATCGAACCTTCAACCACAATTCCATTTAGTTCCACAGCGCCTCAACGCTCAAACATGAACAGAGGCAAAGTAATTTATACAAATTATCATATCATTTAGTAAACCTAAGTTAACTTCAAGTATAATACATGTAAGTCCACGAAATTTACGGTCACATTAATTTCAACCGCAACGAAATTTAGATTAATGTGCACAAAGCTTATAAATGTAAAGGACTGTTTCACTGGAAAAACGATGAAAGAATAGAAATTATTTTTGCTTTCCCTTTTTGGTTACTTAACTGACATCTAAATCAAGGACAAGGTTCTTAATAGCACAGTATTTTTTTATATATGATGCCGCGTTACAAAATTATCGGATAAGCCGATTTTGATTAAATTATAGTTAGACCGATAGTGAGAGAGAAGGACGTGAGCTATTTTCTTATTAATAATACATGGTCTGTCGTGGCGAAGTGGGAGAACGTCTGACTATACCGATCGGCTGTGAGTTCGATTTCCACATGGAAGAATTATTATATTTAAATTATTTTTATTTCCTCGCTCTAGTAACACGAAGCGCGGCGTTGAGTTTCACCAGTCAACCCGCAATATCTCGAATTTATTGGAAAGCGGAGTACGGAATGTCTTAACACTAAGTAATAATTGTCTTTGCGAGACAAAAGCCTGAAGCTAAAATAAGATATAACCTAAAATTGACAATTTTCAACTTAGGCAAAGTGTAATATTTTTTATACTCATATGCATATTATTGAAAGTCGTTTTTCTATGTATTAAAATATTTAGTAGGCAGCTTTAAATTTTTCCGCATAGCAGGGTTGATGGAGAGAACCTAGTGCTAAGACACTTCTTTTTCATCCGAATTTAAGACACTGCGTGGTGAAATTCAGAATTTAACGCCGCCCTTTGTCTTACAAGCAAGAAATGACAAAATTTGAACCTGTATCTCTCGAACACCGACCCAGTGTTCTATACCATCTAATTTTATAAAGACTTTTAGTATGAAAAGTCTTATTTGGTTTCTATTTTCTAAGCTTTTACAAAATATATTACGGTAAGTACTAGAGTAAAGGAACGGCAGCCTGATCGCTATAGAATGATATGGCGGTTTTACTTTACTTACTACTTACATAACTAGTTGGAAATCCTGACTTCGTTTAAGATGTTTTTTTAATTAACTACTTTTTGTGTTCTATACTGTTAAAATTTAGAACCAAACTGTTTCTAATATGTTATGAAGATGTCATGGGAATGTCACCACAATCAAAAATGAATTTAAATTTAAAAACAAAATATCCAAATACATACGTTTAAAGATTAAAAATATCGAGTAATTATGTTCAAATATTACTAGTAAGAAGTATATTATGGAGTATATTACTAAAATTATACAAATAAAAAATAATTATTTTTATTGTCTATTTTCAATACTATATTAAATTTTTTATATATTCTTGTAGTTATCGTCGCGCTTTTATCCCGTATAGCAAGGTAGACATAAAGTACCTAGTGTCAACACACTTTGTACTTCGCTTTCCACCGAATTCGAGACATTGCGTGTTGAGTGGTAGAACTTAACGCCGCTCTTTGTCTTTACCAGAGCGAGGAAATTAAAATAATTTAAATATAATGACTCCCGATCGTGTTACAGTCAGACGCTGTCCCACTACGCCACGACCTGAGGCCGGTCAATTTATCATTTCTCGTTCCTGTACAAATCACGCCATCTGCCAAATAGGTGCAGATAAAATTTTAGCTTTCTACGACCAGTCGTTTTGGCCGTACATTGTCTGTCAGTATGGTATATGTCAGTTTCAAATATACGTACTATGTAGCGATGTAACTGACAAAAAGCAATTTTAAGTTTTAATTGCAGTACAAGATTAGTTTTTGTATACATAATAAAGATTTTTCATCTGTCTGACTTTATAAAACGCTATTCACATATACATCTACCATTATTTTGCAACCAAATATATCCTTAATATATATTTATTATTTTATATATTACTTTATATATTTTTTTTAACTTCAGACTTTTATCCTGAAAATGAGGGTAGACAGGAAGTACCTAGTCAAGACACTCCATATTTAACTTTCCACTGAATTCGAGACATTTTCGCGTTGAGAGGTGAAACTCAACGCCACACTGTCTTACCAGAGGGAGGAAATGAAAATAAGTTGTTAGAATCACTCCCTCAAGTAGGAATAGTACCCACAAGCACCATTGCGGTTACAGTCAGACGCTGTTCCACGGCGCCATAACGAGACGTCTATTGCTTTTAAAATAAAACTAAAGTAAACAAAACTAAAGTGATTGTATAAATCTAACAATATTGATCGTTCATAGCCATTTCATATTGTTATAAATACATATTAACATTTACCTATTCCCTTTTTGAAGTCGGTTAGAAATGAATATTTTCCACAATTAAATATAATATTAAAGCTGAAACGCTTCCCATATGACCATATCACTGTACACTCATGAAAACCACTAACAGCTATTTCAAGAGCATAAGCAACCAGTGTGTGTAATAATTTCTACATAATATTTTATACTACAAACATCATTTACATACAAAAAAGTGTTCTTAAAACGTGCCACCCGAAATGGATTCACAAGTGACTGAGCAAAACGCATTGTTGGGTACGTACCTGCACTATGTTGAAAGCATGGAAGATATTCCAGCTTTTATCCCACTTTCTTTATATCAAGCTATCAACAATATAGCCGAGTTGCTGTACATTAAACAATTCTGAACAAGAGTATTATATTCAAAAGAATTTAAATTTTATTGTCAAGTTTCAACAGAACGACGAACGGCGAATAGTCCAAATGAGGGAATGTCGTTTTTGTGCTAGGTCTCTAATAGTTTCCTTTATAGAAAAGGTCAAGTATCCAAGCCTTAGTTAGATAAGCAATTAAGTTTGGTTATTTATAAAATTTTACTATTTTTAGTGCTATTCTACACTTACTGTTAGAAGTAAGTTGTAACGAATATATAAAAAATTCAACGCAGCCGGTAGTAGAACACATGGCTTAGCGGTTAGAGGGTTTGAACGGTTTTCAAGAGGCGTAGGTTTAAATTCCCAATATAAGACTGATAATATTAATTATTTATATTTGTTTTGATGCTTGATGTGAGGTTAACGTACGTACAGTAGTTTCTCAGATATCTCGTTTGTGAGGGTACCAGTTTGACTGTGGACTGAGGTTGGTTTATGTGGAATTGACCAGCAATGATCAAGAGAGCCACCAAATATTCGAAAAAGTAAAAAAGTCTATCATATTTTTTCCTAACAAATATTCAGGAGTAAAGGATATAAATTCAGAATTAACATATAAATCTCTAAGTAGTTAATTATGACTAAGTACAGTAAAAAGTAGTAAAACAGGTGGTTGGTGTTAAGGTTTGTCTGTCTGTACGTTGAAATTTCTGATTATTCTATCAGCTTAGTCTTTTCTTAATTTATATAAATAGAGTTCTGTATTTGGATAGGAAAGATATTCTTCTTGCATCTCATTTAATAAAAAGTAGTAATCATTTCTAAAAAATTTGAACGCGGCAGGATTCGAACCCGCATCTCGCTGAGTCTAAGTGTGGAATAACACTTTGAAAATAATAAATTAATTTTTTTTTGTTTTCATTAAATTAAAAGTAAAGTTGACAAATGAGAAAATCAATTAATAGAATTGTATAAAGCAAAACTCTTTTTTGTAAACTCGGCATTATATTGAATTTAAAGCATTAATAAAGGTTTTATAACATTATTACTATATTATTATATTGAATAAAAATAGTATTAAGGTTAAGTCTGAGGCTGGTCGTGGCGCAGTGGGACAGCATCTGATTGTAAAAGCGATTCCCATTCTGGAAAATGATTCTATTTAAATTATTTCTATTTCCTCGCTATAATAGGACAAAGTGCAGCGTTGAGTTCCGCCACTCAACACGCAATATTTCGAATTCAGCGGAAAGTGGGGTATAAAGTGCCTTAACATTAGGTACTTCCTGGTACCCTGCTATGCGGGATACAGCGTGAAAAAAAAATAGGTAGACGGTATTTTCTTGCAGGTTAGCCAATAATTAATATTTAATGAATATATTTCTTAAATATTATATTATTTATATATGTAATAGAAACAAAGGAATATTCCCAAATAGGACATATCCAGTCAACATTGTTTTAGTATTATTTGATTGCCGACGGTAATGTGGAGTGTCGTAAAATCTAAGTGTTTCTTTGGAAGCGTGTTCATAGTGGACGTTATAACGTGCGTGCAATACGTGAAAGTAATATGACAAGCATTTTGTTTACGATATATGTTCTAAACATAAATTAATTGATATCCCTTCAATTAAGATACGCCGAATAGGTTATAGGCGTCTTACTGCGTACATATAGAAAAATATAGTTTCACGCTTTTGTCTCGTACAGCAGGGTAAATAGGAAGTATCTAGTGTCAAGACACTCCGTACTCCGCTTTTCGCTGAACTAAATGCCGTGCTTTGTCTTATCAGAACAAGGAAATAAAAATAATTTAATTATATTTTTTCTCCATATTGAAAATTGAACCCAAACCGGTCACCTTAACAGTTACGTTTAAATTTTACGTTTACTAAAAATATTTTTCTTATCTTAAGAGTATGAAAAGCATTTTAAAAATATAAAAAAATATATATGTAGGTAATTCGTATCATCAATGGAATGGTTTTGAAACTTTGAACAGAAATAGGCTTCTAGTTAACGGTTTTACCGACATCATGTGATTAAACTAAGAAGCTTGTCAATATTTTAAGCGCGTTTAAGTTAAATTAAAAAATATAATTATTCAAATATTTTAATAGCAATTATATAAAAATTAATCCCGCATAGCAGGATAGTCAGAGATAACTTAGTATCAAGATAACTCAGCTTGACTAAACCTTCTCCCTAAAATCAAGACATGATCGAGCGTGATAAGTAGTGGAACTCAACGCCGCTCTTTAGGCAAAGACGTGAATTTGTGTAACTTAACATTACTTAAACGCTAATTTACTTTTCTAAGAGCGGATTATTCATATATTTTTAGTAATAAATATATGAAAATTAACACAAAATGACAATTCGATCATTTATAAGATCTTAGATTTTCGCCATTTTTATGCATTTTGAATGAAACTATTTTAAACGGATTAATCATTATAATTAAATTTTTGGTATTCGAAAATACATTTTTGTACACCTGACGTATCGAACACTTTACAGAAGTCCGTGGTCACAGGTGGATATAATACCAAAATATACGCGATTAATCCAATCTTCAAATTTAATTTAAAATTGTTCAATTATATAACGTTTTAGCATTACGCCTTTATCCCGCGTAGCAGGATAGTCAATCAGATCAAAATAACTTGACTAAACCTTCCCCATAAAATCGAGACATGATCGACACTAATAAGTTGTGGAACTCAACGCCGCGCTCTAACCAAAGATACGAATTTATAATAAACTTAATATTATTTAAACACTAATTTACGTCTTTAAGACCGGTTTAACCAATTTGCACACTCATTTCCAACGCCCTATGTTTCCACCACTACGTGTGACATAAAACACGTCCTTAAAGCGATAAAATATAGTGCCGTGAAGTAGATTGTGAGTTGCAACGCAAATAATATCACATGGTCTGTACTCGTACGTTGTACAATATTATTGTGGCCTTAAGGTGATATCGTAAAGCTGCTATGTTAAAGGAGAAGATCTATACATTAATATGTAAAACAAACTTTGGGGCCAATCGTGGCGCAGTGGGACAGCGTCTGACTGTAAACGTGATCGGTTGTGGATTCGATCTCCTTTCGGAGGAGTGTTTATATTTAATTTTTTTTCACTTCCTCGCTCTTGTAAGACAAAGTGCAGAGTGGAATTCCACCACTCAACAGGTCTGAATTCGGTCGAAAACGAAGTACGGACTGTCTACTAATTTATATGATACAGTCAGCACATTCTGCAAGTAAATCAAAGTATGTGAGGTAATTAAGAAACGGTTATATATATATATAGACGGTTGATTGATTAATTACTAATTTGTATTAACAGATAGAAAAAAGCCACCTCAGTCTATCTGTGACCACGGACTACTGTAAAGTGTTCGAAACGTTGGTTTTTTGTAAATGTATTATGAAATACTAAAATATATGCGATTAATCCATTTAAAATAGTTTTATTTAAAAAAAGTTTTATTACATTTACAGTTTGTAAATATGAAATTGACATATTTTGTAAACTGTTTATTTTACGTGTCAATAAGTCTGATATATATTATCATTTCAGTTAGTTTGATAAAAAAAATAAACTTATTCTCTACTCAGAGACTTCAATTAGTTTTAATGACTCAAAAAAATATTAAACGCAAAACTGTTAGATAGCCGAAGTTCTAATCTTGAGGGCGGTCGTAGCGCAGTGGCAGTTGTGGATTCGATTCCCGCTTGGAAGAGTGGATTTATTTAAATCATTTTCACTTCATCGCTCTGGTTTTGGATAAAGTGCAGCGTTGAGTTCCACGACTCAACACGCAATGTCTCAAACTCGGCGGTAAGCGAATTACAGAGTGTCTTGACTTCACTAAGTACTTTCTGTCTTCCCTGGGTAAGAGGCTGAAGATAAAAAACAAATCTTTAGCAAACAAACGTATCAAATCTTATACCAGTATTAGGTACAAGTAATAAAACTGAATCTTATATTTACGATTTCATTTATAACATACCACTTAGATTTTTATGTGGAAATTTTATAAGCTGACTTAACTAGCAATATAAATTTACGCTGCAGAAACTAATAAGTTAGGTCGAATATATATATATATATATATATATATATATATATATATATATATATATATATTTGTAATAATTTATAGAACCTTTATGGTGTAGTGGTACAACGTGTGTGTGAAGCAATGTTTTTAGGTTCTATTCTAATCAGGGAAATTATTATATATGTATGCTTATATTGCTATCATATCCTTAGCTCTGGCAGACGGCAACTTAACGGTGAGTTCTGCCTCAAAACACAATATCCCGTATAAGAGAAGGCCGAGATGTCTTAATATTTGAATATAAAAACATTTTAAGAAAATGAAGAAATAAATTAACACAGTGGACCTTAAACCTGCGCTAGTTAGAAACCGTCAAAGAGCTCAGACTAATAAGCTATGCGTTCTACTGTTATATTATTATTAAAAGTGAGTTTTAAGTTGCAGAAACTTGTAAAATTCACTATCCATAGATACCTTTGGAATAACGCTTTTAAAATATTAAAATCAAATCCAAATTATTTACTATTTTTAAAATGTTATTCCACATTTAGGATCAGAAAAATTTTTTGAAAAAACCTGCGCTTCTTGGTTACTGTCCAAGAGGCGCAGGTTCGAATTCCGCTGCGTTCAAATTTTTATTCTTTTTTTCAAAAATGCAAGTCCAAATTATTAGATCTGAATTCATAATTAGAACGACTACTTAACTTACTTTGCTTGTTTTATAATATTCGAGCTTAAGCGTTAACGTTAAATGAATTAGGAAGCAGCTTCATCCCTTATCCCGCATAGCAGGGTAGTCAGAGACAAACTAGTATTAAGACACTCCGTTTACTACTTTCTGCCCGAAGTTGAGACATTGCGAGTTGAGTAGCAAAGTCAACCCCGCGCTTTGTCTTACCAGAATGGAAAAGCGTATATAAAATTTAAATATAATCATTCCTCCGACTGGAAATCGAACCCCAACCAATGCTACGATGGCCTACGATTAATTTAAAATATACTAAAAATAACTAAAAGGCATGTTCTTTGAAATTTGTACCTTTAATTTGTTGAAACACAATTTCTTTGTACTATAATTATGGATAAAAGGCAGGAAAAGTATGAAGTAAAAGCATTCACTAGAAGCTAATTTAGACGCAACAAAGTGAAGAAACCAAAGGAGAAATTAATTATCATATCTCTATATATATATATATATATATATATATATATATATATATATATATATATATATATATATATATATATATATATATATATATATATATATATATATATATATATATATATATAAATATAAATATATTAAAAGAATATGATATAATTTTACTTTAAGTTAAAAGACGTAGCTCGCGTATTGCATATATTTAAAGCCTTTTAATTCAAGTTGACTTTTTTAAGTATGGGTTTGATTTCCATTTCGTGACTGTGGTAATTAAATAAGACATAGCGCGGCGTTGAGTTCCAGTATTTAACACAGAATTTCTCAAATTCTGTTCTTCATTTTCTTAAAATGTTTTTATATTCAAATATTAAGACATCTCGGCCTTCTCTTATACGGGATACTGTGTTTTGAGGCAGAACTCACCGTTACGTTGCCGTCTGCCAGAGCTAAGGATATGATAGCAATATAAGCATACATATATAATAATTTCCCTGATTAGAGTAGAACCTAAAACCATTGCTTTACACACACGTTATACCACTACACCATTAAGGTTCTATAAATTATTACAAATATGAAAAAAATATTATATATACCCGTAAAATATAATAACCCGTGCCCTCGCTTCTACCGCTTGCAATTTCACATCTCTGAATGCTTATTTTTTATCTTTTAAGAAACGTTATCTAAATTAACTCTAATCAGAAGTCAAATTCAAAGTCCCATCAGTAATGGTCCAGCCGTTCCAGTGCTTAGCTGGAACTAGCAAACATACAGGTAAATAATGGTTTTTTATTTAATGCATATATATATATATATATATATATATATATATATATATATGCACTAAATAAAAAACCATTATTTTAGTATAACATACAAACACTATAGAGAAAATACACAAAAATTAATATTTTTGTGTATTTTCATTTCTGGTTTTTAAAAATCTGTTACATTTTTTTCTTATTATTTGTATATGTTTAATACTATGCTTTGTTTTATTTATATTAAAATCAATTATCCTTGTACGAATGGTAAATTTTAAGGTGAATGTATTTCTAAATTAATTAATTATTTAAAACTTTTTTATACTTAGAAATCATAGGCCAGTACGTGATTGTAAGCGAGTTGATTGTGGATTCAATTCCCATTCGGGACAATGGTTGATTTAGACGGATAAGAGTCGACTAAGTGACATTAGAATGTCTCCAACTACCCTGCTATGCTATAAATATCTCTTTTTTGTTTTCCTTTAAGAAGCAAGTAAAGGTCGTATAATAACCAAGTTTACGTTTATGTTCTATTCAAGAGGAATATATTTTGAATAACGGTTGTTCTGCTTAATAAATTAAAATTTTAAATTGGCTCGGCGTTAGCTTAAATATTCACAATTAATAAAGACTATTGGAAAAATAAACTAAGTTAAGCTAATAGGCCTGTTGTAGTGCAGTGGGACAGCGTCTGATTGTAAACGCGATAGGTTGTTAGTTCGATCCCCACTCGGGGGAGTGATAATATTAAATTATTTTCGCTAAATTAAAATATTTTCTTAAATTAATTAAATTATTTGCTTCGCTCTTAGACAAAATGCTTGAGTTTCATCACTCAATAATGTCTCGAATTCGGTGGAAAGCAAAGTACGGAGTGTCTTGACATTAGGTACTTTCTGCTCTTCCCCGCTATGAGGGATAAAAGCGTTAAGCTAATAAATATACTAATAACTAAGCTAAATATATCGATTTCATATAACCATATTTATAGAATGCACCAAATAAGAAATATATATATTTTAGAGATAACAGGAGCACAAGATTGGCTTGTTAAGTTGGAAGGAACGCCGTACTGGCATCAAAATGCAAATTATCCTCATCACGACCGACCACCGTCTGCTCCTGTCTTAGATATCCCCCTCTTTTTCTATGAAACCCAATAAAATATACCATCAGAAACCCCTATTGTTTATAATTTAAGCTTTATTTATAAGATTATAAAGTTGCAATTAGTATGAAAATGATTTTTCGAACTGAAAATTCACCTTCGCCGATTTTGAAATTCTTGTGCAGTTCTTCTTAAAGTATAAACTAAACCTTGTTCCCTTGTAACAGAGTTAGTTTTTGGTTGATTATTATTTTGTCTACATGATAAGATCTAGTTAGGTAAGTTTGAATGCAGGTGAATAGAAATTAAATACCTATTCAAGACTTAGGCTGACAGCGTTGTATATGCAAATCAGCCTTGACCGTCGCCTTTGAAATTTTAAGCTTAACTGAGCTACATTATATTCGTTTAAAGCTTCTTTAGAATAGCAGGTTTAGGTAATATTATTGATTAATTATGTTTTTGAAGACATCGTGGCGTAATGGGACGTTTAACTGTAGGGGTCAGTTGTGGGTTCGATCCTCCCTGAAGGGGATTATATTTTGGTATTCAACATGTTGTCTTGAGCTTGTGTGGTAACTGGAGAAGGGGGGGTTTTCACATTTAGTTGTGTGTTGTTTTATTTTGATATGCTAAAGAAGCGAGAAGCTGCGTTTTTGCCTCTTTTACAATTCTTATCTAAAATTCCATAATTAGCTTATTATTCAGTCTAAGTAACTGTCTAACCAATAAATAAAAAAAACACGCTTTATCCCGCATAGGGAAGTCAGAGCTAACTTAATGTCAAGACATTTCGTTGACAGCTTTCCGTCTGAAATCGAGACATTGCATGTTCAATGCGGAAGTCAACCCCGCGCTTTGTCTACTCATAAACCTACTACTGTCTAGTCTAGTTATAAATCTACCGCCCTTCTAGCTCGATTACATCGAATTGCAATCCCTTCATCAGACAACGTGTAGGCTTTTACAATGGGATCCCATAAAGCGTCTGAGAATGCTCTATACCAAAATTTTAAAAGACATTTGTGTTAAAACTCAAGACCATACTGAAGATTTTATGTCTGGAATTGAAAAATGAAAGTTATCATTGTAACTAACAAAAATTGTTATACTATAAATTTTTGACTAGCAAGAAGAAGGCAAGTGCCGCTGAGTTTCTTGCGTTGTTCTTCTCAGCTCTGTGGCGTTAACTTCCGTGAACTGGTAGTAAATTATATGACATTCAAAAAATGTATCATGTAAAATCAAATTTTCAATAAAATCTTTCTCACCATAATATAAATATTAAAATGTATAATAATACGTATATTATACATCAAAAAGCCATACTGTAGCGGTCACTGGTAATTGCAATTAATTACAGTTATCGCTTATCATCCATCGTTAGCTTGATTGACAATTAATTTGTAACGGTCGATTAATTAATCTTATACAGGATGTTTAATTAGTTATAAAGGTTTGGCAATGTTTTGCGAAAAATCTATAGGGTTAACTAAAAGCATCTTTGTGTTCTTACGCTTTTTCTATGAGCTGTTAAGCGCCTATAATTTTTAATATATATGCCTCTTTATCCTTAATGTTATCGTACATTATGTGGAATGTGAAGTAGAGGAACTTGTATGTAAATTGTTATTTTTCATGTTATTTTTTTTTAATCCCGCATAACTGGGTAGACAGAAAGTACCTAGTGGCAACACACTCCGTACTTCGCTTTCCATAGAATTCGAGAAATTGTGTGTTGAGTGGTGGAACTCAACGCCGCTCTTTGTCTTTACCAGAGCGAGGAAGTGAAAATAGTTTAAATATAATCACTCCCCCGAGTGGGGATCGAACCCACAACCGAACGCGTCATACTGCGCCACGACCGGCCTCAATTTTTAATTAATGGTGCCACCAGCAGCTAACTTGAAAAGTTAAAAAAAAAGTGAAATGATTATCCATAAGCACTGGATTGATGTATATGTTCAGTGTGTATAGATTCTGGAACTGTCAATAATGAAGAGTGTTTTGACACTACAAGGTTAATTTTGTGATAAAGCGTGAAATTGAAAAAAAAAAGTTTATCCAGAAGGAGAGTTCAATAACCGTTTCTGTGCTTGAGAATATCAAATTATTTATTTATTAAAACTAATTTTCTTGTAGCGGCTATTGTGGCGCAGTGGGACAGTGTCTGACTGGTATATGCGAATATTGTAGATTCGATTCCCACTCGAGGAAATGATTATATTTGAATTATTTTCATTTTCCTTTTTCTAATAAGATAAATTGCAGTGTTTAGTTCGCCACTCAACCCGTTATGTTTGAGATGTTGCGGGTTAAGTGGCGTAACTTTCGAACGGAAAGCAGTCCACAGAATATCTTGACACTAGTAACCTAGTGTCAAGATATTCTGTGTCTCTGACTACCCTGTTATCCAGGGTTAAGCGTGAAGCTGCATCTTTTTATATTACTATGGAGAATACTTTACATTCAAACATGTAATATTACCTTTTACACTTTTTCATATTTCCAATGAAACAAACCGAGGCCGGTTGTAGCGCAGCGGGATAGCGTCTGGTTGTAAACGCCATCGGCTGTGAGTTCGATCCCCACTCGGGGGAGTGCTTATATTTAAATTATTTTCATTTCCTCGCTCTGGTAAAAGGACAAAATGCGGAGTTGAATTCCACCACTCAACACGCAATGTTCGAATTCGGTGGAAAGTGAACTACGGAGTGTCTTGACACTAGGTACTTTTTGTCTATCTTTCTATATGATCTTCTATAACATCGTTAAAATATAAAAAAAAACAACAGAACCGAGACCAGAGACTGAGGTACATTGTTAATTATGTTGGCAATGATCAATGACTACGCTTTTTATTCCGGATAGCAGGCTCCTTTGAATTTGAGGCATTGAGTGTTAACTGGCGGATATCAACACCACGATTCTGCTATGCTAGCACTAAGAAACTGTGCCATGATGGCGTTTGTTTATAAGGTGCAGTACTTAAAGGGTGAAACGGTAGAGAGGTTAGACGGTTTCCAAGTGGCGCGAGTGTGAATCCCGCTGCGTTCAAATTCTTAAACATGTTTTTAAAAAAGTTTAGTAATGTATTTATTTAATTTTTTTTTTTTATTATTATTGCCTGTCCAGGCAAGGCAAACGAGCATGCGGGTCACGTGATGGTAAATGACCACCACCGCTGACGGCCCCGCGTAACACCAGAGAAACTACAGAAGCGTTGCCGGCCTTTAAGGTGGGTATAAGCGTGCTTTTTGAAGGTGTTTATGTCGTAACGACCTGAAAACACTGCCGCAGGAAAGGCCGCAAGGCCAAACCTGGGCCCTATAAAGGGCCCAATGGTGTTTGAGCGTGAAGTACCCTCTCGCTCTGCCGATGATACCAAGTTTTTTCGAAGCTAACTTGGCCTAGCTTTTCAGATGATCGCGATACTGGCAGTCACTCGAAACGCTAAGACCTTCGGGGGTCTTAAAGCCGCGCCCGATATCAGTAAATAGTTTTTGAAAACTGATGATATGATAAATGGATTTTTTTTAAGCGCAAACTTGTATCTTCAGGGGGTTGAACTGAATCGGGTCCATTCGTCCATTCACACCAGTAAGAGATTTTAGCAAGGGATACTTCGACGCAAGACAAGTTTTATTCGGCACTTGTTGACATTTTCCCGAAAAAGACCTGCACGGCCAGGGAAGACAGCTTCCACCGTGTTGTCGTCTGCATAACAATGAGTGCTAGGATCCTCTAACAAATCATTGATATTCAGAAGGAACAGTGTTGGGGACAGCACACAGCCCTAGGGGACGCCAGCTTCACGAGCATTAATTGAGAGCGAAAACAGTTGATAGCGACCTTTATGCTACGCCCAATGAGGAAGCTGGCGACCCACTTGTATAATTTCTCGGGAAGCCCATACGATGGAAGTTTGGCAAGGAGCACCCTGTGCGACACTCGATCGAAGGCCTTCGCAAAATCCAGACTAACTGTCAGGCCCTCTCCCTTGCTTTCGATAACAGCAGCCCAGCGGTAAGTTAAGTACACTAAAAGATCACCAGTCGACCAACCATGGCGGAATCCATATTGAAGGTCACTGAGAAACCGTTGATCTTCTAGATATACCAGAATTTGGTTGTTTATTATGCTCTCCATTACTTTGGAGAGTAGAGAGGTGACAGCGATAGGCCTGTAGTTAGATGAATCGGAACCATCACCTTTTTTCGGGATCGGGTGGATTAGGGCGCTCTTCCATGAATCAGGGACTACGCCGAGTGAATAAGAGTGCCGAAATAAACGAGTTAGCTCCGGTAACAACTCAGGAGCACATACACGGAGCACTAAGGGAGAAATGTCATCCCGCCCACTCGACTTGTAGATGTCCAGAGAAAATAGCTCTGGCACCGCGTAATGGTCGGCGGCGTGGTTCCTCTGTCATGTTCATCTAAAGTCGAGTTTGAGGCGAAAAGAGCGCCCAAGAGATCGGCTTTCTCTTTCGCTGTGTGGACCAGGGTGTCATTCTCGGTGCGCAACGGCGGAAGCGAAGACTGGCTAAAAATGCCAAGTGCAGCCTTTGAGAGTGTCCAGAACTGACGTGTTCCGGACGGGTATCTCTCAAGCTTCTCACCGATTTTACATTAGCAATTTGCCTCTTAAATTGCCTTGAGACACGATTATACTTTCTCTTTAAGATCAAGATTTTATCTATTTTTATAAATTAAGTTACGGAACCCTTTGTCCGCGAGTCCAACTCACATTTGGCCGGTTTTACCAACGTTTATCTTAGGTATAACCTTTTCCTCCTCAATAATAAAAGCCTTTCATCGTATTTAATCTACTTATTGAATTAAAAGTATTAATTAATCTTTTTGAATTTAATCTCGTTGAGTTCTTGTAAGGCGAACATTATTTTTCGTTTAACTTAAATTTTAAGTCAGAAATCATTAATAAATGTCGAATAGAAAATTTTACTTGATATTTTTTTTTTCCTTTAAAAAAATTAATTACTCTGCTTAATGCTATTTTTTTAGCTTCACGCTTTTATCCTGCACAGCAGGGTGACAGGAGGTACCTAGTATCAAAACTTCGCTTGCCGCCGAATTCGAGACATTGTGTATTGAGTGGCGAAACCCAACGCTGCACTTTGCCTTACCAGAGCTAGGAAATAAAATAATTTAAATGTAAACACTTACCCGAGTGGGGATCGAACCCACAACCATTCGCGTTTACAGTCAGGCGCTGCGCCACGATCGGTTTTTATGAATTCAATAAATGTGAATTAAATACTTTGTAACTTTTAAATTAAAGAATTCTTTTTATACTTTCTAAGGTTTAAATAAGATATTTGTGTATTTTATTAATATTTATATTTTTATTGTTTTTCGTAGATTTATTAAACGTATTTTTACACTTCCACAATTATCCCATATAATAAGATTGGCTGGTAGAAAATGCTTTTTAGTGATAAGCCCGCCGGTTGTGCATATTTGTGTAAATTGTGCTATAAAAACTATGTAAATGAATAATTATGTTTATGTTATCATCATTGCGGCGTAGTGTGACAGCGCCTGACCGTAAAAATAATCGTGATTTCGATACTTAATTACTTGTATTAGTATTGGGAGTATTTCAAAATATATTTTTATTTATAAAACCTGATTAGACAAACCGCGGCGTTAAGTTCCGTGTCTCTGACTCGCATACAATATCTGAATTTCAGGCAGAAATTGGAAAATTGAATACTAGATCTGCCTCTCTAATGACACGCCACTGGGGTCGATCTTCAGTTCTTAACTCAACTCAACTCAACGCCGCGCGTTTGCGACATTTTCGGAAATTTAAAAAATATATTGACACTGAGCTACAGTAGCGATTTTAACATATTTTAAATGAAACTATTTTAAACGGACTAATCGTGTATATCATTTACCTGTGACCACTCAATACTGTAAAGTGTTCGAAACGTCAGGTTCCAAAAATATATTTTCGAATACCAAAATGTACACGATTAATACGTTTAAAATACTTTAATTTAAAAAGTATAAAGACTGTATTTAAAATATTTATAACCAGTCAAAAAATCAAAGGCAGAAATCACTGTTATTTAAATATTTATTTGAAATTAATCCCTCGTAAAGTAAACAAAGGATACCTTTCCGAAACCTGTAACTTGTTGGACCAACTTAGAAATGTTCAAAGTTGAACACTAAAGCTTTTGGTTTATTCCATTGTTATTTCACCTCTGTGCTGTTTATTATAGTGTTTTATCAAGTTAAGTGTATATAATAAGCGTTTAATATTCAATTTTCTCGCAAAATTTGTTTGAAAAGACTCATTTTCATAATATATATTTTTTAGCTTCACGCTTTTATTCCGCGTAGATAGGAAGTACATAGTGTCAACACTTTCCGTACTTTGATTTCCGCTGAGTGGCAGTGGTGGAAAATAATTTTCAGTATAACAATTTCTCCGAGTGCGAATTGAACCCACAACCAATCGTTTTTACATTCGGACGCTGTCAAATTGTGACACGATCGGCCTCTAACTTAATCTATAATATATTTTATTTTTAAATTATTTTCTGTATTTATAGGCTTGGAATAGTATGGATTAGATTTTTCAAAAAATATATTTTTTAACTGACTATCCTGCTATATGGGAAAAAACGCAATGTCTCGCGGAGTACGGAGTTTCTCAACACTAGGAACTACCCTGTTATGCGGAAAAAAAATGCTTACAGCTAAAAAAAAATATGTACATAATACAATGACTTCACTTAAACCTAAGGACATCGACATATATTAATTCTTCTTATATGTTATAATTTGAACTTAAAATTTAATATTTATAGTAAGATATTTCAAAGTTGCCGACTTCCCCTCGTTATGCAAAGTAAATTTAAAAAAGTGCGAGCAAACTGGAAACTGCCCTGAGGCTGTCGGCTGTGGCTTACACACTTAGACGTCTAGGAAGTGAATGTGGGAGATGATTTTAATAAGATCCTTTCTAATCTGTTTGTTGAAAGTTTTAATTTATTTTGAAAAAAAAAAGTTTTCAATGTAGTGTATTTTTATCATTGCACTTGAGGCCTCCGAGGCGCAGTGCAACAGCGTATGACTGTAGACGCGATCGGTTGTGGTTTCGATTCCCGCTCATTCATATTTTTAAGGACTTTTGTTATATAAATATTTGATTTTAAAATTAAATTCCGAAGCCGAGGCCGCTCGTGGCACAGTGGGACAGCGTCTAACTGTAAATCTGATCGGTTGTAGGTTCGATTTTCACTCAAGGGAATGTTTATGTTTAAAGTATTCTCATATCCTCGCACTAGTAAACAAAGCGTGGCGTTGAGTTAAGCCACTCAATGTATCGAATTCAGTGAAAAGCGGAGAACCAAAGTATCTACGCTAGGTAAGCGTAAAGCAAAAAAAAATGATAACTCCCTCTTTTACATGTCAAACACATACAAATACATTATTTTGTTGAAGGATGTGACAAAATTTCTTCGTACGCATGCAAACATATAATTAGGTGTCGATGTATCGAGAATTATGATAAATTGAGATTGATATGCCAATAACAAGTATAATTACTTGAGAAAATGATAAAGTAGCTTTACGTTTGATGAGGGTGGTCAGAGACAACCTAGTGTCTAGATCATTGACTGAGTTCTACCTGAAACTGAATACTGAATTGTTGAACAGCGAACTCAACGCCGCGTCTTACCTTAACAGAGCGGAATTTAATTATTTTTAATTAAAATAATTGCACCAAATTGGAACCGAACTCACAGCTAATCGACATTACAGTCTGACAACAGGTATATATATATATATATATATATATATATATATATATATATATATATATATATATATATATATATATATATATATAATGATTTGCTTGCAGTATATCGGGTACTCTTCACCCGTCATTGTAGAAAAAACCCCCGTAATTAAGAATAAAACCGAATCACCAAAATTCAAAGACGCTATACATCCGTGGTTTAGTAAAAAACCTCAAAATGCCCCTGCTTTTATTTGTTCTCTTTATCCCAACTTAGCCAAGGTCTGCGTTCCCACTTGATCTCTAACACTTCGCACGGTCTTCAGCATTCTTGGAGGTAAGTCTATTGAGTCTATTTATCCTGTTTCATAACTTCAAGCCATCGTTTCCTTGGTCATCCATGGTGCCAACTCCAGGGTCAGATATATCGAGGCATATTCTTCCACAGTTCCAAGGCCGGCGTACAACTAAAGCTTATTCTCTGAGTTACAGTGTCTAGGATTACTTGGAATACATATGTTGTATATATCATATCTCTATTTACTCTGCTATCCTGGATAAAGCGTAAAGCTGACACAACATAAAAAAATAATTAAAATAACACAAACAAGGCAATGTCTAACTAAGATTTGTTAAGAATTACAAGTTTTAAATAGTATAAAATTAAATTGTAATATAACCTCCAATTCTTGTAGTTAATTGGAAAATAAATTTTGATCGAGTTTAATATATGGACTTTCGTCTGTGAATTAAATTTTAGTTTATATATATTTTATATATATATATATATATATATATATATATATATATATATATATATATATATATATATATATATATATATATATATATTTATAGTTTTCACCCTTGTAAAGAGATTGCATCTTAATCCCAATACAGTCTAGTTTAAATTATGACAATATGAACAGTGTATGTTAACCTTCGAAATGTTACTTTATAGTACAATAGGATATGTTTCAAAAAGTTTTTTAGTGTTATCACGATAAGGTAATAAAAATAATTAAAAATCTACAAATTTAAAAGTAATTTTAAATTTTTAGAACCGTCTAGGTCATTTTTTATACCCAAAATGTATTAAATAAGTCAGTTGTAAGGCTTGTATCTCACGAATCGTAATAGCTAGTTAAATATTCATAGCTAATGTGTTTATATTGCCACTATGACAAAAAAAAAACAATTATGGGGTTCCCATAAAATAAAGGTGGTTTTCTTATATTTTTATAGACGCTTAAAATATTAACAGGAAATTTAGTTATATATTTACTTTTGAAACACATTATTTACAGATTTAATAATAGTATAAAACCCTTCGTCCGCATATCGTATCGTATCGTCAGCCAATTGCAGTCCACTGCTGGACATAGGCCTCCCCAAGTTTGCGCCAAACATCCCGGTCCTCCGCAACCCTCATCCAGCCTGCTCCGGCAACATTGCGTATGTCGTCAGTCCAGCGGGCCAGAGGGCGTCCTACACTACGTTTGCCAAGACGCGGTCTCCACTCCAGGACTCGTCTGCTCCAACGGCCATCGGTCCTGCGACAGACGTGACCGGCCCATTGCCACTTCAGCTTACTGATTTTGCGAGCTACGTCGGTTACTTTAGTTCTCTCACGGATAACCTCATTCCTGATTTTATCCTTGAGAGAGACCCCGAGCATAGCTCGCTCCATAGCTCGCTGAGCGACTTTAAATCTGTGGACCAGCCCTACTGTCAGTGTCCACGTCTCGGCAGCGTATGTCATTACAGGTAGGACACATTGCTCAAAAACCTTCGTCTTTAGGCTTTGCGGAATTGTTGACGTAAGGACTCGACGGAGCTTGCCAAATGCCGCCCAACCCAACTGAATCCTCCTATCCGCTTCCTTCTCGAAGTTGTGTCGGCCAAGTTGTATTGTCTGGCCTAGGTAGGTGTAGTCCTGTACAACTTCAAGAAGAACGCCTTCGACCCGCACTTGTCTCGGCATGACGTTTCTGTTGAACATAACTTTTGTTTTGTCCAAGTTCATACCAAGACCAACACGTCGGGAGGACCCATTTAGGTCGTTCAGCATTTGATTTAGCTCTTCCAGTGTCTCTGCAAAGATGACTATATCGTCGCAAAACGCAGATGAGAGATATACTCTCCATTGACGTTGACGCCTCGTCCAATCCAATTCAGGGTTTTAAAGACGTCCTCCATCGCGTTGGTGAACAGTTTCGGGGATATCACGTCCCCCTGTCGCACCCCACGATGGAGCCGAATAGGTCTTGTCCGCTGATCTTGGATTTGGACGGTCATCGTCGCAGCGCTGTAGAGACATCTCATCACCTCGATATATCGCCAGTCGATTTGACATCTCTGAAGGGACTCCAAAACAGCCCAGGTTTCGATGGCGTCGAACGCTTTCTCATAGTCCACAAATGCCATACACAGCGGCTGATTATCCTCCTCGGTCTTCTGTATAATCTGCCGAACAGTATGTATGTGGTCTATGGTGCTGTAGCCTTTTCGAAACCCGGCTTGCTCCGGAGGTTGGTATTCGTCGAGCTTGATGGCGAGACGATTCGTGACGACTCTTGAAAACAACTTGTAAATGTGGCTCAGGAGTGTAATCGGCCTGTAGTTCTTTAGGAGGGTTTTATCACCCTTCTTGAAGAACAAGACGACCACACCCCTGGACCACGCTTCTGGCGTCATGCCTTGGCGGATGACGGCATTAAAGAGTTCCGCTAAGGCCTTTTGGACCGGTAGTCCACCAGCCTTTAGGAGCTCAGTGGTAATGCCATCATCACCCGGGGCCTTCCCATTCCTGAGCTGTTCAAGAGCCGCACTAATCTCGCTTACGTCAACGTCCGGGATGTCTTCCGAGTAATGGCGCGTCAGTGGTGCACGTGGATCTTCAGTGTCCTGAGCTATAGGCTTGTGTGTGCGCGATGAGTAGAGCAGCCCATAGAACTTCTCAACCTCATTCTGGATCTGGGGTCTTGACGTGACTATTGTGCCATCCGCTGTCTTAAGCTTTGCGAGGTGGCTTCTCCCTAGCGGTCTTTGGAAAACTTTGGACCCCCTATTTTGCTCAATGAGGGTTGTAATAGTTCTCGTGTTTGAGCAACGGAGGTCCCGGCGCGTGAGTTTCCTTATCCGCCTAGAGAGAGCCCGTTGATTTGGAGAAGCTGCTTGAGCGAATGGCATTTCCCGTCTCTGCCTCATCAGATCCAGGGTTTCGGGAGCAAGTTTGGACTGCTTAGTGGTACTCGTCGGCGGAAAATGCTTACGGCCCAGTTTACACACTGTCTTCACCACGCTGTCGGTTATCTCGTCCACACGTCCACTTCGTCCGCAAGCTCAACTAAAAGAATTTGCAGTTCTCTTGCTCTTTCTTTATGTTATTATTTTACTAATATTCGATAAATTTATATAATTATTATCACAATTATTTTGAAGGAAAAATAACTTAAATTTATACAAAAATTAGCCATAATACGTTCCTAGAAACATTTTGTATTATTTTTTTTATTAATATAACATTTTAGTCTGACTGTAAACGCGATCGGTTGTGGGTTCGACCCCACTCGGGGGAGTGATTATATTTAAAATTATTTTCACTTTCTCGCTCTGGTAAGAATGTCAATGTGGAACACGCAATGTCTTGAATTCGATGGAAGGCAAGTACAGAGTGTCTTGACATTAGGTACTTTACTTCTACCCTGCTATGCCTGATAAAAGCGTGAAGCTAAAAAAATAGTGCTAGTGCATTATTTTTTTTTAGCAGACAGGGTTATTTTTTCTTTATTATTTTTTTTTACTTATAATTATTAAATAAAATAAGATACCTAGTACCTAAATACATTTACTTAAATAATTGTTGACGCGATTTATAAATACGCTACAAGAATATATCAATTATTTATTTACAAAAAAAAAATAAACGACATAGATGTGGATTCTATTTCTATACAAGACACTAGGAGGAAAAAAGGAGTGTTTTGACACTACATCTTTCTATTGATGCTACTGTGCATTAAAATGGTGAAAGTAATTTTTTTTTAAAACGATACTCATTTGTTTCTTACAAAAGCTTCAAACTTTTTATCTCTGAAAATTCCGTACAAAATATCTGCCCTTTTTCTTCGCTACTTACTAACCTCTTAAGCACTTCTGTAAAACTTTTCTGTAGTGAAACGAATACGAAGTTAATATTTCAATGTTATACAAAACAACAATTATTTGAACATTGTTAAAGTTTTGACTTTCAATTTGTTGAGTTTTGACGATAATAACTTCACTGTTAGTACGACTGATTCAATTTATGATTTCAATTGTTACTATTTTAATTGCATATTGCAATTCAAAACGGTGGAACATGAACGCTTAGCTTAGCGGATAGAGTGATTGGATGGTTTCCAAGAGGCGCGGGTTCTAATCCCACTACGTTGTAATTCTAAGTGTGGAATAACACTTTAAAAATAGTAAAATAGAAATGTTTATATATAGAAACACAAAAGTGTAATCCTCGCATTCATGGCAGCGAATAGAGCCTTGTGATTGATAAAATGCAATTTAAACTTAATAAATACCTAAGGTTATATAACTAAAGTCATTAGTTCCTATCGTTCATCAACACGCGTGGTACTTTATTGGGTTACAAACCAGGCCAAGCCGAACTAACGGCCTTTCGATATTGCACTCTTACGGGACCCTATTTCATTATTTATGTTATATGACATTATTGATCGTAAAACCATTAGACCGATATATCTTCATACATGTTCTAAAATTAGCGTTAGTCAGATCAAGATACTCCAATATCTACTTTTCACTTATTTTAGCTTCACCCTTTCATCTCGCATGGCAGGGTAGACAGGAAGTATCTAGTGTCCAAACCCTTACTCCGCTTTCCGCTGAAATTCAAGACATTGCATGTTGAATGGAGGAACTGAACGCTGCGCTTTGGCTTACCAGAGCGAGGAAATACAAACAATTTCTCTCGAATGGGTATCAAACTCACAACCGATCGTGTTTCACTCAGACGCTGTCGCACTGTGCCACTCTTGGTCTCTATTTTAAGATTTTTTTTCATTTCATTGCTTTATTTTACTACACCACAGAAATAGTTTTGTTTTTGCATGTGTTGTATGTAAATTACCCCAAATGGGAATCAAATCTACAACCATTGTATATCTGATAGTCTTCTACTGAGATACAAAGGCGTATTCATAATTGATCCTTTTATTATAAGTATATAATATTTTTCAAATAACAATCTATTTATGAGTAACATGCTATCAAAAATATAGTAGTCGTCTACAAAGTTGAATCGACGCTAGAGGCAAAATGGCGGACTAAATTGTAATTAATAGAACTAATACAAAACTGATTTAGTCCGGTATATGTATTTGAACTCAGTATCTTCATGACAGCTGAGAAGTTAACAATTTCTTTGCTTGTAATTCATATAAATATGTATTCAGATTTAAAATCACAATGCAGATTCGATTCCTACACTGTGAAGTGATTATAATTAAATTATTTTCATTTTCCCATTCTGGTAATACAAAACGCGATGTTAAGTTCCGCCACTCAACACGCAATATATCAAATTTGGGCAAAAACGGAGGATGGAGTGTCGCCAAAAAAAAACACAAACTATTAGCAGATCAGTAAGATATAAGCAAAAGTTTTCTTTTTTACAGTAATATAGACTTCAGAACAAAATAAATGGAAATTGTTCATAAACAGCCATAAAAATACATTCTTGTTTTCGCGTTAATCTCTTAGGGACAATATTATAGGTTGCTACTTAGTAATGGGCTTCTATACTTTTATTCCGGCAATATTTTGTTTTACATCTTTGTGCTTGTTCTGTTATTAAAGAATATTGCTGAGTTTTTGTTGGTACAAAACTATATCTATATTAATTATAGATAAGTCAATTCTGCACATGAAGTATGGGGTTTCCCAACAAGAACAATATGTTTTGAAATTGAAATAAAACATGTAATATATGTTCGAATTTCGTGCTCAAAATAAATGTCGTCCGCATCGGTTTCATACACTTCAGGAAAAAAGAATCGTTTAACATGTCACGATAACGGTCGCCATTGACAGTAACAGTACCGCCTTCGTCGTTTTTGAAAAAGTACGGGCCAATGATTCCACCGTACCATAATCCGCACCAAACAGTCAATTTTTCAGGATGTAATGGTGTTTCATGAACCACTCTTGGATTTGACTCACTTCAGTAACGACAATTCAGTTTGTTCACATAACTATTGAGCCAAAAGTGAGCCTCATCTGAAAAGACGATTTTCCTATGAAATTCGGTATCCGTTTCATCATTTCAAGCGCCCAATCAGCAAATTCACGACGTAATCGATAGTCTGCTGGCTTGAGTTCTTGTGCCAACACAATCTTGTATGGATGTAGGCCAAGATCCATACGTAAAATTCGCCAGGTTGTCATTCTGGATAAGACCAATTCTTGTGCACGTCGTGGAACGGAAACATTTTGATTTTCTTCGACACTGGCTGATACGGCGGCAATATTTTCTTCACTACGGTCTGTCCGTTGTCGTGTTGGTGGTCTACTATCGTGCAAAGAATATTCAATTTCCAGTTTTTGGATTATGTGACGTATAGCGAGCTCAGACGGTGCACCATGACGACCATATTTAGCACGAAATGCTCTTTGAGTAGAGACAATACTTCTCGAATTTTGATAGAAAATTTGGACAATTTCCAAAGGTTGAGGTAACGTGAACTTGTTCATGATTAAATGGCAAACATTACTGAACACAAAACAACACAAATGTCAAATGTTATTAAATGTTACAACCAAGATGACGGCTGTGAGCTATCAAAATCCTATCATCCCTGTTAGGAAACACTATATTTATCAAAAATTTAAATTGGATATGTGAATATACAGATAAGTCTTTTTGTCTGTCTCTATATGTCTCTCTGTGTGTCTCTGTCTGTGTGTCTCTCTGACTGTGTGTCTCTGTCTGTGTGTCTCTGTCTGTGTGTCTCTGTCTCTATATGTCTCTCTGTGTGTCTCTGTCTGTGTGTCTCTGTCTGCTCTAGTTTATGCATTTATTCTGGAGGTATGTATAGGATTTGTGTCTTGATATTTAACGTAATTTTCTTATAAAAAATTAAAAAAAACTAAAAACAACTAAAACATTTAATTATTTTTCTTTATTTTCGTAAAAATAAGTGCATTTTTATATTTACGAATATAGTTAAGTTAGAGAGTTAGTTAGATAACATAAAATACCAAATTTTATTAAACGTTTAAAACCAAACGCGTATTATAGCTACTTATAAAAAATAAATAGCAAAATATTTAATATAAAAAAAAACTTTAAAAAAGGATCGTCAATAGCAATTTTACATGGCAGAACTAATATTGAGCGTCAAATAATATTCAGTACCAGACACTATGCACGTTAGTTATTTCAAATGGTACAGTATGGGAATACAAGTGCTATACCTACAGCCGCAATGCAGTTTTAGTTTCAACTTATATTTATTAAATAAACTCCAAAGTTTGTTGCTCTTTAACGTAATGGTTCATTGATATTGCATGTAGAGATATAGAGTTTTAAATTACATTTTTTTATCTAGTTCTGTTTCTTGTATTCGTGCTTGACGTTTGTGTAATTGGTGAGGATTTTGTTGTTAAAACAATACTTTCTCCACTTTCCATTAAATTTGATCGTTGTAAATACAGTGGCGGAACTCAACGCCGCACTTTCCTTTATCTGATACTTGTCCGATATTTTCCGTGTCCGGATTTTTGTGTTATGTAAATTTCAAATTTTGCAACAAAAAAAAATCAAAAACTTTGTAATCCTAAGCAAATCACTTTATAATATAATAAAATATAGAAACCGAAGCCTTATTTTGTATTTACTCTTATTTGTAATGAGCATTTTAAATCTATATAGAAATAAATAAAATTTAAGTGTTTGTTTGTAATATTAAAGTACTATCTTTTTACTAAATACATACGTATGTATACCGATATTCACCAAAGTAACATTTTTATAATGTTTGTCAGTCTGTCTGTTTGTTCTAACTAATCTATGAAATGGGTGGGCTTATTTACTAGGTACTTAGTGTTACTTTAACTTTCAGGTAGCTGATATTATAAGGAATAACTTAGGCCACTTGTTTTTAAGAATTACAAAATAAAGATTTTAGTGGTGGTTGGGGTAAGGCCGGTCGTGGTGCAGTGCGACTGCGACTGATTGTAAACGCGATCGTTTGTGAATTATATTCAAATTCCCATTATATTTAAATTATTTTTATTTCCTCGTTTTGGTAAGACAAAGTGCAGTGTTAAGTTCCGCCACTTAACACGCAGAAAGCGAATTACAGAGTATCTTGACAGGAAGTACTTAGGTACTACCTGTCTACTCTGCATATCAGGATGAAAGCTTGAAGCTAAAAAAAAAGAGCTAGAGACGTTATATTCCATAACGTCGAACTGGCGGGCACAGCTAGTAAGTAGCTACATGAATTTGAAACTCCGAACATTGTTCTCCGTTGGGTCGACTTGTTGCCTCAGGCAAAAAGTCCGCAATGAAATATTTGTAAATGTTAAATATTATATATAAAGAGGCCCGCCATTGTGGCTCAATTAAGAAGTGATTTACTAAGCTGACGATCACAGATTCAATGTTATTAAATAATAGTCTTGTAAACGGATTAATCGTGTATATTATGGTAGTTGATATTTTTTATCTTTACTCTTTTATCCCGCATAGCAGGGTAGACAGGAAGTACCTAGTGTCGAGACACTCCGTTATTTTAATTTTTATTAAAATTCAAGTATTAATACATTTTATGTAAACTCTACGTTGTTTTTTTTATTTTATAATTGTTTTATTTGTACATTACTTTGTATATATAAAAACATTATAGACTTCACCCATACATAAGCAGTAATACAAAAGGCAGTATCATGGGCATCTCTTCCAGATAACTTTTAGGGCGCAAAGAAGCCATTGTAACAAAGGGGTAGGTGGGGTAGTAATTTAAAATTAGGAACATAATTAATTATAATACAATAATATTACGTTTCCAACAGTGTAGTAGACAGCGAGACCTTGAAAAATGTTAATCCTTTTATAATAGTTTTATTTATAATAGGTAGAAATTGAGAAAATAAAAGACCTTATTCAATACTGATTTATGTTGTTATCATCTTTGTAGAGAGATTACAAATTTCTACTACTTAAAGATTATTAAGAAATAATCGTTTAACAAGAGAGATTGCTATCTTATTTTAATATTTACATTTTTATAGTGTTATTCCACACTTAGGATTAGAAAAAATTTTTGAAAAAACATATAAAAAATTAAATGCAGCGGGACTCGAACCCGCGCCTCTTGGAAACCCTTCCAAGCACCTTGACCGCTACGCTGTTCGTTCTACTTCTGCTGCGTTGAAACTTTTATACTTTTTGTTACAACTCTCTTGTTAAATAATTGTTTCTTAATAATCTTAAAGTAGTAGAAATTTGTAAAAAATTCTCAACACATCACATCTCTTACAACATAAATAAGATGTAACAAAAATATAAGATTTCGACACAGCTGGTAGTAGAACGCATGGCTTAGCGGACAGAGCACTTGGGCGGTTTCCAGGAGGCGCGGATTTGAATCTCGTTGCATTTAAATTTTTATACGTTTTTTTTCAAAAATATATATATATATATATATATATATATATATATATTGTTTATTATAAAACAAAATCCACCTTTCTGCCATTGAGGTCCGTTGAAATTGGCTTAGCTGTTCCAAGCCACAACTGCTTGTTCCGGCTAATACTTGAAACAACCAGTCAAGCAGATAAAAATAAATATTTTTGTATATATATCGTGAATACAAACATATGAATTTATTAAATTTGGTGTAATTTTTTTATTTTTTTGTACACATTTTTAATATTTATTAAGCTTTAAAATAAATCAGCAGTGTGACGGTGTCGTTGGACTTCGATTCCCACTTAAGAGGGTGATTATATTTAAATTAAAAAAACGAAGTACAGAGTGTCTTGACACTAGGTTCTTCTTGTCTATCATGCTAAATTGGATTAAAGCGTGAAGCTATAACAATCGCGTTATGCCAAGACAAACTTTCAAACAATACTTATGCACAGAGTAACAAACGTATAGAATATTTACTGGTTCCGTATCCTCCCTTCCATATCAACCCCCTTTGGTTCTACACAATACAAGTTAAGTTAATGACCTATGAACCCCGATTTGCTTACCTAATGTGTTTTTAATGACACACTCTGCTATTGAATGTCATTTAATATAGCTAAGAAAATTTACAGCTTTGTTAATCTTCTAAAAATATATACTTATGGTAAGGCTTTCTTCACAATGGATGGTTTTATTTTAATTTTACTATGTTTGAATGTTAATAGATATTTTTTTATACGAAACTATTTTAAGCTGATTATCTAAATTGTATATATTTTGGTATTCGTATTTATTTTTGAATAGCGAATGTTTAACATAGTTTTATTTAAAATGTGTAAAAAATCAAAGATCTTATTATTGGTTAAGGCTGCAAGCGTTGCGTCTCGTACATATGCTATTTTTATAATAATATATATGGCGATTAATTGACACTGAAGTCAGTACTGGAAAAGATACCTGTTTTTACAGAACACCATAAAGGAAAATATTTTAAACGGATTAATCGCGTATATTTTGGTTTTCGATAATACATTTTTGAAACTTGACGTTCCGAACACTTTACAGCAGTCCGTGTTCACAGGTAGAGTGACCATCGACCTGAAAGAAATTTAAGTCTCAATTTAGTTGAGACCTCAATTTCAAGGTACGATATTCTTATATAAGGCAAATATATTGTTTTTCATTAATTTCAAAACACGTACTTTTACCTAATTTACCTTGACGCATTCATAATGATTTTACCTACTTAGATACCTACCTGCTATACATTTGATTGATATTCAGGTATATAGAAGTGCAGTTGACAGTCGTCGTGTGACAAGTGACATATATTTGAAGGGTAATTTGGCGTCTTATGCCAGGTCAATAGCTGCTGGTACCTATATCAGTATAAGAATTTACCCTAAGGATATCAGTTAACAGTAAATATTAATTAAATTAATTATAAAATTAGGCCAGTCGTGGCGCAGTGTGACAGCGTCTGACTGTAAACTCGACTGGTTGTGGGTTCAATTCCCACTCGAAGAAGTGATTATATTTAAAAATATCTTCACTTCCTCGTTCTGGTAAGACAAAGTGCAGTGTTGAGTTCCACCGCTCAACAAGAAAAGTCTCAAATTTGGTAGAAATCGAAATACGGAGTGTCTTGTTGTGCGGTATAAAAAACGTGAAGCTAAAAAAATGAGACAGTACCAAGTGTTAATTAACTAGTTTATTCTTATGGGAACTGCACCTTCTGTATGATTGGAAAAATAATGGACTGCTTTGGTCTATTATACGCGAAAGACCGTTGTGGTAAATGGTTGCGTTCCTTCTTTTTTTAGTTTGGATTGAAGAAAAAGGGAATGTCTATAGCGGGGTAGTCAGAGAGAAGGGAGAGCTACGCTTCCTACATACTTCTTTCGTCTTCTTTCGTCTACTGTCATTAACCTCTTCACACATGTGGGGGGAGGGTACCTCATGCTTTTTACATAAACTTTCAACTTTTTTCTAATTTTGTCCTATAAAACAAAGAAATTACTCTCATTCCTATCGTTTCATAAAAAAATTAATATATATTTTTAAAAATATTATTACATTGATATGAAAAAGATACTTGGATACGTTTTCATTTAAATTATGCATTATATAAAGTATATAGCTAGGAAACCGTGTATATTCGGTGTCAGCAGATCTAGTAACTAATTTTATAATATAAATTCTTGATATAAAAAATAAAGTCTATATTTACATTATTTTCAACATAATATGTATGTTAGAAAACATTTTTGAAAAAACGTATAAAAATTTGAGCGCACCGGGATTCGAACCTGCGCCTCTTTTTTCAAAAATGTTTTCTAATCCTAAGTGTGGAATAACACTTTAAAAATAGTAAATATTAATATGTATGTTCAATTCCTATTAAAATGCTGCAAAATTGTTATTTTTATGCGTCAAATGTGTGAAAAGCCTTAAGAATCATAATTATTTTCGGGGCGAGAACGTTTTAACGCTAATGAGGTGTCGTCCGATGTACAATTAACGATCATAATGGTATTCAATTTTGCGTTGCGATTATAAGCAGGCCATGTAGAAGAATGGAATAAACGCAAAGTATGTTAAGTTCAGTGCAACTTTCTATGAAACTGTCCTTATTAAGTTATAGAAAAATATATATAAAAAAAGTCGCAGTGTCTGACTGTAAACGCGTTAGTTACGATTTCGATAACAATTTGCTAGAATGTTAATAATTTCTTTTTCGTTTATCTGGTAAAGACGTGTCTCTTTTAGTGACTTGAAAGGAAAAATTGAGTGTTTGAACACTAAGTGCTATCTGATGTCTTATAATAGTACGGAGTTTAGTGTACTAAGTATGGAGCTGAGTTAGACTACACAATTGTAATATGTTGAAATTATATTAATAACTTCAGCATTAAACAGAATACAGCTAGCCTCGAACACAAGCTACTATTCAAATGTCAAGTAAAATTGCTCCATGTGGCTTTAATTTATGGCAAACTTATATAGGCACTGGACAAAGGAAGGCAAGTCATGGTTAAAAAGGAGGGTAGGTGTTTTCTAATAATATTATTACACAAATGACTTCCTTTAAAATATAACTATTAGGAACAAATAACGTCCCTTTAGTTATTAAATTACCTATTTATAAATCACATGCATTCCGCTAGCTGCCGTTTGTTTTTTACAGCTTCATGCATTGTTTCTTGCAACATAGTTTCGCAGATACAAGAGACAGACGGACACTAGAGACGTGTCAAGACACTCAGTACCTCCGTACTTGAGATATGGCACATTGAGTCAGATCTTAACGCCGCGTATTGTATTGAATTCTTTTTCTTCTTTATTATTTCCTCAAAAGTGCTCTACAACCAAAACGTTTTACAAAACGTTTTCCCTCATATATGTACATATATATAGGAAAGCATTAACCGTATATCATTCTATTTTCCTACCCCCAAAGATTTATTTACCCCCTAATTCAAAGCGAATTCACTTGACGTCCTGTTGAGGAAAGCCCGGCGTATAATTTATGTTAGTGCCAGAATTTACATTACATGTCCGTTTCGGACGTGAACGACGTTGACCTTAATGCTGCTCTTTATTTATGTATGTATGAATGCTTTAGTTAATTATGATTATGAAATTCAATGATTATGATTTTGTTGTGCGGCGTTGAGTTGCGTTATTCAACACATAATGTCTCATAAACAGAGATGAAGGTGTTCGGAGGTCTTTATACTAGGTTCTCACAGACTACCTTGAAGTTATGAAAGCATCCTGCCAATTTAGGGATACTTCTAAAGTAAAGTAAATGGAAAAGCGGAGCATTTTATTAAAAAAGATTATGAAATTAAATGATTTGATATATTATACATTTTTTTTAGATTCACATTTTTATCCCACAAGGCAGGGTAGACAGAAAGTTCCTAGTGTCAAGACACTCCGTACTTCTGTTTCCGCCGAATTCGAGACGTTGTGTGTTGAGTTAAATATAATCACCCGTCCGAGTAGAAATCGAACCCATAACCGATTGTGTTTACAGTCAGACGTTGTTCCACTGCGCCACGACCACTTGATATTATACAAATATGTATGTTAAAATATAATATTGGCGGTATATTAATGTATGATTATCATGATCTGTCTCAAAAAGATTATAAATTATAAGAGTATCTAGAATCAGCGACAAGAGCTGACAATTAATTTTAAATATAATTATTTCCCACAAATTGGGATCGAACCCATACTCAATAGCATTTACATTTAGACGAAGACGTCAGAACAAAACGTTACATACCAATTCAGAACAATCCGTTTACATTAATTCTGGGTACAAAGCTCTTGTAACATTTTGTTATACAATTTTGCCTGAAATTCTAATTTTCAGTAATGTGACTATTGCTGCCATTAACTATAATATAATTGTACATTACTACACTTGATAACGAGTTTATGTGCAGTTACTGTAGTAACTCATGTGGCGCAGTTACCGTCTGACTTTGAACGCGATCGTTGTGGGTTCAATGAATATCTATATTTGGTTGCGAGGGATTTGATTCTGTAGTTATGTATGGCTTCACGCTTTTTCACGCTTAAAATAATCAGAGAGAATATAATCTTCGACACTCCACTCCACGTTTCCGTTTTCGTTAACGAAAATGATTACATCTAAACTATTTTTGATTTTCCACTTTAGTCAGATACGCCGTGGCTATTAGTTACGCCACTTCACACACAATATCTCGGTCAGTCGAAAAACGTAGAGTGGAGTGTCGAAGATTATATTCTCTCTGATTTAAGCGTGAAAAAGCGTGAAGCTATACATAACTACAGAATCAAATCCCTCGCAACCAAATATAGATATTCATACAAAGTTCATAGTAAAATAAAATCCCAACGAGTAACAAGCGTGACTACGATAAAAACGCAACGTGACGCGTAGTCTTATAATATATAGAGATCAATCAGTCACACGCGTAATCCGAGTGACAGACGTGCGTATGTATTAGTTGATTTGATCGTACACACATATGTATATAGATATAAAATTTTAGTTTTTTGTCTTTACGTATTTCATATTAAGGAGAGAATTGAGGTCACCGTGTGGCGCAGTTTGAGACCAGTATGAATGAAACTATTTTAAACGGATTAATTGCGTATATTTTAGTATTTGAAAATACATTCTTGGAAACCTGACGTTTCGAACACTTTACAGTAGTTCGTGGTCACAGGTAGACTGAGGTGGCATTCGTCTGTCAGTTGATACAAAATTAATTAATCAATCTACCGCCATATGTTCAATCGTCCGCGGTAGATTGATATAAATATTTTTCGTATAATAAGATTGATATAAAATATACGCAATTAATCCTTTTAAAATAGTTTCATTTAAAAATTTGAAAAATCGCAAGTATCAAGGATCATATTAAATTATTTTCTTGCTCTGGTAGGAGAAAGTGTGGCGTTTAGTTTCGCTACTCAACACGAAATTTATCGAATTTAGGCTGAAAATAGAAAATTGAATTAAAATTGGGTTTAAGCGTTAAACTAATAAAAATTTGTTCTCAGCTTAAGCTACGTATACGTCTTACGTATAACATTGAAATTTCTTTACTCTTCTAAAATGTCTCAAGCATCTAACACTATCGTCATATACTAATTCTAGCAAGTGATTCGAAGGAGGATTATCAACATCTTAAATTAGGTTAGCTGGGTACAAGCGAGCGTTAATGCGCATTTTTACCCATTCATACTACTTTGTTCTTAAACCTTTATAACTCTTTCAGTAATGCGATAAGTACTTTAAATCTATGCCAAAGAAGTCTAGGGGTAAAATGAATATTTTGTGACCGTTTTGTTGGTTTGAACCCCATAATTCGGGAAATAATTGTATTATATTTAAATTATTCCCAATTTACTGCGCTGGTAAGACATAGGGCGGCGTTGAGCAAAGTGGCTCTTTGTTAAGCGGCAGAGCTTAACGCTGATGCATTTTAAATTTCAGTTGCAACTTACGAATTGCAAAGGTTCTTATAAGCCCTTCTGCGTTTTACGCAATAAAAAGCTGCAATCAGCTTTACGCTTATATGCTTTTATTTCCTCAAGCAGAATTCGAACCCACTTACTGAGGCATTACACACATCAATTGTCAATTACTAATATTATATGAAAATATAACCAAAGAAATTGAAATAGATGTAGTAAATATTAACATCCAAGCATTCAGAAATCAGAAATCAGAAATATAAACATAACATATACTAAAAATGCAACATGCTTTGAGCAATCGCCAGCTTGAATAGATCTTGTAGATGTACTGAACATTTGGAACGAGATTCATGATATCGAATTCAAAGTGCAGTAGGTAGTATTTAGACTGCTAAGGCGATCAGTTTGAAATATTTATTTAAAATATCCGAGTTTTATCTACAAATGTATATTGAATTTTGTAAAGCCTAACGCTTTTGAGACACCTGAAGGCTTACGGGTGCATCTTTTATATGGAAAACTTTGAATTGAATACGTTTGTCTTATTTCCGGCTTAAAAAGGAGTCTTATAAGTAATGATTTGCTGTAGATTTGGGATTAGTTTTGGGTTTATGGCAGGTTACCCACATTTATCTTTTGTGACCTGAAATTTATTAGGGCCAGTTGTGGCGCAGTGGGAGAGCGTCTGACTGTAAACGCGATCGGTTGCGGATTTGATTTCCACTAAGGAGAGTGATTATATTTAAAATATTTTTCACTTCCACATTCTGGTAAGACAAAGTGTGGCGTTGAGTTTCACCACTCAACACGCAATGTCTTGAATTCGGTGAAAATTGAAATATGGAGTGTCTTGACACTAGGTATTCTGTTTAGCCTGCTATGCGTACAATTTATTACAAGCGTGAAGCTAAAAAATATAGTAACTACCTCGTACGATTAGAGATATTTGTTTAATTATTCATAATAGATACAGGATCGTGGATTTTTAGGTGATATTTAACTAGATACTTTATGTGAAGAAAAATAATGTGAATAATGAAAATAGAAAAGTCGAACTAGCACGTTAAAGAGTAAATAAAACCTATAAAAAAACTGTTATTAACCACGGCGTTGAGTTCCGCCATTAATTAACATTTGAAAATTCTCTTGATACTAAGTTCTGATTACTATGCTATACGGGAAAAACGTAAAGTATTTCTTTTTTTTTAGCTTCACCCTTTAATCCCGCATAGCAGGGTAGACAGAAAGTGCCTAGTGTCAAGACACTCCATACTTCACTTTCCACCGAATTCGGGACATTGCGTGTTGAGTAGTGGAACTCAACGCCGCTCTTTGTCCTTGCCAGAGCGAGGAAGTGAAAATAATTTAAATATAATCACTCCCTCGAGTGGGGATCGAACCCACAACCGATCGCGTTTACAGTCAGATGCTGTCTCCGCACGCTGTCCCTCTGCGCTACGACCGGCCTCAGTTATAATGTAGTAAGATAAATTACACAAAATAATGTATTTTGAATGTCACCGTTGAAATTGATAATTTGAAACATTTTTAAAAACCTATTTGAAAAATACTTTGTTTTTTTTTATTTTGACGATATAAAGTCATCTACAAAAGCGTAATGTAAGATAGATCGTTCACGAATGTTCCCACTTGGTTCTGGCACCAGGCCGAGTGAGACGTCTAATAAGATTTTATATCGATTTCAGTTTTGAAATATATTGAAGCTTTGTAATATCATACAAAATATGACAGTCATGGGTTCAATTAATACTCGAGTTTTGTTTTTAATTTATGTTTAATTTAGTTCTTGTAAATGTAGCTTCTTTCATTTATAAAAAAAAACCTTTTCAAACGTTCTAAAAACGTCTGGCTGTAAATGCGGTTGTAAAATAATATATATATATATATATATATATATATATATATATATATATATATATATATATATATATATATATATATATACATAAATATATAATTATTTAATAACATATTTCTTTGATAGATAATGTTTTTATTCAATAATGTCGTTACACATAAATCAATAATGTATAAAGAGGGTGATGACTGGACGAAGTGAAAGAAGTATACAGGCACCGTAGCGATTGGCGCTCCGTTCTCACTCTTTATCCCTAGCGGGATAAAGAGTGACGCTAAAGAAACATATAGAAAGAACACAACCCTCATATATCGTCAAAATTTATTGACAAATACAACGTATAAAAACATCACATAGATATACTCGTCAACGCTACCGCCTCAGTTCCTACTATTGCAGTTTTTTCCTGAGAACGATAAATTTTTCTGTAAACCTTTATTACCGTTTGCTACAATGCTTGAGCGTAATTAATTTTAGACCCCGAGTGGCTCAAGGCGAAATATGAGCTCCTTTTATGTGGAAAGCTACAATAACTAATTTCGTAAGTGCTCAGATTGCAACGAATGATTATATTGGTCTTAATAATTGAAAGTTTGTAGTAAGTATAAAAATATACTATAGATTTTAAGAAAAGAAACCTTCGTAGAGTAGTTGAACAGTTAACACGATTGTGGAATAATCTTGAAAGAAACAATCGGAGTTTAACTCCGCGCATTGTACTAAATATGTACGAATTCTTCACGTTTTTATCCCGCATGATAGATAAAAAACATCTATTATCAAGATACTCCGCACTCCACTTTGCACTGAATTTGAGACTTTGTCTTACCAGAGCGAAGAAACGAAAATAATTTAAATATAATCGTTTCCCCGAGAAGAGATCGAACCCATAACCGATCGCGTTTGACACTTAAGAGAGTCTTAATTCGATTAGAAAGCTTAATATAATTAGATGTTTTTTTAGCTTAACAATTTCAGTTTTAAATTTTAAATATTATTTCCTATAATAAATGTTCTATTTAAAATTTATTTTACTTTTTCGCGGCTTTCAGTTTTCCACTCAATGCGCAATATCTTGTATGTAAATGAAGTATCTTGACAGTAGGTTATCTCAGACAAAATTCTTGACAACATTTTAGAATAAAACATAAAAATTGAATGCAGCAGGATTCGACTCCGCGCCTCATAGAAACCGTCCACGTGCTCTCACCGCTAAGTCATGCGTTCTACATCCGACTGCGTTGAAATTGTCTCTGACTATTCTGCTATGCAGGATTACGCGTGAAACTTAAAAATTAGGTGACCAATTACTCTAAATTTAACATAATAACAATCAAAAATTTAAATAAAAAACGTATAGAGTAATGATTTATGATATTGTGTTTATACGAAAAAATATATAGAGACTGTAGAGATGCATGTTAATGTTGACGATCTTGCGGAGTTGAGTTTCGTTTTTCATTTCAACACACAACTCCATAAATTCGGGAAAAAAATAAAGATCAGAGGAATAAAATTAACACATACGTTTATAAAAGTGACCTATACATTGTTAGGGCTACCTGTGTTTTAAGTGTCAACAAGAAAGAACTCTAGAAACAACCAAACTATATATATATATATATATATATATATATATATATATATATAGAACTTTAAAATGCTCAACATTTTCAATCTTACTCAGAAATTTCGTTCAACACATCACAGGCTCAATAGCGCTTTGTTCTTCTCACTAAATCTAGTATGCGTCGCCAACGGACATCGGCACTGTATCCACGTTAATTATTTGAGGTGAATACGTTAGAGGTGCCACACTGAATTGCCTATCTAGACTTGATACTGCCTTTACGTTTCATTTTATGATAAAGTTAAGACCATTATAGTCTATGGGACAGTGACTGTTTGTAAACGCGATTGATAGTAAATTCGATTCCTACTCACAAACATTATTTTAAATTTTATTTTATTTTTTCGCTCTGAAAAGATACAATTCATGTCCATTGCAGGTGTACAAAGAAAAGAGGACGAAGTGTTTTGACATTATGTTTTCTCTGCCTGCCCTGTTTGTTACACTTACGTAAAGCAGCGTGAAGCTGAAAAAAATATTTCATATATTTTTTTTATGATCTACATAGATAATACAACAGAGACTTCAAAAAATCATTTCCACTTTAACAAATATGCATTAAATCGAATTTGTAATCGGAATTCATTTAATAAGATTTATTACGTATATTAAACATGCTGAATATTGTAATATTTTTAATTAAATACTTAGGTACTGAGATACTGCGCGAAAAACTAAGATTCTAGAATTTCAAAGAGATGAAGAAAAACAGAATGCAAGATTAGGGTAGAAAGGAAGATTTTAGAACAAGTGAATGAGGTGGCATATTTGGGAAGTATGTTTAGTAGAGATGAAAGATACGAAATGGATGCGGAGAGGCGTATTACAGAGTTAACGGAGCTCTGGCTGCATTGATACGTCAGGAAATCGTCAGAGTACCTGCTCGTATTGTCCTTCACAATGCACTACTGATATCGACGTTGTTATACCTCGGCGAAACGTGGGTGAGTCAAAAGAAGAATGAAAGAAATATGAATACTGTAGAAAAGCCCGGATATCCAGATTCCGCATTCTGCGCATCTCTTAGCTGCATATACGATCACTGACGAGATTCCCAAAACCGCAGGTGGAATGTGTGTTATAATGAGAATGAAGAAGAACGTGGTTTGGGCACGTCGAGAAGATGAGTGATAAAAGAATGGCAAGAAAGATTTATAAAGCAAAGGTGAGTGGTACAAGAGGTCGAGGGAGACCTTGGTTGACGAAGGTCATGTAAAATGCATAAGGACCCAGCTCAGGGCGTTTTGTTAGAGGTTGATGACTGTGGACGAGGCGAAAGAGCTTTGAATGGAATGTGAGCTTAAAAAAATAAAATAAAATAAACTTAAGTATTGGTATACCGTTGTTCTTTAATTTTTATATGTCAAATTGTTATATAAAGGTTATTCATTTGATATCTACTCAAAAACAACCATATTAAAATTATTTTCATTTCTCAGCACCAGTGAGAAAAAGTGTGGTGAGATCTTCGATAGTGGAGAACAGTCTCTTGACGACTAGATTATATCTGACTGTTTTACGTGGCGTAGCATCAAGCAACGTAAAGCTGTTAGGAAATTTGCAATGTTTTAAATTTTTTAGCTTCACGCTTTCATAACGCATAGCAGGATAAACAGAAAGTCAAGACACTCTGTACTTTGCTTTCCAACGAAATCGAGACAATGCGTGTTGTGTGGTGGAACTCAACGCCGCACTTTGTCTTCACCAGAGTGAGGAGGTGAAAATAATTTAAATATAATCACTCCCCTGCGTGAGGATCGAATCCATAACCGGTCGCGTTTACAGTCAGACGCTGTCCCACTGCGCAAATTTGCAATTTAGTGCAATTTAACTAAACTAAACCTTGCTTGGTAGCTGTATATAATTATAAATTCATCTTAGTTACCGTCTAATTATTTACCCATATTAGGAAATCTTTCTAATATTGAATAGTCTAGCCAAAATCTAAATATCAGGAAATACAATCTAATGTTCATAGACTGATGGCGGACGTTAATAAACCAAAACAAAAACAAAACTGGAACGAACGCAAAAACGATTTTAATTTATTTTCTATTTTTACATCGTTGTTATATAAATATTGGTCTAGTGCTATATTTATTTAAGAACTATTTATTGTAAAATATTTTTCAGCCAGAAAAACGTTGATCTTAAACGTTTTTCATCGCTCTGTTTCATACAAAATCAAGTGAATTTCCTTCGCCAGATTATCAAAACCTATAAATATATTTTAAGTAGTCCATAGCAGAATTTCACCTCGGCATTGACTAATTCCGATGAAACTTTTAGGGATAATGACAAGACGCCCTAAATAAATTTGCTTAGGCAAGTTTCTTCCACGAAGAACAATTCCAACAGTCGTGTGTCGTGTGCATTTAGTGTGTAGTTGTTCCCGGAGGGACGGACCCTAATTATTTTTAATGTTTAGGAATTTTTCATCTAGATTTACTTGCATTTGTAGGGTAGTTACATTGTAATTATAGTGGTTTTTAAAGTTTTTTTTAAACATTAAATTTATTACACTACAGATTAGGTTTTTTACTGTATATATTATTTTACTTCTAAAACTCACATTAACATAACTTCTTACTTAGAACTATGATTTTTGTTTAAGCGAGTTGTTTTAACATGTAACTTATCTTAACTGTACATATAACTCTATATATATCGTATTATTGATGTTAAGCTTGTAAACTGTACTATGTAAACAAAGAGCGGCGTTGAGTTTCACCACTCAACACGTAATGCCTCGAAGTCGGTAGAAAACGAAGTACGGAGTGTCTTGACACTAGGTCCTTTCTCTCTATCCTGCTATGCGATGATGAGTTTTGAAATTAAGGTATCGCCGAGTGACAATAATTTTTCAAATATTTATTTTCTGATATTGATAATCCTTTATAAATTTGTGCAACAAATAAAAAAGATTTATTTGCAACACTCTAACCTCTACTGTCTGATTAGTTTACAGAAACAGCGTTAAACGAGAACGGTTAGTTAGACGATATCTGGCCAAAACAAAGCCATTCTTGAGTGAAAAAAATTCAACATTCAATTTTATTCTCCCAGTTTGGTCCGAAACTATAAGCAGTCACATTGAACTAAATACCTTTCTATCTACAATTTTATACATATATATATATATATATATATATATATATATATATATATATATATATATATATATATATATATATATATGTATATATAAAATATGTTATATGGATATAACAATTCTACTATAAAAATATTTAGATAAAAAACATATCTCTGTGGGTTTTCTCAAATTACAACAGCATACCACTAAATGGACACCAGAATTCGGGTCGCCACAACCAATTATGTAAAAATTCAACCACAAGCATTAGACCGGACGGTGATTTAGACGTTACTGTACTATGTACGAGGTGGGTGCGCATGTAATCAAAACTGGAATGCGACTCACGGCGCCCTTGTCATTACAGTTTCACCCATTAAGTTTATTGGGTACGTAAAGGGTTAACAGAAAACCTCGAAATATTTCGTATGATTTTTTGCTATTTCCGCATAACAGTCAGAGAGATATGATGTCTCATTCTGTTCTTTATTTCAACGTTTATTTCTGGATTCGGGATGTTGCATGTTGATTGGCGGATCTCAACGCTGTGATTTTTTTTAATAAAGCTGGCAAATGAAAATAATTGAAGTATGTTCAATGAACTAGTAAGATGCCGTCCCACTATGCTCTAATGAGTTTTGTTGATAATAGAATATTAGCATAGTTTCCTTTCAGGTCATCCCAAGGTCGTTGGATAAATAGCTTTGAAGATAAATTTAAAAATAATTACTTCAATAGCTCTAAGAAAAAATAAATCCAACGAAAGTGCATTTACAACGTAAAAAATGCATTTACATCGTACAAAAGTTTTAAAAGACGTCATGTCTTTTTGAATGAAACTATTTTTTAAACGGATTAATCACGTATATTTTGGTACACATGTAATCCTATATGTGATTATAGACTACTGAAAAGTGTTCGAAACGTCAGGTTTCTATAAATATATTTTCGAATACCAAAATGTACTCGATTAATCCGATTAAATTAGTTTCATATCAAATGTGTAAAAATTACGAAAATAAAAGGTAAATTTTATGTATAGATATCCTCCTATATCCTATTTCTGTGGTCTTCATATTATTGTAAAGATTGGTAAAGATAAATATATGTAATATTTATTTTTAATATATATATCTAATGTTTATTTGGAAAACAGAAAAAAAAACTGTAATTAAAGCGTTAATTATAATGTACCACACAATTCTATCTACAAATATCTTAATACAATTCCAATATCTAAAGTTTGAATGAAAAAGATTATTTCAAGTGATAATACTTTACTTAGTAATGTGTTTCTAATGTATCTGAAATATACATATAATTATTTAAAATTTCAAAATTGTATATTTATTTGAAGTAATCAATTACTCGCTAAGTATATTTTAAATTTGCGTTGAAATAATGATAAAAATAAAGTACAAAATTATTATTTTTTTCATTTTAATCATAACAATAGTTTTATACAATGATCATTTTTCTCTTTAGTGAAGCGTGAAGCTGTACGACAGTCCTTTATATCCCGCTTGCATATTGCATGAGCCGAGTGTACAGGAACGTCGTCAGGAAAGCAAATCGGGTGGAAGTTATTCTAAAAGACAATGTTTAGGAAATGACTTTTTATAAGCATTCATAAAAATTTTAAGCCGATTGTGGAACAGTGCGACAGCGTCTGACTGTAAACGCGATGCGTTGTGGGTTCGATTCCCACTCGGGGGATTATAATTAAATTATTCTCTTCTTCTTCTTCTGGTAAGACAAGGTGCGGCGTTAAGTTTCAACAATCAACACGCATTGTCTCGAATTCAGTGGAAAGCAACTGCGAAGTGTATGTCTTGACGCTAAGTGCTTTCTGTTTACCCTGCTATGTATGGGAGATAAAAGTGTAAACCTAAAAAAAACGGTATAAAATTTATAAATATTTTGTAAATTTCTTCCTTTTTTCTATTGGAATTTCTTGACATAAGTAAATTTCAATTTGTAAATGTATAATTTGATGAATTTTGCTGTATTTTACTTTTAATGTTTTGCTTGAAAATTTTGTCTATATATGTCTGTATACAGACAGATGTGTTCTCTACGTGTCTCCATCTTATATGATTTTCATAGAATAGATTTCCATATATTATAGAAGCTTACCAATAATCTGTTACAATAAACATAACTTAGCTTAGAGAAGGTAACGATTGCAAAAAAATATGTATATTTTACCTACAATGCTTAACGGTGAAACAAAAGTCACATATCTCATTAAAACTTCAAGAGGTACAAAGCAACAAGAGACCGAACGCAACAAAAAACATTTAGCAAACTAAAGTCATTGCCCAAAAATCAACATTGAGGCAGTGCCTAAATAAACACGCCACGAATTATTAAAAGGTAAGCCAGAGGTCACGGACTTAATAGCAGAATTATTCCAACTAATTATGCATCTAATTACTCCAGCAAGACCAGACAGAAAGCGTTTCTTTCAGGGTGTTTTCAGGTTGTAATAATGCACACCTGCAAATTTCGAGGTTGACATTTTTTGGGACGAAAATAGACTAATTTTATATTTTACTTTTTGGCCACTTTTTTTGTCAAGCAAGTAAAGAATTTAACTTATCTTGCTAGGCTAAAATTATTTTTGTTTGAATACTGAATGTCAAAACTTAGATTGTTCAGATTAAAATATTGGGATCGTTCAAAATAAGATTGTAAAGATCTTTCGAAAGCTTGCAACAACTTTTAAAGAATTTTATAAATTATTTGAAATATCATCAGCCTATAGCTGTCCACTGTTGAACATAAGCCTCCCCGAGAGCGTGCCACGTCGCTTCTCGTTGAGCCTTTGCCTACATTTCTCATCCAGTGTCTACCGGAGATTTTTTAAAATTTATCATATATAGGTATTTGCCTAATATAGTGTCGTATTGTAAGTTTTATAAAAAGCATTTCATATTTTTTACTAATATCTCCTGTCTTTAGTCCTATCAGCTAATTATAACTTACATGGAATTAATTTTAATTTATCATTTATTAAGTTCTTATTACATTAAAATAATCAATAATAAAGGTATGTTATGGATATCGTACGAATTTCAAATTAATTTAATAGACTATGTGTAATATGTAATCTTACCATATGTATCATAGAGTAACAGTTTTGTTTAGAATTGATATAAGTTTAGTAAGCGTAATCATTTGAGGCGGCAACCTTTCTCATCTTTCCGCGTTTAGAAAGTCTGGCAAATATGCATGCAAGGATATTTAATCGGAGCAAACAGATGACTGGATGGGTACGTCTCAGTCACCTACACCGTGAACGATATCCCAGCAAGCATGTTGACCTTGCAATTCTCCCTTCCTTTGAAGCTATAATGAGGTGAAAACGTCGAACCACTTGCCTTCTCGCTTAGATTATCACCGGTCACAGATGTGTTGGACATTATTTATTTAAGATCGGGTATATATGTCGGGATTGGCCACCGCTGCCGAAGAGATTCTAACACAGCTCAAAACACGCGGAACGCAGAACGGAAAGTCCTGGTTCAAGAAATTGAACGAAATCCTTCTTTGTCGGTGGCTATAATAAAGATGTTGGACAGAGAATTATGGACAAATATAGTCATCTTATACGTTACAGTAATGCTACAGAAAGAGCTGCTATATGAGAATGGGAGATAGCAGACTCTGCTCACCAGGGACCAGAGAGCCGACGCTGTGAAGGTATTTTAGGTTTTTCTTATCTCCCAGGCTCAACAAGTGGGGCCTAAATAGATTTATTAATTTTGACCATGGCTGTATATAGTATGTGAGCGGGACACCCGAGGAGGGCCGCGAATGCGGTTCAAGCGATTACCCAGGCACTTCTATTTTGTCGAAAACGGCAGTCACAGAAGTTATAGTGGGTAGAACTCCCATATAACATAGTTTTAAGACTGGGATCTTCAAAAGATTTTCCCTATGTACTGAAAAAACTGTTTGAGTAACTATCCTGTTGGACTCTGTCATATTATCATTAATTACATTCATAGTATCAAACGAAGTTGCCTTCGTTATCGTTTCTTTTGGACCTTTTGAATTAAATACATAACACATTTTAACGTTGTATCATATAGTTCCACGTGGCGAAGCCGCGAGCAGGCCGAGAGTTTTAAAATAAAAGTACTTTTAAGTTACTCCATATTAAATTCGCCAGTGGCCAGTGAAAGTCCTGTCAAAATTGGACCAGCCGTTTCAAATTAACACGGATAGACAAAAATTTTAATCAATGTCAATTTTGGCATATGTATCGTATATTCATATATACGCATTACATAAAAGGCGGTTACTTTAATATTACGAACAGATACTCAATAAAACCTATTTATTTGAGCTTCACGTTTTTTTGCTACATAGCAGGATAGACAGAAAATACCTAGTTTCAAGCTCTCCATATTTCGCTTTCCGCCGAATACAAAATGTTGCGTTAAGTGGCGAAGCTCAACGCTGCCCTTTTTCTTACGAGAGTCAGGAAATAATAATTAAATTATAATCACTCCCCCGAGTGGAGATCGAACCCACAACCGATCGCGTTTACAATCAGGCCCTGCCCCACAGCGCCACGACCGGCTTCATATTTAATTAGCCAGTGAAACCATGTCAAAATCAGCACAGCCGTTCTAGAGATAAGGTGACACAAATACACTGGACAGGTAAAACTTAAATTTGGATAAAAGATAGACAGACCGAATTAGTAAAAAAAAAGTATATATATCGTCTATACATATATACGCATTTAGACAAAAAGCGGTTATTTTAATATTACGAACAGACGCTCAAGAAATCTTATTTATTTATATGTAAAGATTATAAATATAGCAAGTAAATAATATTTGCAATTTTGACTATAACAAGTAAACTGCCAACAATAACTAGTCCTAACTATTTCAACACACAAGTATCGACCATTCGAATTAACTCAAGAATGATATCCAACACATTATGTAAACAGCCAAGGAAAGTTATTCATTTGTGAACATTTCAATTTTCAACTCAAAATCGTAGTACTAAAGCACATTTTCCAATAAATAAATAGTTTTGAAGTAGAGCAAACTTAGGACTCATTCAGAACACTTCGGCCATTTCGCTCGAAGGCCGTTCCGATCCGGAATTATAGAGTAATCCGGTTACGGACAGGAAGCAGTTTGAACGACGTGCACTTTTGTTGGCCGAAAGCCTAATTAAAAATTATAATCTCTATGACAATGTCATTTTGACCGTGTATTTGTGTTTCTGATTTTTATTTTTAATAGACGTCTTAATTTAAAATTAAAATAATTTAAAAGTTAGCTCACAGATGATCGTGTTTAGAGACAGGCACTGCCTTATTGGAGCACGGTGGGCAGTTATTAGCATAGCAAAGTAGATAGGAAGTACTTAGTGTCAAGACATTCCGTACTTCGTTTTCCTCCAAATTCAAGACATTGCGTGTTGAGTGATGGAAGCAGAGCGACCAGAGCAAATGACAACGAACTTAAATACAGTAAACCCTCAAATGGAATCGAATTCACAACCGATCGTGCTAATAGTTAGCGGATCTATATACTTATTCTATAAAGTAAAATTTATAGTTCACTATGATTTTTATGTTAAGTTCAGTTCTACATGTGGATGTTATACAGAAGTAATTTTCAACATGCGCACCGCTCATACCTTTGGTTTCGAATCTAAATTTCAAACGCCAATTTTCATGTACAGATAGACAACCAGTATGTAGATAGTTCGGACAAAGTAAATGGGTCTTGTTTCATATTGCACTTTTATTTCAGAACAAACGACATGGATTGATGGGATATCGAAAATTGAAAGGGAATTGAAAAATTTGCTATTGAAATATTGCACCAGTGGACAAACATGTTCCTTTTGTAAGCTTTTTCATCTAACCTTAAATAATACTCGACGTGCCCTCGACTCTATTTAATATCTATGAATAGAATATAATATCTATGGATATAGAATTTAATATAGAATTTAATATCTATGGATCTTTATTTTTTAATTCTAAAATAAAAGTAATTATTTTTTATTAGTTAAGCTAGTACTCTGCCTGTTACGTTATCACTGTACCAGTGAAAGACTCATCAAAATCTGTCTAGACGATCCTAATATTAGCCAGAATAACCAGACAAGTTAAGTTCATGTCATAAGTACGATAACATGACAAGTGTAAAAATGTGTGTATAATTGTTACTATAAAACTTTAAATGTGTTTGTCTTTACTTTACTTAGTTTCCAATATAATAATTTAAAAAAAATCCGCGTTTAATAAGAAATTAAGCATATACAAAGATAATGTAACACAATGTATTTGTCTTACTACAACGTGTTGCTAAGGAAACGTGTTGTTTACGGGTCAATAAAAATAAAAATGAGAAACACAAATACACGGTCAAAATGACATTGTCATAGAGATTATAATTTTTAATTAGGCTTTCGGCCACCAAAAGTGCACGTCGTTCAAACTGCTTCCTGTCCGTAACCGGATTACTCTATAATTCCGGATCGGAACGGCCTTCGAGCGAAATGGCCGAAGTGTTCTGAATGAGTCCTAAGTTTGCTCTACTTCAAAACTATTTGTTTATTGGAAAATGTGCTTTAGTACTACGATTTTGGGTTGAAAATTGAAATGTTCACAAATGAATAACTTTCCTTGGCTGTTTACATAATGTGTTGGATATCATTCTTGAGTTAATTCGAATGGTCGATACTTGTGTGTTGAAATAGTTAGGACTAGTTATTGTTGGCAGTTTACTTGTTATAGTCAAAATTGCACATATTATTTACTTGCGATATTTATAATCATTTGTGAGTTAATTTTTAATTATTTTCATTTCTCCTCTCCGATCAAAGCACTGCGTTAAGTTAAAACTAATTTCAGATAGAATGGTAAACCAATCTATCGGAAATGACTCGAATTTAGTAAGTAATGGGAATAAAGAACATAGCTGCACTATGTTTTCTATTATTAGTTTGGTATACGAAGAAAAACTGGAAGCTGTGCTTTTTAATTTCCTTACAAATATCTGTTGATTATAATAAATTGAAAAATCATTTCCAAGTCATACAATCGATTATATGAATATATTTAAAATTACCTTAGTAACCTTTATTTTATGATACTTTACTAAGAATCTTATTATCCAAGTTTAGAAGCGGATTTTAGAATTTAAACTACTTTGCGAGATAATACAAGTTCCTGAAACTGAATACACTAAGTTTTTCAATGTTAGCGTCAAAATCTTTAAAATAATCGTAATTAATTTATTTGATTTCTGAAAAGATAGACAGAGTCTGTCATCGTTTACAAATTTTATGTTAATATTTACACGAGGTACTTTCTGTCTACCCTGGTATGCGGGATAAAAAGCGTGAAGCTAAAAAAATAAATTATATGTTTCTACTATTAATTGTTAAAATAAAAATTGTAAAAAAATACTTATAACAAAAAATTACAATACATTTTCAGCTAAAAAGAATCTTTTTGTTGTTTTTTTAGCTTTACGCTTTCATCCCGCTTACCAGGGTGTGCAGAAAGTACCAAGTGTCAAAACACTCCGTACTTCGTTTTCCAGTTAAATTGAGACATTGCGTGTTGAGTGGTGGAACTCAACACCGCACTTTGTCTTTTACCAGAGCGAGGAAGTGAAAATAATTTAAATATAATCACTCTCCGAGTGGGAATCGAACCGACCGGCCTCAAAACTACATTTTACTGTAATTAATTCTCTTAAAAAGAAGAATGAAAAATCTAACAATGAATACGTAAATCCTTATAACATGGTATTGTCTTCAACTTACAGACTCTTGAGCACGTGTCCTATTTCATGAAAACTATACCAACTACTTAGCACGTTTCGTCCTGGATTCATAAGTGTTTGACTATGGCCATATTATCCTTAACCTTTTACTATACGGATTAGTTATAAATACAAAATATTTTTTTTTCATATTTGTGATATTTATAATGATTTATCTACAAAATATACAGGAAAAATATTATATTTAGCTTTTTTTTAAATGTCCCGCTCATTCTGTGGCCATCCACATTAAGCTGGACATTCAAGTAAGGTAGGGAAAACATATTTTCCTTATAAATATATTGATAATCAACAGAGATAGTACACTTGAGAGGCATTAAATGTATACTTAAAGCTAAACCTTTTAAATATAGATAACAAACAAAGATGTATATAAAAAAACGGTTTCAAAGATTCAGATATAAGGCAGGAAAAAAAAGACCGACAGACAGACAAAATAATATATTTTATTTTTATATATAAATTACCAGTTTAAACTTTATAAAATTAATTTTGTACGTATTGAAACAATTATCGTTTTTATGTAACTTAATGTAGTTTTACAGCTTTATTTTTATAACAAGGTAGTTAGAGATAACTTAGTGTCAAGACACTCTGTTAACTGGTGTCCGCTCAAAATCGAGACATTGCGTGTTGATTGGCAAACTTAACGCCGCGCTTTGTCGTACCAGAGCGGAGAAATGAAAATGAATATGAAATAATCCTTCGAGTGAGAATCGAACCCACAGCCAATCTCGTTTACAGGTAGACGCGATCCCTCTGCGCCACAACCGGCAAGATAAATATATTGTCTAATGAATCAGTAATGATTTTTTGTATTAATTCCCTTAATTTCTATTCATAAAAACCCAAGCCATGCATTATCTTAAACCAAATTTATATGTTATCTACCTCATACGCTATTTTTCTAAAGTTTTATTCCCCGGCACGGTGCCAAATGCGAGTGTATACGAATTTATAACAAAGTCAGCACGGCTACGTGACGGCGCTTTGGAACTCCCGCGTCTTATAATCTTGATGTTTTAGAGTCACTGCAGATAGAAATAAACATTTGGTTGAAGTTATTTCTTTTTAAAATGTATTTATTTATCATGTAAAGTGAAGATTTTTTGATATTTTCGTATTGTTTGTTTGTTTGTTTATTTTCAAGCTTTAGGTTTTAAGTTGCAACCGTGAGTGGTGTGTCCAATTCATACTTGGGTAATTTATTTTTTAGCTTCACGCTTTTATCCCGCGTAGCAGGGTAGGCAGAAAGTACCTAGTGTCAAGACACTCCTGTACTTCGCTTTCCACCGAATTCGAGACATTGCGTGCTGAGTGGTGGAACTCAACGCCGTACTTTGTCTTACCAGAGCGAACAATTGAAAAGTAATTTAAATATAATCACTTACTTGCTTGGGTTAATGATTACAATTAAACTACTTTAATATTTTTAAAATATTATCTGACACTTAGCATTAGAAAATATTTTTGAAAAAAACATATTAAAACTTGAACCCAGCGGGATTCAAACCCGCGCCTTTTGGAAACCCCCCAAGTGCCCTGACCGCTAATCCATACCTTCTACTACTGGCTTCATCAAAATTCTTATACGTTTTGTTATAACTTATTTATGTTGTTAGCATCTCTGTAGAGATTTCTACAAATTTCTGTTACTCAAAGATTATTTCTAAGAATTAACCGTTTGACAGAGATTGCTGTTTATTTTAATATTTCATTATTTTTAAGAGTTATTCCACACTTTACAAATAGTAAATAAATTTTTATATGTTTTTTCATAAATGTTTTCCATTTCTGAGTACGGAATAACATTTTAAAAGAAATGTTGAATAGTTTCCAAGAGGCGCGGGTTCTAATACCGCAGCGTTCAAACTGTTATACGTTTTTTCTAAACATTTTATACGTTTTTTGGTAAGATAAACTGAGCATTGAGTCCTGCCACTAAGTTATACATGTGTAAAAGTATTATAAGCAAATTAATCGCCTATATTCCTGTAGACATGTAGAGTCCGTGACCACGGACTTCTGTAAAGTTTTCAAAGCCTCAGATTTCAAAAATTATATTTTCAAATATCAAAATATACCTGATGAAGTTATAATGAAAATAGACTTTTTATTATTATTATCGTTTAAATAAATATATACATATTCTTGATTATTTCCTTTCAAATAGTTTCATTTAAAATATGTATATTACCTAAGTGTTAATACAATCTCGTCTTAGAAGGCTTTACTGTCCCAGCTGTTGCTACCCTTCTCACTTCAATGTCATTTGATACCCAGAATCCGGCCATTTTCCATATCCGATCTGGTTAAATAATATATTTAGTACAATTTAAAAAAAACAAACTACTATACTAGTAATTTGTATGATGCTTAAATTAATTATGACAATGTTGATGACATTATATATATATATATATATATATATATATATATATATATATATATATCCTGTTGTATGTTGATCGTGAACTCTTACATGTATTTTATTAAGAAAATATTTTAATAGGCGAAAAAAGTACTGTGTGGTCGAGGAAGGAAGTTACCTACATTTTTTCTTCAACTTCGAATGTAACTCGAAATTAAATCTGTATGTTAAAATTTTAATTTTTTATTATTTTTACAAGGAAAATAAACCAAAAGAACGAATTACATAAGAAAATCACTTTTCATAACATTTATAAAATAATAATTTATTTTTATAAAAATATATGGAAAATAGTAAACTAGATGTATTTGTATTTGTTGTGTGCAATAAACTATATTTGTATTCTATTGTATAGTATTATATAGAAAGATAAATGTTAAATAAATAAAATTCGTCATAAAAGAAGGGCTTATTTAATGGTGATATTAATATAAATGTATATGTGCAAGTATTTTTTACATTAAGTTGACTTGACTGACGTAACCTACCATAAGGAATTTCCATTTCCAAAAATATGTTAATAATTAAAATACTACATTGTCACGTATATGTCATACATACGCATTAACTGTATAATGCAAAAAAATAGAAGGCTTTTAATGATGTCATCCAAAAATAGATTAAAAATGTTCTCCTGATCTGACATACAAGCCAATAGAGTCTTATTTGTTACTTAAAACAAATGCTTCATCGAATCAAACTGTAGGAAGCAACTCAAATTTTACATGAAAACTTTTACTACACACAGTCAAATTTTTACCCATGATAACCAAGACTGGTCGTGGCGCAGTGGGACAGCGTCTGACTGTAAATGCGACCGGTTGTGGGTTCGATCCCCACTCGGGAGAGTGATTATATTTTAAATTATTTTCACTTCCTCGCTCAGGTAAAAGACAAAGTGCGCCATTGAGCACGGAGTGTCTTGACACTAGGTACTTCGCTTTCCACCGAATTTGAGTATAGTAACTTTCTGTCTACCCTGCTAAGCGGTAATAAAGCGTGAAGCTAAAAAAAAACGAGTCCCGACTTCTTTGTGTAGCAGACAGAAAAATCTCTCCACAGAGTTCCTACTACATAAATCAGTTGTAACAAACGTATAAGAATTAAATAAAACGTATAATAAAAATAATATACAGGACCATAAAATAAGTCTGTAGTCACAACAACCTCGCAAATAAACACGTACAATACAAGTAACCTTAGCAACGCGTATACCACTTTTTACAAAAATAAGTAATATCAAACGCATATAAGTGTGTGTAGTATATAATTTATCAACTTAAAATATTGTAAGGCATTATTTAAAAAAAAAAGATTTCTATACATATAAACAATAACTGTGCCAAATTTCATACTCATCCCACTATGTGATTTTTGTAAAAATAGGTCCAAATTTGCTTATATATGTAACTAACGGTTTGTAACATTCAAACTTTGCTACGAACATTAATCTCGTATTAAATATAAACTAATGAAGCATTAACCGGGACCGACACAAATCATATTTGTAGGTGGTTTGTAGTTGTATGGCGAAACCTCTAGTTATTTATACATGTTAATACCAACTCTAAATCACTGTATGAATCTTAGAATATAATATAATATATTTATATATAGAAATAATCTTAGAATTTAATATAATATAATGTAATCTAAGAATATAGGTCCCCATGTTATTTTTATGATATTTACCACATTTCAATCTATAGGTTAGATTATCTTGAATGTAACGTTACTTAATATTTATTATCCAATTCTAAAATAAAATTCGCCTAAGTCACTCTTTATTCCATCAACTGTCAGCTAGTAAAAGTTATACTAAAATCGGTCTAGCCATTCTAGAGATTGGCCGGGACAAACTGGCAAACAGACGGAGATAAATTGTAAGAAAATGTTATTTTAATTATACGAACATACACTCTAATTTTATTTATTTGTATAAATAATTATCCTTTTTATGACATTTTATTTCCGTTATTAAATATTTTTATAACAGTTTGTTAGTTTTTCACCTTTTTATTTTTTAATTATTGTTATATTTATTATATATCTTATTAGTTAATTATAACTTAGGCTATTATTTAAACGAATTGTTTTAACAATGAAATTATCTAAACTTTACGAGTTAATATTACAAATATTATTGAAAAATAGATTAAGCTTACAAAAAAATTATAATTTTTTTTGAGATACGGAACCCTTCGTGCCCGAGTTCAACTCGCACTTGACTGATTTTTAACCTACTAAGAATACAATAGGCAAGAAATAAACCAACAGTTGTTCTTATGTTTTATATACTTATCAATTGTTCAAAAAATTCACTTATTACCAAGCTTTATCAAAAATTCCATTAATATAAAATTAAGTTCAACAAGTAAAACCAGTAAAACATTGTTCCCAAATGAAAACTTAATAGGTAAATGGAAATAAGTACAATATAAATGATTTGCTTACAGATATATATAAGCGTGAAACTTTTATCCAGCTTAGCAGGGTATCTAGAAAGCATCTAGTGTCAAGACACTCTCTACTTCACTTTCCACCAAATTCTAGATGTTAATTGGTGGAATTTAACGCTGCACTTTGACTTACCAGAGCGAGAAAGTGAGAATAATTTAAATATAATTATTCCCACAAGTGGGAATACAATGGGCTAGAACTCACAACCGATCGATTTTACAGTCAAATGCTATCCCACTGCACCACGACCGGCCCCGATATACATATATATTTCATGATATAAAATTCTAGTTAATAATATAATCGAGGGATTTCAACAATGCGTTACGAAACACGAACTAAATAGCCATATTACGATAAATGGCCAAATAACGCCGGTCCGAAATATGTTTAACGTTTAGTAACTGGCTATATACATATATATTTTTGTCATAAGGATTTTCTTAGCTTCACGCTTTTGTCCCGCATGGCAAGGTAGACAGGAAGTGCCTCGTGTCAAGACACTCCATGCTTCTCTTTCCACCGAATTCGAGACATCGCGTGTTAAGTGGTGGAACTCAACTCGCCGCACTTTGTCTTATCCGAGCGAGGAAGTGAATATGATTTAAATAAAATCACTTCTGAAAATGAGCGTTAGATGGAACAAAATCAATTTTTAGTTATTTGTTATTGAACCTTATTTATAATTTATTTTATTTTATTTTTTCATTTTTTTTTTATTTATTTTATTTTATTTTTACATTTTTAAACTTATACAATTTTTTATATTCTATTGCTTAACTGGAAACTTCACGGACCTTCTTCATGGACTGGAAGCAGGCTACAGAAATCTCAATCTTCCATGTGCTCAGATGTGAGAGCCTGCATGGCATGTCACGGAGTCCAGGTGGTGGGTACCCTCGACGCACTGCTCGGAGTGGAGCATGGGAGCGGTCTTCGCCAACTCTCGACTCCGACTGCTCACTGGTCTCTTGGGCAGACGGCAGCTATCGTATTCTGCCAACTTACTAACGTATAACTAAACAAGCGATAACAGTCTATTTTTAATATAAATATACTCCAAGTAGGAATCGAACCCTCAACCATCGTGACACAAGTGCTTCACAAATGCCACGTGGCATTTCACTCAGTTCAATTATTCAGTAGCTGCAAGGTGAACGGACTCGCTGACAGTAATCGTGTATGAGAAGCGTTCAAAAAGGATTAAACTTTACAAATTAACTGTAATGTTATTTTCTTAATTAATACAATGAACGTGTGAAATAATTTTATCAAATATTTTACTTTGATTTTTTTTAGTTTCACGTTTATCCCGCATAGAAGGGTAGACAGAAAGTACCTATTGTTAAGACACTCGGTACTTCGCTCTCCACCGAATCTGAGACATAGCGTGTTGAGTGGTGGAACTCAACGCCGCACTTTGTTTTACCAGTGCGAGGAAGTGAAAATAATTTAAATAAAAGCACTCTTCCTAGTGGGGATTGAGACCACAATCGATCTCGTTTATAGTCAGACGCTGTCTCACTACGCCACTATCGGCCTCTTGAGTAGTTTCTTAGGAGTTTTAAATGTGTAGATCATATATTTAACGTTAATATAGGTTTGTTAGTCTGTTACACTTTAATTAACTTGTTCTTCCCGTATCACAGGGTAGTGTCCAATCTAGTGTCAAGATACGTACGATCACGACACGACCAGTATTTTTCACTTCCCGCTTAAAATCGAGACATTGCGTGTAAAGTTGCGGAACTCAACGTCTTACCACAGCAGAGAAATGAAAATACATTTTAAATATAGTCAATCATTAGCCTGAGTGGGAATTGAACCCACAACCAATTGCGTTTACGGTCACTGGCACTATACCTGCACCATAATGACCTGCATAATATAATCATTTAATAATTTTATTGATACTATATCATACCTACAGAGTTATGAAATTAAAAAGCAGTAAAGCATGTAATATATGAAGTCGAGATTTACTGGTTACCCATATAATTAATACTGCAGTGATTTTGTGGCGATATAATTACCTGAGGCAGGTCGTGGCATAGTGGGACAGAGTCTGACTGTAAACGCGATTGGTTATGAGTTCGAACCTCACTTGGGGGAGTTGATCACTTCTATTTAAATTATACCTCGCTCTGGTAAAGGCAAAATGCCGCGTTGAGTTCTAATATATATTTATTATGTACGACTGAATGAACAATATATCTGCTTACTCATATTTAGTGAATAGTTTTAGAAAAATTTATCTATAAATGCTGAAACGCATCGATATAGACGATTAAAGAGCACATGTGTTACCACGCAAGGTTCGAATTCTGGTGAAAAGCGAGGACAGAGTGTCTTGACACTAGATTATTTCTTTCTACTATGCGAGAATAAGCGTGAAGTTGTAAAATATATACGTCTTAAACAAGAAAGACGAAGTTCAAGAATTACTCTAATTAAACAGATTATATATATTAAACAATTAAACAGATGATATATATGTATATATATATATATGTATATATATATATATATATTTTTCTTATATTTTTTATAGAAAACGATGAACATTTAAGAAATTCACGAGGCTTGTTAAAGAAAGTTTTTCAAACGTGCGATATTATATGGCAACTTCCTTTGACCTGATGTAAGTTTTTAAATTAAATTTTAATATTCAAAAGAAATTGTACTGTATAATATAAAAATATATGAAATATTTGTTCGTAGGATATGCATAAAAAAATACACTTTTCGTAATTAAATGGCGTAAATCTATGGCGTCATGTTTACATAGGATGACTGAAATAGATAATTCTAGGCTCACATCTCACTTAAATCGATTAACGCGGCGTTGAGTTTTTTTTATAGGACAGGTAAGGCAAACGAGCGTGCGGGTCACGTGATGGTAAGTGAATACCGTCGCCCACGGCCCCGTGGAGGAGGAGGAGAGACCAGAGGAGCTACAGGAGCGTTGCCGGCCTTTAAGGTGGGAATAAGCGTGCTTTTTAAATATGTTTATGTCGTAACGACCTGGAAACACTGCTGCAGGTAGGTCATTCCACAGCTGTGTGGCACACGGAAGGAAATTCCTACAAAACCGCATTGTAGTAGAACGCCACGTGTCCAGATGATAGAGATGGTATTTCAGTCTGTTACGTACTGTGCGGTTGGAAAACTCAGCGGCAGGAACCAGGTCAAACAGTTCTCCAGAACACTCCCCGTGATATATGCGATAGAGAACGCATAACGATGAAACGTCTCTACGCAACGCCAAAGTATCAAGCCTGTCACAGATAATTGGGTCCCCAACGATCCGAATGGTTCTCCGTTGTATGCAATCAAATGGTTAAAGCTGATACTCGGGTGCACCAGCCTAGAGATGAGAACATTACTCTATATGAGGTCGAACCTGGGCCTTATAAAGGGCCAAACGGTGTGTGGGCGTGAAGTACCGTCTCGCTCTGCCGATGACACCAAGTTTTTACGAGGCTAACTTGGCCTTGCTTTCCAGATGATCGCGATACTGGCAGTTCACGGGTATTAATTGAGAGCAAAAACCGTCGATAGCGACCTTTATGCTACGCCCAGTGAGGAAGCTCACTTGCATAACTTCTCGGGAAGCCTATGCGATGGAAGTTTGGCAAGAAGCGTCAAAGGCCTTCGCCATGTCCAGACTAACTGCCAGGCCCTCTCCCTTGCTTTTAATAGCAGCAGCCCAGCGGTGGGTTAAGTACACTAAAAGATCACCGGTTGACCGACCGATCGACCGACCGAGCAACCGTTGATCTTCCAGATACACATAGATTTATTATGCTCTCCATTACTTTGGATAGCAGGGAGGTGATAGCGATAGGACTGTAATCAGTCGGATCGGAACTATCGCTTTTTTTCGGGATCGGGTGGATTAAGGCGGTTTTAAATTAATCAGAGACTACGCCGAGTGAATAAGAGTGCCGAAATAAACGTGTTAGCACCGGTGACAACTCAGGAGCACATACAGGGAGCACTAAAGGAGAAAAGCCATCCGGCCCACTCGACTTGTGGATGTCCAGGGAAAATAGAGCTCGTCAAACAGCTTTTTGACTGAACTTAATGTCGGGTATTGAGATCTGGCACCGCGGAATGTTCGGCGGCGTGGTTCTTCTGTCATCTAAAGTCGAGTTTGAGGCGAGATCGGCTTTCTCTTTCGCTGTGTGAACCAGGGTGTCATTCTCGGTGCACAACGGTGGAAGCGAAGTTTGGCTGAAATTGTCAAGTGCAACTTTCGAGAGGGCCCAGAACTGACGTGTTCAGGACAAGTATCTCTCAAGCTTTTCGCCGATTTTAGCGATATGCTTGGACTTTGCATTAGCAAGTTGCCTCTTAAAGTACCTTGATGCACGGTTATACTTTCTCTTTAAGGCTTTCACCTTTGGATCCTTAGTGACTAGTGCCTCAGCCCAAATTTGGTATGCTTCGCGCTTGATAATGGCAGCTCTTTTGCAAGACGTACCAAATCAGGGCTGTGACTTGCCACCGATTGGCACCACAGAGCTAGGGACGTAAAATTCCATACCCTGTAGAATCACGTCGGCAACAGCTGCGGCAAAGTCACTCGGATCATCAGAAGAAAAGTAAACCAGCCCCCAGGAATAAGATGAGTAAAAGGCACGCATCCCATCCCAATCCGCTGACTTGTGACAAACGCGACAGGTTGCGAGGGTTCTGCAACTACCACGTTTAATAGGCACCATACTCCGTATCAGGCAGTGGTCAAAAGATTCCAAAGGGGCAACGACCTTAACATGATACTGTTCTGGATGTGAAGTCAGCTGAAGGTCCAGTAAGGAGGCATTGTGGCTGTCCACATCTGGGACTCGCGTAGGCGAATCAACCAATTGGGATAGTCCAGTTTCCATAGCAAAGTCAAATGCAGCCCTCCCTGCGTTTTCGGTAGTGCGTGATGTAAACATAACATAAAGCTATTACTTAACGTCGGTTTTAAATGCCAGGGGTGGTAATGATCCTGTCAAGTCTGCCCATTAGTGCCATAGCTGGCAACGTGACTCTACCACACGTATTTTAATCGCCTCTTACGATACCACCAATAACAGAGTGATCCTATTCTAGGCCGGAATCACACGGCAAAGAGTTACACGATTCAACATGCAATGTCGTCTTTCCAAAAAACATAAAGAAATGGTTAAAGTATTCATTATAATATTAACAATTATTTGATATATAAAAATAAAATTACGAAAATCACACTTTATTCCGTAGAAGGGTATTGTATGCTTTCTGTCTTAATTCAAGACATTGCATGATTGATTCTGGTATGTCAGTTTTATTGTCAATTAAGCTCTTCTCTTCTCAATCATTGAATTTCGATGTTAATATTCTTAGTAAAAAGAATTTTTGATTTTTATTTAATTATCACATTTTTATTGTAAAAAAATATAGTTATGAATAACTTCCTGTTGTTTTTTTTTAAGAAAACTCTATTATTTATTTAGTGTATCATTATAGCTTGTAGGACTCTAATTCAGTTACAGTGATTTCCAAGATTGTACTTTTAAATAACAGATACATACATACCATAGAATGTATTATAATATTTAGTATATTAATCTAACATAAATATAACATAGTTTTTAAAACAAGAAGACAACAGTGTAAAAAAAAATTTTTCTTCAGGTAAAAATGTATTTTTTTTTCAGATGTAGTTTAACAAAAAGAAATTGTAGTGTAATAAAAAGAAATTCTTTTCTCTTCTTTCCACTCAAATTCAAGGTATTTTTTGTTCTTCATTATGTAAAGCAATATCAAGCGGTATTTTGTAATTTCTAAACTTAAAAAGTAAATAAGTAATAAATATTAAATTACATTTTCAAATATCATAGAACTTACAGAGGCCGGTCGTGGCGCAGTGTGACAGCATCTGACTGTAAACGCGACCGGTTGTGGATTCGATTTTCACTCGGGATAGTGATTGTATCTAAATTATTTTTACTCTTTCACTGTCGTTCGTAAGACAAAGCGGCGTTAAGTTTCGCAGTTTAACACGAAAAGTTCCGAATTCGACGGAAAGCGAAGTACGAAGTGTCTTGACTCTAGGTATTTTCTGTCTATCCTGTTATGTGAGGTAAAAGCGTGAAGTTAAGAAAATAAATAAAACTAAGTCTCACCATAATTTTTCCCAAAACCAGAAATTGAACCTTATACCCTTTTCAATATAAGACTCTTGAAACTTCGCTGTTATGGCCCTATCAGACTTTCACTTATAGAGCCTTAAGCAGTAACAATATTAACAATAGGCGTTAAACCTGTGGTCACATTGGCAGCGGGTGAATGGGCGACACTAATTGAAAGCTGCGGTCAGTGTAGAGCAGCTTTGCGATTATGAAACTACTGTAAAATGTTGCTTTTGTTATTTTTTATTATTTACCATTTCACTAGCATGTGTGGATATTTTATATGTAACTACTAACTAAGTTCAGAATGGTCGTGCTTGTTCTATGAACCTCCAATTGTTGCTGTCTTCAGCGTCTCGTATGATTTGTAATATGGAGGGTTGCGTTACATCCTTTGTAGGGTCCGTCCAAGGCATAGGGCATCAATCACGTGGCCACTTGCCCTCTACTTAAACTTCAACAAAGATTCTCTCCATTTACTGTTCAATTCTGACAATAAGTCCAAATTATTTCACTTCCTAGAAAATCAAAACATTGGTCGGAAACGCTGTCGACATGACACTCAACAGTTACCACCAGTGCCACATTTTAAATGCCTTCGATTTTTTGTCAATCTTCGAAATGAACCGTCCACATTTCCGAACGAGGAATTTTCGTGGCTTTGATGATATTTCAGTTGCACCGGACTTTTTTGAACCAATTGAAGGCAGATCTTATTATAACGCGCCTTCAAATCAAGGTATACGTAGAATAGAACAACTTTACAATTGCCTTTTAAATCTTGATTTGTTTTAGCTTTATTCACGGTCACCATCTTGTATTATCTTGAATCATACATTGTTTTGATGTGTCCGCAATGTCGCGTTCAGTTTCCTAAAATGTATTATCGAGAACTAGAATATATTCAATTAATCCCGTTAAAATAATCTATATATTAATAAATGAGAAAAACTTTGTACCCCTTTTTTATAAATCTCACGTAGACAGAGGAGCATGAAATTTGGCAAAATGATAGTTTCTTTAGCGAAGAACTGCACAATGCTCTGATATTTTTTTAATGAATTTTGCATATAAAATATTTTTTATTAATTAATAATAACAATTGTACACACTATCATGTTTTATATTCATTAAAAACACGATTATATATATATATATATATATATATATATATATATATATATATATATATATATATATATATATATACTTTATATTACGTGCACGTTGCTAAGGTGACGCGAACACCGAAAATATTACAATGTGTGGAAATAATAATTTTATTATGTTTTTTTTTCAATTCCTTAGGACACATACATCGTTCAATCCTTCATTTATCGGTTCTTAATGGACATGGCGTTAAAAACCAATAAATTTCGCATTTAACCAAAACAGATTTGGGCAACCCTTGCATTGAATGTAAGTATTCCCTTGAGTACGATCCTAACGCAATATCGCAGTGATATATATTGTAACCACGTTACTGTAAAACTTGTTTTATATTTTATTGACATTGTAACACTTTTAGAGCATATTTCGTTGAAGACGATTGAAAGTCTAACTCTAATGGCATTCTTCTTGTCCACTTCATGGTTATTTCAAAAAAATCCATTCTAAGGTACACAAAAGCTTCGCTTCGCGTTTTAAACAAAATCTCTATACATTTATAATTCAAAATATGTGTTTGGCATTTTAAAATATTAGAAAACTTTATACACGTTGCATGCAAAATTCAATATTTCCGTTCAGCTTATACAGTATCGGAATTTATTAGAAAGCCAAGCTTCGCTTCGTGTGCACTTGAAACTTAAATGAAACGTAAGCATAAGGTCACCGCTCCCTTGATCTTTTCTCACCCTGTATAACCAATTCTGCGCTTACTAATATCACTATCGTCCGTACTTACATTGTATGTGGTATAAGATTGAAAATTTAGTATGAAATTTTATTTAATCAATGTAAAATGCAATATTCTCTTAATATTCATGTAATGAACCTTCTTTATCATAGTGGATTTGTATGCGCTTAAACGCAATAGTTTTGGGTTCGATTCTTACTTATTCTTGAGTAATGATGATATTTCATTTAATTCCATTTAAACTTTCTGGTATGACAAAATGCAAGTTTGAGCGAACGTAGCGCAAAATTGTAAATTGATTTTTAAAACAATTGCAGGTATGTGATTCCATAAGAACCGGAAATGATAAAATTTGCCTGGGACATTTCATTATCTCTTACCTATTTCACGAGGAATAATGTGTAGTCCTCAAAAAATAATAAAAACGATACTAGAAGAAAATGGAGGCCCAAGTATATTAAACTCAATTAAGCATCCCGAATTCACGCTTCACGCTTCACCCGGCCCAGCTACGCAAGCTGGGTAAATTGTTTTAAAAATTATTTAAAAAATCAATTTACGTTACTTCTACGACATCTATTTTAGTTATAATTTAAATTAACATTAAAAAGTAAGAATATAGTACAAGTATTTTATAAAAATATAGTAAAACTATTTTAAACGCTTCCGCTTATAAATTGTACCGCATCCCATTTCACCGGCATGGAGTAGAAATTAATTAGAAGAGGTTGGCAAACTTAGGCGTACCGTCGCTTATTGGGCTCTAACAGAATATATATGGCGCGACGTACAGAACCCGCGGCTCTTTGATAACCTGAAGTACATACGTGTGAATGTTGTTTTTGTACCTGTAACTATTCTTTGATATAATTTATTATGTAATACTCTTTATAGCTTTTATTGAAATATATTTTATAAGTATTATATAGATTTCATATAATAAATAATATTATATGTTCAGTTTCTAAGTAAAATACGAATATTTTAAGTGTCTTTGCTTTCTCTGGAAAATGTACTAATTTAAGTTATTTTTAAAAAGGATTGTATTATTTATATATACTGTAATGTTCGAAACGTAATAGTTCAAAGACAATCTTATAACGTTATTTTGGCTCATTTTTTTTTGTGTGAGGAAATTCATTATGGATACCGATCCTGATTGCTGACTAGAGACGGGTTATGTGGGACTCCGGACCGGTAGAGACTGTCCTCATACCCTCTTCATGGGCTCCTCCTTGATTGCCAATACGAGCACAGTGGCAGGAGTAAACATGTTGCGATCGGTCCTTGATAACCTGGTTGGAGTAGAGTGCGGGAAACATTTGTACTGACTGTCTTCTAACCTATTAAGATGGATGGTGATGAGTCTTCTATTTGAAATGCGACCTAAGATATTTTAATAACATCAACCTCATGACTTTATCATGACAAACAAAGTGACGGTTTCTGTTTATTTTAAAAATAATGTGTTATTTTTGACAATATTCTAATGTAGCATTATTGTAAATTATACATATTTCTTAAATAATTTCTCTCTTTTACATCATCACTCCAAACTGTAATTTCATATAAAAGAAACGAAACACAGCACGTAGCCAACACTAAGCCCACTCGGTACTCGGGGTAGTAATATACTAAGAGAGAACTACTAAAAATTGCTTTTGGGAACAGGAAAATATATTTTTTTCATGTGAAAACCAAACCTTAAACCACAATGCGTATTTTAATACACAATAAATATATTTATATACATCTGATATCAATTAAAACGCGGCAAAACCCCTTTGATTTGTTTCAAAGTGAAATTGTCTATCCACATGACGTTACCGATTTGAAATATGGATATGGAAAAGAATATTTTGGCATTTTGCCTGAGTTTACAGGATTCCGTAGCTTGAGGCATTGAAATTCAGCTGAATTTTGACACATAAATGTTTCAAATATGAATATTCATGCGACATTTTTGTGTTGCGTTTGTTATTTATTAAAGTGTTTTCCTATCTATTTTTCGTTATAAAAGCTTTGTTAACAGTTATATTTGTTCTTTCCTGTAGTGTAGTAGTGTAGTAACTTAGAATAAAATATCCTACTTAATTGCAGCCCACGTCTTATTCTGATGTTTAAGGTATATTAAAGAAAAGTTTTAATAATATATGTTCAGTAGTTCTTAGGTGTGTAGTTTAATTATCTGTTAACTTTTAATTATAAATAAGAAATTGATTTAAAAAAGGCGTTTAAAATTATTTTTTCTCCGTATCCTGGTCGCCTTGGTAAGAATTAGAATAGAGTTTATTTAAAACGTTGAAATTTATAAGTTTATTTTCACTACCAAAATATTACTCAGTCACCAAATCTGTACAAGCGTATAAATAAAATCGCCAAGAAAAATCTGAAAGCAAAAATTCACCATTACGTTTTATTCCACATTACAGGAAATTCAGAGACAAATCAGTGTCAAGACTCTCCTTTAACTGCTTTCCGCCCAAAACAGAGACAATAAGTGTTGAGTGGCGTAGTGTTTGTTTAAAGTAGTTATTTTTATATATTTTTTAATCTACTATCGGAGCTGTAATGCAACCTGTAGTAAATAAATCAAAGAACCTAATAGAGAGTGTAGAAAATAGTGGCACAGTCATAATGAGTGGGTGTTTCGCGCTCTTGGGTCGCGGTATCTCAAGCGAACAGACGCCATTAAGTTTTTAGGATAACCCCATAGACAATACTGGTAGCGTTCGTTTGACATGCTGTGATTGAAATAAATATTTGCTTCTGCCAAGAATGAACCTGTAGCTATTGCAGTTTATTGTCATGTGAAATTATTTTTTTTATTTTCTTTTTTTTAACTTCACCCTTTTTGTCCCACATAGCAGGAAAGACAGAAAGTAACTAGTGTCAAGACACTCTGTACTTCGCTTTCCACTGGATTTGAGACATTGCGTCTTAAGTTGAGTGGAAAGCGAACTGAACTGGTGGAACTAAACGCCGCACTTTGTGTTACCAGAGTGAAGAAGTGGAAATAATTCATTTAAATATAATCACTTCCCGAAGTTGGAATGAAACCCACAACCAATCGCGTTTAAAGTCAGACGCTATCCTACTGCGCCATGATCGGCCCCATTTAACTTAATATTAAAGATTATATTATGAAAACTGTTAATGGTGAAAAAAACGTATTGTGAATATTATGTTATTAGTACAAGATTTTCATAGTTTTTTGAAAGTGCTATTGAATTGTTCAAATCGAATATTTTATATGAATTTTTTTCATAAAAAAGTACTATAAATAGCATCGTCCTACTTAATAACAATTTTCTTACAAAAAATATGTTTACACCCTTAAATACAACCCCTTCTATTAAGTGGCAGAAGCCACTTATAACTGTTAAGGGGGAAATTGCTGGCACTCCAACGACATTCAAGTACGTAAGGGAAATATGGAATAATAATATTAACAAAAACTAAGATTAAAGTAAACTACTTATAATAGAAATACAACATTATATAGTAATTGTGGCGCAGTGGAACAATTTTGATTCCTACTCGAGGGAATGATGAAAGTGCGGCGTTTAGTTCGGCGTTCACCGATCAACCCAAACTTGGAGAACAAGTTAGTGCCTTGACACTAGGTTTGCTTTGACTCTTTGTTTACTTTACTAAAATTGTTTTGTTAAAATGATTAGGTCACATCTGTCTCGACTTCAATTATATAAAAACATTAGGTTTTTCCATTGACCAAGCAATGTTTTGAAATTATTAATATGTACTTAGCACTGCTATTTAGCATTTACATAAATGTCTATCTATCCTGATATCAGAAAGCTTAAAGCTGCAATAATCCAATAAACAAAAAAAATCGCTATCCGCTCCTCTTATCACAAAGCTCTAACCTCTCCAGTGTCGTAGGGCGTAACCGTGAATGTAATGAACTAATGACGCTGACGCATTCCTCGTTACCGGTCTTCTGACAGACAGCTTCAATATACTTGTGTACAAAAAACTTTACTTAAGTATTTACATACATAAGGATATTTTGAAATGTGGGGAACGTGAAATTTGGGTAAGTACTGTATAAAATTTTCAAAAATATTTTTCATAAATTATCAAATAAAAAAAACTTATAAATCTAAATCGTATAGTATTGACTCGTAATGGATATAGTATGTGTTATACTTAGTTAATTTGACACTGTAAATTTTTTTATTCCTTCATTTGCTAACTAATAATTGCTCCAAGAATACAACCCACAACCCACCCACAACCAACCCAGAACTGGGCCACGATGACCTCAAATATTGTGTTTTATATATATTACTGCTGCACTATGCAACGTCTATATTTCAGTATACGAATTTAAAGTAAATATGAATAGAATAAGATCAATAACATTACGTAAGTTTTCAATATTAACATTCAGGAAAGCACTTGGAAAATATAAAATTTAATATATGTAGATGAAACTTTTGATTCAATTTTAAAGTGGACACGATGTAAATAGAGCTTTAAGATCCAATATTCCACTGACGCTCTACAACTTCATACTAAGATAGACATCGAGATATATAAAACTTGGCATGCGGGTGCTTTTAGTTGAAGCATTGCATGTATAATGTCTTGACTGCCATTGAAAATTAATTTTCTATACGGGAAATATGTACCGGTTTTACATGATGTGAATTTTTTGAATGAAAATATCGTGCCTTTTTAAGCTTTTTTTTAAATTTTGTTTAAAAAATACAATTACGTCAGATTTAAAGCACTAATTAATTTGAAGCAATTGAGGCCGGTCGTGGCGCAGTGGGACAGCGTCTAAAGGTAAACGCGATCGGTTGTGGATTCGATCTCCACTCGGGGGAGTGATTATATTTAAATTATTTTCACTTTCTCGCTCTGGTAAAAGACTAAGTGCGGCGTTGAGATCCACCACTCAACACGCAAAGTCTGGAATTTGATGGAAAGTGAAGTACGAAGTGTCTTGATACTAGGTACTTTCTGTCTACCCTGCTATGCGGGATAAAAGCGTGAAGCTAAAAAAAAATTTAAAATTCCCGTCGCCGTTTAAAATTCTAAGCGTTATCAATTTAGTTCCATTGCTTAATTCATTATTTATAAATATCTAATATAATGAATTAAACTCATTTTTTTCATATTTCCAAACAATTTTTTACTTACTTAAGCTCATCTAATACTTATTTTTCAGGTCTTTTTCAGTCAAGTCCCATTGGCTGCACTTGACTCGTGTACCTCAATATAAAATATGATTATATTACAGGAAAACGATTTAAAAAGAATGTGCTCGTCGTTTTTATTTAACATCGTATGATTTTTATATCTTGTTAACCTATTTCAGGCTTCTATTGACAATTTTAATGATTTACTTAGAAATATATATTTTTTATAAAAACGTAAACGGTACTTGAAATAAAAAAGATTAAATAATACTCAATAATTTTATTGGTAAGAGATGAAATGTTGTTTCTACATTAATTTATATATATATATATATATATATATATATATATATATATATATATATATATATATATATATATATATATATACTTCGTTTTTATTTAAATTCGTTTATAAAGCTATATTTAAATAATCCCTCAAACCTTTGCTTAGTAATGCATTGATGTTAAAATCTGCAGTCAGTGTATAATGTAATGTACAATATTATAATTTGGATGCCACTAGTTAGTAGGACACATAGCGCATCAAGCACAGGCCACTTGCTGTTGGAACATTATGGTAATTTTATAGGAACTTTCCAAGCAACACTCAGGTTGAAATACACATTGCTACGGAGATTGACTAATTTAATAAAAAAAAATATTTCCAGAAAAAAATTTAGTTTAAAATCTTTTAAAAAATTATTCCAGACTTAGGATTAGAAAATATTTAAATAAAAACGTATACAAATGCTTTAAACTATATATTTACGGATACAAACCCGCGCAACTTAGAATCCATCCGAGGATTTTGACCGCTAAGCCATGCGTTCTACATCCAGCTGCTAATTTTTTTAACGCTAGTTACTTATTTTTGTATTTTTTTATATATCATAATTATTTTCAAATTATTTGCTTAGCAAGTAAAAATGAAGAAGAATGTGTCCAGGTGCTTAAGGCACATCGAAGGAGATGTGATGTCGTACGATCAAGGAGATCAAGGAGAACGGAGTCGACACACCCACGACCTTGCCACTTCTCGTAATTTTTATCAACCAAATGGCCGACATACGATACAAATAACAAAAAATGTTTTATGGTACATATAAGTATGTTAATTTCAAGAATACGTACGATAAACTTATTGACAGCTATTTGAAATCTAGCATAATAATATATAAAAAATATTTTGATATATCAACTAACACTATCACAAAATTGGTTGTCTGCGGTAAAATCTAAAAATACTTTTATTATTTGCCGTAACGTACTCCCAATGGAGAACATAAATTTTACAAAACGTGTTCCAGTATAACTGAAATTGTTTTCTGAGGATCATTTCATCTTGTTAGGTACTAGGTAGTAGGCAAGCTTTAAATATTATATTTGAATTTACTTACAAACGGGAAATATATGTATATATATATATATATATATATATATATATATATATATATATATATATATATATATATATATATATATATATATATATATAATCGCTTATATTTTGGTATTATAAATTACATTTTTGGAAACTTAAGGTTTCGAACACTTTCTATGATCTTTGACCAAATATATACGCGATTAATCCGTTTAATTCATTTTAAATATTCTATGATCTTGGAGAGGGCTCCAATGAGGGCTCCATGGAGGGCCATGTAATGTTATTTTGTTGATTTTAAATTATTTTATTAATATTAAATTTGGTGAAGGTAAGTTGATAACTAAACTCTTTACCAGGACAACGAAGATGACAAGATAACTTCAAAAATGTTCTTTTTTAATTTTTTTTCTAAGGTCGTCTGTTTATCATAATTTTATATTAGTGAAAATAATACATAATATTTTTTTTATACAGAAACTACCTAGTGTCACAGCACTCCGTACTTCGCTTTCCGCCGTATTCAAGACACTCGCCCAACCGATCGTGTTAACAGTCGGACACTCATACTGCGCCACGACCGTCCTCAAAAATTTTTGCTTTTTTTTTGAAAAACTATCAAAACGTAGGTAGACAGCATCTGATTGTAAAGTCTGGATGATTTTGTATTAGATTTCTATTAGGAGGTACAATTTTGTATAAACTATTTTCCTCTCCCCTAATATGTAGTGATATTAAAATCTAGTTATGAAATGCCTTGGTTCACGATATGTTTCGTGGTTAGGACTTATTTATGGCCGTGTTCGTATATAACCCAAAATCTTTTAGAGATTTAGATGCAACAGTGTTAAGAATATTATTAAATTCACTATAAAATTGCTATTAAATATGTATATGTGATTTAATTTTAAATCATATTTATATTTAAATATGTACATAGGTACATACAGTTACAAGTGTCTAGCTTTTCTCTGACTATATAGAAAAAAGTGTGAAGCTGAATATTAAAAAAATATTTAATAGTTAAGCTCGACATTTTTGAAGTCTGTAAGTTCTTGCCAAAGGTTAACGTGCCTGATCGCTCTCTTAAAGTATATTCAACAGCTCATTAATCGGGACACGGTGGGAGCTGACTGCGGTAAACTATGGTGGCTCGGCCGTTAGTGTCTTCATCTATCTATGTACCTTTACCGTTATACTACTACTTGCAGACTAAGCATATTGGCTAGAATTATATTTTTTTGGTCAGCAGAGCAGGGTGTGTAGTAAATATAGTGTTAAGATACTCTATATTCTCGGTTTTCTCCGCAAAATTAAAATATAGGCTAAATAGACTAGGTGTCTATTTCTATCAAAAATACTCAAGTGTAGAATGGAGTGTCTTGATACTTAATTTTTTCTGACTACCCATTTGCCAAAGAAACGGCAAAACAGCGTGTTCTTCTTTTACTACTTGTAATTTACGTTAAAAATTAGTATAACAAATTTTCATGAAAGTCATCAGAAAATGTTAAAACGAGTAAAGAGATGCCTTCCTTTCCTGGCTCCATTTCAAAAAGAAACGCTGACGGCGCGGTATTGATGCAAAATAGCTCCTTTGACTTTAAAGTGTCATACAAGACTTTCGATCCTTAGCATTTTCCTCAACCTACTAAAGTAAGGAAATGAATGAACTCTCTTAGTAAATGTTTTATAATGGAAAAATGATTTTATCGCCTAACTGAAAACGCAATAGTTGTGAGTTGAATTCCAATTCAGAATTATTATATTTAAATTATTCTCAATTGGCTCTGTTCTTCCATTAAAACAAATCACGGTGTTGAGTTCCGTCAGCATGCAATTGCGACCTTGGAGAGGAAAGTGCAGAACGGAGTGTCTTAACACACTAGGCACTCTATGCTAACTCTGATACAAAAAATATATTAAATATAAATTTATGTTATCTTAATTATTCTCGAGTAAGAAAATATCTGCGTGCCCGAACAAATATCTACTGTATATATCACTTCCAGATATGTTACTTTTTTGAAAGTGTTATTCCACATTTAGGATTAGAAAAAAATTTAGAAAAACATATTTTTTTTACCTTTTTTTAATTTTTTTAATAGTAACAAAACATATAAAAATTTCGATGCAGCTGGTGGTAGAACGCATGGCTTAGCGGCCAGAGAGCTTGGACGTTTTGAGGCGCGGGTTTGGATCCCACTGCGTTCAAATTTTTATATGTTTTTAAAGAATATTTTCTCTTCCAAATATTTCAAACTATATTTGAACTTGTACCTACTATTTGCGTCACATTTACTAGAGACGACTGTAAAAATGTTATTTACTTTTTTAATATTCGGCTTCCTCGCTGTTCGCGGAAAACACTCAGTATGTAAGAAGACTTATGACAAAACAAATAACTTTTATTGGTTTACTTTTACAGCGTATACGTTTATACGGCCAATGATATTGGAGATAAAATGAGATACGTCCGTAAATGTTTATTAAAAGTTTTATACTGTTTTTGTTATTTTAATAGTTGTTTTAATATGAATACTTCAGTTGTACATAGTGTCAAGACACTCCGTACTCCACTTTCCACCGATTTAGAAACATTGCGTGTTGAATGGCGGAACTCAACGCCGTGCTTTAGGTTACCGGAGCGAGGAAATGACAATTAGTTAAATAATATCCTTCGCCCGAGAGAGAAACGAACCTCTAACCGTTTGCGTTTACACTTGTTGCAAAAAAACAACACGTCGTCTCAAAATAATTACATAGATACAATATACATATATATTTTACAATACAATTAATACATGCGTAGATATGATATATTTTATACGAGCTATGCCCCCGACTTCGTCACCTTGAAACTTAATATCTCTGGATCTATCTATTTTATAATTATAAAATAAAAGTAGCTATCTTCCAGTGGAAGTTCTGTCAAAATTAGTCTAGGTTTTCTAGAGATTAGCTAGACAGATAGACAACTAACTAAAAAATACCGTTTTCCGATATATACCATGTATACTCATTTCTCTATATGCATTTAGTTAGAATCGACCACTTTAGAATAATAAGCAAACAGTTATACAAATTAATTTACGTAATAAATAAATATAATAAAATCGTGTACACTACTTTGGTGGGGAAAGAAATTATGTTCAGTATAATTAATTAAATGTGGATCGTACCCACAACCAATCTAATTTTTTGTTTTATAGAATAAGGAGGCAAACGAGGAGAAGATCCACCTGATTGTAAATAATCACCTTCACCCAAAAATATCTACTAAATTAGACTTGTAGATGCGTTACCGGTTTTGAAATGGAAGTGTAAGGAGATGGGGGAAAGGAGGGGTCTGAAGAGGGAAAGCTGGCTTACATAATTACCGAAACACATCATATTTGGCGACCTCCTACCACCAAATTGCTGGGATACCCGTCTCTTACGGAACACTACCCAGCAGCGGAGAGGAATTGTATTATATATCTGGGTTCGCTTCAAGCTGGGGATAACAAGAATATTCTTGTTAGTGGCGTATGCGCCAGTATCTTCAGCTCTACCAAGTGAACTAGAGGAGTTCTGGGAGAGTGTCAGGGAAGTTCTTGATAGTGTAAGAGGGTATTAAAAATTAATATAAGGTTTCCTATTAAGAACGATAAGTTTTGAAATTGAATTAAAACATGTAATATATGTTCGAATTTCGTGCTAAATGGCTTTATTTGATAGGAAATTGCTATTTATGATTTAAACAAAATATCGTTCAAATGACCAACTTTCGATGACTATATGTATGGCCGCTATAGTCACTCGAATGTTGCGTTCAAGGTCTTCAATTGTAGCTTGTTTATTGGCATACACTTGAGATTTAACATACCCCCACAAAAAATTGTCCAAGGATGTTAAATCGCATGATCTTGGTGGCCAATTGTGAAGACCGTTGCGAGAAATAACCGACTCACCAAACTTATCACGCAATAAATCCATTGTGACGGTCGCAGTGTGACATGTTGCACCATATTGTTAAAAATAAATGTCGTCCGCATCGATTTCATACACTTCAGGAAAAACAAATCGTTCTACATGTCACGATAACGGTCGCCATTGACAGTACGGCCTTCGTCGTTTTTGAAAAAAAACGGGCCAATGATTCCACCGTACCATAATCCGCATCAAACAGTCAATTTTTCAGGATGTAATGATGTTTCATGAACCACGCTTAGATTTGACTCACTCCAGTAACGACAATTCTGTTTGTTCACACAACCATTGAGCCAAAAGTGAGCCTCATCTGAAAAGACGATTTTCCTATGAAATTCGGTGTCGGTTTCCATCATTTCATGCGCCCAATCAGCAAATTCACGACGTAATCGATGGTCTGCTGGCTTGAGTTCTTGTGCCTACAAAATCTTGTATCTGTGGATGTAGACCAAGATCCATACGTAAAATTCGCCAGATTGCCATTCTGGATAAGCCCAATTCTTGTGCACGTCGAGAAACGGAAACATTTTGATTTTCTTCGACACTGGCTGATACGGCGGCAATATTTTCTTCACTACGGCCTGTCCGTTGTCGTGTTGGTGGTCTACTATCGTGCAAAGAATATTCACTTTTTAGTTTTTGGATTATGCGACGTATAGTGAGCTCAGACGGCGCACCATGACGACCATATTTAGCACGAAATGCTCTTTGAGTAGAGACAATACTTCTCGAATTTTTATAGAAAATTTGGACAATTTTTAAACATTGAGGTAACGTAAACTTGTTCATCATTGAATGGCAAACATTACTAAATACAAAACAATAAAAATATCAAATATTAAACAACCAAGATGGCAGCTGTAAGCTATCAAAATCCTATTATCCCTATTGGGAAACACTGTATGTACCTTAATATTCTGTGATTATTTCAACCATGTGCTAGAAATTATTTATATCGAGCAAAAATGAGTAAAAATATCGCGTTTGTTGTGTGTGAGCCCCCTTAAATATTTAGTATAATCGATTATTTAGTATTTGTTGCAACATGTATACATTATCTGTAAAAATTTTAACAATCTAACTATCACTATTCTTGAGATGCAACCTCGAAACAAAAGGACAGATAAACAGACAGACGGACGGACAGACAAACAGGCAGACAGCAAAATGATAATGACGTGAAAGAGATAACAGATTGACAAACAATTTCCGGGAAAACACGAAGCTTTTCTGGCGAGGAGTTACTAATCTCGGCGTTATTCGCCAACCTGTAAAATGAATGGGGTGTTTTTCGGGGTTAGTGAAATACTTACTAAAAGAACACACGTTTTGCAACGATGGGCGGAATTCTATAAGAAGATGATTCTATAAGAAGAGAAGATGAATCTGATGACGCCTCTGTCTCTAGAGACAGCAATATGCTGAGTCTTGATGTAGCAGATGGCGAAATCGGTATAAAAGAAATAGAGAAGTCTGAAATGTGGTAAGGCAGCGGGAGCAGATGGAGTTACTGCAGAGATGATCAAATATGGTGGACCGCGCATCTTGGACCTGTTCTTTTTTCTATGCAATTTATGCTGGAAAAAGAAAGAGATCCGGGATGATTGGCAAGTCGCAGTCATTGTGCCTTTGTATAAAGGCAAAGGTTCACAGATAGACTGTGCAAGCTATAGGGCTATCAGTTTGATTAGCTTGGGCAGTAAAATTTATGCTCAAATTCTAGCGAGAAGAATGCAAGAGAGATCCGAAAGGCTTTTATGGGAGGCCCAAGGAGGATTTAGACCTGGAAAAGGGTGCATGGATCAGATCTTTTCTCTCCGCATGATCACGGCAAGTTTTTGGCTGTAAACCAGAAAATTTTTTGTGCTTTTGTGGATTTAGAAAAAGCATTTGACAGGGTTGTAAGAAAGAAGTTATGGGAAATACTGCCCCGGTACAATGTGAGCGGACCCTTGTTGCAGGCTGTAAAATCTCTTTATCGAGATCACTCAGCCTGTGTACGAGTAGGAATTTTCATGTCGCCTAAGTTTGATATTTAATCGGGTGTCAAACAGGGCTGCGCCATGTCAGCTTGGCTGTTCAATTTGTATTTAGATAGTTGTGTCCAAGGAGTGAAAGATAGTGACATAGGAGTGAAAGTTGGTGATTTGACAGTAAACTGTCTGTTGTCCGCAGATGATGTCGTGCTAATTGCATTATCAGAATGCGAGTTACAGGCATTGGTCACCACCTGAAAGAAGGGTGTGAAAGTAATGGTCTAAACCTGAATGCGAGTAAAACTAAGATTCTTGTAATTGATAGAGACGAAGAATGAACAGAATGCAAGATTATGGTAGATAGAAAAATATTAGAACAAGTGAATGATATATCTGGGAAGTATGTTTAGTAGATATGGAAGATACGAAATGGATGTGGAAAGGCGTATTGCTGCCGGTAACAGGGTTAACGGTGCTCTTGCTGCATTGATCCGACAGCAAAACGTCAGCGTACCTGCACGTGTTGCCGTTCACAATGCAGTACTGATACCGACGTGTCAAAAGAAGAATGAAAGAAAGATGAATGCAGTAGAGACGAGATCTCTTCGTCGGTTATGCGGAGTCAGCTTAGCTGACCGTATATGTAGCGAATAGATACGCAGAATGGCAGGTGTAAGCGTGAATGTCACAGTAAGAATGAAGAAGAACGTGCTCAGGTGGTTTGGGCACGTTGAAAGAATGGTAAGAAAGATTTATGAAGCTAAGGTGAGCGGTACGAGAGGTCGGCGGAGACCTCGGTTGACCTTCGAAAACACAGTATCGAAGATACTGGAGGTCCCGTAAAAAGTATGAGGACCCCCCGAAGGGCATGCATGAAGAGGATAATGACTGTGGACGAGGCGAAAGAGGTATGCAGGGATCGTAGCGTTTGGCGCTCCGTACTCTCTGACTACCCCGCCAGGGATGAAGCGTGCTAAAAGCTAAAAATAGAAGAAACTTTCATTGATAGATAGCTAATATAATAAGAAGTTGCCAAGACAATACAATTTTAATTTGTAATGTTTAAATAAGCACTTTTTTATAATATAAATAAATAAAAAATATAATGCATTGCATTTTATCGTTCCACAAAAGAAGTAAAGTAAAGAGCGTTTACAAGCAAGAAAAGCTTACGAGGAGAACAAATGAATCTAGATTTCTTACAAACCTTAATCTATTAGGTTAAGCTTTTGCCTTTTCTTTCTTTGCAACATTAAAGTTTACAGAAATAGTATTAGATAAAATTTTCCATTTCCGCCTTTATACGTCTCATTAGCTATAATTTAATACGAGTAGGCATTTCACTGAAGAAATTTCTACCATATTTCAGCTTCCGAGCGGTCGTTCAGATTACTTAGGGGCTTATTCGATAAGCTTTGAGCGTGATATGTAGTTATGGGAAGCTGGGATCTAGTTTTTGTTGAACAAATTGTATATGGTGAAAATAATTGTAAATATGTGTGTTTGTATGTAAACAAATAAACAATTAAATAAAAAATAGTTTAATTTTTTTTATTATTATTTCATCAGGTCACTCATAATCAGGAATACTTAGGTAGATTTTTTATCTCAACAGATTTCAACTTATAAACTCAAAAGCTGCTCTATACTTTATTCTACGAGATGAGCCCGAGACAGGTATAATTCAACATATCAGGATCTTTATTTTCTAACTATCTACCTATAAAAGTCCTATCAAAGACGTTCCAGAGATGAGCTGAAACAAACAGAAAGATAAATTTAAAACAATAAAGTTTGCTGTATCAACCATTCATTCACTCATTCATTCATTTGGTAAAAGCTTGTTTATTTTAATATTACAAACAGACTTGCCAATTTTATTTATTTATTTTTAGCTTCACGCTTAATCCCGCATAGCATAGATAGAAGGTACCTAGTGTCAAGACATTCCGTACTTCGCTTTCCACCGAAGTCGAAACATAGCGTGTTGAGGGGTGAAACGCAACGCTGCACTTTGTCTTTACCAGAGAGGGGAAGTGAAAATAATTTAAATATAATCACTCCCCCGAGTGGGGAACGAACCCATAACTGGTCGCGTTTACAATCAGACAGTCAGTCAGTCAATCAGTCGCTGTCACAATGCGTTACGACCGGCGTCATTTGCATTGATAAAATTTGCATTGATTATTGAAATAATTATGAACGATAAAAGCTAGTATGATTCTAATTGTCAGTAAATAGAAAGTGAGAGGCGTAATATATATATATATATATATATATATATATATATATATATATATATATACACATATATATATATATATATATATATATATATATATATATATATATATATATATATATTTAAGCGGTCTTTTGAAAGTCTCTCTCTCTCTCTTTTTTTATTTAATTATTTCAGAAAATTCTAATTAAATATATTTTATTCTAACATATTTTTATTCAATACAATAAGGTAGATAAATTAATTTCATGTTTAGATAATTTATTTATTTGGCCATTTAAGAGAGTAGCATGTTGGGTGGCGGAACTTAACGCTGTGCTATTGGTTTCTAGATGTGTAGGTGTAAAAATAATTTCAATGTGAATATTTCCTAGCCATATAACCTAAAATAATCATGTATAATTTATATATTTTTTTTTTAGTTTCACGCTTTTATCCCGCATAGCAGGGTAGACAGGAAGTACCTAATGTCAAGACAATCCGTACTTCGCTTTCCACCGAATTCGAGACATTGCGTGTTGAGTGGTGGAATTCAACGCCGCACTTTCACTTCAACTAAATATTTTTTATTAATAGTCAATAGAAGAAGGGTATATTTTTTTATTATTTTTATTTTAGCTTTACGCTTTTATCCCACATAGCAGGGTAAACAGGAAGCACACTAGTGTCAAGACACTCCGTACTTCGTTGTCCACCAAATTCGAGACATTGCGTGTTATTATTGATATATAATAATATATCAAGTATTAAATATATAAGATGGTTTCTTTAAATATGCAAGTTTATGTACGATCAATATGACTATCATATCTTAATTCATAGACGCTTGTGTATGCATAATGAATATATACAAATTTATTTATACGTACTTTAAATGTATTTAAATATGTAGTGCACTACATTTTCCTTAGTTAGATCGCTCTTCCCTTTGATAAGCGCAGCGTTGAGTTCCACGAATCGGCATGAATTGCATAATTATGGCGGAATATTGGGAAAGGAGTGTTTTTCTGTCTATTATTCTATTTAAAATATTTCATACGGTTTTAAATGAAACTATTTAAAACAGATTAATAGCGTATATTTTGGTATTCGAAGGTAGGTCTGTAGACTTGTCATCACACTACTGTAGTGTTCAAAACGTCAAAAATGTATTTTCGAATACTAAAATATACGCGATTGATCCATTTTAAATAGTTTCATTTAGCACATTCTAAATACCAATAGCAAAAACCTTATTATTTCATACTACCAAAAGCTGGTACGCCTCTCGCATCTTAGGCCTCGTGCCTCTCCCGCCTATATTTGAGAAGATAATTTTCTTCTTAATTAACTCGCTGTTGAATGCCGCATATAATTGGGCCATCGGAACGCGTGTGAAGTGGCGCTTGCAGAGAACTTATTGTACCAGTTTTTTTATAATTAAAAATGTTTAATTAAATTTTAGATTTATCGCTTTTGTTTGTCAAAACGATCTACTTGTTGGGATTTTCTTTGTTGCTTATATTTTTATTGTAAATTTCTTGAGATTATATTTCTAGTAATACGAGCTGTGTATTGATTTTATAAAAAAGGTTTAGTTATTTAAAATCCTTATGATTTCTATGTAATAGAAAATAGAGTATTTGTTATTTTTTTATTTTGGTTTTTTTAGCTTCACCTTTTTATTCCCGTATAGAAGGGAGGACAGAAAGTATCTAGTGTTCAGACACTCCATACCTCGTTTTGTCTTACCAGAACCTCGCGATTCTAAGACAAAATTAAAATATTTTATATAATTTATATAAAATATAATCCCTCCCCCCGAGTGGGATTCGAATCCCACAACCGATAGATACAGTCAGAGGCTGTCATACTGCGCCACGACCGGCCTCATTTATTTCTAATTTTAAAGTATTTCAAAGCCTGTGTGTTAATATCAGGCCCTCTTTCATAGGATTTTAGCTACGTTGAATTTAATCCGGTACAATTAGTAAGCCGTAATTTAAATTTCGCTATATTTGTATACTCTGGTGCCTAATTCGTGCTGTCTGGTCAAGTGTTTTACGGTCGATATATTGTTTAATATTGGGAAACCACGAAATTATAGATAATGACATTGTAGTTTAGATACGTTGACTTCAATTGGTGATATTAGTATTGCGGTGAAGTTAAGCGTTTCTTCTGAATTAAGTAAGCAAGTGATTTGAACCCCCTTTCATCATTCTCTGGCTATTTTTTCTGGATTCACGTTTTTATCCTGCATAACAGGGTAGATAAAAAGTACCCAGTGCCAAGACACTCCGTACTTCGCTTTCCATCGAAATCGAGACATTGCGTGTTGTATGGTGGAACTCAATGCCGCATTTTGTCTTACCAGAGCGTGAAAATAATTTGAATATAATCACTAATTCGGGTTGGGAATTGAACCTACAACTTATGGCGTTTACAATTAGAAGCTGTCCCACTGCGCCAGGACTGGCCTCTTTTAGAAGGAACGTAATAATTTTAACTATACACTCTTATCTGTAACTAAAGCCACTAATACAAGCAACTCTTTTAATATCCATCGATATTAATAATTTTACGTAAGATTATAAATAAAAAATAAATACTTTAAAACATTAAATATATTTTAAATAAAACTATTTTAAACGGATTGGTCGCGTACCAGGTCTACCAGTCACCACAGACCATTATAGTGACTGGTAGACCTACCTCCGAATACTATAACATACGCGATACTATAATTAGTACTGTAGTAGTATTCGAAACGTTGAGTTTTCAAAAAATTATTTTCGAATACTAAAATATATTCGATTGATTGATTTCAAATAGTTTCATTTAAAATGTACAATAATCACGAAAATCTCAGATCTTATTAACATTAAATGTAGATCTATTTCGTTCTCATTGTAATAAGGACATTGTGTGTTGATAGCGTGACTTAACGCCGCACTTTGTCGTACCAGCCAATAACTAATGTTCTGTTTTCTTATATAATTTGATATATAGATTATTACTCAATAAAATAATAAATACGTATTATTTAATCGTGAAACGTTTTTAAATCATATAAATTAATGCCAATTCAATTACTTTAATCTTAACTAAACCAAGGTCAATGTCAAGTTTTTTTTTTACTATTATGGCTTAGTACCAAAACATTACTATACACAATTTTCTTGTGTTAGATGGGTTATAAGATATGAACCGGACCCTGGAAAGGGTTTGCTGTCCATCAGAAACTTTCTTACGCCTTGGGGATGTTCAGGTAGAATTTATTGTTTTGGAAATGATATCAACGTATACATACTATAGTGGTACTCATAATTTAAAAAAACCAGCGGTAAAGGATAATAGTAAATATTTATGTCAACATAGCTATATTTTTACGAAAATATTTTACGTTTGTTTTTGTTTGCTTGGGGTCAAGTGACCCCAAGCTATAATTTTGTCAAGTATTATTTTAAAATCAATATAAATTTCTTATTTATGAACAGGTTGAAATGAAACAAACACTAAATACTAAGAGGAAAAAACGCCAAAATATAATAGTAAAAACTGCATTTAAATCGGTTAACCCGTTTTCGAGATTAGAGCGCACAAGCGCACAGACAAACAGACTTACAGCAAATAATAATAATATTGGTTTTGGATTCTATTATATAAACACACCCAATAATAGTTTTTCTTATTTATCTTCCATGTAGAGACGTCAATCAGCTAAATTTTAAATGAAACTATTTTAAACGGATTAATCGCGTATATTTTGCTATTCAAAAATACATTTTTGGAAAGCGTTTCGAACACTTTACAGTAGGCTATGGTCACAAGTAGACTTTACATTTACATTTAGCTACATTTTAATTGTATATATAGATTATTATTATATTTATTATCAGAAAATCAAACATTCAAAATGGAATGTTTATCAATAACATTGGTACAATTTTTCAGTATTACTTACATCATTCTAACATGTTATTTTTTTTATTTTCTGTTTTAATACTAAAATGTGAATTTCGATAAAAACAAACACAATTGTTGATGCCATATCTATTTTATTTACATTTGACGGTGTTTTACTACTTTAAATAGACAGCTTAAATAACTTTTAAGAGCCATTTAAGATAAATCTTAAACTAAAATTTCTTTGGAAGTATATCTTTTTTAGCTTCGCGCTTTTAACCCGCACAGCAGGTTAGTCTGGAAGTACCTAGTGTCAAGACACACCGTACTCCACTCTCCACCGAATGCGAGACATGTAGCTATATGGTGGTAGGTGCTAGCTTGCATGTTATTAAATTTCCCTCAAATAGTTTATACAGTCAGAGTATTTAGAGTCAGAGACAAACTTGTGTCAAGACACTCCTTCTTTTTCTTCTTCTTGACATTTGTTCCAGCTTACCCAGGGCTTGCCTTTTCATTTAATCTACTCTTCTTTGCACGGTCTTTGGTATCCTCGGTGGTAAGTCCATTGACTCTAATATCCCATTTTACGACATCCAGCCATCGCTTCCTTGGGCGTCCGGGGGTCTAACTCCAGGGACTTCTTAGGCCGGCGCGCAACGTGGCCATACCATTTCAGGTTACGCTCGATTATAGCGTATCCACTAAGTCACGGACTCCAAGACTACCTCGGATGAATGTATTGCGTATTCGGTCATCCCGTGATACGCCACACGCTCACCTTAGCATCTTCATTTCCGTGACTTGAAGCTTCTGAGTGTGCCGAGATAGTACTGGCCAGTTTTCTACGATATAAGAGAACCGATCGGATTAGGCTCTTGTATTGTCCCCTTGAGCTTGGGCGGTATTCTGCAAGACACTCCATCGTACTGCTTTTTACCTGAAATCTAGACATTGTGTGTTGAATGGTGGCATGGTAACGACCGTGATTTGTTGATAATTAATAAATAAATTATTTTGATCGTTACATTAATAGATAAAGAAAAATACATAGAACACATTACTATATCGCCATATATATGACATGCACTTTTGTATAAAGTGGCATACAAGTCGCTATGGCACTGCGTATACGCACAAATACATTAACAATTTTAAATGCGTAAATGTTTCTTTTTTTTAGCTTCATGCTTTTTATCCCGGCATAGCAGAGTAGACTTTCCACCGAATTAGAGACATTGCGTGTTGAGTAGTAGATCTCAATGCCACACTTTCACCTTACCAAAGCAGAGAAGTGAAAATAATTTAAATATAATCACTCCCCCGAGTGGGAATTGAACCCAAAACTGATCACATTTACAGTCAGATGTCCCACTGTACCACGACTAGCCTCAATATTTCTTACTACATAATAATAATAAAAAAAAGAATATCAGCATCTTTCCTCTAAAATAATTTCATAACCGGTTCTTTGTAATTTTATATTCATATTTTTCAAAGGTCAGCTTTTCGCTCGCAAATTGATTAGAGGAATTCCTAGGAAACTGAAATTTTGCTTTGTAAAGCAAATTAAAGTTTCTTTGTGGACTGTATGTAATCAACTGTTTTAAAACAAATATTTACTTTGACATTCTGTTTACAACATTATCAATTGTTATTAAGTGTTAATCACAGTGGTGACATTATAGTGTAGTTTATATCTTGTAGTGTTTGGCTGAACGCCGGTTCAAATCCTGAATTGGGGCATTTTTATAAGAATTTTTTTATTGGATTTGGCTTAAAGGTGCACTGTGTGAGATACTTATAATCTATATATAATCTAACGGGTTATATATAATCTATGTAAGATGTAAATTTTGCATATGCAGGAGATGTGTTAACGTTAAAAAAATCATATCGCATTATTTTACAAAATTTTCGATAGCAGATAAAGATTATAAAATCGTTAATGTTGATCATTGAGAATATTTAAAATGAATCTAAGAAAATATTTTTAAGTCCATATTGAATTAAATAGTATATAAATAGCTTTAAGAAGGTTATACTGAATAAGTGACGATTTATGGTGATTTCTCGTCTTTAATTTTTTAAGTCCCGTCAAAATCAGACCAGCCATTTTTGACCAGAACAAACAGACTGACAGACAAAAATTCTATTTACACTCTAATTTTATTTATTTATAATCAATTTTTTTAGCTTCACCCGCATATTTATTCCGCATAGTAGGGTATACAGAAAGAACCTAGTGTCAAGACACTCCGTACATCGCTTTCCGACGAATTCGAGTCATTGCGTGTTGAGTGGTGGAACTCAACGCCGCATTTTGTCTTGCCAGAGCGAGGAAATGGAAATTCAATTAAAAAATTCTGCAAACATCTCATTATCATCAGATACTGTCATACAAAAATGTTTTGCGTGACCTTTAGCTAACAATTTACAGCATCCCTAGTTAATTAAATGGGATAAGATTTATCTCCGGAACACACTCGGCGTCAGAACGCGAAGCACTATAATCCGCATTGAGGTCCATAATCGTCGCAGATTGTGACCTCTCCAGCGTTTGCTGTTGTATGTTTCCATTGGTACACGAAAAAGTTATTGTTTTATTATTTATTTGGGTTTTCTATTCATTTTTAAGGTTTTTTCCATGTAAAGATAATTATTTTTGGAGTTTTTTTAGGCTGAATTGAAAATATGGTCAATAACCAATAATATTTCTACCGCAATTATAAATCTGTCTTATTTTTTTATATACGTATCTTCTAATTTTCGGAAAGTATTCTCTCAGAAATTAATTCGTTGCCTGCTTTCTATTATAAATATTTTTATAGCTTCCCAATTATATTCTGTATGGAGCAGGATGATAGACAGAAGGAAGGGCGGATCTCAACGCCGCGGATTATCTCACTTACAACCGATCGCGTCAATCAGAAGCGTTAAGCGTCTGCCCACAGTTCCAGTGCGCCACGACAAGTCTATTAATTTAGGAATAATAATAAAAAAAAACTATTTATAAATAAATAACCTCACAATGTATTTTGAACCTGTAAAATTCGTCAAAATGGCAACGCCTTTGATGATGTATAATTTCGAGATTTATGCTGCAGTTAATAACCAAAATTACTGATTTCGATATAAACACGCTATTCTAATGGATCATACTAAAATATTGACGCCTGATGAACGCTAACAATACGTACGCTAACAATATTTCGACCTTTCGGTATATTAGTCTAACTATAAGTTATTATTAGTTTTAAGCCTATAATGCAATAATTGGTTTAGTGAATATGTCCATTTGTTACAAACAAATCTGATTGGATTTACTGATGTATATCATTGTATTGAAATATTCATTGTTTATCAAATTAGACAAAATTGTTAGCAAAGGTAAATTGAAATTTCATTTTTTAAAAAAATATCACATTGGAAGCTACAATTTAATATAATTTTCATACACAGTGATAATAATTATATTATCAGGTTATTTTCTGATAAGACAAAGCGTGGCGCTGAGTTTGCCACTCAATTCAAAATGTCTAGATTTTAGACGGTAAGCAGTTACCAGACTGTCTTGACACTAGGCTGTCTCTGTATTCTGTTTTACGGGATAAAACACGACGTTGTCAGTAAGTTTTAATTACTTTTCAATTACGTCATTAACGTCTACAAAACCGTTGTACAATGGAAACAAGCAAGCACCAGCCCGAGGTTTATTCCCTCACTAAAGAGTGGAAAGGCGTGCAAAGTTTCTCAGTTGGCTTAACTTAAGCGGGCAGACATTCTCGGCATCTTGTTGTTAGTTACCGAACTTTGGTTACATTCCCGACTGATTCACGATGCCTCTAAAGACACTGTTTAAAGTTCTTTCATTGGTAAACTTTTGGGTTGAATTTTTTAATTGAATCACCCAAATGCTTAAAGAGGAATATTTTTGCTGTATAAGATGTATTGTTGTATGTATGTATGTACGTACGTATGTATATATATATATATATATATATATATATATATATATATATATATATATATATATATATATATATAATGAAGGCCGATTCCGGTCGTGGCGCAGTAGGACAGCGTCTGACTGTAAACGCGATAGTTTATAGCTTCAGTTTCAACTCGGGGAAGTGATTATATTTAAATTATTTTCACTTCCTCGCTCTAGTATAAGACAAAGTGAGGCGTTGAGTTCCACCACTCAACGTCTCGAATTCGGTAGAAAGCGAAGTATGGGGAGTGTTGACACTAGTTACTTTCTGTCTACTCTGCTATGCGGGATAAAAGCGTGAAGCTAAAAAAATCTACATTATTGAATATACAAAAGAGTTGTGGTCTATTAATAATTACAATGCACTAATATAATGGATCAGATGTATGGAAATTGGAAATGGTCTTTATTAAAATTAACTTTTCCAATTAATACATTAGATTTACAAGCTAAATCAAAAGCGCTTACAAGCAATATAATAAAGTAAAATAATTTTTGCTTATGTTATTAATATCTTTGGTTATTAATGGTTTTGAGAATTAGTGTTTACAGTACGCATGGATATCTTAGTATCTATGAGACCGAGGCGTTGTGGATTGGTTGGGTGGGTTGTGGGTTCAATGCCCTCGCGAGGGAATGATTATATTTAAGTTATTTTCACTTCATCGCTCTGGTAAAACAAAAGTCGCAGTTATTTTTTTGTAGGAATTTTGTGAAAAACTTTTGCCATTTATTCATATATAAAATAAACGATTATTAACTTATGATAATAAACTATTTAAATAAACATTTCATTATAATATTGGTTGGCTTAGTGAAGAAGCTGGCAAAAGCAAACGCCCTTATCTGTAGACATCAAATTTTCTGCTGACGCCGACGATTGACAGCTAATTGAGCAATTTATTCCTGCAAGACTAAGCACTTTTCAAGGGAAATTTAAATTTAAAGACTACTTTATAAGACTTTTGATGTGTTTTCACTTTAATGGGAATCATTTTAAATATGTAAAATTGTTTGAAACAACGCAAACACAAAATCCGAATTAAATAAAAATAATATAAATAGTGTGAGTTAAACCGCAGCGTTAAGTTTCGCTTGTGGTAAAGTTGGAGCTTATAATACAATCTCAATATATATATATAATACAGACTTTATGTCGGGTTGAAATTTAAATCAAAAATGGTAATTATTTAAATTATTATTTAATATACACTTTAATTGTACCAAGGGTTTTCTTATATTATCATATTTATTACAATTATTGCTTGTTTCACCACACTTAAGGCAAGCCTTGTCGCAGTGAGACGGTGTCTGACTGTGAACGCGATTGGTTGTCGGTTCGATTTCCACTTAAGGAAATAATTTAATATAAATTATCATCCTTCTCGCGTTCTGGTAAGATAAAGCGCGGCGTTGAATTCTGACATTCACACACGCCATACGCAATGTCTCCAACTTGCCGGCAAGTGGACTATGAAGTGTACCTAGTGTCATGTTGGGTACTTATATATGTATGAAAATTTAAAAAAGTTTTTTTTACTATTTTATTCTCATTTTCTCCACCACACATATCTATACATAAAAGTAATACACGAACTCAATTCAACATTGCTTGCACATACATATGTATGTATACCGTAACATATTATTTCTGTAGGAACAAGATATTAAATCCCCCAACATACCCATAAAACACTTAAATGGATCAGAATCCCCTCAAGGAATCGCATGACAATCTCAAACAGTTATTGACGCCTATTTTCCGCGTTATAACTTAAAATATGTCACGCCATAGGTATTATTTCGTCTCACGTATCTACCTACAGCTTGTATAAATAAAATATTTTTATGTTACTTTCAATTTTGTATAAGGCCTTTACAGCTAGTTTCTTTTCAATTATTTTCATTTTATTACAGGTTAATAAAAGAAGTTTTAATGATACATTACTACATTTTTCATTTTAAGTGGCTATTAAGAGCGTGTTGAGTGGTGAAACTTAACGCTGGACTTTGACCAGACAGGTATAACGTGAGCATTATAAACTCACTCTTCCGTCTCTGGGACATGCGAGCCGCTAGAATAGTCATGTCATTGTTTAACTCCGCAATGTGTTAAGAATATGAGAAAAAATAATAATATTAATATGTAAAAAATATTTTATTAATAATAATTAATAAATTAATAACCTGAGGAGTGTAAATATTACTTAATATCTCTCTCTCTACAGAGATGCTAACAAAATAAATAAGTTGTAATAAACGTATAAGAATTTCGACGCAGCTGCTAGTAGAACACATGGCTTAGCGGTCAGAGCGCTTGGACGGTATCCAAGAGGCACGGGTTCGAATCCTGCATTTGAAAAGTTTTTATACGTTTTTTTTTCAAAATTTTTTTAAATATTACTCATTTATATGTTTTTACTGATGACAGACAAACGTACAACTAAAATTACGGGAATACTTCTTAGAAACTCAATATTGTTTTTTAGTTTCACCCTTTATCCTAATTAACAGTGTTCAGAAAGAATCTAGTGTCAAGTCACTTATATTATTGACACGTGACGGAACTAAATGCCCTACATTGTGACCTCAGAAATGAAAATAATTTTAAACATTCCTTCAGTGGGAATGGAACCCGTTATTAACATACTGTATGTGTAGTCAGACGCAGTCGCATTGAGCCACAGTGAGTTTTTAATTTTGAATGAAGATATTTAAACCAACTTACATTAAGTGCCATACTTAAAAAAAAAGATTTAAATCTCTAAAAAGTAAACGATCAGTCCGAAGGAAGCCAAAATTTTAATAATTTAAGCAAACCCAAGCCAGGCTAAGGTTAAAGTGTGTTTCATAGCACGCAGATGTATTATCCTCTAATATTCAGAAGGCAGTTACGTTTCCAACTCAGCGGTGAATACTGAATGATATTCGTGTGATATGTTTTATTTTTATAAAAATCTTAAAGTTAATACATTTTTTTGTATTAATTTTTTTGGAAGCGGTTTGTTTATATTTATTTAAAAAAAGCATTTTTTTTTTAAAAAAATGAGTTTTTCCGGTAGTTTCCTTGTCGATGTCTTGACTTTGCAGGTAAAATGCAGTCAATTTAGCAGAATATTTTGACACACCAACTCTGACTACTATGCAAACTAAAGCGTAAAACCATTATGTATTTAGAGTGATTCTCCTCTTGTTGCTATGGTAACGAGCTGTTAACGCGTCAATGGGAAATCTAGTTTTATTTAACATTCAGGCAATAGCCAGACCGCGCATATCTTATTATCATTGTTCCACACTAAATATATAAAACGTGATGTTTGATTTTTGTGGCAAGTAGAAGAAGGCGGTTTGTTGTCGCGCTTTTAAGCGCTTTGTCTTACTAGATCGGAGATATGAAACTTATTAAAATTAATTTAAATTTTGAATACATTTTCCGAGTGAGAATCGTACCCACAACCGTTTCCTGTAGCTTACCAGAGCGGAAAAATTAAATATATAATTTTTCCAAATGGGAGTTAAACCCACTAACGATCGCGTTTACAAACAGACACTGTCTCACTGTTCGACAATGACTTTTCCATTCATTTATTTAGTTATTAGTTTAATTTAAAACAAACATTTATCATGCTATATTAATATATAATTTGAAATTTCAATAAAAAAATCAATTTACAAACCAAAAATAAAATCAGATACAACTTGTAGGGTTTCTAGAAACTAATAAATCTAATAGAACAAATTGTTACAATTCTTGCCACGGTTTTAACTAAATGCAAATAGTACGTACCATCGCGCCTGAGGACTGGCACTGATTTCATTTAGGGCTGAGTTAATTTCTGTTGGCGTATTACATTATATTTGGAGGTGGATAATCTTATGCTAGGAAATGTTCAAGTTTATTTTCCATTACATAATAATTCATATTTTCAATTAATACTGAATCTCCTAATTAAAACTTTAAGAATTTTGGCAAAAATATTCGTGTGATTTCGGTATTGTAGAAGTCATTGTGGTGCAGTGGAACAGCGTCCGATTGTAACTGTAACTATATATATATATATATATATATATATATATATATATATATATATATATATATATATATATATATATATATATATATATATATATATATATATATATATATATATATATATATATATATATATATATATATATATAAATAAATAAATATTCTTTATTGCACATTAACAGTTTGAGTAATTTTACGTAATAGAATTTGTTTACAAAGGCGCGCTTATTTCTATAAGAAATCTGTTCCACCCAACCCATAGTTAAAAGAGATAGTGTAAATTAGCAGGTATTATATATATATATATAGTGCAAAGACAAGTGAAAGAATAATATCAATGAAATATAATAATAAATAAAATACATATTTATAATTGTACATAAATACATTTATATACTCATTTATATTATACATTCACACACACATATATATATATATATATATATATATATACACATACATATCTACACATATACACATAATATATCGAAATTAGAAAATTTGCTTAGTCAGACGAAAGTTGTTTGAAAAAGTGCTCCTTAACCCTTTTTTTAAGCAATAAACACTAGAACTGCTCTGGATGGATTTAGGAAGCTCTTTCCAGAGTTTAGCTGCACGTACAGAGAAAGAGTTGCAAGCCAATTTTGTATTACTCCTAGGTACTTCCAGCTCTGAAGTAATACAGGAACATCTAGAAGGAGTTGGAAGAAGAAGAAGATTAAATCGCGAGCGTAGGTAATGGGGGGAATTAGGATCTTTAAAAACTATTGGTGGTGGGTGAGAATGCCATTCGAGGTACTGATTGTATTTAAAATTTGTTTACATTTTTCTGCTCTAGTAAGGGTAACTTTAACGTTGAGTTCACCACTCAGCACACAAAGTTTCAAATTTTGGAAGGGAAACAGTAAACAGAGTGTCTTGACACTAGGTTGTCTATGACTACCTTGCTATACGGGATAAAGAGTAGGGATATCGGTAGCTACAATAACAAGACTTGACTTCTTTTAGCCCAAAGTAAAGACATGGAGATATGACAAACAACTGCAATAAATGTTTTTTTTCATAATAAGATCTTTGATTTTCGTGATTTTTGCACATTTTAAATGAGACAATTTTGGTGTCTAAAAATATATTTTTGAAAACCTGCGTTTTAATGGTTTCATATAAAAATAAATATTTTTAAGAAAATATATTATTAAAACTTATTAACGTTTACAAATAAGTATAAATCAACCCCTTTCAATTAAGTAATGTAAAAAATTGTATGCAAATTAGCATTTTTATACGTATAAAACATATCACAAGAATATCAATTATTATTAAAATATTATTCAGATGTTTGCTTCCTTTGTATACTTTTCAGAGTTTTAACGCTTTTTCAATATAGCGATTAATATAAGGTACAATTGGAAACCCTTGCGGCGCAGTGGAACAGTATTTGCCTGCAAATATTATTGACTATGTGTTCGATTCTCACTCCGGAGAATTATGAAAAAAAATTTCATTTCTCAGGTCTAGTAAATCAAAGTGTAGCATTAAGTTGCGTCACCCAACACATATAGTCTTGAATTCAGACGGAAAGCGGAGAATGGAGTGTCCTGATACTACGTGAGGCAAGACAGCTACGTGTGCTTGGGTGGCGCATTCAACGACCTAACAGAGCGTAGATATTAAACAAAATATTTAAATATAATCATTCACCAGATTGGAAATCGAACCCACAACCACTCTGGTTTACAGTCAGACGTTGTCCCACTGCGGCAATCTGACGATTAGACGATATGAAACTCATTAATAACAGATTAGCAAGGATTAAATACTTATATGTACATATATATGTAGATATATGTTTTAATCGCTCTGTTCTAACACTAGTTCTAATATTTTATGAATTTGATTGATTTGAGTAATTGCTACAGTTACGTAATTAATAATAAGTTAACAACTTTGTATTGTCACTTCTCCGCTCTGGTAAGACAAAGTGCGGCGTTGAGTTCCACCACTCAACACGCAATGTCTCGAATTCGGGGGAAAGCGAAGTACGGAATGTCTTGACACTAGGTACTTTCTGCCTACCCTGCTACGCGGGATAAAAGCGTGATGCTAAAAAAAAACTTTGTATTGTTAGAACTGCTGTAACTCTGATCGCAGTTGGAACCGAAATAATATAGCTATTTCTACAGTATATGTTTAAATATTTGCAATATATTAAATTGTAATGTACGTACGGTTTAATATATGATAAAAAATTGAAAAAAAATTGAAATAAATTTAATAATTAGCACAAGCAGAGGCCAGTCGTGGCGCAGAGGAAGTGTGTTACTGAAAACGCAATCGGTTGTGGGTTTGATTCCCACTCGGAGAAATTACTTTCATTCTCCTCGCTTTGATAAAACAAAGCTTGGTGTAGAGTTATAATATTTCGAATTTGGCGGAAAGCGAAGTACGAAGTGTCTTGACACTAGGCACTTTAGAGTAGACACTCTGGTATGCGGGATAAAAGTGTGAATTTAAAAAGAAAAAAAAATAATTTCAGTTAATGCTTAATTCTAATCGTCCAATTAATATAAAACCTTTATTCTTGTCGTATCACAGATAATAATATACTAAAATAAAATGGCCACACCGAGGTATAAATTTCCAAAATTTATTAGACATTTTTGTATAACAAAAAAAGCGTTTGAAATGATTTTAAACCTAGTACTAAATTCACATAAGCCTAGTTTAAAACTCTTTCAACATAGTACTGAGTTTTAGACGAATTTTTTGACTCCAAATGAAAGCGTCAAACATTTTTCAGACTTTTCAGTTTGAAATTCTAACATTAACTTGAAGGCAATATACGAATGAATTTTAATTCAATAGAAATACTTGTCATGGAAAACTTTTTTTTTAAAACTGCGTCGTCTAAAACGGATTTTACTGTGTATTTTTGAAGAAGGGTTTTGAAGTGAGTTGCGGCTTCAATTTACTCGTACACGCTGGACGCAGATCAGAACAGGGCAGGAATTTCGTTTTTCGCTTACCGTCTCGATTCGAGACATTGCATGATTGGCGTGATTGACGGAACTCAACGCCACGCTGTGCCCTAGGCTTAATTATTAAAAAAATATTATTTAAATATACTGTAGTTGTAAACTTTGAAAAATAACTGTCTAATATTTTCATCTATTCTTGAAAGTTCATTTTTTTGAAAAAACGTTTAAAAATTTGAACGCAGCGGGACTCGAACCCGCGCCTCTTGGACCAAGCACTCTGACCGCTAAGCTATGCGTTCTACTACCGGCTGCGTCAAAATTCTTATGTTTGTTACCAGCATGTCTATATATATATATATATATATACTTGAATATCCTGATGTCAAGACAATCTATTAAACTCTCTTTGTATTCGAGATATTGCATGTAGCGTGGCGAAACTCAGCGCGGCGCTGTGTTTTACCAGAACTAAGCTTTGCTTATAAACATAGTCGGAATTGAAATAAACAAGTCCTTACATATATGCGGAACCACTAATCAAAAGAAACAATATACCTGTACCATCTAAATGCTCAGTTTTCATATAATGAGAAGAAACGTTGAAATCAGGAGCCAAATTAAAAAATCAAGAATCTAGAGTCAAATGGTCTTAGTTAATACACTATTGTTATAAATGACTGGACATTAGTGGTCATTTCCCCAAAATTCATCACTTGTAAAGCTGGAAACGCCACGGCCAGAACCCTGGCCATATACACTGGTATAACCTGTATTAAGTTATTCCATACTACATTTTAACAGCTTCGAGCTTTAATATTTTTTTGATTTTTCTTACACATTTTAAATGAAACTATTTCAAGCGGATATTATAGTTTTTGAAAATACATTTTTATAAACCTAAGGTTTCAAATTTAATTTTTTTTAGAAAAAAAGGAGGCAAAAGAGCAGATCATAAGTGGATCACTTTCGTCCATTTCACATCTACAACATTATCGTAATATTAGAGTTGTAGATGCGTTGCTGGCCTTGGGATGGAAGTGAAAGGAGATGAGGGAAAGGATGGGTGGGAATGGGGAAATGGTTTATCACAATAGTGATAGCAAGTTGTAGGAGGATTAAAGTCTTACCACCATATTACTGGTTTACCCGCGTCTTATGGGACGCTATAAGAAGCAAAGGAGAATTGTATTCTACCCCGTCCCCTCGTAGTAGTGCGTGGTTATAGGTAGATTGAGGTGGCATTTACCTGTTGGTTGATACAAAAATAACGTCACGCTTTACTTCGCATATCAGGGTGGTCAGAAATCTAGTGTCAAGACATTCAATCCGTATCCGTCCGAGTGGTGGAACTCAACGCCGAGCTTTATAACTTGCACCCGTTACCTGTCGGAAACTGGTGTCGTGGTTTTTGATTGCACGTTGTATATATACTAAGGTATTTAAATAATTATAATACAAATACTAATCGTATATTATAATTATATTAAATTATATTATGTATTTAAAATATTTTTGTGTTTATTTCTTTCAGTTATCTGACTGACTGTAAACGCGATAGGTTGTGGGTTCGATCCCCACTCGGGAATTGATTATAAATTATTAGCACTTCTTCGCTCTGGTTAGACAAAGTGCGGCATTGAGTTCCGCCACACAACACACAATGTCTCAAATTCGGCGGAAAGAGAAGTATGGAGTGTCTTAACACCTGGTACTGTCTGTTTACCCTGCTATGCGAGATCAAAAGCGTGATACTACGTTTTCTGTAAATGATGTAAAATAATAGAATTTTGATTATTTAATTAGAATTAAAATTATAAAATATAAAAAAAATAAATATTTTTGTTTGATATTTACAATGTATTGTTTCCAGCTCCACTTCTAAAACTAAGAAGTTTCCATAAGGATTACCTTTTTAGGAATTCGAACCTACACTTTAAAATCTCTTAGCACAGTATGTTACTAAATAACATAATACACTTTCATTGTAGCTGTGTCTTTCACTGTCCCTCTTCGTTCGTAGCCATGACTTTGATTGATGTCAATAGTCTAAGGTTACTCTCACGGGGTCTTCCATTCTTGAATGATGTACGATATTATTGAATGAAATGAACAATGAACTAACAAACTGATCTTAATAAATATATTTTTTACTTATTTTAATAAAAGATTATTTATTTTGTTTTAGGTTCACGCTTTTATCCCTGCATGTATTCCATTATCCGCCAATTTTAAAATATTGTGTGTTGAGTGGTGGAACTCAACGGTGCGCGTTTTAAGACAAAGCGAGGCAATGAAAATAATTAAAATGTAATTGATCTCCGATTGGGAATTGAACCTACAACCAATCGCGTTAACAGTTAGTCGCTGTGTGTTAATTTGGGTTCTAATCTCATTTTAAGAAATGTTTTAAACGCTGTTATCATATCCCTAGGTGTATTTATATATATATATATATATATATATATATATATATATATATATAACCTTAAAGGTCGAGCTAACTTTCTCTATAACTAAGCAAAACATAATTGTAACCTTAAGAATATTTTTTGGGAAATATTTTTTTTTCAATTAACTTCTAAAAATATATTTCTTTGAATATTTATCTATTTAAAGTTTAAAGGCGTCGTTGCTAATAGTCTATTTATAAAGCATTGGCCACCAGCACAGTGAACTCATGAAGTGCTAAAAAGTTCCTTTTTTATCTAACCGTGAAGACTGTTGGTTGTGAGGTTATTTTCCCACTCAGAGGAATAATATTATTAAAAAAAATACATTCATTTCTCCGCTCTGATAAGACAATACGCAGGTTCGCAGGTTCACAGTCAACGAAGTGTCTTGACATTAGGTTGTCCTTCTACTCTGTTATGTGAGGTATTACCATTATATATTATATATATTTGTTTCTTATTACCATTATATATTTACCAAATAATCACGACTAATTATCTAAGTTTTATACTAAACGTAAACGTAAACACTATTGGTTGTGAGGTTCTATTCCCACTAAGAGGAATATATCATTAAAAAATTATATTCGTTTCTCAGCTCTGATAAAACAATACGCGGCGTTGAATGTCAACAGTCAATGAAGTGTCTTGACATTAGGTTGTCCTTCTACTCTGTCATGAGAGATAAAAGCTTGTAGCTACACATAAAACAAAAAGAAATTCAATTTTAAAATTAAGATAAAGTGGTAAAAAGTGGTCACAGTGGTTTCCAAAAATGTATTTTCAAATACTAAAATATACGACATTTATTTGTTTAAAATAGTTTCATTTAAAAACATTTTTCAAAAAATGTATAAAAACTTGAACGCAGCGGGATTCAAACACGCGCCTCTTGGATTCCGTCCAAGCGCTATGACCGCTAAGCCAGTTCTTCTACTACCAGCTGCGTCGAAATTCTTTTATGTTTGTTATTTATTCATGTTCTTAGCATCTCTATAGAGTGATTTTATAAATTTCTACTTCTTAAAGATTATTAAAAAAAATCGTTTAACAAGAGAGATTGCTATTTTATTTCAATATTTACTATTTTTAAAGTGTTATTCCACACTTAAGATTGGAAAACAATTTTGAAAAATGTAAATTTTTATACGTTTTTTCAAGTGTGGAATAACACTTTAAAAATAGCAAATAATTTCATTTAAAATGTGTTCAAATTGCGAAAATCAAAGATCTTATTATATATTTACCAAATTGTTTGGACTAATTATCTAACTAATATAAGGTCAACGCAGTTAAAAACTATTATTTACCGCCCTACTCACAGTCTAGTTAATATTTGAGAGCACCGCTGATGCTGCGTAAATCTCCCTTAGAGGAGAACCCTCGTCTCTCTGATTACAACGTTATTGTAACCGACTAAATATAGTACTTAATTTATAAGGTTTTAGAACAATTTGCTGTGGACTTTAATGTGTTTTGTTTATCATTATTAGTGTAAAATAGTTTCTATCGAAGATTTCTTAGTTTTGTATATAACGTATATTGTAATATATTGTTGTTAGTTGATTCTAATTTGTATATATTTTTTTTAGCTTCAAGCTTTTATCTCGCATAGCAGGATAGACAGAAAGTACTTAGTGTCAAGACACTCCGTACTCCGCTTTCCACCGTGTTCGAGAAATTGCGTGTTGAGTATCGAAACGCAACACACTTTAGTTTACCAGAGAAATGAAAATAATTAAAATATAATAATAATTTAAATACTCACCCGAGTGAGAATCGAAACAACAACCGATCGCGTTTACAATCAGTCCCACTGCGTCACGACCGGCCTCGTGTTACATAGGTCCATTACCTATACGTTTGAACCTTATAGAAGATATTTTTAGAGAGATAGATACCAGTATCAAGATACTCTGTTCTTAAGGTCGCCGCGGTAATAAGATTAAGTTTAAAATGCTTCGTTTTTTATTAATCAAAATTTAATTAAATATTAACAATTCATCTGAGAGGGTTCATATTAATAGCTATAGTGTACAGCCAGACATTGTTCTACTGTTCACAAAGGCCTCCGATTAAAGGCGATATATTTATCAAGTAATTCCATTAAAATAATATGCGGGTAGTTGTAAAAATATTTCGGTTCAAAATAAGTTTGAATTAGAATGTTGAGTGGCGTAACTCAACGCCGCGTATTAAAAAAAATTATAACTAAAAAAATTGCTATGAAATACAAAATAACACAAGAAAGCTGTATAAAGACGTTAGATTCCTTACCGGCCGTTACTCCCTCATTATTATTGTATAATTAAAATTCGCCATAGCCTCACAGGAAAAGGCACCTGTTATTCCTTATTTACTTTGTCGCCCTTCCTTTGGAACAAATGGTTCAAATTAACAGTCCTTTTTCATTTCGCACCTCTTTAAAAGTGTAGAGGGAAAGAGGAGCGGTCCATTTGAAAATGAGCACGATTAAAAAAAATAAATTAAACAGTTTACTAAACTAGATTACCTTTTGACGCGTAAGGACCTCGTTGTCCTTAGCAACGTATATATTACTTTATGGAGTGTCTTTGTTAACAAAACTGCTTTAAACGGATTAATAATAAATTTTGATATTTAAAAATACATTTTCGAAAACTAAAATATACGCGATTAATCAGCTTAAAACATTTTTATTTCATGAAATGTATATAAATAATTAGTATATTTTATTTTCTATTGCGTTATTTAAGAAAATTTAATCATTCGTTTCGTTAGAAGGCATACAAAGATTTTGATTCTTATGATACAGACATGATGGGTTATCATATTCAAAATAATTAATTAACGTCTTAAATTCTATTTATTAAATTGTGTTATATTTTGACCTCAAACAACTTTCCCATTAGCAACCTTGTGGAAGATAATCCGATAATTCTTAACCTGAAATCAGGACTTCACGTGTATCAGTATACAGCGCCATGCTATGTCTAACCAAACCGATAAAAAAAATTGTATTAAATCAGCGGGAACCGTAATCATAACCATCTCGCTTACAGACCCAGTACTACTAAAATGTAAAAATCTAGTACAAAATTTATCCAACGTATTTTTGTATTATATAATATGAAGGTAAATATTCAAAAAGTTGTTATTTTAACTCGTAGAAAATTCCTATACTTTTCGTATCACAACTTTACTTCTCTTATAAGTGAAGTTTAAATAAAGCTACAGGCATTGTGAATTTGTTATTTACGTGTACATCTAAATATAACAAAGCAGCTTACAAATATTCACATTGTGCTTTTACCGTTGTTTTTATTATTCTAATGTTTATTTCATGTTTTGTTATAATAAAAGAATACGCTTTACGCTTTATCTCGAATAGCAGGTTGGAAAATCTAGTGTCAAGACACTCCGTTAAGTTATTACCTGGTTCCTGGAGACTTTGCGTGTTAAGGGACGTATTTAAAAGTTTTTGTGTTACCAGACCGGAGAAATGAGAGAAAATAATAAAATATAAAATAATGGGAATCGAACCTACAACCGACTGCGTTTACAGTCCTGTCTGGCTACACTGATGGCTTTAAATTTAAAGTGTGCAATTGACTTGTATAATAATAAAAAAAAAACATTACATTGTCTACCTGTGACCACTGAAACATGTTTTCGAATACCAAAATATACGCAATTAATCCGTTCAAAATAGTTTCATTTAAAATAATACACTATTTTAAACTTATAGTAAATATTCATTCTTCTGGTAATCAAATATAATATGGAAAGAGGAGACAAATGATTTGATGGTTAGATACAGGTGTCTAAAATAAAAATAAATCGATTAAAATTAAAAAAAATCTAGAAATGAAAACAGATAATTTTTTTAAAACTAAGGGGTTTTACGAAGGGTCTTAACATCTGAATTTTTCAGAACAAATCGATATTAAAATCGCAATTTAACCCATTTCCCAAACAAAACCAGCCACTGTGGAAAATAAAACAATAAAATATGAAAGTTGAAAATTAATTTGTGATTTCCCCTAAACGTGCCTTTTAAAGCTCGTAATTAGGAATTTCTGTTCGTTACCTCCTCTAGTAAATCAGTAGATTTACAGCATGAATTAGAAGAAAGGGCACTTTTTGGGAAAAAAACGCTTTTTAAATTATTCTTCTCAGTTAATTTAAACGGGAGCTTTATCTTCAAACTTAACACGTTCTTGGATATCTAATACTTTTATTTTTTTATGTACATCAAAATGTACTTTAAGGTATTCACCAGTGTGGTATAGTGATAAATCTTGTGATATTAGACAAGATTTAGGTTCGATTCTTACTCAAGTGTGTATTTAAAATTATCTACGTTTTGCCATTATGGTAAATCTGATAGAAACAAAAAATAAAAAGCGGCGTTGAGCTCCGCCGGTTGGCTTGAAATCTTTTGAAATTGCGATGAAGTTTCTCTTTGGCTATTTTGCTATATAACAGAAAATGTGTGTACTTGGAAGAACGAAGAAGAACTTGGAAGTATTAGGACATTCTATTCATTCTACATTATAACGTAACCATCGAGCGTTGCATTTAACAAAATAATTACATTTACTTTAAATAGTTGTACTGTAGCTGTCCCCGTAAATGTTCCACACTATAGTCAATAAACTATAATCAACTATTAATGTCAGTTTACCAAACTAATAGAAGCAGGTGCATTTAACTGAAACCTATTACTGTATAATAGTGTATATTAATATAATTGTAGTAGAATTGACGTGTCCTATGTATATTGAATGATTTAATATGACATTTGGATGGTTTTTTTCATGTAAAGTACAGAGTGTCTTGACACTAGGTGCTTTCTGTCTACCCTGTTATGCGGGATAAAAAGCGTGAAGTTTTTTTTATAAAATTGCTTATTAATATAACCTGCACCTGTACCTGCACGATCCAAAATTTATTAAGTGATTTTATTCACGTTGTTGAGTAAAACACTCGTCGCCTTAGCAACGTGTACGTCACGTTATATAAACGTGTACGTCAACCCCATGATAGTGTGTGTTATATTTGATTTATTATTTTTATACATTTTTCTTTTAAATATATTTGAATTCTGCTCTAGTTCTATGTATAAACTATAACTGTGCCAAATTTTATACTTCTCTGTTCGCGTAATTTTCGTAAACAGGCGTATAAATATTTTGCTTTACGTAATAATATAAAGATAAGCGTTAAGTACGTAAATTGCTAGCTCCGCCCTTTACATCGTTTTGTGAAAAGTATTTAAAGTTTTTTCTCATATTATTATATACTCTCAAATTTCTCACGAATTTCTTCACGCTTTTATCCCGCATAGCAGTGTACATAGTGTGAGACATTGCGTGTTGAGTGGTGGAACTCAACGCCGCACTTTGTTTTTCACCAAAGCCAGGCAGTGAAAATAATTTATTCCAAAAAAAAACAAAATATGTTTACAAAAATATTGAAATGTCCGAGGAAAAATCACGCAGGGATTCAAATAGACTGTTGGGAACAGATGGTAGAATCGCAGCGGATTAATTGACTCATGTCTAACGCATACGGTAGGCACGTAATTGAGACAGTGGAGGTCAGCTTGATTTCAGGTTTTAACAGAACATTTCTTTTTGCAGCTTCACGCTTTATCCCGCAAGGCAGGCAAAAGTGCCCAGAATTCATTCACTAGCTATACAAATTTAGCCTTTTTTGTGTTTTATTTTCGCATTTATCCCGATTTACAACAAAATCGAAACATTGCATTTTGGATGGTGAAACTTGGCATGGCGCTTTATCCTACCAGAGTGAGGAAAATAATTAAAATATAATCGTTCACCATTTTTAAAATTTCATTTCACACTTGGGATTAAAAAACGCAGCAGGATTCGAACCCGCGCATCTTGGATACCGTCCAAGCGCTCTGACCGCTAAGCCAAGCGTCTGCGTCGAAATTCTTATACATTTTGTAGCAACACATGTAATCATCTTTGTAGAGAGAATTTTACAAATTTCGGCTACTAAAAGGATTATTAAGAAACAATCGTTTAACAAGAAAGATTGCTATGTTATTTTAATAGTTTACTATTTTTATATATATATATATATATATATATATATATATAGATATATATATATATATATATATATAGATATATATATATATATATATATATATATATATATGTATATATATATATATATATATATAGATATATATATATATATATATATATATGGAGAGAGGGTTTTGAAGGTGACTTTTTATGCTAACAATTTTTTTTAGCTTTTATTTCGCGTAACAGGGTAGACAGAAAGTATTTTTTTTTAATGAAACTATTTAACCGGATTAATCGCGTATATTTTGGTATTCAAAAATACATTTTTGGACACCTGACGTTTCGAACACTTTACAGTAGTCCGTGGTCACAGGTAGACTGAGGTGGCATTCGTCTGTCAGTTGATACAAAAAATTAATTATATCAAACTACCGCCGTCGATTTCTTAATTGCCTCGCGTACTGCCCTGGATTCTTGCAGAATGAGCTCAATGTATCTTTGTCTCTGGTGTGGTGGATTTGAGACTTTAAATTTTTAATAAGTGGGTTAACATATCTACTTTCTCTAGCGAGGATATGTGGCTTATCAAACCTGATGTAGTGGTTGGACTTATTCATTGTATGTTCACACACAGCTGACTGCTATACACGCCCATTCTTGACATCGGATATGTGTTCTTTCACCCTAACCCCGATGCTCCTCTTTGTTTGGCCAATGTATGACAAGCCACAGTCACAGTCTAGTTTATATACACCTACACACTGCAAAGGAATATTACATTTCACGGATCTCAAGCATTGGCTCACTTTTTTATTAGGCTTAAATATGGTTTTGATAGAAGCTCTTCTTAAGATGTTGCCAATCCTGTCTGTAACTCCTTTCACAAACGGTAGAAGTGCTGGCTGTCTCTCCACTGTAGGTGGCTTGTTGGTCTTCATACATCGCTGGCGGGGAACTGGCAGCTTGTTCTGATGAAGGGCACCCTTCACCTGTCGAAGCTCATCCCCTAGGTGTTCAGCGTCGCAAAGATGGTAAGCTCTCTGAAACAAAGATTTGCCAACGGTAGATAACTGTGTAGGGTGATGGTGGGATTCGCCATTGAGATACCTGTTGGTATGGGTAGGCTTCCTATACACTGTGTGGCCTAATGAGCCATTCGGATTCTTTATTACAAGTACATCAAGAAAAGCTAAAGAGTTATTTGCCTGTAATTCTATTGTAAATTTTATGTTGTTATTAATAGAATTCAGATGGTTTAGGAATATATAAATATTATCCGTAGGTAAAATTGTGAAAGTATCATCTATGTACCGCTTATAGGTAGACATGGTGTAGAGCCAAGAGCCATCTCCTCGAAATCCTCCATGTATATATCTGCTATTACAGGGGATACAGGCGAACCCATAGCAATGCCATCCACTTGCAAATAGAATACCTGATTGAACACTAGATATCCAGATGTAAAGCAGTGTTCTAAAAGTTCAAGATATTCAATAGGCATCTTGTTTTTCTCTAGCTTCCGCTTGACAATCCTGATGCAGTCCTTTATAGGTATACTGGTAAACAGCGACTGGACATCAAAACTGACCATGGTTTCATTGCTAGCTAACTTAAGATCTTTCAGTCCGCTAACAAAATGGTAAGAATCCCTGACATAAGATGTTGTGTGACCACGCAAGGGAGAAAGTACCTTCGCGACATGTTGAGCCATTTTATACGTCGGCGTATCGATTTGGCTAACGATTGGACGAAGTGGTACATTAGTTTTGTGTACTTTTGGTAACCCATACAACTTTGGAGGTTTAACACAACTAGGCACGAGTGATTTAATGTCAAGTTGTAATGTTTTTGCGTGTTTTGTTATTAACTCGGATGTTTTGTTATTAGACAGAAAGTACCTAGTGTCAAGACACTTCGTATTGCGTGTTAAGTGGTGGATCTGAACGCCGCGTTTTGAAAATAATTTGAATATAATCACTCTCCCACAACCGGTCACGTTTACAGTCAGACGCAATCCCACTGCGCCACGACCGGCTTCAACCTTGCCAACTTCTCAATCGACACATATTGAAACATATAAAAGTTACAAAGAAAATGATATAGAGGAATATAGTAAAAAAAACTAAGTAGATATATATTTACTCGCGTAGTGGGCTTTTATATTTTTTATTAATTATTAAAGCCAACGTGGTGCAGCAGAGCAGTATTTATCTGTAAATATGGGAAAATGATAGTATTTAAAATTTATTTTCATTTTTCTGTTCTGGTACGATAAAGCACGGTGTTGAGTTCGCCACTCGACACCAATGTCTCGACTTCAGACGGAATATAGTCAACAGTCTTGACACTAGGTTGTCTCTGGCTATCGTGCTATGCAGGAAAAAGCATGAAGCTGATTTTTATCTACTCACATAGATTTTATTAGTCAATTATACCTTACGTAATTTTTATTTATAATTTCAGCTAATTTAATATCTTGAGAATCAATAATGTATATTATGGATATCATTAGATGTTATTAGGTTGTACGAATTTCAAATTAGTAAAAAACTATGGGAGGGCGAGGGACGAGAAATGAGAAACGGGTGTAAAAATGAAATAGATACACAGGGCAGCGAAGCCACGATGGCGTCTAGACAGGTGAACTCATATGTGGACTCTTGTAATCGCATGTGGATCATGACCTCATATGTGGACGAGTAAAATCACATGTGGATCATAGCGGCAGGTGTAGATAGGTAACATCACATGGGAACAAAGCTATCATATGTGGATGTGTGATATCATGTGTGGACCATGGTGCCATATGTGGACGAGTAAAATCACATGTTGGCCAAGATGTCATATGTGGATCTCTAAAATTACATGTGGACCAAGATATTATATGTGGATGATTAAAACCACATATGGTTGGTTCATGGTGTCATATGTGGATGGGTAAAACTACATGTGGTTTATTGTATCATATGTGGAGTACAGTATCATATGTGGATAGGTGAAACCACATGTGGACCATGGTGGCATGTATGGAAGGGTCAAATCACATGTGGACCATGATCTCATATGTGAATGAGTAAAATCACATGTGGACCAAGATAACATGCGTAAAATGGTGAAATCTAATATGAATGTGAACCATGGTATCATATGAGGATAAGTAGAATAACATGTCGGCCATGATGTCACATGTGGACAATATTTCTAGTAGACTTTCACAACGGTTTAAGAAGAGTCACTCCTTGTAATGCAATTGTATATATATATATATATATATATATATATATTGAAATAGCATTTTTTACAATTCTAATGTGTTTGTCTGTTTATTCTGGCTAATCTTTGGAACGGTTTGAACGATTTTGATGAGACTTTAACTGACAATCCTTACTACTTTTATTTTAGAAATATAAAATAAAAATCTAGAGATGTTAATTTCACGCGCACAGCTCAAGTTAAATAATAGGTAAATATAAAAGATAATACTAATTTATCACCGGTTCTATTATCTATTATAGTAGGAAATGATTCAGTCAAAAGATTATTTACCTTTCTTAATATCAAGAATATAGCGACTGACTGTAAAAACGACTGGTTTTTGGTTCGGTTACCATCTGGAGTACCAATGAATACCAATAATATATTTAAATTAAATACCAATGAATATATTTAAATCAATTGCATTTCCTCGCTCTAGTAACACAAAGCACGGCGTTGAGTTTCACTATTTAACGCGCAATGTCTCGAATCAAAATCAAAATTCATACACAAGCAATGGAGTTCTCAACCCTTTCTAAATGATCTATTATTACTAAATCCAAGACGTCCGTTGAAGTAAGCCTTGTCCTTCCATATCGTGTTGTTGATGTCTCACAGTAATTGAAATAATTATGAAGTCAGCTAACAGCATTTACGTGGCTTTCGAATATAAATCACGGTTGAGTATCATGGTAATAAATTACTATATCTTACAAATGTTAGTGTTCTCTTAATATAAGATTTTTATAATGATTACGAAAAACCCTTTTTCCGGGTGGGAGTTCTTTCTCCTTCATTAAAATAGATCGCAGTGTCGAGTTTCTCTTTTTCTCTTTTTATTTTCTGTTACAAACCACGGACTTACGGCGTCCATGAATTCTTAATATACTGTTTTATAGTTATAGTGTTAAAAGTGAAATGACGGGTTGAGAGCACCCGACACAATGAGCGGCGTTGAGTTCACCACTCATGATACCATTATTTCGGGCGAAAATCGTCAGCAAAGTGTCTTGACACCAGGTTGTCTTGACACTAGATTGTGGTGACACTAGGTTGTCTCTGACTACTCAAATATTGTTTAGTATAAGATTGTGTTTAATTTTTCGCATATATTCTTCAATTAGTCGTAAAATAATCAGGTTATAGCAAGTATACAGACACTTATTTTAATAATAGGTACTTTATTTTAATACAAGTAAAATGATATATTAAACATTTTCAATGTTTTTTTCAATTGTAATTTATATAAATTACTTGCGGGATATTACAACTTATATTTCCATCCCAAAAACGCAGAGAAATATAATATAATTTTTCTAATTGAGATTTAAATCTCAACATTGTCTTAAGTCTAGCGCTTTTTACATACATCATGGTGACATCAAAAACATTTCTTATAAATAGAGCAATCAATATGGTCATCTATGTATGTAATGGGGGCGAATATTTATATTCATTAACTAGCTGAGATATGACAAAATGTGTTGATAAATGAATTATCAACACGTCTCGGTTGAAAATTCGTCAAAAACCGGAGAACAGTGTGTCTAGGCACTAAATCTTCTTTGTTTGGGACGCATTATGATGATACTTGTTTAATTTGTTGTTCTACTCTTCTTTGACGTATCACTAAGTAAAAAGAAGAAGAAAATATGACATATTTAAAAAAATCTATACAATTAAAAATAAATATTATATAATATTATTTGGAGTAGAACAAAATTCAATCCGCAGTCAATCAGCAGTCAGTCACCTGTTAATCTTATCAAATAGATAAGACTAACTGCTGACTGACTGCTAACTGACTGCTGACAAAACCCATCGTTGTTAGGTATGGAGTATTAACTCTTACATGTATACACAGACACTATCCGACTACGCTACGTATTGTAAAATATCGATGTTCTAGTGATTCTGTATAAGTTATAAAGTCTTTTTTTAATATATAAAAGCAGTAATAAATAAAATAGTTTTATTGAGAAATATATAATAACCAAATAATATATAATAAATAAATAATATATAATAAATAAATAATATAATATAAATAAATAATATATAATATATAATAAATAAATAATAAATAAATATAGAATAAATAATATTGTCATTAATTTTTGTACCAACTGACAAATGAATGCCACCTCAGTGTAATTTTGACCATGCACAGCTGTGAAGTGTTCGAAACGTCGGGTTTCCAAAACAATATTTGCGAATACAGAAATTTAAGCGAATAAACTGTTTAAAATAGTTTCACTTAAAATTTGTAAAAATCGGGAAAATCATAGACCATGTTAAATAATATACAATATGCTTATATACAAGCACTTAATACGCAATATCTCAAATTCGGTGGAAAGCGGAGTACAGAGTGTCTCGACACTAGGTACATCCTGTCAACCCTGACATGCAGGATAAAAAAAATAAAGCATGTATATTAATCAAATATCCGACAATTATAAAATTGATTGATCTTTGACTGGCTAATTTGCGAGCAAAGATAGCGATTTACAATTCAATTCCGTATTAAATCAGTTTAATTAGACTGTCATTTGGATATACGCGTCGCTCACGTTTCGTTAGTAATCCCGTTTGTTTGAATATTGGGTTAACTGTAGCTACTAAGATTTTCCTAGATTTTGGTAGGCCATAGGTTGTCTTTGGGTAGTCTGTTATGCGAGATAAAGCGTGAATTTTTTTTAATATATTTATCATGCCTATAATCACCATAAATTAAATAAATACCACATAGAAGATGATCATATTTATAGTATTTTTATTCTCTGCTCTGCTAAGACTAACGCGGCGTTAAGTTGCGGAATACTTATCGCGCAATGATACTAAGTTCACTCTGACTGTCTCTACCATGGCGGGATATAACGTAATATTAGAGAAATATATTATAAAGTAAATATTAGATACTATTGCTTGACCTATTTTTTTTAAACTGACATTATATATTGCTTAAGAAAAGTGCATTTTATTTATCAACAGGCTAACTACGTAATTAAAATAAATCGATATGACCACTAAGAAGAAAATATGACAGATATTTTAAAAATTCCATACAATTTAAAATAAATATTATATAATATTAACTGGAGCTCCACTCTGGTAAGACAATGGACGGTGTTGAGAACGCCACTCAATATACAATGTCTAGATTTTGAACGATACGCAAATAACGGAGTGTCTTGACATGTCTGACTGTCCATCTTTACAAGATGAGAAGTGAAACTACTTTATTATACTGAACTATACATTATATTATAGAAACAACAAGTAAGTAAGACCATGAAACACCCATACAAAGTTATGTTAATAAGGCGGCGCAGCTGCCGTTATTTACATAAATGTTGCACGGTTATGTGCGTGTTCTCCTCTTGCCGTCCGCAGGTATTTAAAATAAATTTCAGTGGGTAATGTAAGTGCGTACCGGAAATGTATACGCCTGATGTGTTTAAAAAGTTGATTTAAGTTGTAATGGAAAGTAACAATGCAAGTATTCCCAGTTTCGTATTTTTCCGGTAAAGCGGGGTAGTTAGAGAAAATCTAATGTACTAGATGTATACTACATTCTAAATTTTTTCAAATTGTACAATTTTTTTTTATATTTATTTTACTCCTCTGGGTATATAATGCAGATTAATTAAATAAAATATTTTTATATTTTTAAACGCGATTGGTTACGGGTTCAATTCCACTCGGAGAAATGATTGTATTTAAAAATTATGATATTTCACTGCTCTGGCAAGACAAAGCGCGGCGTTGAGTGCATCACTCAACTAAGAATATCTCTAGCTTACACTGAGTTGCCTCTTGCTAATTGCTATGCTATGGGAAAAAGCGCGGAACCGCTGTTTTATTTCTATTAAACGTGATCAGTACACTTTAAGTAAGAGGAATATTTCACAAAAACGTATAAAAAATTAACACAAGCAGAATGCCTTATTCTGAAATAAATAAATATATATAATTAAAGCAATTCGTTGTAATTTTCGCCGTTTAATTTAACATGCCATGCCATTAACATGTATTATAGAGCGTTGGTATATTCCACAGGTATTTGTTAGTTACTTAGGTATTTAATTGGAATGTACTCTAAGTTAAATTAGACGCCCATTTTGTATTCTCATATTGTTGCCGACAATTGTTGTGTTTAATGCGTCTATGTAGGACTGCGTAAATAGAGAGTTCAATTTTACGCAAAAAGGGTAATACTGGTGTTTCTTTTAGCTTCACGCTTTTATCCCGCACAGCAGGGTAGACAGAAAGTACCTAGTGTCAAGACACTTGTCGCTTTCCGCCGTATTGCGTGTTGAGTGATGGAACTCAATGTAACATTTTGTCTTACTGAGCGAGAAAAGGAGAATAATTTAAATATAATCATTACCTTGAGTGGAAATCGAACCCCCGACCGATCGCGTTTACAGTAAGACGCTGCCCTACTGTGCCTCGACCGGGGTCTGTGAAAATTTATATAGCTTATAAATCTAGTGTCAAGACACTTCGTTGACTGCTTTCCGGCCAAAATCGAAAGATCGTGGCGAACTTTATCTCACTAGGATATTTTCTCTTAGGAAACATTTTTGAAAAAACGTATAAAAATTTTGAACGCAGCGGGATTCGAACCCGCGCCTCTTGGATACCGTCAAGGCGTTTTGACCGCAAAGCCATGTGTTCTACTACCAACTGTGTCGAAATTCTTATACTTTCTCTTCTTTAAGTAGTAGAAATTTGTAAAAATCTCTCTACAGAGATGCTAAACAACATAAATAAGTAAACAAACGTATAAGAATTTACAGGTTACGCAGAGTGAACCTTATATTGAGACTGCCTTCCTTTTTATACTGATTTGTTTAAACATATTATAATATTTGAATTAGTATACTTTAATTATTATTTTGAGATATGAATTCATTTCATCATGTTAATAATTTAAAATATTTCGACGATTCTAATGTAAAATTCATAACAGTTAGCATAGCAAATCATTTTCACTGTATTTCCAGGTGCTTGCGCTCCAGAAATGCTGGCAATATTTCTTTTGAAGATTAATTAAGCGTGTCTAGTGGCTTTGCCGACTGAGAAATCACTTAATTACCATTTTCTTTGAATTATTTTAAAATTATCATAATATTTATATTAATATGAAAATAAATATACATATATTATTAATATATTTTTAAATCTTTTAGCAGCAGGGTAGACAGAAAGTACTTACCGAGTGTTAAGACGCTCCGTAATCCGTTTTCCTTCGAATTCGAGACATTATTTGTTGAATGGCGGAAATTAACGCCGCATTTTATTTTACCAGGGCGAAAAAATGAAAGCACTTTAAATATAATTATTCTCCCGAGCGGGGATCGAACCCACAACTGATCGCGTTTACAGTCAGACGCTGTCCCAATACGTCACTGGCCTCAACGCACATAAGTTTTTGTAACTTTCTATTTGATATTTTTGATTTTTTGGCGTTTGACGCTACATTCTCTGACTACACCGCTAGGAATAAAAGTAAAGTTAATAAAAATCAGTCAGTCAGTCAAAATTAGACTGAGTTCTCTATATTTACAATAATTCATCCTCGATTCTTTATACCTTTTTGGAAATATTTTTGAAAACAAACCTGTCTGATATTTCTTTCAATAAGTCCCTGGAAGGTGTAGAATCAGTATTTTAGAAAATATCGGAAGTATCTATAATTGTTTTTTCGCTCTCTTTACTTGTTAAGAAAGCTTTAATAATTTTATTTAAAGGGTTTATGAAAACACATTTTCTACAATACATTAATAATATTTCAAAAATATAAAGCTGAAGCAATAGTTTTAGGTTCGATTCCCATTTGAGGTGATAATTATAGAAAAATTATTTTCAACTAATAATACAAGACGGTACCCAATTCCGCCGCTCAATTTAGTCAAATTAAATTAATGGCGGTTAGAAACCGGAGTGCCCTTACTAGTTTCTTTTACATGTTGATTTTTTTTAATAAAATAACGATGAAATAATACTAATATAAATTATTTTTCTAAGAACCAGCCCGATAATGTATCTTTTAATTAATTTGGTAAGTATAATGAGGTAAATTATATACTTCATACCTACCGAATTAATTATGGTTTTAATTATAATTAGTATTTATTGTCAGGACGTCGTGGCGCGGTGGTACAGCGTCCGATTAGTTATAGGTTCGATACTCGCTCTGTATAATTATTATATTTAAAACAATATACTTTTACCTGTTCTGTTTAGATGAAACGCAGCGTTGATTTCCGCTAATTTTTTTATTGCATTATAAAAATATATAGAAGTAAATAAGAATTTCCTTGTATCACACATAAATGCAATTACGAAACACAATACGTATAAAAATTTTAACGCAGCAGGATTCGAACCCGTGCCTCTTGTTCAAGCGCTCTTAAAAATAGGAAAACAGTAAATTATCTATCTATAGTATTATACGGACAAAAGTGTGCAGTTTTTATTTTATGTTGTTCTTCTTTTCATAGCAATGTTATTACTAAATAAAGCTATTTATATAAAAACAATAATATAAAGTATAATGAGGCCGGTCGTAGCGTAGTGTGACAGCGTCTTACTGTAAACACGACCGGTTGTGGGTTCGATCCCCAAACAGGGTAGTGCTTATATTTCAAATTATTTTCACTCTGGTAAGTCTAAGTGTGGCGTTGAGTTCCGCCATTCAACAAGCAAACTCTCGAATTCGGTGGAAAGCGAAGTACGGAATGTTTTGACATTAGGTACATTCTGTCTACCCTGCTTTGTGGGACAAAAAGTATGAGGCTAAAAGAAAAAGATTATTATAATTTTTCTTTGTAAAAATTTTGTAAAACTAAATTTAAACATTGTAGAGAGTCAGCCATGGTTATTATATTTGCCATACATGATTCCAATACAAACTTCATATGTAAGTAGCGACAAAATGCCGTAAAAATATAAGGAATTTCCAATAATATGCGGTATACGATAGCTGTTGCTGGTAGTAGGAATTTGGTACACTTTTTGCTATGAAAACGGTACATTATATTATTTTTTTAGGGTTCTGGCGCAGTGTGATAGTGTCTGATTGTAAATGCGATCAGTTTTGAATTCAGTTCCCACTATATTTAAATTATTTTCACTTCGTCGCTCTGGAAAGACATAGTGCCGAGTTGAGTTCCACCACTCAATACGCAAAATCTCTAACTCGGTGGTACAGAGTGTTTTGACACTAAGTACTTTCTGTCTACCATGCTAAAAGTTTAAAGTTTTAAATGAATCTATTTATAGAACATCGAACAGAAAATAGGCAAATACAATTCCAAGAAAAATATACTATTTCTAATATAAAAACGTACATTTTGTTATTTTGTTTAATAGATTGATATTTTTATTGAAAATTTCGAGTCTGAAGCAACATTTGGCAGTATTATAATATTTAAAAAATTAAAAATACAGATTTTGGACCTTTACCCATATATAGTGCACTGAGTTATGGCGTGATAAGGGAGAGAAAAAAATGTATAGATTTTAGATTTTCGCGATTTTTACACATTTTAAATGAAACTATTTTAAACTTATAATTTGATAATATTGAAAATAAATTTTTGAAAACCCGGCGTTTCGAACACTTTGCAAAGGTTCGTGGTCACGGGCAGACTGGTCTTGTGCCGGTTTTCAACAAAATATTTTCGAATACCAAAATATATTAGATTAATATGAATAATTAATGCGTATTTGTATATAATATTAATATTAATACGTATTTGTATTATATAATATTAATATTAATACGTTTAATATAATTTTATTTAGTATACATAACATATCATTTTTATAAGTTTATGTATAAATGCGATTGGTCCGTTTTAAATAGTTTTATTTAGTATACGTATATGTAATTTTTATAAATTTATACATACTTTTGGTCTGCAGTGTAAGAAACGCTAAGACCAATATTCATAAAGGACGTAGTGGGGGTTTCATCGGAATTAGGGCCGCTTCAGCACCTGTTTGCATAAACAATCCTGAAGTTTTGGGATAACCAAGCACTTTGTATTTTAGGTAATTCTCAAGTTATGATAAAATTGAAAATTTGTTAAATAGCTGACTTTTTCTTATGTATTTACAAAACAAGGCCAAAAAATTAATTCATAAAATTCAAAGATCTCAATGACAATATACCTTAACGTGCCTGAAAGAGACAATTTCAACTCTTTTTTAAATATTAGACAAACAGAGGAGTATGGAATTTGGGACATTCATAGTTTATATATACAAAGAGAATAATAAATTTGTTAAATTATACATGAAAAGAAATTAAATAATTAAATAAAATAAATCTAAGCCACACTGCAATATTTATGATATACACATTTATACTTATTATTGCCATAAATATTGTTACAGATAAAACTATATTTTTATTGTATGTAACATTGAATACTATGACAGTGTATTAGTTCAATACATTAATATAAAAAATTATGATGATTATAAAAAAATCTTATTCCAAGAGATCTCTAATGGGTGCAGTACAGTCTTTTATTTTTTTTATAGGACACGTGATGGTAAATGACCATCGACACCCACGGTTCCGTGTAACTCCAGGCGATCTACAAATGTGTTTCCGGCCTTTAAGCTGGGAATAAGTGCGGTTCTTGAAGATATTTATGTCGTATGTGTTCATATGTTAAGACTAGCTATCTATCAATAGCAGCACTTATTCTTTCAATAGCAAAATTCTTCACTCTGCCACTCAGATTATTTTAGGGAACATTAATTATCATGGTGTTTAGAGCAAGTATTCTCAATATAAAATTTATTTCTCATTTGCGTATAATTATAATCTACTACTTATAACTCGATTAAAGGTTTGAAAAAGGGTAACAAACCGTTCAACAATTGTCAGGATATTATCACCGTAGCAGCAGACTTTTACAAGGACATGTACAGCACTGAAGAAACGACAAGAACGATTAGTAGACCTTAACAATAATGATGCAAATTCAGCTATTCCTGAGATTGCAATGAGCGAAATAAAAGGAGCAATAAAAACACTCATTAGAGAGAAAAGTCCATGTCAATATGGCGTTACCAATGAAATACTAAAAATTACATCAACTCACCGCTGCTCAACCTCATTATTGCATCTGGAGAGACGCCTACCCAATGGTCTGAATCCCACATTATTCTAATCAAGAAAAGAGATCAAAATGACATACAAAACTACAGACTACTAACTTCACAGCACAGAAGAGGATAGCACGCTGTGATTGGCACCAGTATCCTGTGCTGCGGCCTTGCTCACAAGAGAAAGCTCAACCATCTCATCGAGTTCATCCGGCATCAGATGGTGTCGGCCTCGGCACAGAGAAAGGATGCACGCATTAATGAAGCCTCCGAGGACAAGCCGTTCTTAGATCGTCTTTGCCGCCAGTCAACAAACGCGGCCATCCAGTGAGACCCCTTTACTACCTGGGTCTCTTCGATACAATGAAGCCGAAAGGGCTGTCAACCTGACCGACTATCTGAGGACTCAGTTCTCGCCGAACCGTAGCAGCCGACCAGAATTTCAAGTGGAATTCGGTGAAGAAGTCAAGAGAATGCTTCAATCCACCAGACAGTGAAGCACTTCCACTCTCACCACCGTTTTTCTCTCCGGCAGCAGTAAGAAAGATGATGGAGAAGCTGCAGACCAATAAGGCAGCAGGATGCGATGGCATAACGAATAGAGCCCTCCGGAGCTCCCTCACTCCGAATGATCGCTGCGCTGACCAGACTCTTCAACGCTATTCTGCGCCTGGACTACTTTCCACCTGGAAGAAGGGCCTGGTCATCGTGCTTACCAAAACTGGAAAGCATATCAGAAGGTTTTAAATTTAAACTATTTAAATGGATTAATCGTGTATATTTTGGTATTCGTAAATACATTTTCGGACACCTGACCTTTCTAACATTATACAGTAGTCCGTAGCCACAGGTAGACTGAGGTGGCATTCGTCTGTCAGTTGATAAATTAATAATTGCCTCGCGTACTGCCCAGGATTCTTGCAGAATGAGCTGATTGTATCTTTGTCTCTGGTGTGGTGGATTTAAGATTTAAATTTTTTTATAAGTGGGCCCCAGGTGGTAGAGAGTTTCCAACCATCTTCTCTATTGAAATTTGGATGTTTTTGAATTCCAATAGCCTCGCGGATAATTCTAGGAATATAACTTTTATATAAAAAAAACAGGCACCGATTATTTTTAACCGACTTCCAGAAACGGAGTATGTAATATTGTTAGAATTGAATAATATTTTAGTATTATGACCCATTGAGGCTTCCTAGCACATGCGCTTAATTTAATAAATGTATGTTTGTTTTTATTTCTTTAAAACTAAGAGTCATATCCGGATGATTCTTTTTAATTTAAGTAAGGTATACTTCAACTTAGAGAACAATACAAGTTTTATTAAAATCGGCCCAGTAGTAGATATAGGTAAATTACACTTTAGAAAATATAAATAAGTAGTACAGTTATCATGAAGTCGGTTTAATTTTTAATAAATCACATTATTATTACTCAATGCCTAATAATAATTTAACCAGATATTTAAAAATGTTAAAAAAGGCGATCAAAAAGGCTTTCTTTATTTTCAATAGGTAAAAAGGGGTAAAAAGGGAATCGAACCCGCGCCACTTTTTAACCGTCAGAAGCATAGGAAGTATAGCTTAGCGGACAGGGCTCTTAAACGGTTTCCGAAGGTCGCGGATTTGAAGCCAACGGCGCTCTAAATTTTTTTAAAAATGTTTTCTACTATGTTTTCTACTAAGTGTGGTAATATCGTTTACAAATTAATAAACTATGTAATTCCTGTATCAACAGGTTATACTTCTGAGTAAGTTCCGATCAGAAAAATAACATATGAAAGTATAATGAAAAAAATATTATACGTCGGAACAGTTAAAATAATTTAAATTTGTGTAAAATAAGAGGCAATTTATCTATTTTCAAAAATTATTGCATTAGCATAATATGCAAACTTCAATAGCGTTAAAAGCTCGTATCAAAGCTCACGGGGCTTAAAACATTTGCGCTTATTAAATTACTAAAAGGCTTCTAATTCAAGGGAACATGGGAATATTGTTTATACAGGATGTGGGTGTTAATGTATTTTTTTTATTTATATAAAATTATATAAATTATTAGAAATATATAGAACAATTTGTTATGTTCAAAATGATAGCAATATAGTATACTCTATTTTTCTAAGAAAGTTTTAAAACGATAAGTTAGTTTTAGAGTTAGTTAGTTTATTAAATAAGACGTATGATTTTTTTTTAATATTTGTTTTTTTATTAACGTTCAGTTTATTATTTTTATTTTTAATTAAAACTTACAAAAAGTTATATTAATTAGCTAGTATAATTCCTATTTTTTGTTTTTAAATTGTTATAATTAATTTCTCTTGCTAAACGATTATTTCTTAATAATCTTAAAGTAGAAGAAATTTGTAAAAATCTCTCTATAGAGATGATAACAATATAAATAAGTTGTAACAAACGTATAAGAATTTCGACGCACCTGGTAGTAGAACGCATGGCTTAGCGGTCAGAGCGCTTGGACGGTATCCAAGAGGCGCGGGTTCGAATCCCGCTGCGTTCAAATTTTTATAAAAAAATTTTTTTCAAAAAATGTTTAGTATAATTATTATATAGGCGGTTCGTGGCGCACTAAGAAAGCGCCTGACTTTAAACGCGATCAGCTACGGGTTCAATTCCCACATGGGTGGTTGATTATATTTAATTTATTTACACTTTCTCGGTCGTAGCGTCTTTGTACTTTCTGTCTACTGTGCTATGGCACATAAAAGCTTAAAACTAAAAAACTTTACTCTACTTTACTGACTCTACTTTACTGACTATAGGTCTTATATCGTAAAATATATTATGAATTCTTAGCGCGATGCGCAATATATTGTGTAGACTTCATTGCACCTGGAACTTTGTAGCGTATTCAAAAGATGACTTAGGGCTTACTATCTTATAATAGACCCACTAGTCATTTCTTAAAAAATAGAGTGGTATAGCAAAATCATTTAAGTCGCTTTCATTTAAATCGCTTAAGTCTCTACTTACTACTACTCGCGGGAGGTCATGGAAGAGTTTTTTTTACGGTTGAGATTATTTTATAATTTAGTAACAGGTTTATAAAATGTATTATCCAATTTCGGGGATAATTTGGAGAGGTTTTAGCTATGTAAGTTAATTGAGCCATATTACATATATATCAGCACAAATGTATCAAGATTCTAGTTAAACCCCTTAATAAAAACCATCTTCAATAACCATGAAATTCTTACCTGAAAGCCTTTTGAATAGTCATAATACAAGTAGCATCGAGATCAAGGTGCAGTGTAACAGTATTGCCAAATAGCTAGTCTTCTTCCCTCTCAAACTCTTGCTGACATAGATGTGGCGATCTTAAGTTGGTTGGTAGCTTCTACGACGTAGTGGATAACCCTGGTGGCCTGAAAGGTGGACAAATGGCCTCTTGGAACCCAAACTGTTCGGGGCGCAGCTAGAAGTGCGCCAAGATGAGGGGAAACTTTTTGAACAGTTTGGATGTTGAGCACAAGAGGGTGATGGGGCGATACGCCTCAGGTCTTCTGATATTTATCCCAGCCTTGGGAAGCACGATGACCAGGCCCTTCTTCCAGGCGGAAAGTTGTCATTCATATGAAGGCCCACTAATTGACTGGCATCGTTCAGTGTCTTTATCATATACTGGATTTCTGAACCTGTTTCTGAGAGGAGAACTAGGTCCACCGCAAATCTTAGGTACCTTAGACAGGCATTTTTGATCTTAATGCAAGAATATTCCAATTAAGCTTGCTGAGTACCGCTTCTAGTGTTACTATTAACTACAACAGGGTGAGGAAGGTGGGGATCACCTTGCCTACTCCTCTTTTAATTGGGAACCAAAGATCCACTATCTCTAGTTTCCCTCTGCTTTTGCTGTTGTGGTATATGTTCTTAATAATACTGATGTATGCTTTTTCGACTCCCTCTGTTATTAGGGTTTGCCATATGCTTTTATGTGATAAGCAGTCAAATGCTTTCTGTTTCTCTTGGTATATATCAATAAGAAATTCTAGCATGTTCATGTGAGCAATAGTTAAGAATCTCTCAATCAATGAGATTGGTTGGCTCTTTTCTAGTGTTGAGTTTATTCTATTGTTTAATATCGAGCAAAACAGCTTGTAGATTGTTGGTAACAAGCATATTGGTTTGTAGTTTCGTATGTCATTTTGATCTCTTTTCTTGATTAGAATTATTTTGGATTCAGACCATTGGGTAGGTGTCTCTCCAGATGCAATAATGAGGTTGAACAGAGTAGTTAGGTGAGGACTGAAAATTGTTGGATGTAATTTTTAGTGCTTTTATCGCTCCTTTTATTTCACTTATTGCAATCTCAATCCAGTTATAAGATTATAATTATATACAAATGAGAAATTAATAACAAGAAGGAGAAAATGGTACAGACCCTTGGTAACTTTTATATTGAGAATAGGACTTGCTCTAAACACCATGATAATTAATGTTCCCTAAAACAATTTAAGCGGCAGAGTGAAGAATTTTTTCATTAAAAGAATACGCACTGCTTTTGACAACTGGTCGCAACGTATGAACACATACGACATAAACACCTTCAAAAAACGCGCTTATTCTCACCTTAAAGGCCGGCAACGTCTTTGGATCTCTCCTGATGGTTCTGGGACCGTGGGCGGCGGTGATCACCTACCATCACATAGCCGCACGCTCGTTTGCCTTGTCTGTCCTATAAAAAAATGTGTATATATATATATATATATATGGATATACAACTTCATGCTTTATTCTGGATAGCAGAGGAGACCGTAAGTAACAGGTACAAGACACTCCGTACCTCACTTTCCACCGAATTCGAGACATTGCGTGTGGAATGGTGGAATTCAAGGTGGAAAATAATATAAATATAATCACTCCCCCGAGTGGAGATCGAACCTACAACCAATCGCGTTTACAGTCAAATGCTGTCCCACTGCGTCACGACCGGCTTTGATAATATTTAAGCCCAGAGATATCACATTCAGGCCGTCGTTGCCTAATTTCTCCGCGCAAACGTTATTAGCATAAATGATGAATAGTATATCATAAGCTGTTCATAGCTTATTTTCATATGTATATACAAATGATAGATTAGTTCATGTATGACTTCGGCGTTTAGTTATCAGACAAATAACCTGACGTTCGGTTTGGTTCTAGTCGAGGGTTTGCTGCTCTATTTGTACTGAGAAATCCAATCTATCTAGCTATTCGATTTGAGTTAAATACCTATATTTGTTAGTTAGTTGAACTGTATTAGGTTTGAAACTGAATTAGTAGCCCTGAATGCGGTTTATAATTAATTTATGGTGACAGCTTTGAAGTAGTTTAGTTTTTGATTTCCTTATAATTTGATAAGAATAAATAAGATTCTTGTTTAATTGAGATCATTGTGGCACAGTGGGACCGCGTGTGATTGTAATTACGATTGGTTTTAGGTTCCCATTCTCATTTCAATTATTTATAAGTCAAAATGCATTACTTTCTATATTTATACAAAATATAACATTTTTCTTTATTGTAACTTATTTGAAAATATAATATGTATACAAGTCGTGGCAAGCTTCATTACCTCAATAAAAAATTTTATGTACGTTTTAATGTTGCCATTATTTTGTTCTGATTACACAATACCTTAAGTTATATGATTGTGACATCTGTTTTGTACTTATATAGATTATAGAATATGAATGAACGTAAATTATGAGAATAACATTTAATTAAAAAAATATTATTACAAAAAATTACACATTAAAAACACACATACACACACACACACACCATCACACTAGCTAACTCTACAAGCAATGGATATATATATATATATATATATATATATATACACATGGTAGTGTGTGTTACATTTATTATATTTTTTTCATATATATCTATGCATTATTATTACTGAAATATTTACTTTCTTTCTCTATATAAACTGTAATTGTGCCAAATTTTATACTCCTCAGTTCGCGTTACCTTTGTAAAAACATAACCCAAACGCGAGTAAAAGTAAAAAGGGAGTACAAAATTTTTCTTCACTTATTAATATAAACATAGCAATAAATTTCATCTTTATTGAATATAAATAAATATATTTTGTATTTATTTCATATAAATAAATGAGAAGTAGTTATAAGTAATGTATAGAAGTGACTATTGCGTGCTCATGACGAAGAAAATGCTAACGTTTGTAGTGGAGATAAATATTTACGCAGTGTAGTGCTTGTTACCAACCGACCGAACCGTTGTTTCATATTACCTTTATATTTATATATTTCAATTTTTATTTTAAACATTAATACCTTAATGTTCGAATAAACTAACTTATTGCACTGCAATATTTTACAGCGTTGTGTTTCGCCACTTAACATTGTAGTGTTGGGTACATTCTTTCTGATTACCCTGCGTGCAAATAAAAACAATAATCTTTCTATACAGAGAGAGAGTTGAGTGTTAACTCTCTTTGTTTTAAATGAAATTATTTTGAACGGATTAATCCCATTTACTTTGGTATTCGTGAAGTCTAAAAATGTATTTTTTAGATATCTGACGCTTAGAACACTTTACAGTAGTTCGTGGTACAGGTAGAATGAGGTGGCATTTATCTGTGTAAAATAGTTTCATTTGAAATTCATTTTTCATACAACTGTAAAAATTGAAAAACATAACCCTGATGCTCCTCTTTGTTTTACCATTCTAAGATACTGCACAGTCACTATCTAGTTTGTATATACCTGCATACTGCAAAGGACTTTTACTGATTACTACTTTTTATGGGTTTCGATCATTGGCTCACTTTTTTATTATGCTTAAATATACTTTTGATGGAAGCTCTTCTTAAGATGTTGCCAATCCTGTGTGTAACTCCCTTCACAAACGGTAGAAGTGCTGGCTGTCCGTCCACTGTGAGTGGCTTGTTGGTCTTCATACAACGCTGGCGGGGAACTGGCAGGTTGTTCTAATGAAGGGCATCCTTCATCCGTTGAAGCTCGTCCCCTAAGTGTTCAGCGTCGCAAACGTGGTAATCTCTCTGAAACTGTGTCGGATGGTGGTGGGATTCACCATTGAGATACCTGTTGGTATGGCTAGGTTTCCTATATACTATGTGGCCTAACGTACTATTGGGCAATTCAATGTAATGCAATGCAATTCTATTGTAAATTTTATATTGTCATTCATAGAATTATAATGGTTTCCAGAGACAAATATACATTCAACTCAAGTTTGCAAGAATACGTGGCTTTTATCTTCGTTTTGTCAAACGGCAAAGTTCAGCATTGAGTTCAACTAATCAACATAGAATATCTCGAAAGTGGTAAAAAGTGGATAATGGAGTGTTTTGACACTAAATACTTCCTACCTGCACTATTATGCTTTTATTTCAAAAACGTTAAGTTAAGAAAACAATCATTACATCAAGTAAGACTCGTCTCTACTGCCAACATGTCACTGGCTATCAAACAGTACCATTGAATTATCTTGTTTTTCATTTTATACCATGTTACAAAATAATATATAAATATAATATCGCAAAATAATTTGGATGGTTATCAAAATAAAAAAATGAGGTTGAGGAAAAAAATAATTCACGCTTCACACAGATATGTAAATTTAATAGTATTCCATGGGAAAGGATCAAAGAGAATATACCATAAGGCTTACTTTATTGCGGGGAATATTTCTTTTTAGTATTTCTTCATTCAATAGTTATATAGATTTTTCATAGAAAAATATTATGTTAAAGGAAAAAGCTTCACGCTTTATCCCGCATAGCAAGGTAGTTGGAGACAACCCAGTGTCGAGACACTCCGTTGACTGCTTTCCACCCGAAATCGATACTCGTGTTGAGTGATGAACTGAACACCGCTCTTAGTCTTAATAGAGCAGAAATATAAAAATAAATTTTAAATATAATTATTTCATCAACTGAGAATTGAACCCACAGCCAAAATCTGGTTACTGATTAGGCAGAGGTTATCTAGTGTCAAGACACTAGCATTCCTTTTTTTTGTTCCAGAATAGAAGATATTTCATATTGTATACTGAAAGCTGTAAGCTAGAGTGTAAAATCGAAATTAATTTAAACATAACCTTCGACGGCATCGAACCTACAACAATCTAGTTTATAGTCAGACTCTTACTCACTGCGCCATAATGGTCTTATTACATTAGAAAGTATATATAATAATTATTTATGTTGTTATTGACATCTTTTTTGAATCTCTAATAAAACTATTTGCAATCTATCGACCTTTAGAATGAGCTTAAAGATTCTTAAATATGAAAATATTTTCGACAGATAAAGTGTACCACAAGGTTATTTGTGGGTGACGGAACTTAATGTCATATACACGTTTAACCCCTGAAGGAGAAACGAACTCACTAATTAAATTTTCAGATTTTTCGTTAGAAACATTATAATGAAGCTCAGATGGCGTGACCATATTTTAATGTACTGAATATTTAGTGCGAGTGCCCGACATTACAATAGTTATTTATTTTAAAAAAGCGTTTTCACGTTTTACTACTCATAGCAGAATAGTCAGATCTAACCTAGTGTCAAAATATTACGTGTTGAGTAGAACTCAACGCCGTACTTAGACTTACTAGAGACCAAACAAACCCACAACCAGTCGCGTATACAGTCAGACGCTGTTCCACTGTGTCATGATGGCCTATAATAGTATAGTAGATTATTTGATACTTTGGTAAAATTGGGTCAAATTTACATTTACTTCCTAATGAAAACTTCCTTAGAGCTACTTGGCGACTTGGCTTACCAGAGAAGACATGAAAATAAAATTTAAATTCAATTACTTTTCCAATTGGGAATAGAACTCACAACCAATCACACTGAAAGTCATTGTCCCAATGTGCCACGATGCTCTTAATCAAAATATAATGAAAGATACATATATTATATTAATATAATTTTCATACACAATAATTTCATTTCTATGAAAATCGAACGGGCTATTAACATAATACTAGACTAAGCCAAGCTGAATACGTCCACGCAATTCCGTCTTTACGCGTTTACATATTACTACTTATACAATATTCAATGGAATGAAAGAGAAACAGTTTACTATGCATGCATGCAAATAAAACATAAATAACATCAACTTGCTTCCGAGAATAATGTAAATAGAAAGAACTATCAACCTTAGAGAAGACTCGGAGGCTTTGTTTGACAATTTATGAATATTTACTAAGGAAATATTATTTTCATTGTGTGCATTTTGATAGAAAATATCTTCTATCTATAATCTGTTTTGAGCTTCACAGTTAATCCTTAGCGAGATAGAAAGAGGGAACACGGAGCTTAACGCTGTGGTATACCATACTCTTTTCGCTTCGTCCATAGTCATTAACCTCTACATGCTCTCTGTTGGGTCCTAATGCTTAAATAGGTAATACCTGTTAGGATAGGAAAAGATTTTAAAAAAATATAGTTATTTCAACCTAAAAAGACGCTCTAAGCATATTTAATTTAACAAAACGTGAGTAATAAATAAGTTCTTTGATCTTAACATATTAAATGAATTTTAAATGAAACAGATGGCTAACTGTGACCACGGACTACTGTGTGTGTTCGAAACGTCAGGTTTTCAAAAATATATTTTCGAATACCAAAACATACGCGATTAATCCGTTTAAAATCGTTTCGGTCTATATCGGTATGAGGCCGGTCGAGGCGCAGTGTGACAGCGTCTGCGACCGGTTGTGGGTTCGATCCCCACTGGAGAGTGATTATATTTAAATTATTTTCACTTCCTCGCTCTGGTAAAGACAAAGTGCAGCGTTGAGTTCCACCACACAACACATTATGTCTCGACTTCGGTGGAAAGTGAAGTACTGAGTGTCTTGACACTAGGTACTTTCTGTCTAACCCACTTTGCGGGATAAAAAGCGTGAAGCTAAAAAAAAATAGTTTCATCTAAAATGTGTACAAATCGCGATAATCTTATTATATTAAATTGAACTATTTTAAACGGATTAATCGCGTATATTTTGGTATTCACAACACACATTTTTGAAAACGTGTTCTTTAAGTAACTACACAAAGCTAATAATATAATAATTTTAAAAACATATATATATATATATATATATATATATATATATATATATATATATATATATATATATATATATATATAACCTACTTTCACTTGAATAAATAGGTCATTTTTCATTATATAAGAGCAACTCGAGTGGTTTCACACATATCAATCATTAATCTTCGTCTACTTTCTTTTATTTCTTTTTCCGCATACGATTACATTAGATGGTACAAAACGAGCTTAAAACTTTAGGTACTTTACAAATTTAATACTGAATTTGATTTTCTATTGAGTTTCAGTAAATGTTACCCCAAATCAGGGTTGAAAGAGAGTTCTCTCGGTACAAGGCGGTCTGTTCGCCATTTACTTGTTGAGTGGCGGAGCTCAACGCCGTGTTGCTTACTAGAGTGGAATAATGAAAATAATTTAAATATAACCATTCTTTCAAGTAGGAATTGAAATCAAATGAAAACCAATCGCGTTTTGAGTACGACGTTGTTCTGAACCACGAAGGCTTCTTAATTCCTTTTTCAATTTGCTATAATATAGTTGCGTAGCAGAATTGTTAAAAATACTATTTGGGGATTTAAAAACAAAAAAAATGCCTGTGGCGAGGTTTTCAGAGCTTTAGAATGTGTTTAAATTGATTTTATCAATATTCTGATATAAATTTAACATACCTGTGACCAAAAATAATAACTCAAATAAAAAATCGTTTAATTAAAAATTATATAAAAATTGTAAAAATCAAAGCTTAGTATACTAAATAGTGCTACTTATATTTTAGTTAAGATAGAAAGTACCTACTGTCCAAATACTCCATACTCCGCTTTTTGCCGAATTCTAGACTTTGCGTGGTGAGTGGCGGAACTCAACGCCTTTACCTTACCAGAGCGATGATATGAAAATAAATTTTAAATATAATCATTTCTCTGAGTGGAAATCGAAACTATAATCGATCTCGTTTACAGACACCGCTCCACTGCGCCAGACTGGTGACACTCAACACGCAATATTTCGCTTACGTGTTGCATTTTGAATAGTGTCTTGACACATGTTTACATATTATTATTTTTTAATTTCCAAACACATATACATATGTATGAGTATGTATATATTAATTTCAACCACATCGCAATTGTTACTACGTGGTTCAAGATATATGACAATTACCGCAGCGGGGCCAGTTAACCGCATCGCGGTCGACGTGTCCTTATTGCCTCAACAAAATTTATGACCGCCCAAAGCAGGTCGTGGCTTCAATTCTCATTTGGTTTCTGTTTGTATAGACATGCTACAGTTCGAATTCCGTTTACAACTTACATATTTTACTATTTTTAAAGTGTTATTCCACATTTAAATATTTTTGAAAAAACCTGTAAAAATTTGAACGCAACGAGATTCAAACCCGCGTATCTTAAAAAAAAGCAGTCTGACATCTAAGCCATACGTTCTATATCCGGCTGCGTCGATTTCCGATTACAACTTATTTAATTTTTTCATACATGTATTTTTCAAAAATAATACATAATTTATTTATTGTTTGCACGAGTTGGTTTTTTAAAGCGTTTAAGCTTTATCCCGCATATCAATAAAGTCAAAAAGTAAACTATTGTCAAATGACTCCCTCCTACATTTATAATAATATCTTAAAAATATTAAAATAATTCCTTTCAAGCGGCCACGTCAGTGCTTGCTATTTATCGCCGGACTAGAGCACCCTCTTTCCTCCCTCTCCCGATGTCACTGTAAAGAACACCAGGGTTCAACAGCATGTACTCCTTTGACAGAAAAAAACATCAAATAAGCCTCTGTTCAATTTAAACCGAACGAAACAAAACAAAACAAAACATTTTAAACAAATTTTGCAGCTAAGAAATTAAAGGTAGTAACCAGATTATCACTGGAGTAATCCATTTTGTGTGATTAAAGAAACTCGGTTGTAGCTCCTTTAATTATTTTTGCGTTAACTAAGATAACTAAGAATGGAAAAAAATATTTTGTTTTGTTTATCATTTAAATATTAAGACGTAGATCTTAAGAAAATATAATGATTTATATCTAATTACTAGAATTGTTGTTGGTATTTAAAACATATTGTCATAGCAATGTGTAGGTTTCGTACATAAGTTTATGTTAAACTCATGACAATGTGTGTAATATGTGTTTTATTAATTAATAAAATATTGTTTTTTCGTATTTCTTCTCAATATATATATATATATATATATATATATATATAAATATATATATATATATATATATATATATATATATATATATATATATATATATATATATATTTAGCTTCAAACTTTTGTCCGCATAGCAGGGTAGATAGGAAATATACAGTGTCGAGACACTCCATACTCCGCTTACCGCTGAATTCAAGGTTGCTTACCAGAGCGTGGAAATCAAAATAATTTAAGCATTATCATTCCCTCGAATGGGAGTCGAACCCACCACCGTTTGCGTTAACAATCAGACGCTCTCCCACTGCGCCATGATAATAATTGGCCCTTATATACATTGTAAATGTAATAAATTTCACATTTATCCGTCGCTATGATTTTCTTGATAATGAGTTGAACATTTTCCTTCTCGTATGAATAAGTGACTACTAAAACTGCCACGATAGTAAAATAACCTAATTTAATATAAATAATAGAATTTGTATTGTCTACAATGTGTGAATTATTATATAATAGTTATAGAAAATGTAACTTTAAAGAATATATTTTCTATACAAGCTTTTGAATTTATCTTCTTTGACAAGCGATCATTTATACTAAAATATATAATTAAATAAATTAATAAAAAAATATAATATAATTCGCCATTTTGTTCACCGCGGCCATTTTGAGTTAACATATTATTAATTATATTAAAATAAATATCAATATAATCATCAGATCTGAACCTTACCTTACCGTAACTTATATTTAAAAAGACACTGAGAAGTGGGTCAATTTTAGTTTACGTGAAATAATTCACACTAACTAACACGGCAAGATAAATAAAAGCCTATATATTTACGTATAATTGTTAAATTCATTATACAGTAATTAATAAGGGTGACCCTCTACAGTACACAAGGATAACCCTTCTATTTGTTCACTTAAATCTTGACTTAACTTTAACATTGACCCATTTATTAGAACACTCATCTCTATTAACAGTTTAATTTACAATAAATCTTTGATTAATCCAATATAAGGGCTAATACACCGGGATTTCATCAGAATAGAAAATGAGGAGGGAAAATTATGAGCCGATGAGCTTTTATTCGGACTTGGTGAAGTGGAAGGGAATTAATGGCAGGTTTTGAACCCCCTCCCCTATTCCCCTGTACTAATCAAGCGAGAACCAACGACCAGCAGCTAAGGGCTGTACACCATTTGTGAAAAGCAATTAATGGATACAAATACATGAAAAGTGTCATATATGTTCGCATTATATAAAAACGTTATTAAAAAAAATAGAGTCTCCGTGACACGTGTGACTGGAGAGCGATGGTATTAGGTTTAAGTCCTAAATAGAGAAATAAATATATTTAAATAAATATCATTTCCCCATTCTGGTAAATATGTTGCGTTCCATGACGTAACACGTGATGTCTCGTATTCGCACGGTAAGTGGATAACGGAGTGTCTTGACACTAGGTTCTTTCCGCTCACCCTGCTTTACGGAGCGAGGCGTAAGCTATATATTGTACGCTATACTATGCTTTGCTATAAATCTACTGGATGTAGATGTTCCTGGCATGTTTAATGAAAATGTTGCAAGTTACAACAGTTTTCACGGAAAATACTCTGCTACTGAAATTTGAAATTAATACTGGCATTTAGAAATGATTCAATTGCTAAGCTTAAGAAGAGCATAGATTTTTATACCATAGACCAGTTTGACATAATAATTAAACAATCAGTATAGAATTTATTTCCATTTTATCTGCTCTGGTTAGATAAAGAGTTGCGCGGCGTTAAGCGCGGCGGAAAGTTGTTAACGGTGTGTCTTGACACCAGGTTGCCTCTGACTACCCTAGCTACGGAATAAGAAAGATCTATGTATTCGGAATAAAACAAAATCCTTTAATTTACCTTTACAACCCCCAACTAAAGCAATATGTGGTCACGATAAATATAAGTACGGACAGTTGGCATAAAGAACTTGGTAGTACAGCCAGCAGTTTAAATTAATATGACATTTTGGCAAGAATTTCTTATATTTAATAAATGGGAAGTAGGAAAACGTCATAAATCCTTTAATAAGAGTTATAATTTTTCTTTTTTTGACATATTAAGTGTCATTTAGTATGACAACTTTCAATTGATGTTAACTTAATGTTGTTATTATATAAAATATAAATAAGATCAATTATAACTATCTCTCTTAGAGGTCAAAATACTTCGTTTTCAAGGATTTTGGGTTGCCTGGTGTAACTCAACGCCGTACTTTGCTTACCAGAACGTATAAATTGAACAAATTTAAATACAAACATTCGCCCTAGTGGAAAACTAACCTACAACTTGTATTAACAGTGTAATGCTAACCTAAAATACGACGAAGGCCACTTCGTAGTATTCCAAATGCTTCTTACAAACGCAAAATTATAGCATTCCATATGAAAATTTACACCCAGCTAGATTACAACGTACGTCCTAGTACGAGTTCAAGCTATAGTACTGAACTTATTATAAATTAAATAGTATATTTTTTTGCTAACCCTACCAGTTTCACTGAATCGGCAAACCGCAGACCTGTTAACTGCGACTTGCACGTAGTAAAATTGCACTGTATTACGAATACATTGGAAATATATATTTGGATACTTATATTCAGCAGTTTCAATTAAACGGAACCGTTCACTTAAATGTTATCACATTGCGATCCGATAGATAGCAGATTTAATAATCAATATGTAAGAATTGGGACAGCGTCTGACTGTAACGTGATTGGTTGTGGGTTCGATCCCCATTCGAGGGAGTGATTGTATTTAAATTATTTTCACTTCTTCGCTCTGGTGAGATAAAGTGCGGCGTTGAGTTCCACCACTCAACACGCAATGTCTAAAGTTCGGTGGAAAGCGAAGTATGGAGTGTCTTGACAGTAGGTACTTTCTGCCTACCCTGCTATGCGGGATAAAAGCGTGAAGCTAAAAAAAAAAAATGTAAGAATATGTTTGTTGCCCTAGTTTGTGTGCTTCGGTTAGTATAAACCTTAAAATCTTATTATTTCTTTCCAAAAATATTTTTTTATAATTTAATATTTAATGCACTATAGACTGAGTGTGTACATATTTTTTTCTTGTTGTTATTTATTTCTCATTTACATATAACTATAATTAGCTAATATTTACTATTTTTAAAGTGTTATTCATACACTTAGGATTCGAAAACATTTTTGAAAAAACGTATAAAAACGTACGTTTTTTCAAAAATGTTTTCTAATCCTAAGTGTATGAATAACACTTTAAAAATAGTAAATATTATAATATGATAGCAATCTCTCTTGTTAAACGATTATTTCTTAATAATCTTTAAGTAGTAGAAATTTGTAAAAATCTCTCTACAGAGATGTTAAACAACATAAATAAGTTGTAACAAAAAGTATAAGAATTTCGACGCAGCTGGAAGTAGAACTGGAAGTAGTTCGTTATAATTTTAAATTCATGAATGCTACTTTCTTTTAGCCTCACGCTTTTTATTAGAATGAAAGCTCATAGTGACAAGACACTCCGTACTTCACTATCAATGTTATGTATTTACTATTTATACCTATAATTAATTAGATAGTATAATAATAAGATATATATATTTGTTTTTTATATATTTACATGCTTATATTATAACAATTGTAAGCATTACATAAATAAATAAAATGAATAAACATAAAGTTCATATTTATATATAAATTACTTTATAGTAATTCTGATATACATATATGCATTAAAGGTTAATAAAAAATAGTATAGTAATAACATATATATATATATATATATATATATATATATATATATATATATATATATGTTTTATATATATTTGCATTGCAAACTATTTAAATCGGATTAATTCATTAAAATTTGTTATTCGAAAATATAAAAACTATTGAAATATAGCAGGGTAGTCAGAGACAACCTACTGTCAGTACACTCTGTTTTATAGGTAGTGTCAAGACATTCACCGATTTCCGCTCGAATTAGAGACCGTGAGTTTAATGGCGGAAATCAACGTCGCGTTAAGTTTTACAATGGTCAGAAAATGGAAATATATTAAACATAGTCATTTTTATGATAATCAAACCCACAAGTAACGTGTTCACAAGTATCCCTAAGAATTTATTCTTTTTGAAAAAAAAAACATACAAATAACGTAAAATTTTGTTGTATGAAAAATCATTATAAAGAGATTACTCCAATAACAATGGCTGTAACTCAAATTATGAACGAAATTAATAGCAAATAATATTTTTAATTGTAAATTGAAAACGAATTATAAATATGAAAGAACCGACAAGCTCTCATTGAGTTGCCTTCGATATGACATATTATATTTGTTTACATGTACGACGTTTCCTGTAAAAAGAGCTCGTATTTTACCTTTATTTAAAATGAAGGTAATTTAAATGTGATGCCGGAAGTGGCGTAGTGGGACAGCGTCTGACTGTAAACGCGATCGATTGTAGGTTCGATCCCCGTTCGGGGGATGAATATATTTAAATTATTTCCATTTTCTCGCTCTGGTAAGACAAAAAGCGGCATTGAGTTCATACCACCACTCAACATGCAATGTCTTTTGGCGGAAAGCGGAGTATGGAGTGTCTTGACACTAGGTACCGACACTGCTATGCGGGGTAAAAAGCGAGAAGCTTATATCCCGCATAGCAGGGTCGGTAGGGTAGATAGATAGTACCTAGTCAAAGTATCGAGACACTCCGTACTTTGCTTAATAACTTACCAATTTTTTTTACAATTATTGATAATTTTACATAATTTTCAAAAAAAAATCTGGCTACAATTTAGATTTCTCAAACAAAACTAAAAATATATCGTAACTATAGTATTTATTCTCGTTTTTCCTTCTTCAATTAATGAATTAAATAAACAAATATTTTAATAAAAATAGAAAACTGACGTTATATTCAATAATAATATAATACACTGCAAAGAAAAAAAAATTTTTTTGAAATAACGTATAAAAATTTTAACGCAGCGGGATTCGAATCCGCGCCTCTTGGACCTCGCCTCTGAGGGCTCATAGCGCTTTGACGGTATCCAAGAAGCGTGGGTTCAAATCCCGCTGCGTTCAAATTTTCATACATTTTTTCAAAAATGTTTTCTAATCCTAAGTGTGAAATAAAACTTTAAAAATAATAAATATAAAAAAAGAATTTATGAAAAAATTACACCTTGGGTAATCTGTCCGCCTAGCCTTCTGGCCCGGGTAGGCGAGTGTAGGTTGCTTTCAAGCGCTTCTCTTAGCAGGCCATCGACTTCCACCCTTAACACCACCATTCTCACCCTTGAACTCGCGGAAGCTTGAGCTTCCTGTATCCTGGCTAAATCCGGGCGATGGGGATCAGCATGAGGTTTTACTGGACATATGGGCGGCGTATGGCACATAACCAGTCTCGATACACCAAACAGGTAGAAATAAGTAACAGATTTCCCGATAAAAAAATTCTATATAAGTATTTCTGTACTACCCAACAATATTAAGAGGCCAGATAAAACATTGCCCAAACAAAACTACCGTCGAAACATTATAGACACAGATAAGTGATAAGAAAAAGTTATGTTAGAAAACTGCGCCAAGAGACACTAGTTGTCCATTGTTAGTTTAATATCAACAATCTTGATCAGTATGAGAAATAAATATTATGTTTAGCTCCATTGCTTTTTTGACGTTTCTTATAAATATATTACGAAATGAGTATGAGTGTAAATAGAATTTTGTTCTAGAAATTTGAGTTTCCTTAGTCCTTCATTTCTCTGTTCTGGTAATACAAAGAACGGCATTGAGTTCGAACTCAACATGAAACGTCTCCATTTAGATTAAAAAGGAGGAAATGTATTAAGCAGTCTGCTCTGGGTTCGATTCCCACTCCGGGGAGTGCTTATATTTAAATTATTTTCACTTCCTCGCTCTGGTAAAAGATAAAACATACAGTGTCTTGAATTCGGTTCAAAGCTAAATATGGAGTGTCTTGACACTAGGCATTTTCTGTTCATTCTGCTAATAGAGCCAAAGCGTAAGCGTGTATTTGCTTTTTTTAACATTCGTGTTATTGTTGGAATATTTAAACAACCATTATCTAGTTACAGAGCACGGCGTCAAGTCGCGCCAATCAAAACACAAAACCTAGGTAATAAGATTAAGAAGAGAATGTCTAAATTAGATTGTTATTGCCTATTCTACAATATAATAATCGTGAGATATATGACGATAAAAAAAAATAAAAAATATATCACTTTTCGTTAATAGGTATTCAGCAACGAGGAAAATCGTGCTCTACTGATTTGGGCACGTTCAAGGGAATAAACGTGAATTAATAAATATTAAATAAATGATCGAATATATCAGATAATACGACTTTAATTCTATAACTTCTGCTAGAGGCCGGTCGTGGCGCAGTGTGACAGCGTCTGATGGTAAAGGCGATCGGTTGTGGGTTCGATCCCCACTCGGGGGAGTGATTATATTTAAAATAATTTTCACTTTCTCGTTGTTATAAGACAAAGTGCGACGTTGAGTTCCACCACCTCACCACGCAATGTATCGAATTCGGTAGAAAGTGAAGTATGGAGTGTCACTACGTTCTTTCTGTCACCCTGCTATGCGGGATAATAAGCGTGAAGCTAAAAAAAAATTCTCCAACCAATAGTGAAACGAACAATACAGATTGAGCAGAGCTTAGTGTTTTTTATTACTCAATACAATGTTGCAATGTTAAACGGATTAATTGCGTATATTATGGTATTCGAGAATACATTTTTGGAAACTTTTTTTGAACAGTTTACAGTAGCTCTAGGTACAAAATTGTACGCGATTAATCTGTTTAAAATAGAAATATATCATAATCGAATGACGAACTAACCATATATCATAATGTCTTATTTCTAACTATATCTCAAAATATATCAGGTAACAAATAATCTATTGATCTAAAAATGTAGTAGAGTCCAAAAAAGGCATACGCCTAAAATTGTGGCATACGCAATCTTATCAAATATAAAACCTGTTCTTATATGTCGATATGTGCATGATAAGGGAATGATACGTACAAATGCATGAAAATTAGTCAAAAATCCTATTTTGTAAGTAAAATATTTCTATAGTAGGGGTTAGGAGAAAAGTTTCTCATTCCCATATAAGAGTACACAGATAAGCAAACTAAAGTTTTTATAAAGTAACTGGACCATGGTTTTATTTATGAGCAACTTTAGGAAAATGTAGGTAAGTGATAAAAAACATGAACATATTAGTTTTATCTGTTTTATTGCTCGGAGGTTATAGAGAAACTAGTGTCATACACTGAGCGACCAGGGAAGGAATTCTACGCCATGCTTTATATAACTAGAACAAAGAAATGAAAAATACTTAAATACAGCAATTCCAACGAGATTGAACCCTCAACCAATTGTGTTTAAAGTTAGCCATTGTTCCACTTATATGTACTATGATGCGACCCTAACTCTCAATGAATGATAGAATTATCGCTTTAATTTTTTCAGTTTCTTTGTCCATAGTGCATAGCCGCATACGAAAGTAGACAATTTGAACACTCCGCTCACCGCCTCTCAGATTTGAAAATCAAGTATTGGGTGGCGGAGCTAAACGCCGATATATCGTACAATACGATAACAATACAATTTTAAATATATTTTAATTTTTACATAAAATAATTAATTCTGCATACATTTTTAAAATTATTATTAAACGCTCCATAATTTTTGGAAGTTCAACCCGTCACTCGCCATACAGTAACTAAAATCTGTTACAGGTGTAGAGAGTGCAAGTAATAACATATTCAGGTGCTGAAAGTGGCGCACGTTGAAAGTTCTAATTCAATTGAAAACATATCGAGGGTAAAATGTCAACGATATCTGTGTGCAATCTAAAGTAATATTTAACATATGTATATATATTTTAAAGCTAAAGTAATTTTGATAAAGAATGTTTTTCTTTGTCTATCTTCGAATCGCAATAATTTAGTTAAATTATTATTAAGTATTAAAAAAAATATAATTAAAAATTTCTATTTTGAAGAGGGCAAATTACCATAGTATTGTTTTTTTTTACGTTCACACTTTTATACCCGCATAGCCGGGTAGACAAAAAGTACAATGTCAAGAAATTTCGTACTTCGCTTTCCACCGAATTAGAGACATTGCGTGTTGAGTGGTGGAACTCAACGCCGCGCTTTGTCTTACCAGAGCGAAGAAGTGAAAATAATTTAAATATAATCACTCCCTCTAGTGGGGATCGAACCCACAACCGATCACGTTACAGTCAGACGCTGTCCCACTGCGCTACAACCGGCCTTAAAATGCATTGTATTGTAAAGTGTACGAACTTGATTTTCATTCATTGTAAGAATATATTGTATGTATCATATATTATAGTTATAGTATTATTATATATACTTATTATTAGCAATATAATGACATTATAAATGAAATGTATGTCATAAAGGTGAATGGTACAAGATATAGGGGCCTTCTAGACCTATTAGAAAATAATAGCAATTGGTTATGGAGGATTTCAAGGAAAAAGCATGTACATATATGAATGATATTATGAGATCAATTCTATTTTAATTATTGTTAAAGTGTTAAATTAATAAATGAATTTATTATCAGCAATCAGAAAGTTTAAAATATCTATATAAAATTATATATTTTTGAAACAAGTTTTGGCTAGCCTATATTAAGTCCATAGTTAATTTTAATACTTATTTTCTAGTAAACATTAGTTATGCTAAATGTCACATTCTTATATCTAGATCTAGATTGTATAATAGTATCAAATCAATCTAATTTAATGTCAAAACCATATCTAAATAACTAAATTTAATATTATTAAGTGGAAAACCAAAAATTCTATATAAAATAATACATTTTTGTATATAAAATAATACATTCAAGATAACACTTAATAAAATTATAAAAACTAAGTTATAATCAGCAAGTCACCAAAAATTATATACATTATATAAGATTTGAGTAGACAGAGCAATATCTAACAGCACTAGAGCCACGGGTATTACATATGCAATGCACATAATATGGCAAATTCAGGAAAGGAATGTAGTAGGAAATTCCTAATTTCGAAACTCGATAGATATTGAATCTATTTCACCTGTCGGGAAAGTATGGGGCTAATATTTTAGCCAATTTTAGGCGATTTTTCAAGTTCGACGATATTAAAAGGAGTTATTTGATTAATGTATTGATTTGATTGCTAGAATAAGGTTATTTTGTATTTGCTTCTTTGTTATTGTGAGGAAATCGGTTATGGATACTCTTATTGGGGACTTAGGACGAGGATGTAGGCCTCCGAACTTAGGCAGATAAGTCTGTACTCCTCCTTGACCTCCAACAACGGGACCATGAGAAGCTCAATCTTCCATCAGCCCGCCGGCAAGTGTCAGGCACATCGCAGATTCAAAGTAGCGTGCGTCGTGCTCCCTCCCAGGAGTAGTTTTGTACTAGTTGACACATTTTCTGTATTAACTGTGAATTATTCACAGTTAATTAAATTAAATTAATTTAAAATCTAATAAATAAAAAAAATAGTTAAAAAAATATTTTTGTTGTATTATCTTAACAAATCTTTAGGGCTCCCCATCCCCCTTAAGTCAAACAAATTGTAAAAGTCCACAAATAACTACGCGTAAGCCAAGAATAGCTCCATAACTAGAAGAAAACACGCCCAAAGTATTTTATCGAATGTTTATAAATAATATAATTATATAAATTTAAGATCTTAAATTAATATAATTTTATTTTATATTACAAAGAATTTATATAAAATTGATCTTTTATAATATTAATGTTGTAAAAAAATATTAACAATGTTTAAAATTATTTTTTTATTGGAATCCTTAAATGTAAATAATTATATTTGAATTTGAATTTCAATTCATTAATGTGAAATTATTAACATTCTTTTCTTTATTTTAATTATAATGTTATGTTTATTGGGAGGTCAACCGAGGTCTCCTCCGTCCTCTTGTACCACTCATCTGTACTTTATAAATCTTTCTTACCATTCTTTCATCACTCCTGTTCTCAACTTGCCCAAACCACCTAAGCACGTTCTACTTCTTTCTTCTTCGTTCATTGTCCTTGTTACTATGACATTCTCGCATATGACTGGCATTTTTTGTATCTCCTCGTGAGATCGCGTTTTTACTGCATTCATCTCTCTTTTATTCTTCTTTTGACACACTCGCGTTTCGCTGCAGTATAATAACCTGTGTATCAGTACTACATTGTAAATGGCAAGTCGTGAAGGTACGCTGACGTTTTGCCTTTGGACCAATATAGCCAGAGCTCCGTTAAACCTGTTATTGACAGCAATACGCCTTTTTACATCCATTTCCTATCTTCCATCTTTGCTAAAAATACTTCCCAGATTACTACGTTACTTGAAAAAACGTATAAAACTCTCTTGTTAAACGATTATTTCTTAATAATCTTTAAGTATTAGAAATTTGTAAAAATCTCTCTACAGAGATGCTAACAACATAAATAAGATATAATAAAACGTATAAGAATTTTGACGCAGCTGGTAGTAGAACGCATGGCTTAGTGGTCAGAGCGCTTGGACGGTATCCAAGAGGCGCGGGTTTGAATCCTGCTGCGTTCAAATTTTTATACGTTTTTTTCAAAAATATTTTCTAATCCTAAGTGTGGAATAACACTTTAAAAATAATAAATATACTATATTACTTGTTTTAAAATCTTTCTACCTATTCTAATCATGCCCTATTCTATTTATTTGTTTACTTATTGGTGGAAACAGGTTTATATGATGTTTATTGTTTTAATTGTAAATATATTGTATAATATTTGTTTCAAAAATAAAAATAAAATAAAATAATAATTTTTAAAACGTGACACAGGTCGTCTCTCAGCGAACTGTCAAACGCGCAAAATTCCTAAGGACCTTAATTTATTGAAAATTACTTAGTTTAAAGTTAATTAAAATTACTTAGTTCTTTTTTTATTTTTTTTAGCTTCACGCATTTTATCCCGCATAACAGGGTAAACAGAAAGTACCTAGTGTCCATACTGTAACGTTCACCTCCCCCCCATATATTGAATATATATAAATACTATAATTATAAAACATACCTTGGCTCATGATACGACTCGCGATTAGGACCCAATATCGTCATGTTCGCAATAACTCAAGAACTTTTAGAGATTCAGAGGCAACAGTGTCAAGAAATGTTAATAACTACCTATTATCTTAAAAAGGATATAAAACTTTCAGAAGACATTATAGTAAGAGATTTTAGTACGTTAGATATTCCGTTGTAACCACCACCAGCTTTTCCAAGGAAAGCCGAAGATGCGTCTTATTTAACCCTCTGTTATAAGTATCCTTTGCTGATAGTCATAGCAGAAGGGAAAATAGCTTAATGGCCCCACCCCGCCATATGCCGTGAATTCCGACCGATCGGCGGACCCGACCGACCTCAGAGTGAACCCTCCGAGACGCAACGGAACTTCGAACGTATATGTTACTTACAATGCCTTTGCAAACGAACAATTATTAGTTATTTGTTCCGTCCGTGTAAGGATCCCTCAAATAGGCTAATACGCTTAATGCACTTTTAAATACATATCTCGATACTTAAAATTACTTATGGTACTTCCTTACGTACTTTTTACGTTAAAATATATTAAAAATATGTTATAATTATATATTTGAATTGGTTTGTGAGACCATTATATATCGTAGATTGGTTCTTTAGACCATTGTATATCGTTGATAGGTTTGTGAGACCAATATAAGTCGCAGATTGGTTTGTGAGACCAATATAAGCCGTGGATTGGTTTGTGAGACCAATATATGTCGTCGATTGGTTTGTGAGACCAATATAAGCCGTAGATTGGTTTGTGAGATCAATATATGTCGTCGATTGGTTTGTGAGACCAATATAAGCCGTGGATTGGTTTGTGAGACCAATTCATGATGATGATACGTCGATTGGCCTGCCAGACCAATATTACTTTCCGGTTCGCATATCAGTTCAGACGCACAACCGCTAGACGGCCGATTGTTTTATATTAACGCACAGCACATACGTAGCAGTCGTTTGTCATAACCAACAATTGAACTCGGTTATGCGTTCTACCACCAAACAAGGCGCTAGACAAACAGTCGAACACCATTAAGTACTACAGCATTTCGTGACATAATAATAAGTATAGCTCTCCCCGTAAGGAGGCAACTAAAACATACTTCGAAACACACGAGACATAATAGCGTCACATAACCATTCATCCCACACCAGGGGTGTAAAACAACATAGAAACGGTTGAATCTATGTCCGTCGCCGTACAGGTATCGCATGTACAACACAAGACAGCATCAGAGAAGATACAAGCCGCGCCATCGACATCAGTTATCAGTAAGCTATAAAGCTCACCAAACCCCGACAGTCGCGTAACGCGAGTACATGACGGATCTCCTATATGTTTAAGAATATTATATAAATATAACCATAAAATGCTTAATTCGTTCAATACATGATATTATATTAATTATGATTTATTAGTTATTGTTTGTAGAGCTTAGTATAATATTAAAAATATATATAAGACTCAGTAAATGCATATAATAATATGTTCATACAACACTATTCAAAGATGGCGGCAGACGCTTTGGTATATTTATATTACAAATTTCATATATCTCTTAGAATGCACATTCTAAACGTCTAATATATATAATATAATTAATTTACTATATTAATAATAATATTATATTCATTTATTTACACTTTTCTACTAAAAATGGAAAAAGAACTTACCAACAAATTCTTCATATTATAGGAATGTAAATCTTACCGACCACGAATACCATAAAAACAATAATAATCATATTCCTATGTATTTCCGATATTAAATATTGTTATGATATTCACTTCTAATGTATTATATTTCTATTGTTCCAAATTAAATATTAACAATATTCTCAAGCGTCCTTTTCCGCACATGACGCTCCCGCCAATCCTCCATCTTTTTTTTCCCAAAATCCATTGTATCATTCTAGACTGCCAGTAATTCATTCAGCCAAAATTATATTTAATAAAAATAAAATTATTAATTATGTTATTACTAGCTACCTATAAATTCTATATAAAATAATATTAATTGTTATTATTAAATTATTTGTACATTTATATATAGTACGTATCGTTACAATACACACCGTACTTCGCTTTCCACGGAACTTGCGACATTGCGTGTTGAGTGGTGGAACTCAACGCCGCACTTTGTCTTACCAGAGCGATAAAGTGAAAATATTTCAAACAAAATCACTTCCCTGAGTGGGGATCGAACCCACAACCGATCGCGTTTACAGACGCTGTCACATTGCGCTTGATTTATTTCATATATTCATAATGTGACAGTGATTATGATGTATTGTTATGTTTAATTATTTTGTAAGTTAATTATTCTTTGAAATAATTCAGTGAATTATAATACGATAAAATTAAATGTATTTTATATTACTATGAAATAATTATATTATAAGTCATAAGATGACATATTCACATGTGACTTGTTATGATTTAATTACCAATAAAGATGATTTGATTATGATTATTATGAGGCTGGTTGTGGCGCAGTGGGACAGATTTTACTGTAAACCGCGATTGATTGTGGGTTCGTTCGATCCACTCTGGGGATATATATATATATATATATATATATATATATATATATATATACAAATTTTTTATAGGTTTTTTCAAAGAAATATGGTCGTCATGATGCACCGTCTGAGCTCGCTATACGTCGCATAATCCAAAAACTGGAAAGTGAATATTCTTTGCACGATAGTAGACCACCAACACGACAACGGACAGGTCGTAGTGAAGAAAATATTGCCACCGTATCAGCCAGTGTCGAAGAAAATCAAAATGTTTCCGTTCCACGACGTGCACAAGAATTGGGCTTATCCAGAATGACAATCTGGCGAATTTTACGTATGGATCTTGGCCTACATCCATACAAGATTGTGTTGGCACAAAACTCAAGCCAGCAGACCATCGTTTACGTCGTGAATTTGCTGATTGGGCGCTTGAAATGATGAAAACGGACACCGAATTTCATAAGAAAATCATCTTTTAAGATGAGGCTCACTTTTGGCTCAATGGTTATGTGAACAAACAGGATTGTCGTTACTGGAGTGAGTCAAATCCAAGAGTGGTTCATGGTGGAACGGTACGGTGGAATCATTGGTCCGTACTTTTTCAAAAACGACGAAGGCCGTACTGTTACTGTCAATGGCGACCGTTATCGTGACATATTGAACGATTTTTTTTCCCTGAAATGTATGAAATCTATGCGGACGACATTTATTTTCAACAAAATGTTGCAACATGCCACACTGCGACCGTCACAATGGATATATTGCATGATAAGTTTGGTGAGTCGGTTATTTCCCACAACGGTCAAGATCATGCGATTTAATACTCTTGGACAATTTTTTGTGGGGGTATGTTAAATCTCAAGTGTATGCATCGTTTGAACAATATTTTGTTTAAATCATAAATAGCATAAAATTTTCTATCAAATTAAGCCATTGAACACGAAATTCAAACATATACTACATGTTTTATTTCAATTTCAAAACATATTGTTCTTATTGGGAAATCCTATATAAACATCAAAATATATCAATTTCTCTATGAAATAAAAAAAAAACTTATATATTGGTCAAGTCTATTATTTATCAGTTTAGTTACAATGAGCATTATTAGAGATACTCAGAGAAGTTAATTATTATTTAATTTATTTTCTCATGAAATGAAACAATAGTCTTAAATAAATAGTTATACTTACTTTTTTTAGCTTCACGCATTATTACAAATAGCGCACGAATTTGAAAACGTGGCGAGTGGCGGAACTCAACGCCGCATTTAGTTTTACTAGAGCGGAGAAATAAAAATAATTACAATATAATCAATCTACCGAGTGGAAATTAAAAATACAAATATCATTTTTGCCGATATAACCTCGATATAATCTTTATATAATTATATATATAGGATTTCTGTAATCAATTAAAAGTATACGAAATCCTTGTCTAACCGGCTTTAGCTGTAGTGTATTGTGTGTAGGTACTAATAAGAATTATTTCATATCGTCGTCCCTCGCCTTAGGGGACCAATCTGTCGAGTGTGTGACAGCGGACAAATTGTACGCATTTTTTCCCTTCCGTCACAGTGGACTGTAAAATAAAATATTTTACATATTATGAAAATACTCAAATAAATTTAAAAATGTTTAAATTTATTATATAAAAGAATGATAACTGCAGTGAAGATAGAAAATATAAATACTTAAAATTAAAATAAAAAATATAAGAAAATGCTGAGTTCCACCATTCAACACGTAATGTCTCGAATTCGGTGGCAAGCGAAATACAGAGTGTCTTGACCCTAAATATATTAACTTTCTGTCTACCCTGCTATGCGGGATAAAAGCGTGACGCTAAAAAAAATTACATTCAAGTAAAATAAAGCACTGTAAAAGGTGTTTGTAAGTTTGATCTCAAACTGGAGAAGTATTTAATTGTTCTATTTTCTGTCCTGTATAATCCAGCTATTGTCAGCTATTGAACTGAGATATTATGTTCTTATAGTTTTAAGAACGAAATATCTCTTACCCTATATTGAGGTATTTTCTGCCAAGCTGACGTTATATCGAAACGTGATACTTAAACAAACGAACGAATTAACTTCTATCAAATTCTAAGTACTATTAAAATTAACTTACCATCCTGAGCAAATTCGTAAATCTCAACTTAATTCTTATCAACACGGATAGGAACATTACATGTTATTATTAGTTTCTCTTATTAGACTTTCTTCTACTGGCTGTTCTCATATATCTTAAGAATATGTTTAATTATGTATGATCTATCTAAGTACTTCGAAGCTATTGAAATATTTTACTCTAAAATAATAATAATTTAGCAATTGTTCGAGATGTTTTATTTGCTTAGTTAGTTAGTTAGTGTATTGAAATTTTGTAAGTCTATTTTAACCCTCTTCCCAGTGTCCGATTTTGCAAAATAATGTGTTACTACTTCTGTTCTGTTAATAATGAAATAAAATATATTGAATATTGTTTTTTATCGGTTGTTGGTTCGGTTTCCACTTGGGGGAGTGATTCTATTAAGACATAGCGCGGCGTTGAGATCCGCTATTAAACACGCAATGTCTTAAGTTCGGCGGAAAGCGTAGTACGGAATGTCTTGAAGTATGTCTGTATACCCTGCTATGCGAGATAAAAGCGTGAAGCTAAAAAAATCGATATATTTTATATTTTTCATAATAACTTACTAGAGGTATATTAAATTAATTTTACCGCTATTGTTTTTGATAGAATATTGTTTTTTAATCTAAAATAGCTGCCGCAAAAAATGGCTGATAATACGTTTTTGAACTACCCGTCTAATAAGGGTAATCCGAGGATAGGGCTTGATTTGTTAAATAAAATATATTGAAAAAAGCTTACTTATAATTAATATTATACGTATATTCTTTAGGTTAGAGGCTTATATATATATATATATATATATATATATATATATATATATATATATATATATATATATATATATACACACACATTGAAATTACTTAATTATTATTAATATTACAACAAAAGGACTACACTTATAAATAAAATGTTTACTGTGAAATTTGTATTATTTCTGCGAAGTACCAATAACTTTGGACCAATCAGTCGGTTAGTTTTGACAAATATTTTGGTTAGGAACTATTTAAAAAAGCATGTGTTGTTTTAGAGAAAATAGGATAAAACAACGCCTGCCGGGACAGCTACTTAGATGAAAATTGTAATAGTGAATTTTAAGTGAAACCATTTTAACCGGATTAATCGCGTATATTTTGGTATTTGAAAATACATTTTGGACACCTGACGTTTCGAACACTTTACAGTAGTCCCGACAGCATCATGATTATCAAGCGGAAACTAGAGGTAAACAAGATGTCTATTGAATATCTTGAACTTTTAGAACACTGCCTTACATCTGGATATCTAGTGTTCAATCAGGTATTCTATTTCCAAGTGGATGGCATTGCTATGGGTTCGCCTGTATCCCCTGTAATAGCAGATATATACATGGAGGATTTCGAGGAGATGGCTCTTGGCTCTGCACCATGTCTGCCTAGAATATATAAGCGGTACGTAGATGATACTTTCACAATTTTACCTACGGATAATATTTATATATTCCTAAACCATCTGAATTCTATTAATAACAACATCAAATTTATGATAAAATTACAGGCAAATAACTCTTAAGCTTTTCTTGATGTACTTGTAATAAAGAATCCTAATGGCACATTAGGCCACACAGTGTATAGGAAACCGACCCATACCAACAGATATCTCAATGGCGAATCCCACCATCACCCTACACAGTTATCTACCGTTGGCAAATCTTTGTTTCAGAGAGCTTACCATCTTTGCGACGCTGAACACGTAGGGGACGAGCTTTGACAGGTGAAGGGTGCCCTTCATCAGAACACAGTGTCACAGTGGAGAGACAGCCAGCACTTCTACCGTTTGTGAAGGGAGTAACAGACAGGCAACATCTTAAGAAGAGCTTCTATCAAAACCATATTTAAGCCTAATAAAAAAGTGAGCCAATGCTTGAGACTGTGAAATGTAATATTGTGGCTGTTTATGTGTTGTGGCTTGTCATACATTGGCCAAATAAAGAGGAGCATCGGGGTTAGGGTGAAAGAACACATATCCGATGTCAGCTGTGTGTGAACATACAATGAATAATTCTAACTACTACATCAGGTTTGATAAGCCACACATCCTCGCTAGGGAAAGTAGATATATTTCTAGAATGATCCGCGAGGCTATTGAAATTCAAAAACATCCAAATTTCAATAGAGAAGATTGTTGGAAATTCTCTACCACTTGGGACCTACTTATTAAAATTTAAAGTCTCAAATCCACCACACCAGAGACAAAGATACAATGAGCTCATTCTGCAAGAATCCCGGGGCAGTACGCGAGGCAATTAAGAAACAGATGGCGGTAGTTTGATATAATTAATTTTTTGTATCAACTGACAGACGAATGCCACCTCAGCACCTCATGTAAAAGTGAATTCGAACCTAATAACATCTTTGTCGTACGTGATTTCTCGGTATAAATAAAACTAATTCTAACGGATCAATTGCGTATACTGATTTATTCAAGCCTACAAACAATAGCAAAATATTAAAATTCATTGTTTAAAACCACTTCCTGTTTCCCTTACATTAAGCTCCTACAAGTCAGAACTTTTAATATATAACACGAAGATGCATTATGTATGTCACGAGGTTTTGACCAAATACGACAATATTTATTATTCATATATTCACCCTATACCTGGCACGCCGGAAGTCCCATCACACACATGTAAAACCTCATACTACCTTGTACCAATAATTTTTGTATAAATAAAATATGTTTTTTTTTTCATAATTTATTACTTTATTTTGCTTTTCGTTATATTGATTATGACTTTTTATAAACGTATGTACATATATTATTGTTTTTATGTCTTCACGTGTTTTTCGAATAGAGAATTGCCATAGATAATGTAATATTACCGGTTTTGAGGCTTTAACTGTAAAGCGGAACTTAACGCCGCGCTCAGTGTGACTGTAATAATTAAATTATATAAAAAAAATTGTAACAATCTTAAGTAGTAATAATTTTGTGTGTAAGTAACGAAAGAAGAAGATATAATGATATAGTAATATTTAGAAGAGTGAAACTTTAGACTCATTTATTTATATATTTATGAAAGACACACAGAAATATGTTATAGTTAGTAAGAGTCTATGAAAAATAAGTGCAGAAAGTACATTTTTTATAATAGTCCATTATATAAATATATATATACATATATATATACATATATATATATATATATATATATATATATATATATATATATATATATATATATATATATATATATATATATATATATATTATTTGGCTTCACGCTTTTATCCGAAAGTGTCTCGAAACTGCGTACTTCGTTTTCCACCGAATTCGAGACATTGCATTTTGAGTGGTGGAATTCAACGCCGCACTTTGTCTTACCAGATCGAGGAAGTGGAAATAATTTAAATATATTCACTACCCCGAGTCAGGATCGAACCCAAAACCGATCGCGTTTACAGACGCTGTCCTACTGCGCCACGACCGGCCTCATATATTTATTTACTAAATAAAATACAGACACCACCATACAATTATGTTTGATATGTACTTATGTGTAGTAACATACACGGTGCTATGGCAACGCAACCTAAATTAATAACATAGTAATTACTTTGCCCAAGTTTTTTAGCTTGTAGTTTTTATCTCGCATAGCAGGGTAGACAGAATGTACCTAGTGTCAAGACACTCCATTATTCACTTTCCATTGCATGTTAAATGGTAGAACTTAACACCGCACTTTGTCTTACCAGAGCGAATGGGTAAATAATTTAAATATAATCACTCTCCCGATTGAGAATCGAACCCACTACCGAAACCACTTCGCCGAACCGGCCTCAACGGTTGACGGTTTCAAAATATTAATAAAAAAAAGATCTCTGTGTCATTTAAAAAAACTAATAAAATTCCACTTTTCAAAGAACATAATTAAATAAAAAGTTGATATTAATTTTTGCTTTTTATTTTTCTTCAGGTTTCCTTGTTCACTTTCCCTACAATACACGCCGCGGCACAAAGGGGAGGCGTCATTTTGATTTTTGCAGAAATTTTATTAACTTTCCGTTACTTAAGAGCCGTAAAGAAACAGGATGAGGTCGGATCTCCTTTATACTGGGGTTTTGGAATAAATAACTTATTACATACTTATTATAATTCCTTTTTAATGAAACAAAGTCTATTGTATATTTTTGGTGCTATTGCTAGAAAATACTGTCAGCTTGCTTATTGTAAACGTAATCGGTTTTAAATTATTAAATTTGAAATTACTATATTTAAATTGTTTTTATTTCTTCGTTCTGGTAAGACACGCAAGCACGCAGCACGGCGTTGAGTTCCGCCACGTATTGAACACATTGTGTCGAATTCGGCGGAAACTGGAGTACTGAGTGGATTGATATTAGATACTTCCTGTCTACTCTACTATGCGAGTCAAAAAAGGAATTTTGAACACTTTGTTTGTATATAGAATTGAAAATGCCAAATATAAGATCAGTTTTGGTAGCAACGTTATAAAACTAAAATTACATTACTATTTTTTAGAAAGAAGAAATTCAATATCTCTTTAAACGTCTATTTCTCAAGTATAAAATATATACAATAAATAAAAAAATAATATTTCATGCGTTAAAATAAAAAAAACACCATCAAGATTTCCATTTGACTTGAATCCTACATTCAAATAATTGTAACTTGGAGCATATCTAACGAAACAAGCGGTTTCCCTATAGCTAGTGTCAAGACACTCCGTTGACTACTTTTCGCAAAGTCAAGACATTGTTAATTTTGCATGGATATTTAAATCTTATTTTTCCCTTTTAATGTTATACAAACCTCGAAGAAACGAAATATAAAATTACACCCTTCAACACCACACAGTTTTTGTTTGTGACTCATTTAGTAATTTAATGGTTTTAAATTGTGTTTTTCAGATACTTGCATTGATTTTTTTTAAATGATAAAAATCTCGTAGAATTTGACACACTTATAGAATACTATTATATATATATATATATATATATATATATATATATATATATATATATATATATATATATATATATATATATATATATATATTACAAAAGAGCTCAGACAATATAATATAGGCGAATATTAATACTCATTCTATTTATAAAAGATCCCATAAGTCTACATTGAGCTTTTAAGCATCAGGTACGGCTTCAAGCTCCTTACTTTACAACACTACATGGTGAATCACTGTATATAAGCAGTATTTATCATTAAATTATTTCATTCGTATCAATTTATTTATTTTTTTATTTTTAGCTTCACGATCTTATTTCGCTTATCAGGGTAGACAGAAAGTACCTAGTGTCAAGACACTCCGTACTTCGCTTTCCACCGGATGTCTCAAACATTGCGTGCTGTCATTCTTACCAGCATATTTCATTAAACACGTATCAATTTGCACACACGTGCGTACAAAAGGCTGTAATGTTAGAATAATATCTTTGTTCCATCACAAAAGCAAGGATTTATGTAATACTGGGTGATATGCAAACATATACGAAAATCCGGGGCATAGTAAGAATGAGCCTCAAACAAGCCGATATGTCTGAGCCTCTTTGTAAATGTCATACAACTGGATTTACATGACTTTAGTTTTTTTAAACTTTTTCGTATAATAATTGTTAATTATTTTATTATTTTCAAAATGTTATAACACTTATGAATAGAAAACATTATAAAAACGAATATTCAAACAAGAACAACAAGAAATCTTCATAGAATGAAGGAAACTCTTAGAAGATATCATTTGCGCGTTAAACATTAAGATAACTCCATTTATCAAAATATGAGTTTTCATAAACAAACCCCTTAAAGCCGTTATCAGTATATTGGATCCGATATCAGTTTCAAGTGACTGCCAGTATATTCTGGACAAGGCCACGTGGCCCACGAAAAACTTGGCGTCCAAATACTGTTTGGTCCTTTATACGGCCCAGGTCCGGCCTTATATGGAGTACTGTTCTCATATTTGGGCTGGTGCACCCGATTATCAGCTTGAATCATTTGATCGTATACAACGTAAAGTCAATGGAGTTGTTGGAGACTCAATATTCTGTGAAAGGCTTGGTGCTTTGGCCTTGCGTAGAGCTCATACCTCGTTATGTTACCGTAGAGCCCACATCCACCACTAAATGCAATGCGGAAAAACAGATGAAACTAAAAAGTACCAATGCCTCTACTTTAAGCATATGAGGGCGCTGTATGTATTTTTAAAGTTCTTTTTTTATTAAACTATTATAATTCTAAAAGTGTGATATGTTTTTCTCATTCATTCTGTTTTATTATAAAGAAAAGGATTTGAACTGATTACTATGCTTTTATCCCGCATATAAACAGGAAATACCTAGTGTTAAGACATTCCGTACTCCGCTTTCCTCAAAATTAGCGACATAACGTGTTGAGCGGCGGAACTTAAACCTGTGCTTTGTCTCAACAGAGACACTGTCTCACTGTACCCTGACAAGCTTTGATTAGGTACATTATTACTATTGCTTTAAGTTGTTAAAGCATATGAGAGCGCTGTATGTATTTTTAAAGTTCTCATTAACTTCTTTGTAGAATAAGGGCGATACGTAAAGACAATAAAAAACAGCAATAAAAAGAAGAAACTAAGCCTTTTCTTACCAGAGTGAGAAGAAGATAGTAGCTTAAATATAATAATAATCCTTCGAATTAATATAAAAAAATAACTTGTATAGGCAAATTCTCTCTGTTCTTTTAAAATCAGATTTATTTAATAAACAAAAATAGAATATTTTAAATAATTAGAGGCCAGCGTAGCGCGGTGGGACAGCGTCTGGCTGTAAACACCCGACCGGTAATGTATTCGAATTCTACTCAGGGTAATGATTATATTTAAATTATTCTCATTTCTTCACTACGGTTACATAGAGCACGTCGCTGACTTCCGCCAATCAACAAGCAATATCTCGAATTCGGTGAAAAGCGGAGTACGGAGTGTCTTGACATAAAATACTTCCTGTCTACATTGCTATGTGGGATAAAAGCATTAAGCTAAAACTATATTTAATATTCGAAAACACATTTTTGATATACGAACGTCTCAAACAAAATACATACGTGGTAACAAGTAGACACACGCTATTAATCACTTTAACAGATTTTCATTTAAAATGTTTTAAACTCGATAAATTAAACATATTATAAATAAAGTATCACTTAAGAAGAACGCGTTCAAAACTTTAAAATTTCGCTCCTTACAAGAACAAAGACTGTGACTCTGACTGGTAATATCATTACATTATGTGCTATGAAATGAGCTTTCTGAAACAAACTTTTTTATTTTATTTTACTGCCAATGAACGTCGCCCGCTAAAGAGTTTCCCTAAAGGCTTTATAAAGATGTCGCTTTAATCAAATGTGCTCAAACTTGGGGAATGCGGAATTGAAAAGCGAAAATTTTGTCAACTGATCTTTTTAACAAATAATTAATTTATCGCGCTCCATTTAGGTGTACTAACAGTTTACTAGAGGTTGTAAATGCGATCGGTTGTGGATTCTATTCCGATTTGGGGGAATTTTATTTATATTGTGCTATTATTTTATTTGTTTTAGCTCAATTCCGCATAACAGGGTAGACAGAAAGTACTTAGTGTCAAGTGTTGAGTAACACGCAATGATTTTTGGTACATTGTGTGTGGATTTGCGTGGTGGATCTCAACGCCGCACTTTGTCTTAACAGAAGGAGAACGTGGAAATTATTTAAATTGAATCACTCTCCGAGTGGGAATCCGATAACCGAACGTCGGCTTCTGCATTGTGTTATTTAAGATAAAACCCGGCGTTGAGTTCCACCGCTAATTGAGTGGCGAAACTTTTAAATTGAGATATAAGGGAAATCGACTTAACAACTATTAAACCAATCTAGATGATTATTTACTATAATATACCTTATATATGAGAATAATACATAAGTAATAATTTTTTTTCTATAATTTGACAGTAATACAATAATAAGTTTGAGGACACATAGCTAATCGATTTATCAGGAGCGCAGGTTCGAATCCCGCTGCGTTTAATTTTTTTATATTTTCTTATCCTGTGTGTGGAATAACAATTTAAAGATAGTTAATTCATATTAGGCATCAAAATTGTTATATTTATAAGATGAATTTGCAAATAAGCCGATAAATCTATTTCCATTATTAAGTAAATTATTAAATAACTCTTTTACCAAAGGCAAAACTTTTTGTAACTTAATATGACTACCCTGAAAAGTTTCTATTCTTGACCTAGTAACTTATTACGCAATTCATATTCCAGGCCGGTGTGGTGCACTGGGACAGCGTCTGACTGTAAACGCGATCGGTTGTGGGTTCGATCCCCGTTCGGGGGAATCAAATGAATGAATTTAAATTATTTTTATTTCCTTGCTCTGATTAAACAAAAGGCGGCGTTGAGTTCCACCACTCAACACGCAATGTCTCGAATTCGGCTGTGTAGTGGAGTATTAAGTGTCTGAACACTATGTACTTCCTGTCTATCCTGCTACGAGGGCTAAAAGCGTGAAGTTAAAAAACTTATTCACGCCGGATACGGAAATAATGTTAGCTAAAGTCTGCTCGTATGTAAACGGTGCTTACTCTAAGCATATAATAGCAATGGTTAGTAGTTTTGAGTCGTTAACATTTGTAGTACATGGCATATTACAAATTTTGGTTTCTCTGTGGCTTCTATATTATTAAACGTAAAGATGAGAAATTGTAGCTAGTAATATACACAGGTAGCTTTATATAATTGTATAATATACTCGGGGACACGTATTATACGCGTTGTCATGACAACGTAACGTTACGTAATAACGTAACGTAACGTTTATATTTATATAGAATACGTTAAACATAGGGCAGTGTGCGCACTTTGTTCTCTTAATACGATATATCGCATTTAGAATCGAAGTACCTTATATAAAAAAATATAAACAAGACTTCAGTATATTGAACGAATTGTTAGCATGACTCTTTTAAGCCAGAAAATACTAAGTGTATAATTTCTCTTTTTTTTCATGGAATAAAAAACAAATAACGTATTTCATCTACTATGATTTTTTTTATTAAACTATTATAATTCTAAAAGTATATATTTTTTCAAAACTATAATAATTCTAAAAGTTTTTTTTTTATTAAACTATTATAATTCTAAAAGTGTATATTTTTTTAAAAGTATATATTATTGATATATTTTTTCGTTCATTCTGTTTTATTATAAAGAAAAGGATTTGAATTGCTTACTACGCCTTTATCCCGCATAGCAGGGTTAACAGGAAATACGTAGTGTTAAGACATTACGTACTCCGCTTTCCTCAAAATTAACGACATAGCGTGTTGAGAGGCAGAACTTAACGCTGTGCTTAGTCTCACCAGAGACACTGTCTCACTGTACTATTACACGCCTGATTAAGTATACTATTACTATTTAATTTAAATGATAAAACATAAAAACAAAAAAAAACAAACCATTATTTATCCATCGCCTCCATTTTTCAATAACATCTAAAGAAAACGGAAGAAAGTAAGTAAAAAAGCTATAGAGCAATATTCTCCCAAAATAAAAAACCATACATGGGATTGAAAACCCTGGCAGCACCTTTAATATTAAACGCGGTGACCTCAAAGGAATTTTGCTCTCACGAGGCCTCACTTTGCATACATATATCATCTTAGGTTCAGTTTTTATCGTAATATTTTCGTAAACATTGTGAAGAACGTAAAGATAATAGTTAAATATTATATTTTTAGTTATTATGTTGTACATCATAAATATATTTTTACCAGATTTTTGTAAAGACTATAAAGGTTTGACGGTAAATGTGATTAGTAATAGGTATATTCCACTCGCGGGAATTATTATTCCTAATAAAATATTTTTAATTCTTTTCTCTGGTAAAACAAAGCGCGGTGTTGAGTTTCGCTAATAAATCCAAAGTCAGGCATAAAGTAAAGAACTGTGTGTTTTAATAATAGATTCTTTCAATTTGCACTGCTATGCAGACAAAATAAGCGAGCACCAGTTAAACATGTAGCTTTTGTTATGATTTATTGAAGAGTTAAACCTATATTAAATAATAAATTAATAATTAATTAAAATAATTAATTAAAAAATAAATTAATTTAACAAATTAAACAATATGTGTGAGTCAACACTGGTGTATTACAAAGGTTTTGGAATTTGTGTCTCTTAATACTACTAAGTCCTCGAATGCTTTAGCTTTTTTGTGTGACTACTTAAATGAAAAAAGAGAAAATTATTCATATTAATTATTACTGTTTAGTTTTAGAAGAAATAAAAAAGAACTAAACATTTTTTCTCTAGTAGCTTGCAAATCTCTCTTCAAACCTAACTATCTCTTCTGCATAATTTTTCAATATATAAATTAAACTATTAAATAAACAATGTATTAAACAACAAATTAAATAATAAATTAAGCAATAACTTAAACAATATATGAAACAATAAAATAAATTTTTAATTAAACTATAACTTAAACAATAAATTTAACAATAACTTAATCATTAAATTAAGAAATAAATTAAACAATAAATTAAATATTAAATTAAACAATAAATTAAACAATAAATTTAACAATAAATTAAACAATAAATTTAACAATAAATTAAACAATAAATTTAACAATAAATTAAACAATAATTTAAACAAAAACTTAAACAAAAAATTAAATTATTAATTAAATAAACCAGATTAAATATATAATTAAACAAAAAATATATAATTTAAAATGACTTTGTTTTTGACTTCCACAAGTGATTACAACACAAAAACATGCCAGTGCGGATTCCCAACCTTTGCGCCCTTAATATTAACCGACCTCAAAGGGTCCGGTATCGCGTTTCCACAAACGTGTCGACTTTGGCTTAGGTTAGGTTATACTTCGTAGAGTTAATATTCTCTTTTGTATGTAAATACAAGTAACTATATGTAACTAAAGATGTACTGTCTCAGTAGGGAAGTTTTTGATTGTAAGCAATATACGTGGGTTCAAATGTCACTCTGGGAGTACTTTGATTTTATAAATTGTATTGTGTGGTGTTACATTACGGATGTATAGTTAAAACTTCATATATGGAATTTTATAAATTGTAATAGGTGCGGTGTTGAGTTCCGCCACTCGACACGCAATGTCTCGAATTCAGCGGAAAGCGGAGTATCTTTGGTTGGCTATGAGTTCGACTGCCACTGGTTAGAATATACATTTAAATTGTTTTCATTTAGCCGTTATCGTAAAACACTTTCACATACCGGCGTGAATCTGAAAAAAAAAAGAAACGATACAGATTGGAACTACTAATTTTGCAAGGTTGTCAAGAGCTACTGTATGCCTGTGCCAGAGAACCAGTCGTGATGGAGATCTGTGTGGAATTACTTTGTCAGCAGAGGGTAATAATAGCTGAGACAAAGGAATATTTAAATTACATAATATTATAAGTTTTAATATTGTAAATAAATTAGACTAGATAGAAAAAAAATAGGATAAGTGAATGAGATGGTACATCTAGGAAGTATTTTTAGTAGAGACGGAAGATATGAAATGGATATGAAGTACTGATATTATAGACGTTGATATACGGCAGCGAAACATGGGTGAGACAAAAGAAGAACGAAAGTAAGACGAATTATATAGAAATACGTTTTCTTTGCCTTGCTGAACATATATGCATCAAAAAGATTCGCAGAATAGCAGGAGTAAGCGTGAATGTGAATAGTGAGAATAAAGAAGAACGTGCTCAGGTAGTTTGGGCATGTTGAGAGAATGAGTGATGAAAGAATGGTAAGAAAGACTTATGAAGCAAAGGTGAGTGGTACGAAAGGTCTGGGAAGACCTTGGTTGGCCTTTGAAAATACAATATGAATGATAAAATAAAATAAAACACAGTATGAAGGAACGTCAAAAGGTTATTAACAGAATAATGCCTACCCACAAATACTATAGTTGAGATGTAAATAGGTAACAATAGTAACGTATTTTAATTGTAACTTATGTTTTGTAATTAAAATTTTAAGCTAAGAAAGAAGCTCTCTTAGGGAACACATAGAGACAGAGAATCTCTGAATAAAATGTGTCTTATAAACTTAAGCACTTTACAAGAATAATAATAGAAAAGAATAATATGTAACAAAAATTATGGATTTGTGTCCATAATACAGTCCATAGAGTGTTAATTAAAATAAATAAAAAAATATTGGCAGAGTACCAATTGGATTCGCACTTATTCATATGAGACCTTTAAATATTTATTTAATTCTAATAATATATTATTTGAAGTTACTAAATAAATACATATTCTGTGAATATTTTAAGCGTTTGCATGTTGGCACTATCAATTTTGAGTAAAAAGAAGTAAAAAAATACGTTTATTGTATGGGAGCATCCTTAAATATTTATAAAATTTTAGTTTCTAGTACTTGCTGTTGTAGCGGCAAGAGAAATACATTATCTGTGAATATTTCAACTAAATAGATATTACCGTTCATGAGACACAACCAGGTAACAGACAGACGTACGGACAAACGAATAGACCGACAGACATACAGACAGCGAAGTCTCAGTAATAAGATCTCGCTCTTACCCTTCGGGTAAACCAAACCCTAAAAACAAAGTCTTACTTGAACCTAATGACAACCGGAATCATTCTTATGGAAAAATTCTGTTGAACAAACGTAAAACATATTTATAGGTACATACTTAATATGTATATATGAAATAAAATAATCTTGTAAGTCACCCGACATGTGTCGGGATATCAAATAAATAAGCCAATATTGGTAGAACACCGGATTAAGCATACCCTCATCAACTTAGTTTGTATGTAAATGTGACATCAAAATCCTTTACATAGCTGGTACGACATTTTGAGCATAATAATTTTAAATAAGTCATCCCGATTTGACACTGTAAGCTCTGTTGAAGCTAATCGCCATGTGAATGGTAGAAATAGGTTCAAATATGTAATGGTCAAAATATAAAAAAAATATATAGCTGATAGCCCTTAATTATACCCTTATTAAATTATAATAGACTTTCTATTCGTGAATTATTCATTATTTTCGCAAAAGAAAATCGCAAAAGACCGTTTTTTTTAGTTTACTCTGAACTAAAATTTACATTTTTACTATTTTTAAACTGTTATTCCACACTTAGGATTAGTTCTACTTATTAGTACTGTTTTCTAAAAAACATTTTTGAAAAAACGTATTAAATTTTGAACGCAGCGGGATTCGAACCCGCGCCTCTTAGATACCGTCCAAGCGCTCTGACCGCTAAACCATGCGTTCTCTTACCAGCTACGTCAAAATCTCTCTACAGAGATGCTAACAACATAAATAAGTTGTAACAAAACGTATAAGAATTTCGACGCAGCTAGTAGTAAAGCGTATGGCTTAGCGGTCAGAGCACTTGGATGGTATCCAAGAGGCGCGGGTTTGAATCCCGCTGCATTTAAATCTATATACGTTTTTTCAAAAATTTACATTTTAGCTTACCAAAACACTCAATTCTCCGAGTCTCGCTTCAATAGCATTACACTTTGATGTTGCCAAGTCTTGGCGAAATGATAAGGAATTAAATTAAATATTTCCCAAGTAGGTACCGAATTCACAATTGCATTTATAATCAGGCGTTCTGTCTCTCTGCGATTAGAATTTTTTTTAAATAACTCTTAATAAAAATATGCTGAGTACTGAATCACTTTGGTTTCATTAGAAAACTATTTTTATCAACACGCAAAACTCGTTTTAAAACATTTTTTACTACTGCAAAGGTAGCGTTACTTTAACCATTATATCTTTCATCTATATATAACAAGTCCCTAATTTCAGCCTACATTGTAAATGTCTTAAAAAAAATTAGAAACAAACATCATAATAATATAACCTAAGGCGAGAGGCAAAACATTTATATGCTGATGTACCGAACTCCAAGTTTTTCAATATTCACAACAGTGTATTTTATTGGTAAATTTCTTTTTGTTTTGCTTCGAGTATGCCCGTGCGAAAGAAACGGTACGTATCGACGAATATAGAATGGTTTTAATCATAATATATGTACTACTAGCGGTGCTTATGACTTCGTCTGCATAGAATTTAATAACGTTAATGGCTCTGGATTTTTTTTATATAATTTTTAAATACAACCAGTCTACATTACTTCTTATTACATCAGCTATCTGCCAGTGAAAATTCCATGAAAACAGCTGTTTCAGAGATTATATGGAAGTAAACATACAGACACACAAAAAATGTAAAGCCTGTTGTTTTATATATGTACCTTGCATATAAATGTATTAATGTATTAAGATGAAATTCCGAATAACTCTAATGACAATTCAATTTTATATAACCAGTATGATTTTCAATACAAAATGGCCATTTGTTGCGGAACAAAATGGGGAGACCTCGGTATTAATTTTTTTATCTAATACGCATCAAAGAACATTTTTTCACAAATTTTTAGTAATGAAGCAATTACATGCTTACACTAACTAGAGAGTTTATCGATGCGTAAAAACACGTTGCCTTAGCAACGTGTATGTCACTTTATATAGACGTGTATGTATGTGAAACATATTTATAAAAAAATAGCATATTCATGGAAAAGGAGTGCCTTCTCTATGCAAAATATAACTAAAAATGAATATATAATTCTTTCACATATAAATATACAGTTATATAAAGTAAAGGTTCATATATATATTTACCATCCTCTCTTACTCTATAAGATACTGACTTCCCAAAACAATCTCGTTCCAAATAGGTCATGGCCTTAGGACTACTTAGCAAAATCAATGAAAATATTCATAAGTTCTAAGAACAACAAGTAGAATAATGTTTAATTTCAAGCTATATTCCATTAGTAGGCTAGCAAGAGACATTGCGTATTGAGTAGCGGAACTTAACGCCGCATTTTGGGTTTTGTTTAGTTGCTTTTTTTGGTATATAAAACTAACAATGGTATATGAAACTAACAATGGCATATAAAACTGGCTGTAAACGCGTTCGTTTGTGACTTTGATAGACCCAGTCGATGAATAATTATATTTTAATTTGCTCACTCGATTAAGACCGAGCGTGGCGTTGAGTTACTACTAGGCGAAAAACAGTCAGTGGAATGTCTTGACTGCCCTGCAGGATATCTTTTTTTCCATTGCTTTTATAATCAGATTGTATCTTCTGATATTCGGAAATACATTTTTGGACATCTGACGTACTTTACAGTATACCGTGTACACAGTCACAGGTAGACAGATAGGTAGTCTACCTGTGACCACGGACTACTGTAAAGTGTTCGAAACGTCAGGTGTCCAAAATGTATATTCCAATACTAAAATATACGCGATTAAACCGAATAATTTCATTCAGATTGTCGTCTGAAATAAGAATAATAGTAAAAAAACATTTGAAAAAATAATATATTGTAGTCAAAGTAATTTGAGGCTTAATTTATTAGTCCTTTATATTTCTTCATTTAGAAAAAATAAATAAGTAAATAAAAGAGAAATATATTTGTTTAATTTATATAAATATTTTAATATTTATCAACGATTGATTAAAAGATGAGTGATGGTATTGTACAGTACAGTTTGCTTTGTATAATTTGCAAGTGGTATTTAAAATGTATGCATTATATATTCTCGAATTATAAATAATCATATAGTAAATAAACCCAACCGATATATCAGGTATGATGAAATTCATATCCTCGTTAGGGAAAACACATATATTCCTAAAAAAAACCATAATTTCAATAAAAACTATGAAATCTCGAATCCAGGGTGGATTTGAGATTTCATTTCGTCCCGTGAAGCCCGCGAAGCAATTAAAAAACATATGACGCTAGGTTAATATAATCAATTTTTGTTACAACAAACAGACGCATGCCATCCCAGTCTAGCTGTGTGCGGACTGCAAAGTGAAGGAAATGTCGGGTTTTCAATAATGTATTTTCAAAATCAAAATATTTATTAATTCATTCATTCATTGATTCATTTAAAATACTTTAATTTAAAATTCCTTATATTTATTTTGAATTTAGGAAAAGCAAAGTAAAATCACTGTAGTATATAAAAAAATAAATAAATACAGCATATTGGCATACCCATATACAGATAAAAAAAACCCCGTATAACTTTTACACAAACGTAGATAGATACCTCTTCCATATATTTTTGTCCTAATCGCAGGACAGTTCCAATGTCTTGATGCTTAGGAGTGTAATCATTAAATGGACTGTAAAAGGGCCTTCGACTTCTGACCGACTTTGGCTTAGGGTTCATTTCCCGGGTTAAATACTACATTTTGAATGGTCGACCGCTTTTACAAATGTGTTTTTATATATTATTTTGGTTATTAGGTGATTTTATTATAAATGATTTAGTTTACTTCACTTTTAATTTCATTTAATTTATTATCAAGGGACTCTTATTTATTACTTATTATCCGTTTAGTAAACGTATAAATTGTTTTTTGGCCATAATAGTGTAGCGCGGCACTCTCTGACTGTAAACGCAATCGGTTAGGGGTTCGATTCTCACTAATAGAAATGACTATCTTTAAATTTATCTCATTTGCTCGCTCTGGTAAGATAAAGAGCAACGTTAAGTGCCGCAATTCAAAACTCATTCGGGAAGTCGGTGGAAATCAGTAAAGTGAGGGTGGGTAGAATTGTTAGACTTATGAAAGTCAGACTGTTACATACCTTTTTTATGACGTTGCCAAAGAATACTATGGAATATACAAGAAAATCGGATCAAGTTGACCAGTGTTAGTTCGTGACAAACCCTTGCCAACGTCCCGCACATTAGTCACGTTTCGATAAACCGCACATACATCGTGATTTTTAGATTTACTCCTTTTACACGTTGCACGATATGGCACAGTGGTTTGAATCTATTTGCAGTAAGTGCTGGTTCGATTAAGTATCTTTTTACAGATCTTATTACAGTATTTTGTCTATAGTAGCAATAATCGGATCTGTCGATGGAAATGCGAAGATCATTTTAAATGATTTAAAACGGATTAATCGCGTATATTTTGGTCTTCAAAAATACATTTTTGGAAACCTGGCGTTTTGAATAATTTACAATAGTCCGTAGTCACAGGTAGACTGAGGTGGCATTTGTCTGTCAGTGGTTATAAAAGGGGACTGAGCTTCGACATTTGAGCGGTGCCCTTAATCAGAACAAGCTCCCATATCACCGCCAGCGTTGTATGAAGACGAACAAGCCGCCCACAATGGAGAAACAACCAGCACTTCTACCATATATGAAGGAAGTTACAAAAAGGATTCTTACGAAGGATTCTTACTAAGGATTCTTACGAAGGACATCTTATTTCTATCAAAACCGTATTCAAATCTAAGAAAAAGTGAGCCAAAGCTTGACACCCGTAAAATGTAATATTCCTTTGCAGTGTGCAGGAGTATATAAATAAGATTGTGACTGTGTCTTATCGTACATTAGTCAAATAAAGAGGAGCATCGGGGTTAGGGTGAAGGAACACATATTCGATGTCAAGAATGGGCGTGTATTGCAATCAGCTGTGTTTGAACATACAATAAATAAGTCCAACCACTATATCAGTTTTGATAAGCCACATATCCTCGCTAGGGAAAGTAGATATGTTCCTAGAATGATCCACGAGGCTATTGAAATTCAAAAACATCCAAATTTCAATAGAGATGATGGTTGGAAACTCTCTACCACCTGGGACCCACTTATTAAAAATTTAAAGTCTCAAATCCACCACACCAGAGACAAAAGATACAGTTAGCTCATTCTAAAAGAATCCAGGGCAGTTCGTAAGGCAATTAAGAAAATAAAAATTCACCAAATGGGGAACGGAACCCACGGTGTATTCTAGTACATACTTATGTACTATAGAAATATGGCGCGGCGTTGATATCCGTCTACCATCGGGGGCTCCGTTTCCGTTGTTTCCGTTCCTATCTGATTAATCTAATCTCAATGTAAATTTTGAACATTTTTGATCAATATTTTAATTATTTTGCTTTAAAATCTTTTACTACAGAAGTCCCCGATCAGAGCATTAATTATTTTGTTTTCAGCGTATACATGATACATTTCATAGTATACGAAAATATCAATTGGTCCTTAATTTCTTTTTTTGTATTTGTACCTGAAGAATCCTGCTCTATTCTAATCCGTGTAACTTAGAGTACCAAGTGTTTTGACCGCTAAGCCATACGTTCCATTTTTATGTTTTTTTTAATGGTTCGCTTCCTAAGTGTGGAATAATACTTTAAAAATAGTATATATCCCTTATATGATTTTGAACATTATAATTTAAATCAGTTAAACTGTGTAATCAGTGCGAAGCCCCTCCGTACTTAACTTTCCACCAAATTCGAGACATTGCGTATTGGGTAGCAGAACTCAATGTCGCGCTTTGTCTTACCGGAGCACAGCATTTCTTCGCTCTGGTAAGACAAAGCGGGAGTAAAATAATTAAAATATTATCATTGTCCCGAGTGGTATTCCAACCCACTATCGATCGCGTTTACTGTCAGACTCTATCCCACTGAGCAACAATGGGATGGATCTAATGGCAGTATTTTTTCAATGAAGGCCTTCCTTTAATTTGTCAACGTAGCTAAGCACTGCCAAACCAACATTTGATCACCCAACGTCATTGACACTAAGAAGAGATTAAACCATTTCACAATATAAATATTTATTGCTTCATTAGATAAAAATAACTGGACGAGTACAGATGAAATTTAATCTAAAATAATACATTTTTTATACAAAAACAATTGTTAGAACTTAATAAAATATTCGTATTGTGAAAATGATATATTTAAAGTTACAAGGTTATTGACTGGCACCCATCCAGTTCGTTCACCACACTAAACTGACAAGAGGTGTCAGTCTGCAAAACTTAATTTACTTACTTATTTCATTTTTACGACTTACAATTTGACTATAACATGAAAATGCATTCATAAAATGTAATAAACACTGTAAAATATTTAATTTCAGCTTTATATATAAGAAATATTAAAATTTTCAAGAAAAATAGGAATAGCCAGGCATATGGCTATTTATAGAGGCCGATATCGATTCGCTCTGGTAAGATAAAGCGCGGCGTTGAGATCCGCCACTCAAAATGCAATGTCTTGATTTCGGCGGAAAGCGGAGTACAGAATGTCTGCATATCAAGTACATCCTGACTGCTATGCGATTTGATTGAATTCGATTGTTATCGATAGTGATATATATATATATATATATATATATATATATATATATATATATATATATATATATATATATATATATATATATATATATATATATAATAAACGTAAACAGGAAACGAGAGGGTTACGGAAAAAAGAACGTTAATATATTTTAAAGCGCCCCTCTCATAGCCAGACAATGTGCACCCACAGTGAGCCCACAAAATGGCATATTTCCGCTGTTTGTTAGAAATTACATAATGAATATTCTTAAAATAATGGTACAAGGAAGACTGACTGATGAATATTGGTTTTGTGGTGAAGTTCTATTAAGAACCCCAGAAATATACACTAAAGAAACACAATTATGAAATGTAATAAACACTTTGATGTAGCGTATTCTAACTTTAGGTGTAAAATTTTGCTTAAGTGAATAAATATATTAACGTTAATGTTATATTCAAAGTTAATAAATTTCAGTGAGTCTTTCATGTTTAAGATGTTTCAATATTATTATTATAATAAGGCACTGAAATAAGAATATTTTAATGTAACTTAGAAATGTATCTTGTATATAAATTTATGTTGGATATAAACGTGAAAGTCTCTGAGTGTAAACGCAATTTGTTTTTGCAATACGATTAGAATGTCAGTGATTGGGCAAAAGAAATGCGGCGTTAAGTTCCTCTATCAACACATAATATTTTATAAATGGATAGAAAGTGGAGAATGGAGTATCCTGACACTAACTCTATAAATTTGATTATCATTCTTACACATCCATATTCTTTGAATGGAACTGTTGTAACATAAAGATCCAATTTTTGTGTTAGGTTTGGTTATTTAAAATATTTTTTTATTTTGTTTTGACATTATGAAAATAAATTAAAATATTAACGAAGCAGGATTCGAAAACTAATATATATATATATATATATATATATATATATATATATATATATACACAACGCCGCACTTCGTCTTTACCTGAGTGAGGAAGTGGAAATAATTTAAATGTAATCACTCCCCTGAGTACGGATCGAGCCCACAACTCCAACGGCACGGCAACGACCGGTGCAGTGTGTCTGTGTAAACACGATTGGTTATGGATTCGATATCCTCTCGAGAAAATGTATAGTGTTTTGATAAAGCGCAGTGTTGCGATAGCGATTTCTGGTGAAACATTCAACAGAGTATCTTGACACTAGATTTTCTCTTACTATCCTGCTTTGTGGGATAAAGCATGAAGCTTATTAGTATCTACCCTCTTAGATTTTATCAGATAATTATAGATCATATATAACTAATTTTAATTTACAATTTCAGTTAATATAATATTTTGTCAATCAATAATGTATGTCATGGATATCATTAGATGTCATTAGGCTGTACGAATTTCAAATTAGTTTAATATAGTCTGTATACCATGTAATATTAATCTTACAATAACATCATACAATAACCGTTTGTTTGACTTATTAAAGTTCAATTTAGCTGTTGGATCCTTCTATATTATATCATCATTTTATAGCATAAAACGTAGTCACATCTGTTGTACGTTTGCTTAGATCTTTTAAACTATTACTATACATAGTGACATATAAGGAAAATTAAAATATAAAAGAGAAAAAATAATTTTAAAAAAGTCTCTGATCTGCAGGGGCTGAGAGAGATACATAATACACAGCAGTGGAAAAATTAAAATAATAACAGAGTACAAAAGTCAATTCTATACATTAAATATTTTGAAAAAAAAATTGGATATAAAAAAAGAGAAAAGTTTGTGATTTATGTTAAAACGCCAAAAAAAATAGCTATAATATAATCTTTTTCCCGAGTGTAATTAAACCCACAATCAATTGTGTTTGCAATCCTGCGCTTAGTGTTCAATTTCATTGCACTACGATAGTGTATGACGTATGGCGATGGTGTCATATAAGAATGAGTAAAGTCCCATGTGGACCATGGTGTCATATGTGGATGGGTGAAATCATATGTGGGTTAAGTTATCTTATGTAAAAGAGTAAAATCACATGTGGACGATGGTGGCATGTGTAGAAGGGTCAAATCACAAGTGGACTTTGATGTTATATGTGATCGATAATAATCATATACGCATGATGGCATACGTGGAATAGTGAAATCACACGTAGACCAAGGTGTTATATGTGGACGAGTAAAATCACATGTGGACCTTGGTGTCGTATGTGGATGGGAAAAAAATTATGTGGACCATGGTATCATATGTGGATGATACAAATTACATGAGGGTCAAGGTGTCATATGTGGACGTGTAAAATCACATGTGGACCATGGTGTAATATGTGGATGAGAAAATTCACACGAGGACCATAGTATCATATGTGGACAATTAAAATCATATGTGGGCCAAGATTTCGTATGTGGACGAGTAAAATCACATGTGGACCATGGTGTCATATGTGGACGGTAAAAATCATATGTGGGCCAAGATTTCGTATGTGGACGAGTAAAATCACATGTGGACCATGGTGTCATATGTGGACGGTAAAAATCATATGTGGGCCAAGATTTCGTATGTGGACGAGTAAAATCACATGTGGATCATGGTGTCATATGTGGACGGTAAAAATCATATGTGGGCCAAGATTTCGTATGTGGACGAGTAAAATCACATGTGGACCATGGTGTCATATGTGGACGGTAAAAATCATATGTGGGCCAAGATTTCGTATGTGGACGAGTAAAATCACATGTGGATCGTGGTGTCATATGTAGACGACAAAAATCATATGTGGGCCAAGATTTCATATGTGGACGAGTAAAATCACATGTGGACCATGGTGTCATATGTGGACGGTAAAAATCATATGTGGGCCAAGATTTCGTATGTGGACGAGTAAAATCACATGTGGACCATGGTGTCATATGTGGACGGTAAAAATCATATGTGGGCCAAGATTTCGTATGTGGACGAGTAAAATCACATGTGGACCATGGTGTCATATGTGGACGGTAAAAATCATATGTGGGCCAAGATTTCGTATGTGGACGAGTAAAATCACATGTGGACCATGGTGTCATATGTGGACGGTAAAAATCATATGTGGGCCAAGATTTCGTATGTGGACGAGTAAAATCATATGTGGATCTTGGTGTCATATGTGGATGAGAAAAATCACATGAGGGCCGCGAGCGATGTCATATGTGGATGAGTAAAATCACATGTGGACCATGGTGCCGAATGAAGATGCGGGAATTTACATGTAGATCATGATGTCATAAGTGGATATATGATATTACATATACATATGAGATGTTTGTGGACGGTCGAGGTTCGACGGCTTTTACGACAGGTTGAGATTATAAAAGTTTAAGGACTCACGCAAGTTTTATAAATATTGTTTATATCAAGTATTACAAATTTTGGCAGTCTGTGATTTAAGTAAGAACGGGAAAAGAAAGAAATAGCTATAGAATAATGAGTTTACGATATTTTTCATGATGTCTACTATTGGTTTTTAAATCACACTATTGACAAAACGGCTTGATTTTCATTTCATTAAATTTTGGTTATGTCGAAAATTTATAGTAAAATACCCTTTTTAAATTATTTTATAAAATATTATAAATTTTAATTCTTGTTAGGTTTGTTAAGTTAATGCTAAAACACTCCGTTCTCCACTTTCTCTCCAGAGCATGATTCTGCAAAAAATACGCTTTATTCAAAATAAAATATTATTTTATATCCTAAAGGTGTAATTCACGTTAAAATTTAAAATCTAATAAATTGTATAGCAGAATCATGCTCTCTTTCTGGCTTTGAAAACCAGTCGATATACCTATCATCTATATACTCATTTCTATGCATTCTGCCCAAAATCGACATATTGTGTTTTGAATCACGTATCTAAACGCCGCACTTTGTCTTATCAGTGTGCGATTGAATAAAAAAAATTAAATATTATTATCTCCTCGAGGGGATATCTAACCCACAGCAAAATTATTTACATTTTTATAAAAGACTTTTTATTATAATAATATATTAAATAATATTATGAAATCAATTTTAACTTAGCAAATTTATTATTTTTGCTTTAAAATAAATTGAAATATCTAAAAGAAAAACCATATAATATGTATTTTAGTCCTATTCGTAGATAGTAATCAAATGTGGCCTTAATTAAAAATACCAAACCAAAGTATATTTCTATCTTTTTAAAGGATTTATTATGAAAAGAGGTTTTATATATTTTGTGAATTATGCCGATCATGGCGCAGTGGGATCGTATTTAACTATAAGCGCAATCGGTTGTGGGTTCAATTCCCACTCGTTGAAATGTTTATATTTAAACATTTTTCATTTCCTTGCTCTGGTAAGACAAAGTGCGGCGTTGAGACACTCAACACGTGAAAAAAATTCTACATATATACATATAACTAATAAAATAGTAACTGTCGGTACATGGAGGATATATGAGTATTTTGTGAATTATGCTGATCATGGCGCAATGGTATAGTATTTAACTATAAACACAATCGGTTGTGGGTTCGATTCCCAATCGTTGAAGTGTTTATATTTAAACAATTTTCATTTCCTTGCTCTGGTAAGACAAAGTGCGGCGTTAAGACACTCAACAAGTGAAAAAAAAAATCTACATACATACATATAAACAATTTAAATGTAACTGTCGGTACATGGAAGGTATATGAAGAAATCTAGTATTTACCAACGCAATATAATCAGAAACAATGGTTGATGATATTTTTTCTTTTAACCGTTTACCTGTTTGTTTGTACACACTGATCTTGGAAAGGGCTCAACTGATTTTAATGTAGTTTTCTCTATTTATATCTTACTAACTGTGCCTTAATTGACATGTTTTTCAATATCATATGATAATAAATGGAGGTATTACTTATAGCAAGTGTTAAGTCAAAGCAAACGAAGCTGTGGGCGTTCTCTAGTTAAATAATATGTACATAATAATTTATATACTATACCCGTCATACAATATCTATAAAATATTTTTTTTCAGTATCACGCTTTTTTCTGCTTTGTATCCAAATTGGGTATTTTGTGTGTAAGCTGCGGAACTCAACGCCACCCTACGTGTCACCAGAACGGAGAAAGGATTTAAATATAATCATTAACGAATTGCTTCACGCTTTAATCCCGCATAGAAGGGTAAACAGAAAGTACCGGTAATCAAGACATTGCGTGTTGAGTGGCGAAACTCAACGCCACACTTTGTATTTCCAGAGCGAATAATTGAATCCGATTTAAATATAATCATTCTCCCGAGTGGGAATCGAACCCATAACCAATCGCATTTACAGTCAGACGCTGTCCCACTGCGCTACGAAATTGAAATTCATAACTAAACGTTAGAACATTTCACACTTTTAAACGAAGGGTCATCAATTCACTCTTGACATCGTAGCGTCTCGCACAAGAACTAAGTGGTATATGAGATTTGTAATTTCCTATTTCCCAGTTTGTATGTACATATTTTTCTTAGGAATGAATGGAAATTCTAGGCATGGCCTGTTAAGTAGCGTAATTTAACGCCGTTTTCAATTTTACTAGGAGAAAATGAAATTATTTATTTACATATCCAAGTGTGAATCATACCTATAGTAATTAATTTATAACTATTTTTTTTCTATATAACAAATATTCGGTATAAAACCACATTATGTAAAAGTAACAAAAACAATGCTTTTATTTTTTATGTCTAATTAATATATTAATATTAAAACCTATTGATATTTAATTGTTTTTTGAGGAAGTTAAAATAATTTAAATGTAATCACTACCCCGAGTGGGGATCGAACCCACAACCGATCGCGTTACAGTCAGACGCTGTCCCACTGCACCACGACCGGCCTCTTTTTTGAAATATAATATTTTTTTAAATTATTATTAGTTATTAGTTAAAAGTTATTTGTAGTATACCGGACTAAATCAGTTTAGTATTAGTTCTATTAATTACAATTTAGTCCGCCATTTTGCCTCTAGCGTCGATTCAATTTTGTAGACGAATAATTTATTTTTGATAGCGTGTTACTCATAAATTGCTTGTTTTTTTAAATTAATATACATATAATAAAAAGGAGAAATTATGAATACGCCGTTATAGCTCAGTAGAAGACTATCAGGTATACAATGGTTGTAGATTTGATTCTCATTTGCTCGTTCTGGTAAGACAAAGCGTAGCGTTCAGTTCCACCACTCAACATGCAATGTCTTGAATTTCAGCGGAAAGCGGAGTAAGGGTTTGGACACTAGGTAGTTAATGTCTACCCTGCCATGCGAGATGAAAGGGTGAAGCTAAAATAAGTGAAAAGTAGATATTGGAGTATCTTGATAATAAGCTCCCTGACTAACGCTAATTTAGGAACATGTATGAAGATATATCGGTCCAATGATTTTACGATCAATAATGTCATATAACATAAATAATGAAATAGGGTCCCGTAAGAGTGCAATATCGAAAGGCCGTTAGTTCGGCTTGGCCTGGTTTGTAACCCAATAAAGTACCACGCGTGTTGATGAACGATAGGAACTAATGACCTTACTTATATAACCTTAGGTATTTATTAAGTTTAAATTGCATTTTATCAATCACAAGCGCTCTATTCGCGGCTTTGCCTGCGAAAATTGCACTTTCATGTTTCAATATATAAATATTTCTATTTTACTATTTTTAAAATGTTACTTCATATTTAAGATTAAAACGCAGTGGAATTCGAACCCGCGCCTCTTGGAAACCATCCAATCACTCTGACCGCTAAGCTATGCGTTGGTGCGTTTTGAATGATTCATGCGAATTAAATAAATTTATACGTTTTTTGAAATTGTTTTATAAATATTTCTTTTTAATTAAATTTAATCACTGTATTATTAGTAAAAATAATGTATTTAAGGATAACTATCACGATATCATGCCAAACTCAAAATGGCAATAATTGACGATGAACGTTTTGATAAAGAAATTATGGTGAATGTGAATAATAACCGATAGTTTTAATCACTATACTTTCCGTCAAATTTGAGACATTGCGTGTTGAGTGTCGGAACTCAACGCCGCACCTGTCTTACTAGAACGAGGAAGTGAAAATAAATTAAAAATACTCATTCCCCCGAGTGGGAATCGAACCCACAACCTATAGCATATATAATCAAACACTGATGAGAGCAGAGTAAAGAGTGTCTTGACACTACATCCTTCCTATCTAGTGTCAAAACAAGAGAGAAGAGTAAAGCAAAAAAAACAATACTCTCCAGTACAAATTTCAGTATAAAATATTAAGCAAAATAAATAGATATGCAACCATTTACCAGCAACGGTCTCGTCTCAATTAAGATTCAAGTTTCAGAAGGAACCACCTCTAATTAACGGAAGTTACGATTTTAGGTCATTTGCACAATTTAATGTCTGGAATTACATGCTAATTGACATTTGTTACTTTTGTAAACTAATTGGATAGCTGGAGGGTAACGTTTATTCTTACTATTTCTAAAGTATTATTCTAAACTAATGAAAAAAGTAAACCAAAAATTGTAATAAATCGAACATGCTGGAATTCGAACCCGTACTATTTGGAAATCGTCCAAACGCTCAACGCAAGCCAGCCGTTGAAGAGAAATTATATGTTTTTTAAGTTTTTTTTTAGCTTCACGTTTTTATCCCGCATAGCAGGGTAAAAATTACTTAGTGTAAAAATCCGTACTTCGTTTTGTTTAAAGTATTTATAGCTGTTTAAATTACAGCTACAAATGCGAAATTGTCAGTCTAATAAGAAATGGCATTACAACTTAGGTACACTAAAGGTACACATTTTACCGGTTATTGTTATAAAAACGGGTATTTGAGTATATTATCTTTATCCTACAAAAATAATAGATTATGTAAGTAGATCCGGTTGAAATGTACTACAAAAAATTGATAAAAATAGCTTCATACTGTATACCATATAGCAAGGTACTCGAGGCAACCTAGTTTAGACACTCCGTTGATTGCTTTCCACCCAAAAGCCGGGCTTTAGTAAGTGCTGAGGGGGGAACTGAACGCCACACTCTGTCTTAATATGAACATACATTTTAAAATATAACCATTCCCCGAGATGAGAATTGGCCCTGAAATCAATTGCGTTTACATTGAGACGGGGTCCCATTGCGCCACGTTGACCTAGGTTACGATGGATAACATTGAAAGATCTTATTTCATATTGATATATACGGTAAGTGACTTTTATATTCGGACAGTATATTTTTTAGATTTATTTTATCATAAATTTATTTGTAATAAATTTAAGAAAAAGTTGAGGCCGATCGTAGCGCAGCGTGACAACGTCTGACTGTAAATGCGTTCGGTTATGGGTTCGATCCCCACTCGGGGGAGTGATTATATTTAAAACTAGCTGGTGCCCGCGAACTCCGTTTCGCCAAGAGATGTTAATGCGCCAACAGAAGATAAAAAACTATTATAATAGAGTCATTTCCGTATGTTTTTAAAGTGAAGGTGTTGCATGCCAGTTAAATAACCACTTCTCATATATGTTGATCAGGACACTTTGTACTTCCACCATACCGAACGTCGAAATACATCGCAATAAGCCTAAAGAATTTCTTTATACACCACATTTGATGTTCTACCTGTAGGAGCCAATACAAACAAATTATCGGAGCTAGTGACACGCGAGAAAGCCACATAAAGCTGTCCGTGTGAAAAACAGCTCGTCCTAAGATCGACACCAGCGGCTCGAAGTGTCTGACCTTGTGACTTGTTAATGGTCATCGCAAAACATGGAGTAACGGGAAACTGCACGCGCTTAAATTGAAATGGGAAATGATTTGGGATTAGCGGTATGCGTGGTATAAATACTACTTCACCAGATCCACAACCCGTGAGAATTTCGGCTTCTATGATATTACTTCGAAGTGCAATTACTTTTAGCCGAGTTCCATTGCACAGCTTAGGGGGTGTTAAATTACGAAGCAACATTATGGGAATGCCTACTTTTAAAGTAATATTATGTGCGGGGAGTCCAGGTGCAGCGAGAGAGTTTAAAAATTCAACCGGGTAATTTGTAACATCCATTTGATCTACCACTGTATTTATAGACCGGTATACAACTTGGTCTCCTTCAATTCGCTCTAGAATAATTTGGTTGATGGCAGCGGCTTGGTCATTTTTGGGCGTAAGTATTGCTTGCTCACAAAGCCATGAATTGTCTTGACCTATTAATTGGGAAACATCACCATAAACCAAATCAATGAGTTCCTCCACCGAAGCAACAATTTTACATAGGTTGTCGGGTAGAGTTACTGAATTACTTGATTCGGGAAATGAGCCTTCGCCGATTTTTAATAAAACTCCAGAAAATTCCTGCGCACTGGGGTTTCCACCTAAGTGAGCCCTCATGTTCTGCGTCAAGCTCAATTTTTCTATCCGAGGCCAAAGCACGGAGCGTTTTAGACATGCCCCGACCTCATCAGCTCTAGTTCCTCTGGTAATCACGGGTAGAGTCTGACGAAAATCGCCACAAAATAAAACTGTAACCCCTCCCATAACGTGATCATTTCGCCGGATATCTTGTAGAGTGCGATTAACGGCTTCCACGGCCTTTTTGTTCGCCATCGTACACTCGTCCCAAACGATTAGGCTGCACTCTGCAAGAATCTTTGCCTTTTCGCTATTTCGGGATATGGCACAAACTGGTGTTTCATTTATATCTAGGTCCAAAGGTATCTTAAACATGGAATGGGCGGTCTTACCTCCTGGAAGTAAAGTGGCTGCAATACCCGAAGAGGCGACTGCTAGTGCTATTTTTTCTTGTCTTCGCACTTGAGCAAGTAGCAGTCTAGTTAAAAACGTTTTTCCTGTACCACCAGGGGCGTCAAGAAAAAATATTCCACCATCCTGTTGACTGACACTTCTCAAAATTCGTTCATACACAGACTTTTGTTCATTTGTGAGGGTGCCAATATTATTGTTCACGATTTCGGCCATCGCGGCACGATCATAATTTGTCTCCGCTGCATACTCTCGACCAACACGCCGAACTTCAGTGGTTTCCTGCGGCTCTGGAAGACCATAATGACTCAAAGGATTGCCACCTATTGAAATCACAATATCTTGAAGTGAACAAAGGCAACGATTAATAATACGCTCGTCAGACTCTGCCACACTATCTCCATCAGCGCGCCTAGCCGCAAAACGATAATCTTCGGATAGATGCCGTTGGTATTTTTCCCATAGCTGCATTGGATGGGCAAGTCCGCAGAACACTATCATGATTGCAAACAAATGTCGCAATCGGATGGGAGTGTCGCTGACTACGGCCTCTTCAAGAGTGTCGTCCCAATTTCGATCGTCATCTAGCAGACGCAATGCGCTGCAAGCTTCGTGAAAGGTGGAATGCTCAACACCATTAACAGTTTTTAAATATGTGTAAGAAGTAGCTCCCCGGACTGTGTGCAGTAAAAGACGCAAGTAATAACATTCATTATTACTCGGATGAATCGTGTACACTCGTCCTAGTGCATGCTCGCGATATACTCCTGGAAACCCCTCCACTGGCTGTCCCCGTCGGCGTCTATTAAATACTCCTTGTTGCTTATTGTACGTGTAATACGACGGTACTTCATTGTATAGGAGCGTTCGTGCAAAACTGTCTTCTTGACACAGACTGAAATATGCTAAGAGTGTGGTACGGCGTGGATTTTCTAAGCGTTCCCGTACGTTTTCTGGATTGAAATATAATCGCTGTCCGTTTTCTAGATGGACATCTAAATGCATTACAGTTGGGTGTCGGTCGTGGATAGAAAATCCAAGTATTCTCCACACCGCTTCCGAGGTACTGATATAGCGACCAGATTGATATTTGGTCACTTCATCACGATCACTGCTCTGCAATCCAAATGTGGCTTGATCACTTCCTTTGTTTACGTACTTGCATATGTACTTTATTGATTCTACACTCGCGCAGTACTCTTCATTTACGTGAGCTTCAAAGGCACGTGAGAGTACTGGTGAATATGGCACTACCCACTGATTATCAACTGTGACACATTGTCCGCGCATATTTATTTCAGCAATAAAACCACTATTTTGAGGTCTCCGACGGCGGTACCATGGGTATCCGTTTTCACCAGTAACGGTTTCATCACAAAATATTTTTGGAAACCTCTTTGTGCAACGGCCTTCTTTCATGCAGGGTGAACTGCTGTTAAATGTGCCACATGGACCATGTATCATGTTCGTTTTGACGATTCTGTGTAAAATAGGGTCTGTGTCTGGATTAGGTATTTCCGCACTAATAAGACGATCGATTTCGTTTGGCCTGACCTTTTCCTCTAGCCACAAAAGATTATGGGAATGAGGCAATCCACGTTTCTGCCACTCTATCGAAAACATGTAGCAGCGGACTGACCCAAATATCTTTTCTTTTGTGAGGAGATCAATTAAGCGCTTTTGCTTTAAATGAAAGACTCTAGAAATTAAGTCATTTCTGTCATATGAATCCAGACCCGTCATCAAGTTATTTTCTATTTCAGGCCAGTTTGGGTTAGTAGTCATGGTAATAAAGAGATCTGCGCCGCCATATTTTCTGACGTAGCAAAACGCATCCTGGGTTCGCTCAGCCATGTACCTGGGACCACCAGTGAACGTAGAAGGAAGAATTACCATTCGACCCAAGTTTTTTGGATCAGAATCTTGCTCTAAGGCGTCTCTTAAATCAATGTAATTTTCCGCTCGTAGTTGCCTTTGATTAGTGCGTATGAATACCAACCGTTCAGTTTCTATTTTGGCATAAACGTCTACTAAAAACTGATTAAAAAGGCCCCGAAACCTGTGTAAATAAGGCTGTTCGTTATCCCGTAATTGAATCAAAAAACTGTAGAATTGCATTGCCGAAGTTTTTTTATTGTAATTTGGAGTACCCGTGCGAGGATCAACATTGTAAATGCCAAAATTGTAGCCATCTTCACCTCTACAAAACATTAAGGGATACTGTAAGGTATCATAGGCACGGTGTGTTTCACTTATTCTCTTTAGTTGATCGTCGTGAGTACGGAGCACAATGTCCCTCCGGTCACATTCCTGGTCCACTAACAGTACAGCAACTTCGTTTGTAGTAGGCGTATTGTATCGACCAGGATGTGATCCTGTTGGCCTTTTATCAGCGGAAATTACAAACTTATAATTGTTGTGCTCATCATTCGAGACAGATTGAAGCGCCGCTTTAAAACTGTTAACGTAAGGGTTAACACTATGCAGCATGTTTTGGAGGCTGCATACCAAACTTGAGTTTAAATTAGGGATATATTGTTGCCTAATATTTGCCTGCTGTTGGTAGTTATTAACAAAATATATTTGTAAAAACCTTGGTTCATCTGTCGGTAACAAAGATCCTATCAGATGGTATACTTGGCCTTGCACTTTGAAAGTAGGCATAAATGCCGCTTCAGTGATTTGTTTCGCTCCAAACGAAGTCATTTGGAACGCGCTGTTGTAGGCTCGTATATGTTCCAAAAAGTGTCTCGATTGCGGATGTTCTCCATTTAACAATTGTTTCAAAAGTTCCGGTGGTTCTTGTATACGCTCTAACTTAACTTTACCGGATGCACAACACATTCCTTTGGGCTCTCCGTGCCACTTAAAGGCACTGCAATGCGGGCATATTTCATCCATTGAGCCTAGATGAGTATATTCGGCATATTTTATTATTGAGTCATAATTAAATCCACTTTTTTCTTTTTCTATCCATGGCAACTCTCCAAAGTCGTATACCATCGAAGCATCATCTTCGCCAGGTGACAACCTAAGAACAACATGACGCAGCCGGTCTTCTTCTAACTGTATCAATCGGGTGTCACTGGATTGTGTTTGCCTCAATTCTTGCACACGACTCCTTTCTTCTTCCAGGTGATTAGCAGTAATTTCCTGTTGTTCGTAGTAGCGACTGCGAGCAGCCGATAGACGCAAATCATGTTGTTCATCGCTTTCGAACATCCGGGATATTTCATGGCGATGGCGATCCGCAGACAGCCGTGAACTTCTTTCCTCATCTGTTTCTAGAGAACGTGAGATTGCACGGCGAGAACGGTCAGCTGAGAGCCGATCTTCACGCTGTGTGAATGTCTCAGACTCGCGAGATGTGGCGTGACGTTCACGGTCAGCAGTGAGACGCTCTTCACGCTGAGTGAATGACTCAGACTCGCGGGATGTGGCGTGACGTTCACGGTCAGTAGAGAGACGCTCTTCACGCTGAGTGAATGACTCGGACTCGCGAGATACGATATGACGCTCACGGTCAGCAGTGAGACGCTCTTCACGCTGAGTTAATGACTCGGACTCGCGAGATACGATATGACGCTCACGGTCAGCAGTGAGACGCTCTTCACGCTGAGTGAATGACTCGGACTCGCGAGATACTACATGACGCTCACGGTCGGCTGTAAGGCGTGCTTCATGCTGATTCATCGTTTCTGAGGCGCGTGAACCAGCTACTTGTTCTCGAACCGTAGCTAATCTTTCTTCTCTTTGCGAAGCTGTTTCCGAAGATACCAATTCAGCATAATATTCCCGCCTCGCAGCTAAACATGCCTCATGTTCTTCCTCAGTTTCTTGAGATCTAACTTGTCTCTGGCGTTTAGAGGCTCTCGAATATTGAGAAAGACCTGATTTCTTTCGTCTAGGCATAATGATTCTTGTCACAATATTACTTGGACTAAGAACTGTAGAGTATAAGATTTTGTTGGCTGCTCCCCTGCGTTACCGGGTAGGCTACTTCCAAATTATTATACGTAAACCACAAAACAACATAAGCCCGAAGGCATCTATTCTGATGAGTTACAATAAAATGGGAGTTTTAGCCAGTATTGAACTGTTACCGCCTTCACCGCGTGGAGGTACTCCCAGCTTATGTTATTATTGTTATTATTATTATGATTCTTTAAACAGGTAAATGTCACAAAACGAAGGGCAATTCACGTAAAAAGCGTTAATTTTCATCGATTTAGCTTCAAAATTAACGGAGTTTCATGGAAACTTACCCCCCCTTTTTCAGCCCCTATTAGGCATATTTTCCAAAAATCCTCATTGCATCATTCTTAATTTGTAACCAAATAGCCGAATATTAATTTTAATCGAATTAGCTTCAAAACTGACGGAGTTTCATACAAACTTACTCCTCCCCTTTTTACCCCCTTAAAGGGCGAATTTCCAAAAAAAGGATAGCCTATATGTTAGCGAGGACTAATAGCTATATAACAAAAAAAGTTTCATCAAAATCCGTCCAGTAGTTTTTGCGTGAAAAGCGAACAACAAACAGACAGACAGACAGACAGACAGACAGACAAAAATTTTTTAAATCATGTTTTTCGCTTCTATTGGTTGAATAAAGATCCCCCCATCTTATTTTTTCTTAAATATCTGTAATGTACAGACATGGAGTTGTTATAATTTTATTATATGTATAGATTTATTTCCACTTCCTTACCCTGATAAGATAAAGTGCGGCATTGAGTTCCACTACCCAACAAGCAATCTCGATTCGGTGGAAAGCAAAGAATGTCTTGACACTAGGTACATTTTTGTCTATACTGCTATGCGAGATAAAAAGCGTGAAGCTAAAAAAAGAAAAAAAAGTATTGATAAATTTATTTTTGCTTGTAAAACAAGCCTTCGAATACTGGTTTTAAAATGAAAAAGCGTTAAATTTCGATGTTGCTTTACAAATGTATTATAAAATATGCTTCAGTTCAATATCATAGCCAAGTTTGAATTCGTTTGAACTCAATTGTGGTTTCGTTCCTGATAGAATAAAAAACCATTAATATTGTCCAAAGAGATGTCCAACGACAAATACGAGTGGAATAATTTGGACGTTGAATGTTTAAAAAACTTACTAGCAACATGCAACAATGCTTGCGGAAATAAAACACAATGGCTCATAAAATATAAAAAAATATAATTTATTTTAAACAGATTAATTGCGTATATTTTGGTATTCCAATAATGTATTTATTTTTGGGAACCAGATGTTTTGAACACTTTACATTAGTCCGTAGTCACAGGTAGATCACCTACCTGTATTTTCTCTTTACTTTATCTTCTCTTCTTCTGTTATTTTCTAACATCAAAATATACACGAAAATGTGTAAAAATCGCGGTAATGCTCTTATTAAAGTATAATTTTTAAAAATCAGCTCAGGAATATAAAATCCTGAAAGTGTGAATATTAAAGTCCTCGTAGATTTGACGATTTTTCATTTTAAACTTAGTAATTAAAGAATGTTTTAAGTAAAGTAAAAAAAAACTTTTGTTTTGTTGTCCTTAGTTACCCCATTTTATTAATATCGTAACTTTAAAATACCAAAGAAAAAACTAATATATAATTTCAATATATATTTCAATCTTCAAATAACGTCTTAGAAATCACTGAACTACGTACAGTAAATGGGTCAGAAAGTTTTAACAAGAATCAATTAGGTGCGGTCTCAGTGTGGCCAATCGTAAAACGGACTAAATACAATTAATCCTCAATGCCAACTTGAAATTAATTCGAGATGTTAGAGACCTTTCACACTATTATAAGAACCTATTCTGATTTTTGATCAAGTTGTTTCTAAATTAGATAAAGGTATTAAAGGATTGGCTTGGGCATTTTCATCGATCTTTCCAAAGCGTTTTATACCTTTTTTATTCTTAATCGTTCATGTAAATTGGGTAAATTTACTTTTATTCCTTACAAATTTCTTGAGGATCTCACGGATTGTACACAATTCGTTAAAGTAGACAACTTGACGAGTGACAGTCAAAACGTTACATATGGCGTTCCTCAAGGGCCAATTCTGGGTCCAACATTATTTATCATTTATATAAATAGCCTATGCAACTTAAAAATTATTCAATATTTACATATGCGGATGATACAGCATTACTAGTCTATGGCAATAACTGATCAGAGATATTTATGCATGCAGAAAACGCTCTTAGATCAATGATGAGCTGGTTTTTTAATATTTATTGAAGATCAACCTATCCAAAATATTGTATATGCTATTCTCATTTAAACCCATAATTAATATCACAATGATTCTCCGACTCTAAAAGCACATTCTATTAAATGCTCAGTGAATTCTTTGGCTCAACATGCAACTGCCTACTTCTTCCAAAAGCAAGTGTTGTAAAGTATCTTGGAATATTTATTGACACATTCCTAAATTTGAAACCCCACCATGACACCCTAACTTCTAGACTCCGTAAAATCATCTTTACCTTTAAACAACTTAAACAGTTTGCACATACTCTATTCTAAAAAGCTTATTAGGCTCTTTGCCAGTCCTTTTTGACATATTGTATTTCTGTTTGGGGTGGAGCCCTAATTAATTCTTCCTCTCTACTCTGCCTCTAGAACGGGCGCAGAAGGCTATTCTCAAGGTTATGACCTACAAGCACTTCAAGCACTTGATAACTCCGCTATATATGGATTGTAAAGTTTTGACAGTGAGATAGCTCTTTTTTGAAATAAAATACGATGAAGATATTGCCAATTCTCGGCGCTCTTATAATGTTTGCCCCACATTCAAATGGAATACTGCGACAGCCCAGAGACATTATCTATGTATCGGTAACTACCTTTACAATAGAATAACTAAAACATGCAACATATACTCTCTTCCTAAACATATATTCCAAGCAAAAATAGGTCTGTTGCTACAGACGAAAGATTACAAAGAAACGGAGAGGCTTATTAAAATAGCTTCACTATGAAACAGTTAAAATTTATTTAAATCAGTATATCAATCAGTATACTATATGATATAATATATCCAATATTATATTGAATGTTAATGTGGTTTTAGCTTTTTATTAAAAAAAAAACTATTTTTTTTTTAATATATTAATAACCAAAGGTTGTTTCTACCGAATTGTCCTTGTCACTCCTAATAACTGTAAGAGCGCTGGTATCCATAACACAAGTTAAATCTTACAATGGGTACCAGAATTCATTAACACCTGATTAAATGTGTAACATAATTGTATTATAATTTCTGTAACTGATTACTGTACATATTTTGAGTCAGTAATCTAAATATTATTATTATTTTGAGCTATTTGAATTTTTTGCATACTATTTGGTATCTGAAATAAAATCTAAAATTCCAATAAATTAAATTTAAAATATATAATCCCCTAAGAAATTTTCGTATTAAATATCAGTAGTTTTGACATGTTCTGCCAATTAATATGTCAAAAACGGTTATTGACACACTCTGTCAATAAAACGTCACATGTTCTAACAGTAATGGTTATTTATTTTTAAATTATCGTAAGTATTTAAACCATTTTTCAAAAGTATTTCTTCAGTTTAAATTTTTTTATAACATTATTGATTTGAACAAAAATGAAAAACACTTGTTAAAAATTTCACTGGGCATGTGTAAATGGGTCTTTATATCTTAGAATTGGGTCCGAAATGTTAAGATTGTTTCAGAGTTTAGCTATGCCTATTGTCTTGTGAATAATAGAAATATTTATTTTCACAATTTTCATTAGACGTAACATAAAAACGTACCTTTATATATATATTTTAAATCTGCTAGCTCTAAGTATACGTCCAGTACAAGGAGGACTAATTAACAAGTAAACCAAACTGTGTTCGCCGGAGGCGTTGGAGGCCGGTCGTGGCGCAATGGGACAGCATCTGACTTTAACGCGATCAATTTTGGGTTCGATGCCCACTCGTGGGAGTGAATATTTATAAATATTTTCACTTCTTCGCTCTGATAAGACAAAGTGCGGCGTTGAGTTCCACCACTCAACATGCCATGTCTCGAATTCGGTCGAAAGTGAAGTACGGAGCGTCTTGACACCAGTTACATTCTGTCTACTCTGCTATGCGGGATAAAAAGCGTGAAGCTAAAAAAAAATCGCGATATATAATCAAAATTTTAATAAAAGTTTAGAAATAAATAATAAATATTTGACAGCTTAACGTTATCCACTAGCATATTAGTGTAATCACTGATAGCTTAATGTTAAGAGACTCTATTTTCTAATTACTTAGCAAAAAATATTCAGTCGAATGGCGTAACTCAACACCACAGTGTGTCTTAACGGACGAAGACAACTATCTATTTTGTTTATAATCAGGTACGGAAGCACCGTGCTACAATACAAAGTTTCACATAATAAATTATATTTCATAAAACCTTTTTGGCCAAAGAGGGACGTTTGATGAGGTGGAAATAACAACGGCAGGGTCATCCACGACTTTGCATTACATACATACAGTTAACACTACATTGACTTTGATACCTTTACAGATTGTGGAGTAGTGGAACAGCGTCTGATTGTAAACGCATTCAGTTGTGGGTTCAATTCTAATTTAGGGTAATCATTATATTTCATATTTCTTCTTATTTCTTAGCTCTGGTAAGACAACTTTCGCCACTCATTGGGAAATGTCTCGATTTTGGGTAAAAAATCACAGTCACAATAGTGTGCTGACACTGACAAGGTAGATAGAGAATACCAAGTGTCAAGACACTACGTACTCCACTTTCCTCCAAATAAAACATTGCGTGTTGAGTAGCGGAACTCAACGCCGCAGTTTGACTTATCGGAGGGAGGGAATGAAAATAATTTAAATATAATCACGCCCACGACTGGTAATCGAACGGTCAACCAAAACGTGTTAAGTGTCATTAGTTTTCATAATATCCAATAATAAAAACCTTTTAAATTTCTGTTAAATCAAATACAATGACTTCTTCAATTACGAATTGAACTCGGAAACTTCAAGTAATATGTTCCATTGCTCAGTACATATATGTATCTCAAATTTTAGCCTAACACTTTTATCCCGCATAGCACCAGTACCTAGTATCAAGACACTCCGTACTCCGCTTTCTGCCGAATTCGAGACGTGACAAGACAAACGTAGCGTTGAGTTCCGCCATTGAACACATCAATGGCGTAACTCAACGCCACGTTTGTCTTACCACATCAATGAAATGAAAATAATTTATATATAATCATTTCCCAGAGAGAGAATCGAAGCCACAACCAGTCTGACGCTGTCCCACTACACCGCGACCGGCCTCACTAAACTTTTATAGATAAAAAGTAAAAAAATAGTTAACGATAAAAGCAATCAACGGAGTGTTTTGACACTAAATTGTCTTGACTCCCTGCTGTGTAAGAAAGCGTAAAGAAAGCGTGAAGCTTGCTCTTTTTTTATGTAAAATGCTTTTACAATTTTGTCATCTCACCTAACCCGTAAGGGACGTAAACTCAATTACTTAAGGTAAATTCTATATTACCCTATAGACAATGACGTGTTTATCGACCTGGTTCGAAACAGCCCTCCATCGAGTGAGCCGTGAATATTAAATACTATAAAGGTAGACTATATAATAAAAAAATATGCGTTTATGTTTATTTTCATTTTATTACTTAAACTAGCATATTCACAACTAAAGCTATTTCGTTGTTTCACCAGCCCGCGTTGTTACTTAAAAAAAATTAAAATAATTTAAATATAACCACTATCCCGAGTGGGAATCGAACTCACAACCATTTACAGTCTGTATCATATAGACGCTGCTCCACTGCGCCTCGATGGCCTCTTATTATTTCATCAGCAACTAATCGATTTTAAATTTTTATATTCCATTGACCCCTAAAGATAACAGATGGTGGGACGTGGGAGTTCATCAAAATGATAACATTTATTGCTCCTAAAGTAATAAGTTCTAATAAGTTGTAAAGCATTACAACAAATATTATTACAGGTAATTAAACATTTCAAATGAACGTTTTATAATAGGCGTATGGTCTTTTATTAAGACGGTTTATTAGTATCTCCTGTATGTACATAATTTTATAAATATATATATATATATATATATATATATATATATATATATATATATATATATATATATATATATATATATATATATATATATATATATATATATATATATATATATATATATATATATATATATATATATATATATATATATATATATATATATATATATATATATATATATATATATATATATATATATATAAAGTAGTATTTCTTTTAAATATAGTGAGAAAATAACTAAATAAGTAAAGCTTAAAAATTTTATTAGTTTATTTAAAATAGTAATTTTAAATAATTTATTAAAATCATAAATTCCACAATTGGCCTTATATTCAAAGCAAAATGTTAGTAAATTCCAATACGGGTGACATAACACACAACAAACTTATTATTTGCGCTTAGTACACTAGTTATATGTATGGATCGAGCTGCAAATTAAGTTTGTTTATTAATATATCCACTTTTCCGAAATAAAAAGTACCCAATGTGATGCCTACATTGTTGAAGTATAATTATACCAAATTTCATTGTACTTAGAAGGTTTTGCGTTATGTTTAAACAAACAAACAGACAGACAGACAGACAAAAATTTTTTAATCACATCTTCGGCTTTAGTATCAATTTAGTAACACCCCTTGCTACTCATTTTTTTAATGCTTGCATTATACAAAATTGACTTTTCTACAGTTTTACATATTATAAGTATACATAATAAACATTATAAACAAGACTAGTATTTTTTAAGTCACTCTGAATTCGAAAAATGGACATTCCTTTCCATTCTTTGCTTTAGATTTTCTTTACGTACCCTGCTATATAAGAAAAAAGTCAGATATACCCTAGTGTTAAGCTACTCCGTGGTCTGCTGTCATCGAAATCGAGACATTGCTAAGTGGCAAATCAAACGCCGCGCTTTGTCTAACCAGAGATTACCCCGAGTGACGCCGTCCCTTTACGACAGGCATGTACTTTAAAAAAATTAAAAAAAAATATCATAATCCGGTTAAGTACCTAATTTTATTTAATATTAAAAAGCTTTTATTAAAAGTATTGAAATATATTTATACTCAATACTCTGTAGTATGGAGTGTCTTGACTCTAGGTACTTCCAGTTTACCTTTTCTCTTTGCGGGATAAAATCGAGAAGATAAAAATCGTTCGTTCAAAAGGGTACGTATCAATATAGTCTTAAGGTGAAAAATAACGTATTTATTAACGTACGTGTGATGTAAATATGTAAAATATGTGTTTAGCTATTTCTCCCATCTAGAAAAACAAAATACGGCGTTAAGTTCCGCCACTTCAATATGCATTGTCTCTAAATTAGGCAATAGTGTAGAATATAGTCTTAACACATGTCTATGATAATAATTATCTATGAAAAAGGACACAATTTATTACTGAGATTATATTTTATATATATAATATTAATTATTTTATATAAAAAATATTTTCAATACAGCTCAGTACAAAGTAGATGTTTCTAGGATAATCAATTAGCGGACTTCTCTATATGTTCGTACATTGTATAACTTTTAGCGTAACCTCTTTGGCGTTTAGAATAACATTTTATACAGTTGTATAAGATATTTTAGATGGATTAATCACGTGTATTTATGTATGCACTTCCAAAAAATATTTAAGTCCCAAATCTACTACACCAGCTATAAATATACAGTCAGCTCATTCTGCAAGAATCCAGGGCAGTACGCGAGGCAATTAATAAACAGATGGCGGTATAAAGATATAATTAATTTTTGTATCAACTGACAGACGAATACCATCACAGGCTACCTGTGACCACTATTGTACTACTGTAAAGTGTTCGAAACGTCGAGTTTTAAAAAATGTATTTTTGAATACCAAAATATACGCGATTAATCTGTTTAAAATAGTTTCATTTCAAATATATAATATTTGTTGATATCTTTGTTCGATTTCGCCATTTCAAATAAAATTGCTTTATAACTGAATCCCTAGAGTATAAATTTGATCTAAATAATACCGAGCAAATTATAGTATCTATTCTATTCAAGAATTCATTGAATAACCGTGAAGCTTTATATATGCGATGTGGTTGTGTATAATAAAGACTACTTAATAGAACATTTCGGAGCGGTCCTGGACATCATTCTCCGGTCTTCTGAATCTGTTGTTCTTTTCGTAGTGCTGGAGGTACTGACTTATTACGACTGATAAACAGTTCAAAGGTTGTTGTAAAAATTTTTTTTTAGCTTCACGCCTTTATTCCCGCATAGTAGGGTAGACAGAAACCTAGGTAGAAGGTATCTGTCAAGACACTCTGTACTTTACTTTCCACCGAATTCGAGACATCGCGTGTTGAGTGGTGGACCTCAATGCCGCACTTTGTTTACCGCACTTACCAGGGGGAGGAAATGAAAATAATTTAATATAATATAATCGTGCCCCCCAGTTAAAATCGAACCTACAAGCGTTCAAATTTACATTACAAATGCTATCCCACTGTCTCACCACGCCACAAATATAATAAGCCTTAAAGACAATTACGTTATAAAATACATATTTCATGGAAAAACAGAAATATACAAGATATTTAAAAACCATACTTTTAAGAGAATTCTTTGAGCTATTTTTTTATTTACCATAGATTTATAATAATGAGGCCGGTCGTGTCGCAGTGGGACAGCATCTGACTCTAAGCGCGATCGGTGGTAGGTTCGATTGCCCACTTTCAAAAGACTATTATGTTCAAATTATTTTCATTTTCCTTGCCCTGATAAGTAACAGCGCGGCGTTGAGTTCCACCACTCAATACGTAATGTCTCTAATTAGGCGGAAAGGAGCATGAAGTGTCCTTATACAAGGTACTTCATGTCTACTATGCAGGGGATAACACTTAAATATTGCCTCTAATATTACAGTCCATAAACGTAGATGTAGTGGAAGAGTTTTTGTGTATACACGTAAATGTATTCAATTTTCATTTCGTTCTGGTAAGAACGTTTGGTGAGATAGTTACTGTTGGTTTCTTCCATTTAATAGGCAATATTTTGAAACTAGTGGAGTAGAGAATAATATTTAAACACTAAACCGTTCTCCTGGATTTCATTAATATTTTGCTTTATAAGGTAGATAGGTTCTCGCAAGAAATAAAAGTCTTATTCAACTTGTGGTCTACTCTACTACTGCGTAAGTAGGCCTTTTATTTAAAATATTTTTAGCATTACAAATGAGAAACGAAGAATGAATCACGTTTTTATGGTCGCACACAAATGAACGAAAGACAATAATATTATAGTTTTTTTCTAGCTTTACGCAATTATCCCGCACAGCAGGGTAGACAGGAGGTACCTAGTGTTAAGACACTCGTTAGGATTGTATTCTACACATAAAAAAATCTTATCTATTTATTTCTTTAATTAATTAGTAGATATGTAGTATTTTCTAACATTCTGTTACCACGTGACACAGTGTATGATAACGATTATTAGTGGGTTTAGTTCTGTCACGAGTATTGTTATAGCTAAATTTTGCTTATTCACCGTTTTGGTGAGACAAAACCCGGTGTTGAATTCCGCAAGGCGAAACGTCTCTATTTCGGGACTGCAATTTTCCCTCGTTCTTAAGTGAGACAATAAACCTCGGACTGGTGCATGCTTATTTCCATTATACAATGGTTTTGGTAAACATCAGTAATGTTTTTGAAAAGTAATTAAAGCTCACTGACTTGATCTGAGTCAGAGAAAACCTAGTATCAAGAAATGTCTTGACACTAGGTTGTCTCTCCCATTAACTCCTTTTAATCTTGATGTAGGCTCAATATTTATCCTACAATTTTACCTATTCTAGAAATTTATTTAGCGCTATTGGAAAATTTATTAAAAATATTCACTAAGCAATAAAAGATGGCAATAGTAATATGAGATTAATAATATAGAATTCCAATAACAGCTATGATTCGTTACATTCATAATATTTCATCTACTGTGAAAATCGTATACCTAAAGTAATATAATATCTAAAAAAATATAAGAAACAGCCTATATAATGTACGCTTCAATAATATAAAAAGTAACATGGTTCCAATATAAAAACAACGATGTAGGGGAATAGTACATGTGACTTTTTAGATTATCAATTTTAACATGACTAGTGGATATGCTTAACAGAAATATATTAATTTGTCCGATTTTAAAGGCAAAGATTTTTATATTTTCTATTTTGGAATATTTTTATGGATTCTGCTCGCATGATTGGTCCTTTGAACCTATAAAATTATCAGCAGCCAAACCCATAAAATTATCAAATATAAAATTATCAGCAGCCAAACCCATAGGAACTACCCTTCCAGAAAATCCAGTTAAATTGGACAAAGTCCGGTGATTTGTGAGTGAAAAGGTAATATTTCTCAAATAAGCGGAAAAGCACTTTATTATACACTTACTATCTGCTTAGGTAAGTATTTTTTACCTATGTTAAGCTAAGGTAAGTTAAAGTTTAGGTAAGCTGCAAATTTTCCTCTACTCTTCCCATAAAAAGATTAATTATAAATTATATTAACATATTCCAAAGAAATATTTCAGAACAATTAACTGCTGAAATACGATCAAAAAATTGTTATTCAATATTTTAATATTTTTAGTGTTATTCTTCACTTAGATTAAAAAAAAAACACTTATAAAAAATATAATAAACCCAACGGGATTCGAACCTACGTCCATTGGACGGTTTCCAATATAAACGTTACAATGTTAGCTGTAAGTAACGTTAATGTGAATACTCCCATACTAAAGTCATATTAGAAATATCATTTTTATTCAACAAAAGGACCGACGTAAAACCATTGTCGGCAACTATGAAAACGAAATTGGCAGTTTTCCAGTCGTAAATATAACTACAGATTTAGATTCAGACAATAATACATTTGTTCTATATTCCACGTTCATTCAGCATTCGAGATGGTTTCAGCATCTCATCTCAGCACAAAAGTCTGTTAGTCTTTTTGGACCAGCTTTTTGTATTAAATGAAAGTATTTTAAATGGATTGGAAGGAAAAACGTATATATTTTGGCTTTTGACAATATATTTTTGAAAATTTGATCTTTAACATTTTACAGTAGTTATTCAGGCTATTCAGGTTATTCGAGTATTTTTGGGTTTAAATTTTAAAATGTGTTTTCAAATATCCAAACATAAGCGATTAATCAGTTTAAATCCGTATTTTATTTATAATGAGTAAAGATCAACAGACCGTAGTGATGTGTTTCGCCACACAACACGCAATATCTGGAATTTGGTGGAAAGTGGAGTACGGAGTGTCTTGGCATTAAATAATTCCTGTCTACTCTACTATGCGGGATATAAGCGTGAAACTAAAAGAAATAAAATAACGACTATGAAAGATCTTATAAAATATTTTGTTTTGCATTTAGTTTTACATTGAGATGGAGCTAACTTCTTTATACTGGCTAGTAGTTGTTTTTGATAATTTACATTTTTTTATTGAATATCTAGAATTCAAGCACTCCTTTCTAACTAAAGTCGTTCAATATTTTGCTTATTTAGAGTGAAAAATGAAAATAATTGATATGAAATTATTTCCCCAAATTTGAATTGTACCCATAACTATTCTGATTACGATCAGATACTAAGCCAAGAGAGCATAATATGGTTGGTATTTAAATTTCTTATGATAAATCACTCCCTTTCATTCCTTTCACCTTTGTACTGAATAACACGTTTACAATATTTTTGGTTATTAACATTTTAAACAGTATTTTAGTATTTTCAATGGTTTGTTAGCTTTACGTTCCCCTGTATATAGCAAGGTAGGTATAAAGAATATATTTGTAAAACAACTATTATTTAGGTCAATTGTGGTGACTTGTAGTTTTTCTAGTGTCTACGGTAAAAATACTGTACGTGTGTTAATTCAATAGATAATCCGAATCTACTTTTTCTTCTTTATCGCTGTAATGTTGGCTGAGTGGTCGTGGTCCTCAGTGATATCAGTCGTAAGTGGTCGTGGTCGTCAGTGGTCATGGTCGGTATAGGTCGTGGTCATCATGTATTGGTGGTGAGCCCTACAATCCAATGATTTTTTACTGAATCTGCTACCACTTTAAATTCACCAGTTTCATGTCATCTGAGCCAGATGTGTCAACCGAAATAAAAAGAAACGCATTAATACCGTGTTTCCTTTACATTTTAATACTATAAACATCAAAGAAGCAGCGTATATATTTCGAAACACATGTCGAATATTAATTAAATATATGACTGAAAAAATTTTACTTATGTTATGTTTTAGTAGCACCGCGTCAATTTGTTGAAAATTATAGTTTTTTTTTATAGCTTCATACTTTTATCCCGCTAGCAGGGTAGATATTAAGTACCTAGTGTCAAGAGAGTCCGTACTCAGCTTTCCGCCATTGAGTGGCGGAACTCAACGCCACGTTTTGTCTTACTAGACCGAAAAAACGAAAATAATTTAAATATCCCTTATAAACATTCCCCCGAGTGAGAATCGAACCCACAACCGATCGCGTTCACAGTCAGACGCTGTCCCACTGCGCCACGACCTCAAATACACCATGTGTTAGTTTTAAATAAATACGTATTACTCCAAATAGAATATAGTGTATATTATACTTTTTAAAATTTCATAGTCATTATGAAAAACACTAAACAAATAAAATATTTAATAGATCTTGGCTATATCTAAAGAATTTAAATTTCACACAAACGAAGTGTTGGCCACAGCTAGTATTACATAAAAAATCGGATTCTCAAGTAAAAAAACTGAGCATATCCAAAAGTTATAAAAGATATATTGAAAATAAGGTGGATTGAGTATCTAATACATTATGTATTCTACTCTTTTCTATCATAAACAGTGTATTATACGCTCCCATTACATTTTTCCGCTTTATTCCTATAAATAACTGTTTTCACAACTGAAATAATAACTGTGGTTATAATTTAAATTAAAAAAAAATATGTTTCTATTTTCTTGACTATTTTTCTCTTTTTCTAAAAATATACGGAAAAGAGAGAAAGTCAAAGTCAAATAATTTTTCAAGCCAACCTGAGAAGAACCGGCCTAACAAACTCAGAAAGAAATATCTATTTTTTTATTCCAATAATTATAAATTAATAATTTTTAGTCGTAATTTTTAGTAGTCGTGGCGCAGTGGGACAACGTCTGACTGTAACGCGATCGTTTGTGGGTTCAATCCCCACTCGGTGGATTATTTTCATTCCTTCGCTCTATAAGACAAAGTGCGGCGTTGAGTGCCACCACTCAACACGCAATGTCTCGAATTCGGTGGAAAGCGAAGTACGGAGTGTCTTGACACTAGGTACTTTTTGTCTACCCTGCTATGCGGGATAAAGCGTGAAGCTAAAAAAATATTAGTCTTTACGTTATAAAGAAGAACGATATTTAGAAGAAAAGAAGAACAATATTTATAAAAAAAATAAACAGGATTTTCGGTTCTACCGTCTATATATATCTACTTATATACTCCATATTACTAACAACTCGTTCTTCATAAAATTTAGAACAAACCAAAATTTAATATCTATTTAAATTACCGTTATAAAATTTTAACTATACGTTAGTATCATAAAACATTTTTGAAAAAACGTATGAAAATTTGAACGCAGCAGGATTTGAACCCTAACTCTAACCCAATCAATATATATAACAATATAACAAATAACTTGTAGAAAATGTAAAAGAATTTCGATGCAGGTAGTACTAGAACGCATAGTGCGATTTTCAAGAGTCGCGGGTTCAAATCAAAGTGCATTTAAATTTTTATACGTTTTTCTTAAACATTAAAATCATGTTTTTGGTTGCTATATATGTTAAAAAATCATTTAAAATACAACAAGTATTATCATCTTTTTCTCTACATAGCAAGCAGTCAAAGTAAACTCAATTTTTTTTAAATTTTCAATTGTTAGAATTTAACGCCGTGCTTTGCCTTCATAGAGCATAAAAATGGAAATATAGTATAATACATACAGTTCTAATTATAACTATAAAATTTACCCTAAATCGTATTTGAACCCAAGGTGGACCAATAGTAGAGTACAAGCGACATCGTTATAACAGTAACAATAACAGCAAAATGTCGATCAATTCGAAACAAAACGTTTATTAATTATTTGAATCGACACATGAAATAGACGTGACAATTCAATTTTGTTAATATAATAAAAATTTAAACGTCAGTCTGTATATAATTTGGAGTGTCGACTAATATGTGTATATTGGATTAAAATTAATGTTAAATTTGTTGTTAGTATTATATTTTACTATGTTTAAATACGACTCTTCTCTCCATCTCTTTCTCTCTATATCTTTACATAGTTTGATTTCACGCTACAGATAAAAAATATGTTATAAAACAAAAAAAATCGATTTTTCAAGAGGCATAGGTTCGAATCCTTATGTGTTCAAAGGTGTTTGTACGTTTTCTAAGTGTCAAATAATACTTTAAAAATATTGTAAATAAAATGCATTCTCTCTTTAATTTTTTCAATCTTTGGGTAGCAAAAATTTATAATATTATCTCTATAGAGATGCTAACAAAATAAAAAATTGTAACGTATGTATAAAAGTTTCGATGTAGTCGGATATAGAACGTATGGCTTAGTGATCAGAGCACTTTGACGGTTTCCAAGAGGCGTGAGTTTGAATACAGATTGGTTCAAATTTTTTTATTTACTCTAAAGAAGTTTATTTTATATAAACTTTCATTCATTACTTTACTTTAACATACTTAAAGTAGAACAAATCTTGCAAGGTAATTTGCCCAGCTCCCAATGTCTTTAATTTGATTGGAAAAATAATTGGATTATTTAGTTTAGTTCAGATGAAATTATTATTATGTATAACACACATTTTTGTTAATCTAAAATGGCCACCAAAACAAAATCTCGGATTGTTTACTTATTTTTGTTGTTGACATATGTAAGAAATAATTATTTGAACAAAATAATAAGTTGTGGCATGGATAGTGGTGCAGGTGGAGCTCTTATGGTGTTCGAGTCCCGCTACAATTAACAATATTTATCAAATTTTCTCTCTAACTGAGAGATGTTCATAGTAATTTATACTTAGAAAAAAAATGTAACATTTAATATACTCTTGAAACAGCGCATAATAAATGTAACAGAAACCTACATTGATGGGTTCTATCCCCACTCGGGGGAGATATATTTAAATTATTTTATTTAATTATGTTTAAATTATTTTCACTTCCTCGCTTTGGTAAAGACAAAGTGAGGCATTGAGTTCCACCACTCAACACGCAATGCCTCGCATTCGGCGGAAAGCGTAGTAAGGAGTGGCTTGACAGGTACTTTCTGTCTACCATGCTATGCGGGATAAAAAGCGTGAAGCTAAAAAAAAGACAAAAAACCTACATCCCATATGTAGTGGTGCAGAGGGATAATGTTCCCGCTCAAGTTAATGTACCTGTTGACAAAGTACAGCGTTAAGTTCCACAATGTCTTGAATATCGGATGAACTGTTGTGAAAATGGCCTTAGCACTATATTCTCAGACTACCTGTGCTATGTGAAAAATGGAAAAGCAATTTTTTTAGCTTAAATTTCCTAGTAAAAACTTTTACATAGAAAACATACAACACACAACGCAACAGGCCGACGCTACGCCAATACGCAAAATTAATCAGAACTATTTCACTATACTTAAAAAAAAATCTAAAACATTCACCTTGTATTTTTACCGGAAATTAGAATTTCTTTTTTTTAGGCTCACATTTTTATCCCTCATAGTAGGCTAGAAAGAAAGTATCTAGAGTGAAGACACTCCATTTTGCTTTCCAACTAATTTGAAACATTACGTGTTAAGTGGTGGAACTCAACGCCGCACTTAGTCTTACCAGAGCGAGAAAGTGAAAATAGCTTAAATATAATCACTCCCTCGAGTTCAGATTGAACCCACAACCGATCGCGTTTACAGTCAGACGCTATCCCACTGCGCCACGACCGGCCTCATATATTTTTCTGTTTCCTCTAATTAGAAATATGTGTCTTTAAATTTTCCTCATCTGTACTTACGCTCTTTTTAATTAATACTCATTATCTAGTTGCCGTCAAATTAATATTTTCCAACCTAATTGGGTTTTATCTTGTTCTGTGTTAACGTGAATAATGCTTAAGTACCTTAGTACTTGTTATAAAAACAGGCTTTACAATTTATCCTACATACCAGGGACAGAGAGGATACCCTAAACAACCTAGTGTCAAGACACTCCGTGGAAGGGCGGTGTGCTTTCCCATAATCGAGACATTGCGTGCTGAGTGTTGAACTCAACGAGAAATAAAAATTATTTTTAAATTTAATCGTTTCTTGAAAAATAGGGCTACAATTAACTTAAAACAGTAGATTTTTTTCATATTTTTGTTTAAATTTCTCGTTTACATTTTCAATGTAAAAACTATGTTAAATGAGTAAATTTCTAATTGCGTATAAAATTGTTAAGTTTTCTAAATAAAGTATCTAAGAATTGTCAAAAAAGTTATATATCACTTTAATCTAAGCCCATTTAGGTTATTATGTTGATTACAATAGTTTCCTCTGGGTTAGTAGGTAGAACCGGGTTCATTTACCAGTGAGCTCCACAGTACTTGCCCACAGTTGGTCCAAGTTAAATGCATTTTAGCTGCAAAGAAATGCAGATATATACCAATTTTTCAAATAAATATGATTCTCTTATACAGTCAAGGAAGGAGGAAAGTAACAATTTTTCACAGAAACGTTTGGCTAGCGTCCCATTTGTTGACGTAAACGTAAAAATCTTATTTTTCACTTCAAATGTTTTGACAAGGTATTATTTTTATATGTACATACGTACATACATATTTTCACAATTTATCTGACGACATGGTTGTGGGTTCGATCAAAATTCTAGGACGATGTTTATATTCCAATAATTTCCATTTCATCGGTCAAAAAATATGCAGCGTTGAGTTCCGCTTCTTAAATTACAATGTATCAAAACGCTGCTTGTAATGCAGATAAACGGAAGACTCGCGAAGCTAAAAAAATATTTTATATATTAATCAGATTAAAAAGTCTACTAAGATATAAATACTTATCTTAAAAATTTTTGGTTTCTGGTATAAGTAAGAAATACAGTCATAAGTATAATAATTTCGATCATTTTCAGCTATTTCAGAAGCAGCCTGACTCTTTATCTATGACTGTTTAACTAAAAAGAAAAAATATATATATACGTCATAAATATAAACGTTTCGCCCATGTTTGTCTTATAATAATTATTTGAGGCCGGTCGTGGCGCAGTGGGACAGAGTCTGACTGTAAACACCACCGATTGGGAGTTCGATTCCCACTTGATGGAAGTATTAAAAAATTTTCATTTTCTCTATCTATTAAGACAAAGTGCGGCATTGAGTTCCGCCACTCAACACACCACATCTTGAATTTGGCGGAAAGTGGAGTACGTAGTGTCTTGATACTAGGTACTTTGTGTCTACTTTGCTATGCAGGATTAAAGCGTGAAGCTAAAAAAAATTTTATTATTATTGTTATATATGTCTATTTTTTATAAATATAATTATCTATTTTTTATAAATTTTGTAATTATAAAGGTATACGACGTTGAATATAATAAGAAAGATTTTATAAGTTTATTAAGAGTTTAAAATAAAGATAAGAAAGATTTGCTCGAATATATTTTAATTAAACAATAATTTAACAATGTCTATTTTTAGAACATAATGCAATAACATTTTATAAAATATATTATTTTTAGTACTAAAATAGTTACCTTTTTTATTTCAAAACATAAAATTTACATATAAAAACTATTATTGATATATATATATATATATATATATATATATATATATATATATATATATATATATTATTATATACAAAATAAATTATTATTATTATTATATTGTAAAACATTTTCCATACATGCATATGCATTGCGCAATACATGCTTATGGGATGTACCCCCCGCCCTGTACCCCCCTATCCGCGGGGTAGGGGCGCTATCCCGGCACTAGTTCCCCAGCCGCCGTGGCGCCCTAACGTGCACAGTGTTATAATGTAAGTGTTTGCGAATACGAGTTTAAGTGATGTGTTGTGTGTGTTGATTGCTGTGGCTTTACATGGTGAGTTGATTGGTTTTTTTTTGTCTGGGGGTCATTTTTTTTTATTTTTTTCTTCTTGGGCTAATATTTTTTTTGAACTTTTTTTTTAGAGTTATAAATTATGTACATTATGTTTTAAATTATATTATTTAGATCTTACTTATTAATATATTTTGAGTTAAATTAAAAATAACGGTTTTTTATGTGATATTATATAGGATGTAAAAAAAACTGCTTAAAATTTTAACGTTCTGTGTCAATTATAAAGGTTACAATATGTATGTAATACTAAATAATTCAACTGAAAAAAAAATTCAATTCTTTTTAAAAAAAAATGAAATTTCGTGTAATCAAAAAATAATATTAAACTGAGACTTTTAACTCTTCATCAAAACTTTTCGACTTTTAACTTATAAATGAATTTATTTTTTTTAATTTTCAACTGAAGCAAAAGAAAAAGGTTATTATTTTTGGGCGGTTTCTTTTTGGTTGTTTTAACGTACATTAAATAGGGAGAGAAAACTACTTTATATTATTAGAAAATCGTTTTACGTTTTGATTTTATATTTTAAATTGAGAATAAATTTAGTACAATGATGTAAAATACCTCATTATAGTGTTACGATTAATATTAAATAGGCCAGCTTTTTTTTATTTAAATTTTATTTAAAATAAATAACTATTTTTTGAACTTTTCTATGTTAATTATTGTTTTTTTATTTATATTATTAAGGAAATAAAGAATAACTCATTATTTTGTGTATTATATAATTTATATTAATAAAAAAATAGGATACTTTGAAGGATTTTGACGAGTATAATTTTAATGATTTTATATAAAAATCTAAAATGTCAATTTTTTTGTATTGATAAAATGACATAAATGTTTTATATTTATCATAAATATAGACTTTGTAAGTAAATAGGTTTTTTAATGTATCATCGAAAAATTAGGCCAAAATTTATCTAATATATTGTACGAATTCATCCATTGTATTATATATATATTTCAAAAATAATTATTATTTGTTTAATTTTTCATACATTTTACGAAGTGCTAGATTAGAATGATGGACTGCTACTCCTAAAATCTCTATATTGGCCCATTATAACAAAGGGATTTTGTACTAATAATGAAAAAGAAAGTCGACTTATTTAACTTAAGTAAAGGTACATAGTTATACTTGTATAATTTTTTTTATATATACTTATATATATATATTTACCCAGTAATGACTGGGTCGTCATTGACTTCCCCACTATACAGGAAAAACCCTCGTCTAGGAATTGAACCAAAAAATATACTATATTATATAGTATTTTCTATTTTATCTCGCCAATTCAAAGACAAAACAACATATATCCGAAATTCTTTATATTTCATATTAATATATTAAAATTTTAATATATGATTTTGAAAAATAATGATTTTTTCACTAATTAACAAATCTTCCATATTACTATATCTTACAAATCAAGAGTAAATGTAGTGTCAAGACATTGCGTTCCCTGCCTAAATTCTTATAGTTCTTTGAGTGGCGGAACTCAACGCCGCATAAAACATGTATAACATATTAATGAATTCTAATATAAAATCATCCTAACTGATATTATGAGTCATAAAAATCATGATCTCAAATAAAAACATATACAGTTAATAAAATAAATTAATAAATCAATTATTTTAATGTTTATTTCATATCAAAGAAAATTGTATTTACAAGATTAAACATGTTACACATAAAAGTAAGCGTTCTGAACTGATTATAGTTGTTCTGTGGCTTCCCTTAGAAAATATTACTGTTGAATAAATTTCATGGATTTAAAATGTAATCAACTAAAATCAAGTATCAGGCATACTAATTCATATTTTATCTAGAAATTGAAATACTGCTTGAGTTGCGGAACTCAACGCTGTTCTTTATCTTCCCAAAGAAAAGAATAGATTTCGATTGTCCGTGTAATGTCGTATTTTTTATTTAAAGATAATTTTGAAACAATATTTCAATATTAAATTATTGTTAAATACACAATTACCTAAAATATCATAACGTATAAAAATAAAACTAGACAATTCTCGCTTATTTTAAAAAAAAATATTACCAATTTTTGTTTTCGTTGATATATATATATATATATATATATATATATATATATATATATATATATATATATATATATATATATATATATATATATATATATATATATATATATATATATATATAACTTTTATTTCTATATATATATATGAGAATACATTTTTAAATATAATTATTTGTCAAGCTTTCAGACAAAGCGCGGCGTTGAGTTCGGGAGATAAACAACGGAGTGATTTGACACTAGGTTATCTCTGACTATTCTATGATACGAGTATATCTCGTGAAGCTGGGAAAAATAGATTGTTTTATATATACTTTTAACAAAAACCCACTGTTAGTATTATAAAGTAAATACCATGTATTGTGTTTCGAAGCAATTTCTATAACAGCTATCAGCTGCCGTAAGGAATCTGAACTTTCAAGAAATTGGTTAGTGGGATATAGAGGCTTTAGGAACATTTATTTAATATCTTCTTAGATATATAAAAATTAAATATTTTAAAAATGTATTTTTCGTCTATTTAGTATATGTAGGGAATAGCTGGTGTTAAGATACCCTTCTCTCAATTTTCTGTTCATTCCAAGCTAGCAAATAACAAAGTTGTTAGAAGTACTGAAATATTGTAACAAATTCAGAATACCGTATCTATAAATATCATATAAACAATAATATTTTTATTGATTTTAAAAAATTGTAAGGAAACCGCTTAACACTTTATGCCTTATAGCAAAGAGAATATTATGTCAGAAGTCTCCAATTTCAAAACTTATATAGAAATAAATTCGTATATTTTTTCCCATAGTGAGATTTGAACCCATAACCAAACAGGATAGCCCTCTACGACATACTGAACCAGTATTAAAAAATCCAAAAAAAATTATATCCATTGTAACGATTACCTTATTCAGAATCGAACCTACGATCTGTAAGCGTTCTTATAAACGAATAAAAGGTAAAGACAATAGGTATTCCATTAAATAAAATACCTGTAAAGGAAAATGTTTTGAAATACTTAACTTTATTAGGTTGGAATAACACTTACTACTTATCTTCGTCTCTCTTGAGATGTGGTCTGAGATGAAGTTTCTTTTAGCTCTTATTTAAGTTATATGTTAGGTTATAATACTTTGGAGGTCATGGCTTGATTAATATCACTATACCTAAAAACATTTATTAACAACTTGGCGAATGTAAATCTTGAGATCATTGTCGTCTGTTAGCTCTTTACTCAACAGGGAACTGATTAAAATAATTATTTTTATTTCCCTCTAGAAAGACATACAAAAGACAAAATGCGATGTTGAGTTCCACCATTCAATACACAATGTCTCGAATTCGGTGGAAAGCGAAGTACGGAGTGTCTTGACTCTAGATACTTTCTGTTTACCCTGCTATGCGGGATAAAATCGTGAGGCAAAAAAAAGACACGTGTGGCGTTAAGTTCTGCGACTCTATATGTGTTTACTTGTATGAAAAACTCTATACATTAAATTCAATATATAATATTACGATATTATAAGTCAAGTTTTACTCAAAGTCTGAAAATTAAGTTAAGTTAATCAATATTTATTTTAGACTTGCATTAACTTTAATAGACTTCATTTACCTTCTTATTATTACCTGCTATTACCTATTACCCGCTATTACCTATTACCCTCTATTACCTATTACCCTCTTTTACCTGCTTATTCAATGATTAAACTGCACAAGATTTGTTTCCTCTTTAAAATCTAAATAAGATAAGATTTGTAATTAATACATAGTATTGTATATGTAACTTATTAAATTTAGTATCTTTAAAATTCTGCAAAAATGAAGAAAATGTCGGCAATGGCTTGAATATATTTACAAAAATGTATATAAATTTGAACACAGTGGGATATGAACCGGCGCTTCTTGGAACAGCTCAAGCCCTTTCACCACTAAGCCATACGATTATTACATCCGGCTAATCGCATCATAGACCGGTCGTGCTGCACTGGGTCGGACTGTGTATCAGTTGTGTATTCGATTTCCACTCGGAAGAATGATTACACTTAAAATTATTTATATTTTCTCAGTATGGTGACACAAAGCGCTGCGTTCAGTTACGCCACTCAACACGCAATGTATCAAATTCGGCGGAACACGGAGTACGTAGTGCCCTAATTAGTATTAGGGCACTTACTTAGTAGGGTACTTCCTATCTACCTTGCTATGCCATTTAAAAAATATTAAAATAATAAATAGTAATCCTTGAGGCCGGTCGTGGCGCAGTGTTACGCGATCGGTTATGGGTTCGATCCCCACTCGGGGGAGTGATTATATTTAAATTATTTTCACTTCCTCGCTCCGGTAAAGACAAAAAACGGCGTTGAGTTCCACCACTTAACACGCAATGTTTCGAATTCGAAGTATAGAGTGTGTTGACACTAGGTGCTTTCTGTCTACCCTGCTATGTGGGATAAAAAGCGTAAAGCTAAAAAAAATCCTTTTTTTAAATTAAACAGTAATAGTCGTTTATAAAATGATTTACGCAATGTATGCAATAGTACGTTCGATGTAGAGTGGATTCGTTGTGCGAGTACCTTGCTTTATCGCCTCAGTAATTGGTTTCTGTGAGTATTTTTGGTTTTGCTGGAAATTTCAGATCAGCGTTGCCTTGATGTGGAAATACTGGCAATTTGCATTTTCAAATATTATATAAGCTATGGTATATATTTTTTCTTTACGTGTATTAATTTTTTTTAGTGAACAAGTACAGTCAAAATACTATGTTATTAATGTAAAAAATAAAATAATTTCTACATTATTCCCTCTCAGAGGAATGATTATATTTAATTTACTTTCTTTGCCCTTGTAAGAAAAGTGCGGCGTTGAGATCCACCACTTTCCCTCTCAAATCTCAAATTTTCTTAGAAAATAGAGGTCAATATTTTTAGATTAGGCTATCTCTGCCTATCCTGCTACTTAGAAATCAAAAAAGAAAAACAGTCGGAAGTTACTTTTCATTAACATGATAAAAAACACCGTCATTCATCATAATTTTTACAAGCTTTTATTTAACTTGCCGTGTTAGTTAGTTAGTGTGTGGGTTTCCACATGCACGCTTAATTTTGACCCAATTTCCTGTGTTGAGATTGAGTTGAAATTTCAAATACCACTGTAATTCTGATGACAATGAAATTATAAACAATCAACATTCTTGTTTTGGAGGCCGGTCGTGGTGCAGTGGGACAGCGGACTGTAAACGCGATTGGTTGTGTGTTCGATCGCCACTCGGGAGAATGATTATATTTACATTATTTTCACTTCCTCGCTCTGGTAAAGACAAAGTGCGGTGCGTTGAGTTCCACCATTCAACACGTAATGTCTCGAATTCGGTTGTAAGCGAAGTACGGAGTATCTTGATACGCTAAAAAATCATTTTTGTTTTAGAATAGACACGTTTAATATGTCTAAATAAATAATAATAATAATAACGTCTGGATTATCAAAATACGTAGCACCGAACACAACCTACTATTTAAATGTTTATAAAAAGTTTTTTTAAATTCATTTTACATATAGAAATTGTTATCCGAATGTAAAAATATGATGTTTTTCTTCAATATGACTAAATTTGTGTAACTGATGTATACGCCACTGTGGTACAGTAGAATACCGTTTCATTGTGAACACGATTGGCTCTGGGTTCGATTCCTACTCGATTTATCCTCCTTTCTCCGATCTGGTAAGATAAAACGCGACTTTCAATTCGCCACACATCACGCAATGTCTTGATTTCGAGTGGAAAGTAGTCAACGGAGTGTCTTGACACTCTGTATCTCTAACTATCCTGCTATTTAGGATAAAGCCTGAAGTTGCCATATAACTTTTTATGTTATTATAATAGAAAATATATATTTACAGACGAGTTTCATATGCCATATCCCGCAAGCGTTATTTTTGCGTAATCACGTTCAACTCGTACGTACATACATATTTGCATGTAAATAGTGAATTTTGTGCATTGTGAGGCTTCTGAAGCCATTGGGAATGAATCGGTTAGACATTTAAACCGATAATCCTCATATCCCGAACGATCTGCATACATCGTTCGTTTTTAATACATTTTTACTTCAAAAATATGTATAGCACATCTAATTATTGTAAATATTGTACGTTTGTATGTGGCCAGTTGTGGCGTAGTGGGACAGCAGCTGACTGTAAGCGCGATCGATTATGGTTTCGATTCTCACTTGGGGCAAGCGCGTTGAGTTCCGACATTCAACACGCCAGGTCTCGAAATAGGCGGAAAACGAATAGATCTTAGCACAAGGTACTTCATATCTACCCTGTTATCATTAAAACAGCGTGAAGCTAAAAAAATACCCATATTTAAAAAAATATATATTTATGAGTAGAAGATTAAAATTTCGAGGAAATGTTTATTACTATATTATTGTATTAAGGACGATTTAATCTATTCTAATGAAGCAGTACCGACAACGGGTTCCGTCGTTAATTACGCAATGTTTATATTGAAAAGCCGTTATGACAAATAGCTGTGAGCACGATGTTTGTTGGTTCGACCCCCATTCAAGGACTGGTTATAATGATTTTTTTTAATTTCTATTTGTTGATTTCTACGTGGCGCAGTGTGAAACCGTCCGACTCTAAATACGATAAGTGGTGGGTTCAATTTCCACTATGAGGATATTTAAATTATTTTCAATTGTTAACTCTGGCATGAAAAAACGTGACGTTGAGTATCGCTACTTAACACTCAATTTCGCAACTTCAGTGAAAGCGGAGTACGGAGTGTCTTGGAACTAGATACTTTCTATCCATCGTTCTATGGGGGATAAAAACGTGAAGCTAAAAATAAGTGTTAAATTCAAAAGTAAAACCGGGAACGAAGTGCCTTGACACTACGTCCAAGGTTATTGCTTGCCCTATTATGGAAGATAAAGCGTAAAGCTATATAATAAAATTAAAAAAAAAACTAATTTTAGTGTAAAAAAACATTTGAATGAATAGAATTTTCTCTTGCTATAAGAATATTTCTTAGGAAAAATCTGTCAAAGATGCAAAAATAAGTTGTCACAAGCGTAGAACACAGCTGAGCGGTCAAGGCTCTTGAACGGTTTCCAAGAGAAGCGGGTTCGAATCACGCTGCGTGCAAATTATACGTTTTTAAAAATTGTTTTCTAATCCTTCTAAACTCATCGTCTTTCTTCATATATAGTATCTAGTGTCAAGACACTTACGTACTTCGTTTTCCACGGAAGTCGAGACATAGCATGTTGAGTGGTGGAACTCAACGCCACACTTTGTCTTTACCAGAGCGAGGAAGTGAAATTAATTGAAATAAAATCACTCCTCCGAGTGGGGATCGAACCCACAACCGATCACGTTTACAGTCAGACGCTGTCCCACTAAATGTTCAAATCCCCTCAATATAACAATGATATTTTTGAGGAGTTAATAACAAAACATAAAACCATAAATAAACCAAACCAGTATTATCGATAAACGTTTAAGACCAGGTTCATTCAGAACGGGGGCACCTTTTTACGTTACGGCCATTAGCTCAGCCCTGTCATATACACTAATGGGTGAAACATATTGATATCGATATAATAGTAAAAGTGAAAGTATTTTAGTCGAGTGATTTTTAAACGCCTAGCTACTTTTTGAAATGTATTTTTCCTCTTGCCATGATGTAGTAGATTCAAATTTTGGTTGATTTTTATTGAGTCGTTGTGCAGTTAGAAGGTATCCTGTAAGTGATTTGAATATGGATTCGATATCCATTCTGGAGAATCACAATTATCAGTCTTTGTCCGTCCATTATTGAATATAGGGCTCTCTAAGATCATGCCAGTGAGATAGATCTTCAGCTCCTTGTTCCCAATATTTCACTCTAGAATACGTTTATCTCAGGGGTTTTCGGTCCTATAGCAGATATGACCAGCCGATTATTTCTTTAACTTGTTAATTCTTAAGGTTATACTAATTTGCCAGTTGGGGAAGCTGACCGCCCAGTTTACAGATCCGAGTAGGCACACGCATGTCACTTCCGAGCGCTTTATCGAGCAGGCTGTTGAGAGTGTCCGTCACCCTTGACCCCGCGACGCGCTTCCGCCGTCGGCGGAAGATTGGGGTAGTGCCTGTGGCCTCGGTTAGTGGCAATTGAGGAAGTGATCCCGTGAGGTGTTAAGCATCCATCTTCATCGGCCGGCATCCATCTTTCGGCTTACTACGCCCATAATTCGCCTATAAAGGAGTATATATATATATATATATATATATATATATATATATATATATATATATATATATATATAATATTAGTGGCTTTTAACATGACAAAATATGTTCATGATATATAACGTTAATTTATTTCCTGTAACATTTAAGCCCATAATCCTCCTGAAAGTAACGTTTATTGAATTACAATTCTGAAATAAATATAAGATATTGTTGGTACTGGTTTAAGAAGTATTCATTCTTATATATTGGATATTTATTGAGTTATTATAACCAAAATAACACATTTGTAGCTTATATATACATTATATTACTAAAAAGTTTCACCTAGATGCGTTCAGTAGATTTTTGAACTCCTATCCTCAAATACTAAATGTACTATAAAAATAATATATAAAGCTCCAAGAATCAAATTTCATACATTTTTTTCGACTATATTTTTAGAATATACCAAAATTATTAAGAAATGGTTCGCATTTTTTAACATTCGACGTTTTGGTCATGTTTTAATAGAGGTTATAAGGAAAATATAGAAGGAAATATATAAAGAAACATGTAATTCCACGAAAAATAGCTTTAATTAACGTTAATATTATTCAGTAAATCATTTCTTTTATATTATCTAAAATGTTTTTTGAAAATTCAAAAAGCAGCCATGGGGAAATTAATAACAAATTTTAATTGTGTTATTGTTACTTTTAACGATTTATATTTATTCACTAATATATTGACGTATTAATTAGTGAATTTTGTACCCAAAAAAAGAATTAAAAAAGGTCTAAAAATTGAACGCTGCTGGATTCGAACCCACGTCTCTTGAAAACCGACCAAAGGCTGTGACAACGTTCTACTACTAGCTGCGTCGAAATTCTTAAAGGTTTTGTTACAATTTATTTACATTGTTAGCATCTCTGTAGAGAGTTTTTTGTATGAATCTCTGCCAACCATAGATTATTAAGAAATAATCATTAGTCAAGGGAGAATGCTATTTGTTTTAATATCTTTACTATTTTTAAAGTTTTAGTTTAGCTTATATAATAGCATGCACGTTGCTATGGCAACTCGTTGTTTACGCAACAACACATCTAGTATAAACAAAAATGAGTTAATGGGATGTACTGTACCAAATTGGATAATACTTTTTTGTTTGTGTTTGTTAATATCGGTGGAAGGTTTGTTTGAAAAATAATTAATATAAAAACGTCAATTTTTTAAAATTTCTTAATATAAAACATGAAAGGTTTTCAATGCACTGATTAAACCTTGACAATTATACGGAAAGACTGCAACTGGAAACAACATAATGCTACAACGTATTCCGGGTCAGCTATTTGTAAAGATATTATTTATGGAGAGAAAATAATTATAATAATTCACCCTTTCTCTGGAATTTTTTTTCAGCTTCACGCTTTTATCCCGCATAGCGGGGTAGACAGAAAGTACCTAGCGTCAAAACTGGTGTGTCTTCTAACCGACTCAATTTCTAATATTTCTAACTTCCGTTTGACTACTAAGCCATGCGTTATATATATGCTTATACGCTAGTTACAATTTAAACCTATTTTTAAAAATTTGCTTATCTAAAGTGCTATTTTATATTTTGACTATGGCCGTGGCTCAATAAGACAATGGTTTAAAACCCACAAAGGGTTCGATTCGCGGGAATGTTTATAATTAAATTATTTTAATTTCTTTTCTCTGTTAAGACAAAACGCGGTGCTCAGTTCCGTCACTTAACACGCAACGTCTCGAATTTCAGCGGAAAGCAGAATACAGAACGTCTTGACACTAGGTACTTCCTGTCTACCCTGTTATACGGAATCAAAGTGTGAAGCTCAATTACGTCATGATGAAAAATAATCAATTAACATGTACATTTTAATTCATGGTAATAAAACACATGTTTGCATTCTTCCATGATTAATGACACAAGTTTCGTTTACACTGACGGCGAAGCTGTCGTCAAGACTTTATTTATTTAATACTTTAACAGCTTTTTGTACAATAGCTGGATGGATAATGTTTTAATCGCATCAAAAACATATATGTGAAATGAGCGCCAACTTCAATATTATAATATTGCTTTTCCTTTTTTTTTTGCTCCACGCTCTTATCCCGCATAGCAGGATAGGCAGAAAGTACCTAGTGTCACGACACTCCGTTGCCTGATTGCCTTGCTTGTATTGATTGAGAATTGAATCCAAAAACCAATCGCATTTACAGTTAAACGGTATACCACTGCATCTCGATAGTTTTAAGTGTATTTAAGCATTTATATAGTTTTTATGAGACTGAATGAGTTATAATATATATATTTTTTATCTTAACTTTTTTTTATCCCGCGTAGCAGGGTAGACAGAAGGTACCTAGTGTCAAGAATTCGAGACATTACGTGTTAAGTGGTGGAACTCAACCGCACTTTGTCTTTACCTGAGCGAGGCAGTGATAATAATTTAAATATAATCACTCCCCCGAGTGAGGATCGAACCCACAACCGATCGTATTTACAGTCAGACGCTATTCAACTACATTACGACCGACCTCAACGTTTGTTGTATTTAATATTTTTATAACTAATAAAGATCGGCCTCGATTCGTAACCTTTAATACATACATATGTATTTAATAGGTAGTGGTTTTCAGATGTTATTCATCTTGACTATTAACTTGTTTTCCTGATACGGTGTTCATTAGAATTCATTCATAGAATACATTATATTTCTATATAACGACAAATCTTAAAAAAATATGTTTATATTGCGCCGGTCGTGGCGCAGTGGGACAGCGTCTGACTGTAAATGCGATCGGTTGTTGGTTCGATCCCCTCTCGGGGGAGTGATTATACTTAAATTATTCCCACTTTTTCGCTCTGTGAAGTCACTCAATTCAATTTCTCTTTAAGCAAGTACTGTTGTATTTTATATAAATTGTAATACATACATGCATTTCCAGATATTGAATGAGATATGCAATTATTGATGGCGACATTACTTGTTGAACCGCTGACGAATCAAATATGCGATGCCTTATATGTCACTTATATGTCACTTTAAAGTGTATGTAAAACACTTGGTAGAGTGTTCATCATTTATTTTAATAATTAAGTGTTTTAATTTAAAATATATAGTCCTTTTGCTATATATTCATTTTTTATAATAAGTAGAATAACATTTTTTCTTCACGTAAATAAAATATCGATAAATTAACGCCATTATAGTTCAATTGAGATAAGGTTAATCGAATATATATTTTGATGGTGAGTTAATTTATTTGTTACACCACTTATGTAGGCAGATAGAACCCTAGTATCAAGACTACCTTTTCTTAACTATTCATATTTTATGAACATAGTATGTTAATATGCGATGCCTAACGCCGTGCAATATGTTATTAGACATTATAAAGAAAATTTTATAGTTAACGCCATACTTGTACAATTATAGAAAATTCTCGAAGATCTACATATATACGTCAGTCATTATCTAGTGTCAAGACACTCTGTTCACTGTTTTCCGTCCAAAATCACAATATTGTGTATTTAAAGGCGGATCTAAATGCCGCCTCCTCCAGAGAGAAAAAATGAAGGGAAATAATTTAAATATAATTCCTTCAAATGGAAATTGAACACACAACCAACTGCATTTGCAGTGAGAAGCTATACAGAAGATGACCTCAAATATACAGGTACATATATACTTTAAGATAAAACTAGAAAGTCATATAGAAATATTATACTCAATAACAATCCTCTCGTTTCCATCACAAAGCGTTTCCAATAGAATCGCCATAATAAGACGTTCGAACAAATAATTTATTGTAGTTGATGGGTATTGCCTCATGGGAAATTAACCTTTGCGTATCAATCGTATTAATGAGGATCTGTCTTCGAAATTGTAAAGGTTATAACATTAGCTGTCGACGAAAAAAAATTTTTTTTTATAAAACATTAATATTATGGGAAATATTATTTAATTTTGTAGAAAATAGAGTGTTTTTATTCTATGTTAATAATAAAAGTGTGAAGTAACATAAATAAAATTACATATTTTGGATTTTGCAAAAGCAATTATATTAATATAAACGATTTTCTTAAAGATAACCTTAGGCTTACATTTAAATAAAGCATATTATTTCTTAACGTGGAAAAATATTAAAACAAAAATTAAAATGAAAACATTCAGATAACATTATTAAGAAGTAACAAATAATATATAAATATATATTTTGTCACATAGCGCAGTGGAATACTGTTTGACTGTAAACGATTGGTTATGGGTTCGAATAACACTCACAAGGATGATTATATTTAAAATTATTTTCATTTCTTCGCTCTGAAAAGATAAAGAGTGGCGTTGAGTTCCCCACTCAACGCGCAATGTCTTAATTTTTGACGAATAGCAGTAAACAGTGTCTTGACACTGGATTGTCTCTTGACTAACTTGCTATGTAATAAGTAAATATAACAATATGTGTTAAGCTGCTTAAATTGTAAAATGTTTTTTTTAAATAAATAACAACTTTTGTGTATTTTTCTATGCAATAAAAAATAAGTAAACATATTTAAAGAGAAATTTTACAAAGATAACTTCCTGATATAATAGTAAAAGACCTATATAAATCCAAAAGTTCGACATATATCCTTTTTCTAAAGATATCTCTTATTTATAACAAATAGGTATGTTAAATTTTCATGGAATTGTGACCACGGGCTACTGTAATGTGTTGGAAACGTCATGTTTCCAAAATTGTAAATTCGAATACTAAAATATACGAGATTAATCCGTCTAAACTTTTTTAGTTTCATTTGAAATGTGTACAAATCGTGAAAATCCAAGATCTTTTTACGTGAAATTTGCATCAAAACTAGTGTTAACTTGGCACTTTATGATTCTTTTTAAAAAACTTTAAACATAAAATATCTAATTATTCAGTGGCTGTTTTTAATTATTTAATTATAGTAATTCTCTATTATCAACCGCCTTAATATATATATATATATATATATATATATATATATATATATATATATATATATATATGTATATATATATATATATATATATATATATATATGTATGTATATATATATATATATATATATATAAACAAAGAATCAAACTCAAAACCACGACAAATGACACTTTGTAACTGTGTCACGATGGCGTTAATTTTAACTTAATTTTACTTTCCCTGAAAATAGCTACAAGTAGGTGGGAAGCCACCTCGTCACCTAATTACAAATAGCCCTCAAGCCGTTCTGCTTTAGAAATATTATATTATGAATTTCACCGTGGCTTATCTACTTTTAGCTAACCAAAAATGATGAGAGTAATTAGGAAATGACGTTCGCAACAGGTTAGGCCTCCTGATAACTGACAAAACTGACAAAACTCACAATATATTTTTCTTTTACTAATTTATACTACAGCTTCCGTTAATACATAAAATATAAGTTACGTGTGCTATATAGATACGCAATTAGTTGTGGGTTTGAATCCCACTCAGGGAAATTATTATATATATATTTTTTCATTAGACACGATATGTTCTGATATCGGACGGAAGGCAGTTACGAGAGCGAGTGTCTTGACACTACGTTGTCTCCAACTACCCCGTTATTAATTTAAAGTAAAATATATTGGCTTTCTGCTTTTCTTTTGCATATAAAATTTTAAAATTTGCGAACTTTCGTCTCGTACGTCACTTTCATCTCCTATTAGAAATAGGACAGGTAGCAAGTAGTTTAATGAGCTTTTTTTTTTTAATTTTATCATTGAAATCGGATAAAGCCAGCGGCTCCCGCTGTTTCACGAGGAAATAATTTAACTTACAATGAACGCCGTATATCGAATCCTACCTAATCCTACCTACCAACATTGTTTTTTGCCAAGCCAAGTTATTTTTTTTCTAGCTTCACGCTTTATCCCTCGCGGGGTAGTCAGAAATCCGTTATTAAATTCCACAATACGTTATCAAGAAACCTATTTAGGAATTTTTAATATCAGCCTATTCGGTTTATGCATTTATTTTAAATATTAAAAAAAAAACTATTTTTTTAATATTTAAGTATTTTAATATTTTTCTTATTGTAAACTCATTACGCTTATCAACGTTTTAATAAGAAATCGAGGCATTAAAAGCTAAAATCGTTTTTTATGTTCTGCTCTGAACCAATATCATAAAAGGCCAACGTGACGTAGTAGGATGTCATCTAACTGTCAACGCGATATGTTGTGAGTACGATTCCCTATCGGGGGAAATTATTTATTTTGGCGTTACCTTCTTCACTTAACACACAATGTATCAATTTCGGGTATGTTATTAACACTAGGTCTCTGACTACCCTGCTATGTAGGAAAAAGCGTGATTGAGTAAAAATATGTCAAAAATGTCATATTTTGTAAGCGTCATTCTATTTTTATATCTATTTATTAGATAAATATACGATTTTCAATATTTCAACTACTGTTGATGTTGCAAGGAAAAATCGTAGTGATTGGTAATTGTAACTTGTATGCTTTTTTATAGAAACACGAACTTTTAAATATATATTGTCTCATATTCAGGGAAGTGATTATATATAAAATTATTTTCACTTCCTCGCTCTGGTAATACAAAGTGTGGCGTTGAGTTCCACCGATCAACACGCAAAGGCTCAAATTCGGTGGAATGTAAAGTACGAAGTTCTATGTGGGATAAAAAACGTGAAGCTAAAAAAACTATCATTCAAATTTGGCATACTGCCTGTGAACACAAAACAAGCGGTAAGATGGCATTAACATTATTTCACGCTCTTAGAACTTTAAGTTTATTCAATTAAAGTCTAATCTATCAAAACATTTCAATATTATTCTATATATTATTACGTGAAGCAAAAACTGTGTACCCTTTTTTACGAATGTTACGCGAACAGGGGAGTATCAAATTTGGCACAGTTATAATGTATATAGAGAAGAAATGCAGAATGCTAATATTTTTAAAATGAATCATAAAAATATATTAACTTAATAAAATAAATTTAACACACACTACCATAGATATACACGTTTATATAAACGTTACTAAGGCAACGTCCTGTTAACGGGATATCTAGTATAAATAAATATATAAGTACTAAAAAATATCTGCAATGCAGATAAATTATATCGAAATGAAAATATTAAATTAAACGACATTTAAATAAGCATCATATTTAAAATTATAAATAAATTATAAACAATATTCCATAAAGCGTCTCTCATCTGAGAATCTTTAAATGAATTACTTTAGGTCAAAGCGAATGTGTATAGGATATGTTTTAGTATAGAATTTAATTTTCATATGATATTAAAATATGAATATCTCAGTATTTTTGAATATCTCGGTTCTTTTGAATGTCTCGGTTATACGCCTCTTTGAATCATAGATGTTATAAATAAGCTTTAATTTGTTAGCCAAGGTGAGTTTGCGTTGATTTTGTATAGAGGTGAAAAAGTGTTTATGATGTTGTGTCCGGAATAATTACCTATTTGTACCCTTTTACGGGTAAAATTCACGTTACCATAGCAACTTGCTGGTTTCTTTATTTAAAAGCAGTTTTGAAACGTGTTAAAATCTTAACAATCAAAGATTTTATTATGAGTAACACACTTTAATTCCGTATGGTATAATAAGGAATAAAAATATGTTGTATTTTTGCATATTTCTCTATATAAATTTGAACTCCTCAGAAAGAATAATTTTCATATGAAAGAATTTGAAAAAAAAATACAGCTTGACCCTTTTTCCCGTATACCAGTTAAGTTAGAAACAACCTTGTGTCAAGACACTCTGTTGACTGCTATCCGCACGAAATGGTGACATTGCCAGAGCGGAGATATAAAGGATTTTCTTAATGTAACCTCTTTCATACAGTAATAGAAGCAACAAAAATACCACCAAAAAGACTGAGCCATAGCAATTAAAACTCTTGCCATAACAATATTATAACTCATACATCATTTTATTCGTCTTTCCATCTGTAGCGTTATAATAAATCTATTTTTATAGCGCCCGTAAATCATTTTGCATATATATATATATATATATATATATATATATATATATTTAAAGGTAAAGTTGTTAAGGAAGAACCTAGTTATCACTAGGTCCTAGTTATTCACTGCATTGAGGTAATTTAATGTAGAGTACTATAATTTAAATATACCTCATAACAACAAAATGATTTTTTATGCGTAAAAATATTTACTTCCATATATTATACAGCTACACGCTTTAACTTACATAGACAAAGATAACATAAAATTAAGGCAGTTTGTTCTCCACTTTTCAACATAGTGTTTTGAGAAGCGGAACTCAACGCCGTTAGTTATCGCTGCTAGTTATTAAAACTCAAATTCCGCGATGGTGTTGATACACGATGAAGCTGTCAACCTAATGTGAAGATACTCCGTACATATTATGACACTCTATACATATAAATAGATATAAATAATTTGCCTTATTATAAATCGGGAGGCCGGTTGTGGAGTAGTAGGACAGCATATGACTGTTGATTGTTGTATAATAGAAAGCACGGCGTTAAGTTCCACCACACAACACGCTATGTCTCGAATTTGGAGTAAAGTGGAGCACGGAGTGTCTTGACACTAAATACTTTCTGTCTATCCTGCTACGCGGGATTATAACGTCAAGCTAGAAATCAAAACCAATACCAGAACGTTATATTTAACGTATTCTAATTGCGTTCCATTTATTTTCAGTATAACTACTAAAATATGATTTAAACTGAAAGATAACTCACAAAGCTAACTTCTCACCGATTTCATACGAACAAAGCGTCTAATGCGTTCAAAATAGCTCCAGAAATAGGTCACGGTTGATTGTAGCTGAATTTTGTAGACAGGTGGAAACTGTTCTTAAGATTATGCAGGCTTATTAACGAGAGATTTACAATGTAGTTGAAAACTTATTTACATTTTATCCGTAATGCAAATATTTACGGGTTACAATCGTAAATTAATACAAAAGAATTTTCTTATCCCGCGTAGCAGGATAGACAGTAAGTATCTAGAGTCAAGAAACTCTGTACTTCACTTTTCACTGAATTCGAAACATTGCATATTAAGTGGTGGAACTCAACGCCGCACTTTGTCTTACCAAAGCAAAGAAGTGCCAAAAATTTAGTTATAATCACTACCGCGAATGGGGATCGAATCCATAAATAACCGACCGGCCTCAGAAACTACTTATTTACTTAGGAAATACTCAACAAAAATGTCTCGGTAGAACAGCGTCTTGATATTGTGTTCTTTCTGTTTATTCAACTATATGCAAAAGGGCATTTTATAAATAATAGTTAAAATTATATTTTTTTAGGTTTCATTGAGAAGAACGCTTTTGTTTTCTAGCCGACTGCACAACAAAGTATACGGTGTACAACGCTGCGTTTTGTCAATCCTGAGCATAGAAATAAAAAAATAATTTAAACATATTCCAAGTGGGAAAAAGGCCGGTCGTGGTGCAGCAGGATAGCGTCTGACTGTAAACGCAACCGGTTATGGAATCGATCCCCACTTGGGCGAGTGATTACGTTTAAAATCATTTTCACTTCTTCGCTCTGGTAGGACAAAGTGCGGCGTTGAGTTCCACCACTCAACACGCAATGTCTCGAATTCGGTGGAAAGCGAAGTACAGAGTGTTTTGACACTAAGTACTTTCTGTCTACCCTGCTATGCGGGATAAGAGCGTGAAGCTAAAAAAAAAGTGGGAATAGAATCAATCACGTTCACAATCAGATGAACGTGTGTGCCTCGATAGTCTCAAGAAATAAGCGTTCAAAATAAAAGCATAAATGGCTCATAAAATCTATGCATTTTACAATATTTATTATATGTTAAGTAAATTTGAAACCAATCTGGCTTTCCCAACAAAGTTTCGGGAAAGTTTAAATGAATAGATTTTTGTGTACAATTTATTGAATACTTTTGCTAAGGTCAAATGTTGTTGAAGATGATTTAAGGAGATTCTTATATTTATTTTATTTATTAAGAACTATGTCCTGTACCGTTATTTGTAGGAATTTGAAATTAAAGACCTTTGTGGCTCAGTGGAAGAGCGCCTGATGGTTAACGTGATCGGTTGTGGGTTGGATGTCCGAAATAATTATATTTTAATGATTTTCATTACGACAATCAAAAAGCCAATTGAGAATACATTCAAATGAAAGGAGAAATGTGAAGCTGGTTTTTTCTATTTTTTTAGCTTCACGCTTTTATCTTGTATAGCAGGGTAGACAGAAAGCACCTATTATCATGATACTCCCTACACAGGTTTCTGTTGAATTCCAGACATTGCGTGTTACGTGGCGGAACTCAATGCCACTCTTTGTCTTACCAGAGCGAAACAAAAATAATAATTTAAATATAATCACTTTCCAGAGTGGGAATCGAATTCACAACCGATCGCATTTGCAGTCAGACGTTATCCACTGTGCCATGACTGACTCCGTTTTTACTGTTTATCTTCATATTTGTATCATACGTAAGTTATGACCCTCTACAGCCGAGGTAAACCATTTGATTAAGGACTTAAAATTGCTATTGACATTCCAACTCTACCGAAAGGAGATCTTACATAGCCAAAATTTTATATATTATTTACTGGTATAATAGACAGGTATGTATTTAGTAGTCGATTAATAAGACGCGTTAACTTAGTTTCATTTCTCAATTTAATATATTTGTATTTCACATTACTATGGAATTAAAAACTTTGTGCAGTTCTTGTCAAGATACACTTTGCCTTTGTCAAATTTAAGAAATCTGTTTGCATAATTTTCGTAAAAAGCCTGTATATAAGACATTTCTTCTTTTCTAACTTTTTAACTTGACGAACTTAACTGTATGTTAAGAAAAATAATTCTTTTAAGAACTATATGTTATGAGCATAACCATCTGCATAAAATAAAATAAAAATAAACCAAAAAAAATTTAGAATCCAATCTCTTATAACTTGGACCATCCCCTGCGGTTGCCTTGTTATGTCCGCTTCGACCGATTTCACTCAATTAGGACAAAATTTGATATCCAAAGCGACGTTACACAGATATTTTTCATTTTGCTTATCTTTTAGATATCGATTTATGTCCCGTTCAGCAAACGATTTACTTGTTCGTATTAAAATGTAAAGGTTATGTATATATATATATATATATTTATACATATATATGTATATATATATATATATATTTATACATGGTGTTCTACTACTGTTTTGTATGAATTTCCTTCCACGTGCCACACAACTGTGGAACGGCCTACCTGTGGCAGTGTTTTCAGGTCGTTACGACGTGAACACCTTCAAAAAGCGCGCTTATTCTCACCTTAGTAGCTTTACGTTACCTTTGGTGTTACATGGGCCGTGGGCGGCGGTGATCACTGACCATCACGTGACCCGCACGCTCGTATGCCTTACCTGTTCTATAAAAAAAAAGACTTATTAACTAAGGCATTTCAAGCATTTTAGTTGGACACAAATCACTTTGCCAATGTCACGTTAATTCAAAAACATACCGAAACCATATTTTAGCCAATACAAAATAATGTAAAAGTAAGATTTTGAGAATCAATTTGTTTTGGAATAGTTGATAAATTACTGCCTGAAGTATGAAGCTGTACTACAAATCACCATTACAAAACACATAAGACACCACGCACTTTCCCTTAAAACACTGAATTCACAGAGAACCTAGTGCTTAGACAATACTATATCATATTATTATAATACCAACATTATATGCTAGTTGGCGGAACTTAACATCGCGCTTTATCTTCCCTTATAATTTATATCAATGATTTTCTCGAGTATGTAATTAAAGATCGAATCCATAAATAATAGCATTTACAACCACATGCCGTTCTCCCGCGCCGCGAGGGTCTATACAGGTATTACGCGAAAGACGTTTGAAAATATATCAGTTGTATAAAATTGCAAGTCAGAATTTTCCTACAATTCTCTACGAAGTACATATAAACTTATTTTTCTTGGAATATTTAAATATAAAGCCAGTATAAAAAAATATTACCACAGCAGTTCTTCATGTACTGTATAATATTTTATATCTCATACGTTTACATTTATTGCGTTGCCTGGTACTAAATGAAAATGTTTCATTATATTAGTTTTATAACGATAATATAGAAACATAGGTAAGTAGAAATATATGTATATATATATATATATATATATATATATATATATATATATATATATATATACATATTATATATGCTAAGTACTTTTTTAATAAAAAACTAACCAGATTTAATAGTCAGACTGCAAATTGCAGGGAACAATATATAGGATATTTTTCTAGCAGCTTAGCAGCAAGGTAGGATAGGCGAAGAGAGGGTAGTGTAAAGAAATTCGTTTTCCAAATTCGAGACATTGCGTATTGAGTGGTGGAACTTGGACCCTTTCTCTTACCAGAGCGTAATGCCTCTGAATAGAGAAGAACTGGCGCAAGTAATTCATTAGGATTTTATAAATCAATATTTAACAAATTTAATGATACCTTCAAATTACAAGCCGGTCGTGGCGCAGTGTGACAGCGTCTGACTGTAAACGCGATCGGTTGTGGGTTCGATCCCCGGACCGGGGGAGTGATTATATTTAAATTATTTTCACTTCCTCGCTCTCGTAAAGACAAAGAGCGGCGTTGAGTTCCACCACCTAACACGCAATGTCTCGAATTCGGTGGAAAGCGAAGTATGGAGTGTCTTGACACAAGGTACTTTCTGTCTACCCTGCTATGCGGGATAAAAGCGTGAAGCTAAAATACTTACAAGCCTAAAGTATTTAATTTCCAATACGTGTTATTATTTATTAAATGTTTAATGAAGTAAAAAAAAATAAGAAATCAGTAAAAAAAATCAATCACGCTAGTGAGAATCGAATCCAATTCTATGTGTTTATAATACAAGTATTTCACGCAATATCGCCTTATTAGTAGTATTGAGCAAACGAAATAGGAGGACGAATTACATATTTGAAATTAAAATTTGACCTTAGTAAGTAGTGTGTACGAAGTACGGTGTGTGTTGACACTAGGTAATTTCTATATACCCTGCTATGCGGGATAAAAGCGTGAAGCTCAAAATTATGACCTTGGAAATTATAAAAAAGCACGCTATTCCACATAGTAGAGTACTTAGAGACAACAGTAATGTAAAGAATTTTTCTTATTATATTGTTGAAGTGATTTCCACCTGAAATCTAGACATTGCGTGTTGAATCAATAAAAATCAAAACCACCACCGATTTCATCTCTCTATTGACTACAACATCCGAAGAAAGAAAACCAAGATTTTTATTCTTAAAACACAGAAAATATATAAAATTATTTTTACAACTTCACTCTAGGTCGCTTGAGATGATTACGAAAGTAATCTTCCGGTACATAAGTTCAAGAGCACTTACTGGAAATCCTTTAAAGAATTGTCCCCTGAAAATGGGTTCTAACACTTTGGCTCGCAACCAACTGATCGTATCGAGGGGTCAAGATAAGGTGGCGACAATAAAAGTGCTAAAAGATAGTACGTTTAAGCATTAGTAAGGCAATATTTTATCAGTACAAGATGTAAATGTTTCGTTTTTTTTTTTGTGTAATAAAATTCTTATCTGATTTATATACAGTTAAGAATTATTTAAATTTCAATTGTTTTGAATGAAAAATATAATTTTTTTTGAAAGATGCAAACAGTGAGAGGCATCGTCTGGTTATTTACTTATTATGGAAAGACGAAAATTATTTTAGCTTTCCTCGCTTTGGTAAGAGAGGACAAAGTGCGGCGTTGAGTTCCGCTACTCAACACACAATATTTCGAATTTGGTGGAAAGCAAAGTGCGGAGTGACTTGATACTAGGTACTTTCTGTGTACCGTGCTATGCGGTATAAAAACGTGAAGCTAAAAAAGGCGATGAGATCCACCAATCAATATGTAAAGTCTCAACCTATTTGTTTCTATAATTTGTTGATGAAAAATTTGTTTCTATAAACACGCTTATCTTCAAAAGTACTGAATGAATGGATTTGAAAAATTCTTTCAGATCATAATGGGCAAGTAAAATGAGGTACTAAAAGCTATATAAGCTCAGTGGAATGTCAATGAAAAATGTCTAACTTATATTGCTTATGGCCAACTAGTATCATAATAAATAACACATAATCTAACTTTACAAATATATATAAATTATATATATATATATATATATATATAAATCTATATATATATAAATATATATATATATATATACATATATATATATATATATATATATATATATATATATATTATTATATTCTTTCAATATAGGAAACTTAAGGTTCACATTTGTCCTTTGAGAATATAACGTACTCAAAGAAGAGTTACTGAAAGGAATACGCTGAAGAATGTCTTTAGAAGAACATGCCTAGCTAAGTTTAAAATCTTGAGATAGCAATTTTATAATTAAATTGAATTTGTAGGTTTAACACATAATGTTAGTGAGTTCGATGCCGTCTTGGGGACTTTTATTGTTTTTTTTATTTAAATTAAAATAATTTTGCTTATAAATTATTGTAAATATATAAATTTACTTGAAAAAAAATCATGTTGCGTTTCTTTTACTGGTTCTCCTTAAGTCTGAGGCCGTACCTTCAGTGAATTAATGGTAAATCATTTGAATTTCGACAAAATAAGCATATAACGTCTTATTTCTAAGAAAGTTGTTTGAAGTTGTCATGGTAACTAGGAAAGCCACGTAATGAGAAAGGGTGGAAATCGAACTCTGACTTACTACCATATAACTGGCTGATCCATAGATAGTTTTCATACTTTGAACTATTTATATAAACTATGATTTAGCTTTCCGTGAGTAGAAAGTAGAGAACTGAGATACTTGTCACTTAGTTTTTTCTTCTACAAAGAATAGATTAGTATGAAATAAAATTTTTTTTTTTGCTTTTACGCATAGCCACAGAAGAAATCATTAACAACCAATTCAATTATACCTATTTCCTTGAGAACCCCAAGAGAATCGGTTTCCCATCTTTTTTTCCTTTTCCAAATACTTTGTCTTGTTCGTGGTCAATAGATTTACGTCAAACATCCACAATATTACAGTTGTCAATATCTCATTTTTCTGACGACATCCGGTAATGAAGACAATATTGGTTTCCTTATATCTTATTAATGGTAGTAGTGTTCGGTATTTGTTATATATTTTCTTCTTTCTGTCTGTTATGCATGGGAATAAGGAGATTTACAATGAAAATAATGTTAAATATATTTCAATTGACTTGTTGTTAAGCTTATCTATAGTATATTAAAAAAGAAACCAGTGATACCTCAATGTTTAACATCATCTTAATTCTTCAAGAACCAATCGCACTTTCTGTATATGAAGGTGTTGTGGAAAAGCGTCTGACTGAAAATATGACTGTAGGTTGGAGTTTAACGAATGTTTATATTTAAATACATTAAGCTACTGCACTGTGTTAAAATATAGCACAGTGTTGAGTTCCACCATTCAATACGCAATGTCAAGACATGTCAATATCTAGACATTGCGTATTCATTATTTAGGTCATAACTGCCAGTAGATTAACTCAGTAACAAGTACCTAACAATATATTTTTGGAAACCGAAGACCTTTTATTAGGTTTCCTTGTTTTATAATAATGTTGTTTATAAATAATCCAGTTTATCCGCGTCTACAGAGTAGACAGAAAGTACCTAGTGTCAAGACACTCCGTACTTCGCTTTCCACCAAATTCGAGACATTGCGCGTTGAGTGGTGGAACTCAATGCCGCATTTTGTCTTGGCCCGAGCAAAGAAGTGAAAATTAATATAATCACTCCCCCGAGTGCGAATCGAACCCACAACCGATCGCGTTTACAGTCAGACGCAGTCCCACTGCGCCACGATCAACTCTAACTTATTATTTTATTTATATTATTAAGGAATTATTGTATATTCTTTTACCAATATTTTTTTATTTATGTCTTTTTACTTAAGGCAAATTACGTTATTGTAGTACGTGTTCTGTACTTAATTTAGCTACTTTAAACTTTCTCGTTGTACTCTTTTAATGTTTGACCATTATAACTTGACACGTTTTTCCCACGTATCAACATATTCAGAAAGAACGTAGATTCAAGACAGTGGCGGAGCTTAACGCCGTTTTCTCTTTCCGTCTTACTATCTTCTATTAATATTCATTATATAAGCTACAAGTAACAAAATGGTTGTTTATACATGTTTGAAAACAATTTAAAGAAACTGACTAGAATAATAAATTCATGTTTAATACAATTCTAAGTTTTCTGAAACTAGGGACCCATAGTCGTTAATTTTCGCTGAAGTATTACACTACGTGATCTAATTACGGTATTTTTACTGTATTTCAGGCCTGAGGGATTTTCGTTGTTCAGCAAGTGTTTAAGTAAAATTGTTTTTTTTTTTAGTGTTTTCGTATAATCACTTGGAAAGTTGTTTGTGTATGTAGTTTTTTAGGTGGGTTTTTTAACTGTATGTTTAAAATAATTTTCTACAAAATTATATATGTAGGTATTATTTTTTTTGTATCGAAATTAAAGAATATTAGGATTTAATGTAGACTAACAATATTATTTTATTTTCTTATATTCTATTAATATATTAATATGACAATCCGGCTTATACTATTGGCCTATTAAATTCACTAAACTGAACTGAACTGAACTAGACTGGACTGAACTGAGCTAATATGTAAAAATAAAACTAATTTACATTCGTTGTATACATAAAATCAATAAAAAAAATACGAAAATATTTTTGATGCTTTAATCCGGACATGAGTGTCAATTTTGACTATCACACCCTTTAAAGTTTTTTGTATTGTGAAATTATTACATGCAGGCAAAAAATCATATATATATATATATATATATATATATATATATTATATATATATATATATATATATATATATATATATATATATATATATTTATATATATATATATATATGTATATATATATATATATATAATTTACATCCATCTTTCAATAGCACCAGTCACTCACTATGGTCACTATCTATGAAAATTTACTGTGGAATTTCAGAACAAAGATCTCTTTGTTAGTATTATTAAAACGAGTCTCCGTTTTTATAATACCGACTTACAAATGTATTATTCATTGAAATTAGAAGCATCATAGAATTTCTCAAACAAACGTTTTTGGCCCTAATTTTTGAAATATAAACATTTATCATGTTTATATTTCAAAAAATTAGAGCCAAGAACGTGAACAATGTAACAAACAACATATAACAAATTCATAAGTAAAATGTTTTATTAATAAATTGAATTGTATTGTTGGTATTGTTACACTAATCTGTACATCTGTCACATATGTATAATAATGATAGACATTCGAAAAAACTATTCCTGGAGACATTTTTTAGTATAATAAGACGTACAATGATATATATATATATATATATATATATATATATATATATATATATATATATATATATATATATATCTATATATATATATATATATATACCGACTTATTGTCTCCGAGAACGATTTTAACGAATAATACCAAATGTATTATTCGTTAAAATCGTTCTTGGAGACATTTGTTAGTGAAATAAGACGTACAATGATATATTTTGTTTTATTAGCTTCACGCTTTTATCCTGCACAGCAGGGTTTTTTTATAAATGCAGGATCGAACCCGCTCCTATTGGAAACTGTTTAAGTGCTCTAACCACTAAGCCATGCGTTCTACTACCAGAGGCGTCGAAAATCTTATGCATTTATTACAACTTACGTCGCTATTATCTCTATAGAGAGATTTTTACAAACTTCTTATATTTAAATTTCATAAGAAATGATCGTTTGGTAAGGGATAATGCTATTTAATATGGGGTTTCCCAATAAGAACGATATGTTTTGAAATTGAGATAAAACATGTAATATATGTTCGAATTTCGTATTCAATTTGATAGGAAATTTTATGCTATTTATGATTTAAACAAAATATCGTTCAAATGACCGCCACGACTTTTTTTGCACTGGTGAATACGATCGGTCCAATTTTCGATGACTCGGTGCAGCATTTTGGCTGGTATGGCCGCTATAGTCGCTTGAATGTTGCGTTCAAGGTCTTGAATCGTAGTTGGTTTATTGGCATACACTTGAGATTTAACATACCCCCACAAAAAATAGTCCAAGGGTGTTAAATCGCATGATCTTGGTGGCCAATTGTGACTCACCAAACTTATCACGCAATAAATCCATTGCACCATTTTGCTGAAAATAAATGTCGTCCGCATCGATTTCATACACATCAGGAAAAAAAATCGTTCAACATGTCACGATAACGGTCGCCATTGACAGTAACAGTACGGCTTTTGTCGTTTTTGAAAAAGTACGGACCAATGACTTCACCGTACCATAATCCGCACCAAACAGTCAATTTTTCAGGACGTAATGATGTTTCATGAACCACTCTTGGATTTGACTCACTCTAATAACGACAATTCTGTTTGTTCACATGACCATTGAGCCAAAAGTGAGCCTCATCTGAAAAGATGATTTTCCTGTGAAATTCGGTGTCCGTTTCCATCATTTCAAGCACCCAATCAGCAAATTTACGACGTAATCGATGGTCTGCTGGCTTGAGTTCTTGTGCCAACACAATTTTCTATGGATGTAGGCCAAGATCCATACGTAAAATCGCCAGGTTGTCATTCTGGATAAGCCCAATTATTGTGCACGTCGTGGAACGGAGACATTTTGATTTTCTTCGACATTGGCTCATACGGCGGCAATATTTTCTTCACTACGTCCTGTCCGTTGTCGTGTTGGTGGTCTATTATCATGCAAATAATATTCACTTTCCAGTTTTTGGATTATGCGACGTATAGCGAGCTCAGACGGTGCACCATGACGACCATATTTAGCACGAAATGCTCTTTGAGTAGAGACAATACTTCTCGAATTTTGTTAGAAAATTTGGACAATTTCCAAACGTTGAGACAACGTGAACTTGTTCATGATTAAATGGCAAACATTATTGAATACAAAACAACACAAATGTCAAATGTTAAACTATAACAAATGTGAGATGGCGGCTGTGAGCTATCAAAATCCTATCATCCCTATTGGGAAACACTGTATTTTATAATTTAATGAAAAAATATTATTATTAAAGAAATATGTAGGTTTTTTAATTTTTTTCCTAATCCTAAGTCTGGAATAATATTTTAAAAATAGTAAAATAATATATTTTTAATATTTTTGTGTTTGCTAATGTCTGAAACCGCTTAACATATTTAGTTTTCACAATTGTATTTTGATTTTCTTCCCTTAACATTAATTTTATTTCAATCTTTTTATACATTAGAACGTTATATCAACTTAAGTTCCACAAAATCAGCATAGAATAACTGTTTTCTTAAATTTGCTTCAAGTTCAGTTTCCAATATATATGAATAATAATTTTACCGGATTATTAAGTAATTTTCTCACGTCTAAGTAATTGCGAGTACAGTCTACTTACAAATATAATTAATTATTGATGTCAGTGGTTCTTTAAAATTACTTTTTATTTTATTTTTTTTTGTTTTTAGCTTTACGCTTTATGTGGGATACATAGCATGGCTGTGTACTTATGTCAAACCACTCCGTACTTCGCTTTCCGCCGAATTCGAGACGTCGCGTGAAGAGTGGCGGAACTCAACGCCACACTTTGTTTTATCAGAGTGAGGAAGTGAAATTAATTTTTAATATAATCACTCCTTCGAGTGGGAATCGAACCCACAACCGATCTTGTCACACTACGCCACAACTGGCCTCAATTTGTTTTTTATTTACAATGGAAAATAATTCTATTCTCACAAAAATCTTAAAAAAATAAATATTCAAGAAAACAAAGTACAAATAATACTCCACTCAATCATCAAATATATAGAGTCTGAATGTGAAATGTTTTTTGATCAAAAAAATGCTTAGATAATGCTTGATAGAAATAACAGTATAACAAATTGCCTAGCGTAATACAAAAGAAATTGAAACTAAATTGAAAATTGACTGTATTAAATTAAGTATGTTATTAAAGAGGCACACGCCATAGAGGTGCAGTGACAGCCTCTAAAACACGATGAGTATGGGTTCAAACTCAAATCGGGGACTTAAATTATTTTCATATATAAAGCATAATAAAATAAAGTAGAACTTTAAAATATATTTCTACAGACCAAAATAGATTCTAATAATATATGTACATAATAAATAAAAAAAACAAACGTCTTAAAACGGAATAATCGCGTATATTTTGGCATTTAAAAATAAGTTTTTGAAAACACGAGGTCTCGAACACTTCACAGTAGTCCGTGGTCATAATTCGACTCTACTTTGAACCTCTATGACTCTACCGGAAGTTACGTTATTATTAATTATCATGATTAATCCATTTAAAATAGTTTCATTTAATACAATATAAAACAAAATTCAAATGTTACATACATATACAAATGTACAAACCGACAAACAGAATTCTAAATATAGAGGTAGTTATAATATAGTCATCGTTAAAGTAACGAGCATATCACATGACATTTGCAAAATGTCTCCCACACTCGTGTGCCAGTGAATTATCTGTACTATAAAGTATACCCGCTCGTGTCATAACTGTGTGGCCAGCTCTAGTTTTGAGTGGAACATGTTTAATGGCTTGTATTAAATATATATAATTTTAATTATATTAATACGTTTAGGGAAACTGTAGCGTAAGGATCCCTTTTTACGATAATTTTCATGTAGTACATTAACATAGATAAATTTAATGCGTGGGACTTATTTAATGTGATGATGAGGCCATACTGTGGCTCAGTGGAACAGCATTTGAATATTAACGAGACGTGTTTTCGGTTCGATTCTCAATCGGGGATTTCTCTGATTTTAAATATAATTGACAAAATTTTAAATATAATCATACGATTTTATTTAAAATTTATTTTCATTTATCTGCTTCGGTAAGATAAAACCCGTCGTTTTCACCATTCATAGAGACAATGCGCTATATTTCACCCGGAAAGTCGAATGACACTAGGTTGACTCTAATGCTTATACACTAGGTTGTCTCCACTACTCAGATATGCGGGATAAACATGATTAAGATTATTAATGAAAAAATATTATCTAATATTATTAATGTTTTTTTTTGCATTTTTAAAGAGAAATAGAGTAATAATAGAAGCATATTAGTATAAAATAAATTATAGAATCGAGTTCCATGTGGACTACATGTGACTATCCCACGTATATATTTACGTTAGTACGTAGGTGAAACTTAGAACCCCTTTTTGCGAGCATGAAAACCGAGGACTGTGGGATTTGGCACGGTTATATTTCACTTATATGGGATGAAAAGCAGAAAATCTATTTTTTTAATAGTTCATTAGAAATATTTACATATTAAAAATAACATTATACAAATAACTATGTGTTAGACGTAACCTTTTCTTACTAAGGCAATACGTGTTTTACTTGTCGTATTCCATCATTGTTTATCTAAATCAACACTAAGAACGATTAATAACAGTAAAATATCATATTTTTGCTAGAATATCACAATATTAAGCGCCATACATTATTACAGTGATAACTCAGATGTCAGTTATATATTAGGTGTTAAACAAAAAATAATATAGCTTGTAATATGACTAGAGGCCGACCGTGGCGCAGTGGGATAGCGTCGAAATATAAACACGATCTGTTGTGGGTTCAATTCCCATTCAGAGAAATGAACGTTTAAATTATTTTCATTTTGCTTTCTGGCAATATATAGCGCTATACTGAGTTACGCTAGTCTACACGCAATGTCAGAAATTGGGCGGAAAGCGGAGTCTTGACAATTGGTACTTTCTGTCCACCCTGCTATTCGGAATGAAACCGTTACGCTAAAAAAAAGCCAAACCAATATGATCAATATCATGAAGAAAATATGTTAAACTAGTAAGTTGTAATTATTAAATTACTTGAATGTATCAAAAATAAATGCCAACAAAATGCATTTACATTTACCCCGCATAACAAGGAATTTAGAGACAGCCTAGTGTCAAGACAGTCCGTTGACTGCTTTCCACCCAAATCGAGACATTGCACTCCTTCGTTCTCCACTTTGTATAATATACTAAACCCAACGCTGTGTTTTGTCTTACCAGAGCAGATTCCTTTAGAATTTTAATACTTAAATAGTATTCCAGCAATTTGACTCACTTAATTTTTTTTATTTAGAAAATTTGTTTGTTTGTTTTATTATATTAATTTAAATAATCTTTATTAATTGAATAGATAGTGGAAAACAAAGCGGTCACTAGTCTCTTTGTACCCACCTGAAAGATACCTGAACGAAACTCGGTTATATTTTATTCATTTTTTTTAAATATATTTTATTATATTGTTATGTTTAAGTGCTTCAATTGCAGCGTAAGTGTTCTAGAGACTTGGCTTTTCCGCTTGAAAAATTAATAAGGCGTATTTGTTTATTTTTACCGGACAAAACTATAAGAGTCATTATTTTGCTATAAGAAGAAGTAACCTACATTTCTCTATAAATATGATTTGTTTAAAACTAATTGAATTGTATATTTTTTAAATAATACTTGATATGAGGATCTGAAGCCATCTTGACATAATCAGAACCGTCAAGTTGGTTATAGTGATTATTGGTCCAAATTATCAGATATTATATGAAAAAGTTGGGTTGTGGGTTAGATTCCTACTCGGGGTAGTGATTATATTTTAATTATTTTCATTGCCTCGCTCTTACCAAGACAAAAAGGTGGCGTAGAGTTCCGCCACTTGTTCGCTAGTTACAAGAAAGAGACCTTGACAAGAAAAATTACATTGCCTTCTAATACATTGATTTTACCATATTAATATTCGTTTTCATTTAAAATAGAGATAAACTTGATTTAGTACCCTTAAACAAATGAGAAACAAAAGTTATAAGCATTACAATCCCTATATATATATATATATATATATATATATATATATATATATATATATATATACATATACATATATATACACATATATATATATATATATATATATATACGAAAATTAATTTTAATTAGAGTAATCGCATTAAGAATCAAAGGATGTAGGTGGAGAGGATTCTGGTGAAATAGTGTTAAGACACTCCATATTTCGCTTTCTGTCAAATTTAAGTGCTTGCGTGTTAAGTGATAGAACTGGAAGTCGCGTTCTGTCTTGCCTAAGTGATGAAATGAATATAATTTAAATATAACTATTTCCCCTAGTGGGGATCGAACCCACAACTTTTACAGTCAGACGATGTTCCACGACCAGTCTAAATTGTTAAAGGCTTTTCGACAAAATGTACAGAGTCTATATTGCGTTAAGGGTACTTGAAAACTCCCACGTATGTTTCTATACTCGGACGCTACAAAGACGCCGTACTGCAGCATCTAATAAATTACCTTAGGGATATTGAATTGATATTATATTACAATAGTTATCAGGTTCTAAGTACGAATATATTATATTATTGATTTCTATATTAATTTAAAATTATTCTTTGAATTAGGGATTTCTTTTTTCTGTGAAAATATAATACTTGCAGATATAATTTTAATAATAAATATATATTGTAACGACTGACAGTAGAAGGCCACCTGTCTACCTGTCACCATGGACTACTGTAAAGTGTTCGCAAAGTTAGATTTTCAAAATATGCATTTTCGAATACCAAAATATACGCGATCAATCTGGTTAAAATATTTTAATTTAAAATGTGTTAAAACTTAAAAATCAGTTAACTTATTAATACTAGTTATATATTCATACTATTTGTGTCCGCGATTTCTTCGGACATCGATACTATTATGTTTTGCCCATATAGAAAAATTTCACAGTAATTCTGACGAACAAAATACTGTAAATATATAAACTTTTCCTATCATAAGTAAGAAAACTGCATTGAAAAGGGCGAAAACCACATTGAAATCGGTAAGGCCGTTTTGGAGATTAGCTTGTACAAATGGATAGACATACAGAAAATAAATTAAAAATCACTATTTCGGGTTCTATTACGTTGATGAATACCTCCAACCTACTAGTATTCCTATATTGGTTTGCATAAACTAACAATGATCAGTTACTTTTTTAATATATATGAAGATGTAGATATGGATAGAACTAAATGAATACAGGCATATTTAAAACTAAGAATTACATAGATAAATGAAATAGCAAATTTGTCATAGGTAGGAATTGAACCTGTTCCTACCTCTACCAGCAGACCCAACAACAAACTATACCTTAGCAATTCACCTTTCCCATAGTTAACTGTAAAACTATACAAGCTATAGTAAACGCACATTTAAGCCAACAGCAGTGTTGTATAAGCGAGAATAATGGTACATTATTTTTTCTAGGGACGCATTTAAACGTTTCTATTGTTTTTCTTTTTTGTTGAAATTTGACCTTTTTCCTGCAGTTTTTTTTCTTGAAAGGATAAATGTATGTAAATTCACAACTTAATGTAATGCAAAACACACTCTTGATTAAATTATCTCTTGATTTTATTAAAATTAGGGTTTATCCATTTTTATTAATAATTAGTAAAAATGAATAGACTTGGTTGTAGCGTAGTGGGATAGAGTCTGACTGACGTAAGCATGATTGGTTATGAGTTTGATTTCTACTCGAGGGTATATATTATATTTAAATGAGTTTCATTTTCGCGCTCTGATAAAACAAAGCGCGGCGTTGAGTTCCGCCACTCAACACGCAATGTCTCAAATTCGATCTAGAAGATAATAAACACGGAACATAACTAACCGTCTCTCACATAAAGTATAATATAAAAGTTTTAAAGTATTACCATTCCACACTCCTTATCTCTCTTCTCTTCTTCTCCTTTGGCAATACTGTGCCAAATTTCATACTCCTCAGTTCGCGCTGTTTTCCTAAAAAAGGATACCAAAATTTGGTTTGTATATTAATATATAGATAATAGAAACATTGTACAATTCTACAACAGAATAAAATTCAAATAAACCATATCCTAAAACGTGTTTGACTTACAAAAGCACTTTCTAAATTACATCTGGGCTTGTGCAAAGGACAGAATTCTGATTTGAGCTTATAAATAACATTACTCTAGAGCTACATAAGTTACCTAAGATAATATATAGTTACCTAAGTAGGCATTGTTACAATATTGTAATACATTCTAGATGTTCTAGGTATATGAAAATTAATTATGTTTTGCATTTCTATAATAATTTACACATATAGCTATGAAATTTAGTGCGATGTCCATTACTTTTTGACAATAAGCGGCGTTGAGTTCCGTTATTTAACATGCGATGTTTTAGATGGAAAGCGATGTACGGAGTGTCTTGATACTAGATACTTTCTGTATACCCTGCTATGCGGGATAAAAGCGTGAAGCTAAAAAAATAGCCTATTTAAATAAAGAATATTTTGTTAAATTCATTTATAAGATATTTTTATTACGAATATTGGTAAGGCTTTAATACTATTTAGAAGTTTTCATTTTAGCTTTTCTCTTTAGACAAATAGTTAAAAAATAATTAAACAAATATTCAAGAGATGGAAATGTATGGATGGACAGCTTGCGTCATAACAGCTAGACGCATGCTAGTGATCGGTCACACGAATACTAGTGATCGGTCAGTCACCTCTATTCAGGTTACTACTTCGTTTATGTAATGTACTGTTTGTTTGTTTGCCAAAAGTTAGAAGGTCCTAGGTTCTTCTTTAATTTCTTTTTCTATTATATCTATATTTGTAGTGCAATATATATATATATATATATATATATATATATATATATATATATATATATATATATATATATATATTGCACTACAGACTGGGTCTGTACCTTTCATATCCTTTTACTTATTCTTATTTATCTCTTATTTCCATATTACGAGGTACATTTGAGTAAATTATTATAAATATTAAAAATATAAAACTTCTTACATTTATATATGCAATGTTTGCTTTTAAATATTGAGCGTGTAAGCATTTAGTTCTATCCATATCTACATCTTCATATATAAAAAAAATGTAACTGATCGTTGTTGGTTCATGGAAACCAAAATATTAATACTATTATTGGAGGTATTCATCAACGTAATAGAATTCGAAACGGTGATTTTTTAATTTATTTTCTGTATGTCTGTCCATTTGTAGGAGCTAATCTCCAAAACGGCCTAACCGATTTCAATGCAGTTTTCCCCATAACTTTTCTTACTGATGATAGGAAAAGTTTATATATTTTGTTCGTCAGAATTTGTCTAAAAGTTTTCTATATCGACAAAACATAATACTATCGATTTTCAAAGAAATTGCGGGCAAAACTGGTATGTATAACTTAACAATTATTGATTTTCGTGATTTTTACATATTTTTAATAAAACTATTTTAAACGGATTAATCGCGTATGTTTTGGTATTCGAGATTACATATTAGTCCATGTCCAGTAGTCCATGGTCACAGGTAGACTGAGGTGACATTCGTCTATCAGTTATTTTTTTGTATTTATTATTAAATTTATATTTGTAATTTTTATATTTTTACAGAAAAAAAATATTACATACAAATCCCAAATTTAATGAATAATTTTAAATTACTACAGAAATCGATAATATAATATATTCGTATTGGAATCTGATAACTATCATAATATAATATCAATTCAATATCCCTAAGGTAATTTATTAGAAGCTGCAGTACGGCGTCTTTGTAGCGTCCGAGTATAGAAACATACGTGGGAGTTTTCAAGTTCCCTTAACGCAATATAGACTCTGTCCATTTTGTCGAAAAGCCTTTAATACTTTAGAGCGGTCTTGGTATAGCATAGTTCCCAGTCGGCTGAATGATTATATTTAAATTAACTTCATTTCCTCGTATAATAAAACGCGGCTTCCAGTTCTACAACTGAACACGCAATATCTTGAGTACGGAGTGTCTTGACACTAAGTATGTCTATCCTGCTATGCGGGATAAAAACGGTGAACTAAAAAAACTTATTTATAATACATATGTATTACATAACAAGTGTTTCACAAAGAGAGAGAAGAATGTCTCAAGACTATTTTATCAAAAAAAAATTTGGCCTGGTGGGACATTATCTCACTCTAAATGCGATTGATTGATTGATGATGATTGATTCCCACTCCCACAAATTAGTTTCCGTTAGTGAGTTACGGCAAATCCACCTTGTAAGACATATCGTGACGTTCAAACCCGCACTATCTACTCAATAATTTCATTCTAACTACCATACTATATCGTGGAAACCGTGAATCTGCGAACAAACTGGCAAACATTTAAAAATATATACTATTTCAGTATTTCATCTCACAGTAAGAGCATTGTAGTACATTTCGCACGTTGCACATTGTTTCCTCGCAGGAAACTGTAAAGAGGTCATCGCCCGGTATAACTCGTGGCGTATTGCCAGAACTAATTCTATACATTAGATTACGCCACCACGGTATGCGGATATCATTTTCACAAACAGGCTATTGAATGTCAAACGTATATGTGGAATAGAAAGTAAATTGGTATACAATATTGACTGTATATGTGTTTGTTTGTGTGTGTATATATATTAGCTACGCGCTTTTATCCCGCATAAAAGGGTGGACAGGAAGTGTCAGGACACTCCATACTTCGCTTTCTAACGAATTCGAGACATTGCGTGTGCCATATACACACAGATACACAGACACACACACACACACACACACACACACACACACACACACACACGCCGTGGTCACAGGTAGACTCAAATAATACTAATATAATTTTTTTTACGCTTCACGGTTTTATCCCACATTGCAGGGTAGACATAAAGTACTTAGTGTCAAGACACTCCGTACTTCGCTTTCAACATAATTCGAAACATTTGTCATTTATCAGAGCAAAGAAGTGAAAATAATTTACATATAATCACTTCCCTAAGTGGGGATCGAACCCACAACCGATCGCGTTTACAGTCAGACGCTGTGCCACTGCGCCACGACCGGCTTCGAAATAAAATATTAGTACAATAATGCCGGTTTGATCGGTCGATGAACGGTTGTGGTTTCGATCCACACTCGGGGAAGTGATTATATATAAATTATTTTCACTTCTTCAATCTGAAAGAGAGAGAAAGTGAAAATAAAATAAAGAGAGAGAAAGTGAGACTTGAAAAGCGAAGTACAGAGTGTCTTGTCACTAGGTAATTTATGTCTTCCCTGCTATATGGGGATAAAATCGTGAAGCTAATATACATATTTGTTTGTAGATTTACAAACCTATATACATATATAACGTTAACTGTAATTCAATTTCGTTAAACGGCGTTAAACGATGTTTAATCTTAACATATGTATATTTATAACATCTATTTAATATGTATACGAAAAACAAACATTGTGTTATCAATATAAAAGAGAATACAAGCGTGTTTGTTTGAACATCCGCTTTTTCGCCTCAACGCTTCGAGCTATGCGGGTCTGATACAGAAGCGAATGTATAGGGTTTTCATCTTAGTCTTCATGAGAATTTTTCAAACTATATGTTAAAAAGATTTAGGCCGATGCTATGTATGGGTTCATATCTCGCTACAGAAAAAAAAATCTTTCATGTATATTACAGTAGAGGGCATAGTGGCCAAATATTAGGGCGTCTGAATATTTTTCTTCTTAGGAGAATGAATATATTTAAAATTTATTATTCTTTCTCGACTCTGATATGACAAAGTGCAGCGTTGAGTTCGCCACTCATTACCCATTGTATCGAGCTCCGCGGAGCACGGAGTGCCTTGACACTAGAAGGGTTTCCTGTCTACCCTGCTATTCGTTAAAAGGATGAAGCAAAAAAGACCAAACAAAAAAATATAACAATACGTAGATTAACAAATTTATTTAATCTTTTTTTATTAATTTCATTTTAGTAATAAAATATATGGAAGAAATTGTTCAGACTAAGTGACTACAGTATCATAGTAAATTTATTGAATAAAAATTAAATATTCTTAGAATACTAATAAATAATTAATATTTTAACAAATAAATACGCCATTGTGGCGCAATGGATAAGATCATCTTACAATACATGATAAATGTCGGTTAAAATCCTTTCACATTTAGTGTGTAAAATAAAATATGTAATTATTTTATACAATAATTATTACTCCTAGAAAATATATAATATGCATGTTTTTACATACGAAAATACATGTAATTCTTGAAGACAAAAAAGAAATTTACAACACTATTTTTACACTTGTCTCATCACTCATCACTTATCAGTCGTCGAACCTACGACCACCTTACATCTACAGAACACATCTAAACTAATTTAACAAATGGACTACTGTAATAAGAAAACATCAATACATTACTTACAAGAATTTTTCAAATAAATATCCCTTCTAGGCCCAACGAGTTACCCTTTTCAATAGCAGAATATATTAAGTAATTTTTTATTTTGCGAATTTTCTTTGATGTATACAATATAACGATAATAAAAAAAACCCCGGGCAATAATTTCTAATATATTAAATACATCTTTCTAGATTTCTTGACAAGTAACAAATGACGAGTATATATATATATATATATATATATATATATATATATATATATATATATATATATATATATATATATATATATATAAATCAAAATATTTGATATATTACTTACGACGATTTTTTTGAAGATACTTAATGTTTTTTTAGATAAATATAGTAATAATTATAAAATTGAGACACCCCGTACTTTGCTTTACGTCGAATTTCAGACATTGCGTATCGAGTGGCGAAACTAAACGCCACGCTTTATATTACCAGAGCGAATAATTTAAATATTATCACTTCCCCGAGTGGAAATCAAACGACACGACCGGCGTATTTATAAATAAAAAAAACATATAAAAGGTAGCTAAAAAGCTTTAAAGGGTATTTTTAAAATGAGTTTAATTTATTCGCTTAATTTTAATTAAAATAAATACTTATAGTACATTATTTACAAGGAACTGAATTGGATTCCGGACAACATATATATATATATATATATATATATATATATTTCCGTGTTTAATTTGTTTGTTGGAATACACACCTGTAATATATTAAAATAATAATATTAGCAAAACAGGTAGCACCGAACACAATCTACTATCCGAACGTCGACGAGTTAAAGACCCACGTGTGGCTTTTTAAGTGCAAGCTTATAGGCATCGAACAAAGTAAGGCAAATCATAGTTAAAAATGAGGGTGTTTTATAATAATTTTACTATTCAAATGACTTCCTTGGGGGGGATTGTACCCAAAACCGATCGCGTTTACAGTCTGACGCTGTCCCACTGCGCCACGACCGGCCTTTTTTAATATTGTAATATTATATATAGTGGGTTGTGGGTTCGATCCCCACTCGGGGCAGTGATTATATTTCAATTATTTTCACTTCCTCGCTCTGGTAAAGACAAAGTGCGGCGTTGAGTTCCACCACTCAACACGCAATGTCTCGAATTCGGTGGAAAGCGAAGTACGGAGTGTCTTAACACTATGTGCTTTCTGTCTACCCTGCTATGCGGGAAAAAAAATATTCCTAAAGCCGCTTCTCTCTATTTTTGTTATAAGATACTTTTGTTCATTGCATATATATTTTTTGACTGTATTTCAAAAGAGAAAGAAAGAATAATGTCTTACATTTTTCAACTTATTCACTTCGTCAATATCACAACAACCTTTCAACACTTTGAGAGGTCTTGTAAAATTGTTTATGACTAAGGAGAAACTAAGTAGTTATGTTAATAGTACTATAATATTGTCATATTATGATTTATAACTTGACTCTCACGGTTTGAAATATGTGTAAATTTCTGAAAAAAAATGAAAAAGATATATTTCAGTCAAAACTATGAATGTATTGTATTATAAAGGGTGTCCCAAAATTAACGCAAGATTTGAATTAAATAGAAAATGCCATTTTTAGTCTTTTAATATTTATTTAATTTAATAAATATTAAATGTTTTAAAATTAAATGCGTTAATTTTGGGACACCCTTTACTTATACAAGTACAATAATTTCGTTATATTTAATTATTTTTCTATTATCCCTATGGACCATAGTAATAGGTAATAGGTAAGCCATTAATATAAGTGAGAAAAGCCTTAGAAAACACATTTTAATATATGAAATTATTTATCCTTTATATAAATCACATTAACAAGAAGCTATACATATATTTTTTACAGCTTCATCCATTATCAGTCAGACACAAGATAGTGTCACAATACTCTGCTAACTAATTTCAGCCAGAAATGGAGACATTGTGAGTTAGGTGGTGTAACTCAACGCCGTGCATTGTCTCACAAGCCCCAACGTAATCCACCCCACAACCAGTCGCGTTTACAGTCAGACACTGTACCACTGCGCCTCGATGGCGTGTAAGGTCTATACTATATTATAAATAATGTAACTATTTTAAAAAAACTTGTAACAACTTTTTCCACGACTCCTTATACAAAATACCTTTCTATATAAACGTTTTAAAGAGAACGTCTATTAAGCGGTAAAAACTCAAAGAAGCTTAAAATTGGCCACACTGATGTAAGAAAGTATTTTCTCGCCTGCTTTTCCATTTTTAAGTAAAAATGTTTTTGTACAAACTTGAATAGATTTTATAATGATTTTTCCAAAGACTTTAAGTTGTAGAAAAAAATCAGTGACACATTTCATTCCGCATAGCAAGGTCAGTAAAAGAAAATAGTGCAAAATATATTGCATGTTGAGTGGCGGAACTCAACGCCGAGATATATCTTATTACAACGGAGAGATTGACTTTGACGTTTGACTTTCAAACGAGTACGTTACTGGTAAATGCGTAGAGCATATTACTTAAAGTATATTTATAACATTTAGTTGTAAACACACACACGTTAGCATATAGTGACACGTTTCTAAGACAACGGGCATTTTACGGGCTGCTACCAAGTATTAAGGCGTGGAAAATCATTTTGACGCCGTAGATCGAGGACGGGTGGCTTCAATATAAAATGCAATAGTCTCTGAAGACGACCTTTGTCCAGCGTTATTAGGTTAGAAATTCTACTTGGCTACATCAAAAACTCCTTCCAACTTTCATATTACATTACGAATATAACTTCAGCTTGACAGCTCAATGGAAACTCTAATTTGGTGTGGCTTTTACCTGACTTCGGTCGAACTAAAGTCACCAAGTTATGCTTTTAAACTTTAACTGTAGCGAAATATATATGAGAATGTAATATATTGTATATTTTATATAGAGACAACCTAGTGTCAAGACACTCTGTTGACCGCTTTCCGCCCGAAATCGAGACATTACGTGCTGACTGGCGAGCTCAACGCCGCGCTTATGTTACCAGAGCGAAGAAACTAAATATTTTTTATATAATACAAGAATTGAACCCACTACCAATCGTATTTCATTCAGACTTTCCATTGCATCACGTTGGAGGATTTTAATATAATGTATGATTTCTCTACTTACAATCTAAACGTCTGTATATATTTCTTGGTAATTATTTACTTTCCCTCTGAAAACGGGATTTGCGTGTCCTCTAATAATCATTCCTCTAATAGTGATTAACTCCACACCCAGCAAGTTTACAACCACCAACATATTGTTGCATAAACCGCTTTACATCATCCCTTTAAGGTTTTATCCCTTTAAGGTACAGTGAAACTAATTGCAATGGAAGATATTGCATGTTAAATGGCAGAACTCAACGCCACGGTTTATCTTACCATTGTAGAAAGTTCGATACTCCTGAGTGAGAATCGAACCTACATTAATTTATTGCGTTTATAGTAAAAACCTGACTTACTGTGCCAAGATAACCCTTACACTATTATGTATATCTAATTATATTATTATATAGAATTTAATACCTGTGCATCATTTTTTTAATTTTATTTTAAAAGACATATCATTAGACATTCTCATCAGAATCTGTCCAGGCATTCCTTAGATTTGAGGAAATATATAGACATATAGACAGATAAGAATTGTAAATTATTATCTTGGTATCTATACCGTGTACTTTTTGTTTCAAGCTTTTATCACGCAAAGCAGGATAGACAGAAAGGTATTGGTGTCAAGACACTTAGTTCTCCTTTCCACCGAAATTAAGACATTGCGTGTTAAGTGGTGGAACTCAACGCTGCGCTTTATCTCACCAAAGCAAGAATATGAAATAATTTAAATAAAATTATTCCCCCGAATGGGATGCGAACCCATTCGGGATGTGTTCACTGTTAGACGCTATCCCACTGCGCCACGATCGACTTCTAGCAGAATAATTATAATTGTATTTATTTATTTAGATATATATATTATATAAAATATAATGCTTTTGACATTGCTATTGTGGTGAGTTTTGAAATTTGGTATAAAGTAACTTTAAATTTATGAGCTCTTTTTACTATGAAAGCTCAGCGTGACAATGCGTTGTAAAGTGGCTGGCTTATTATAGTGTACTTAGAAGTTTTGTCAAATTAACATTTTATCATATCTGTTTGTATAATAAGATCTATGATTTTCTTGTTAAATAAATTATTTTAAACGTATATTTTGATATTGGAAAATACGTTTTAGGAAACCTGACGTTTCGAACACTTTACAGTTGTCCGTCGTCACAGGTCACTCAGAGTCTACCTGTGGCCACGGACGTCAGGTACGTCTGGTTTCCAAAATATATGTACTTTCGAATACCAAAATATAGGCCCATTAATCCGTTAAAATAGTTTCATTTAAAATATCTGTTGGTATTACATAGAAGGTGGTAAGTTTGAGGGTTTTGTAAATATTTTTTGTATATAATGTATAAAGTAATTTATGTTTAACGTAAATTATTATATGAAGTGGACGAAGAAGGCGTGATGATGAATTAAATAGTGCCTACTGTTACATCTTGAACATAACCTTTTATTTATTGTTTTTTTTTGCTTGACGCTTTATCCCTTGCTGGGTAGTCAGAAAGGACGAAGCGCTTAACGCTATGGTCAATAACAACTAAGCCCTAGTATAATATATATGGATACTGTATTTCAATTTTTCTTAAAATACAAATGGTATAATTTATTTAAAAAATATCATAATTTCTCAAATATTTTCTGAACTAATAAAATTTACTAAACATAAAGCAAAGTTAAGTGGTACGAGAGGTCGGGGGAGACCTCGGTTGACCTTCGAAAACACAGTATCTTCGATAAAAGCATAAGGACACCTCAAAGCATAAGGACACCTCGAAGGGCATATGTGAAGAGGCCAAGGACTGTGGACAAGGCGAAAGAGGTATGCAGGGACCGGTAACGTGGCAACCCCGCAAAGGATAAAGAGCGATGCTAAAAAAATAGAGTGTTGGAGCGATGACTCCTACCGTTAGGCGTCTTTTGATATAGTTAGAATTTTTATAATAGATATAAGCTATAAGGAGATATATAGAAACCAGCTTCACTCTATATTCCACATAATAGGGTAGTAAAGGTAATAGGGCAGTAGTGGTAACGGAGTGTCTTGACATTAGGGTTGAAATTGAGACATTGCGTGTTGAGTGGCTAATTCAACGCCGTACTTTGTCTGACCAATACGGAGAAATGAAAATATTTTTAAATGTATTAATCATTCCTCCTAGTGAGAATTGAACCTAAAACTAATCGCGTTTCCAGTAAAACTATCTGGTATCTACGAAAGAAGAGTCTATAAAGACAAACGATTTTTTTATATATGTAAAAATAAAAAAAAAATAACTAAAATAAACTAACACGATGCTTTTGCCTGGTTCAACACTTTGCAGATGAATTAAACGACGCTTTGAAGGCCTAGGATTTGGGACAAAATTCAAGGCCTATTGTGTCCGAACTTCTCTCTTTGCTCTCTCTCTAAATAAATGATAAAACGCTTAAACACAACTGATGATCACCGGTAGATGATCATAGAGAAACACTGGCACTGTACCCTACGCATATTACTTTTGCCACGTACTGTACCCCATTATTAATAATATCTATAAAAAATATAATTTCCTAACTTTTTAATATGCAAATTTAAACTATACCAACAAATTTCTAACACTCAAGTGAATGTGAAAGAAGCGTGAAGAGGTCCTTAGTGGTTGTTTAATGGAATCAAGCGCTTCGTTAAATACGTTATGGGAGCGTTAAGCGTGACAATGTCGTTGAGGTAGCCTATATTCATATTGTTTTATGAGGATGTATGTCTGTAATAGCTTGAACTTAATTTATATTAAAGAGGTTATTTTAGTGTAAGAGAGATTGTAATTGTAAACGGTAGTTTGTGGGTTCAATTTCATTTGAGGTAAAGATACATATTTATACAATAATCAATAAGATTGAGGCCGTGGCGCAGTGGGACAGCGTCTGGCTGTAAACGAGATCGGTTGTGGGTTCAATCCCCACTCGGGCAGTGATTATATTTAAATTATTTTCACTTCTCGCTCTGGCAAAAAAAAAACAAAGTGCCGCGTTGAGTTCCACTCTTCAACACACAACGTCTCGAATTCAGTGGAAAATTGAGTACGGAGTGTCTTGACAGAAAAGTACGGAGTGTCTTGAGAAAGTACCTAATACTTTCTGTTTACCCTGCTATGCAGGATAAAAGCGTGAAGCTAAAAAAAATAATCACTGATAACATAACCAAACATAATAATCAATTCCTATTCGAGTTCACAGGAATACTCACGTTCTTTGTCTTTTGTATAATGCCCTTTTCAATCTATCGTCCCTCCCATATATCAGAGAACGATTAAGGTTTTTATGGGAATCACATGATTTCGCCCTTCGCTACAAGTTAACCTTATCTCCTAAATTTCCTCACCATTTCCTCTTCCTTCTATACAAATTCGTTTACTGTGAAATCTGTCAGCTTGTGGATCTACTTACCTGTAACAGTCAGGCAAGCAAAAATGTTACTAACTTTTGAAACACGGCTCAAGTAATATTACTTGACAGTATCTAATGAATCTAAAGTGTTAATGTCTAATCTAAGGACACGTATCTCCTATAAATGTTTTAATCGGTGTACAATAAAGAGGATTTGAGGCCGGTCGTGGCCTCAAATACTCTTTATTGTACACCGATTACAGCAGACCGTAAACGCCATCGTTTGTAGGTTCAATCTCTCCCCGAGTGGAAATCGAACCCACAACTGATGGCGTGTGTGATTATATTTAAAATTATTTTCACTTTTTTGCTGTGGTTCTCAAAGATAATGTGCAGCGTTGAGTTCCACCACTCAACATGCAATGTTTCAAATTCGGCGGAAAGCAACGTATGTAGTGTCTTGACACTAGGTACTTTCTGTCTACCCTGTTATACGGGATAAAAGCTTGAAGCTAAAAAAAATAAAAAAGTATTTTCGGGTATTAGTATTTTCATTTCATTTTATAATTAATAATAATAATGTAACAGATAGACTTCCGGTAGAGACATAGAGGTTAATAGTAGAGTCACCACTGACTACTGTTAAGTGTTCGATACGCCTAACATCGGTTTTCTAAATTTTGTATTTTCAAATACCAAAATATACGTGATTTAAACTAGTCCAATGACAGAAGAATGATTTATATTAAGATTTTTCTTCTTACTCTGGAAGGAACAAGATGTAGCGTTGAATTCCGCCACTCTCAAATCTCAAATATTATTTGCAATTCATTAGGAATATGGCTAATTATTTTTATGCTCAGCTTTCTCTAGTATGTAGTTCTAAAATATGTTGGCTTTTAGGATTATATCAAACTCGAGCAAATGTATATTGTTAAATAGTTATATATCTCTGATTTTTGATTGATTTTCTTAATATGTAATATTATCTTGGGTAATTTGAAGTGTGAAAAATAACGAGTTTTCGTTATTTTTCTATGATTGTCACAATATAAATTTAATTAAGTAAATATTGCTTTACAATCATTCAAAATCACGTAAAACACCTGTTTTACGAACCTTCCTTAAATATCATAAATTTGTAAAAATAGAGATTTACCTTTTGAAACTTAAAGAAAATCTCACACTTCCCCTATAGGGTGACAGCCTATAATATAATTCCCCTACGCTGCTGTGTAGGCGAGTGTCCCAATAATTTAGTTGTAGGAATCCTCCGACTGGCTCGCAACCGCTATACGATAGATCCGCCAAATGTCTGATGATGTACTCCGGTTCGGTGTCATGTAAGCCAATTTTCCCTATTCCCATACATTCTTTCACTCATCTCCTTTCATTTCCATCCCAAGGCTGTGGATGTTGTGGATGTCCATGGGTGAAAGTGATCACATACCATCAGGCGGCCTTTCTGTTCGTACCACCTTTTTCTATAAAAAATAAACTTTTTACACAGTTATAAAGCCAGTTTAGAGGCCGGGCGTGGGGCAGAGGGACAGCGTCAAACTGTAAACGCGATCGGTTGTGGGATCGATTCCCACTCGGGGAAATTATTATAATATATTAAATTATTATCATTTCCTCTCTCTGGTAAGACAAAGAGCGACATTGAGTTCTGTCACTCAACACACAATGTTTCGAATTCGGCGGAAAGTGATGTACGGAGTATTTTGACAGTAGGTATTTCCTTTTATAATAAGATCTTTGATTTTCGCGATTTTTATACATTTTAAATGAAACTATTTAACCTGGATTAATCGCGTATATTTTGGTATTCGAAAATACATTTTTGGACCACGGACTACTGTAAAGTGTTCGAAACGTCAGGTGTCCAAAAATGTATTTTCGAATACCAAAATATACGCGATTAATCCGGTTAAATAGTTTCATTTTATTTCCTTTTATGTTTCCTAGTAACATGTAGGATAAAACAGTAAAGCAAAAATCGATTTTACCTTTTTTGAACACTCTCTATACATTTAGTAACAAAAAAAAATAACAATATCAATATATTAAATTTATTCAAACTTAAAAATGGTAACACTACTACTAGAAAAGAAAAAAATATTAGAATAATTGAAAAGCACACTTCTCCTCGTTAGTTATATTATTTAACGTGCAAACTTTGTCGCTTGTGCGGGAACACTGCCGCGATATAACTTTGAAACCGCTTAAGTGTTACGCGTTAGTTTTTCCTGTTGAATTTGACTGTTTATACCACAAATGAGGCCTTGTGACAAGGTTTTTTTCATTTTTAATTTTTTTATTAGCTTCGAGCTCTTTTCGAGCAGGGTAGACAGAAAGTATCTAGTGTCAAAACACTCCGTACTAACGTTCCCCCTAAGGGATGTGAATTGCCCTGCATCAAAGTATCGATAAGTAAATAATATTTAGTTATTGAATTTCTGAGAGAATGTAAACACATCTCACGAGTTCCGTCCATTTTGTTGACAAATAACCATGTATACGTGTACATTTAGAGTATTTACTTATTCTTCGGTTGGGAGTGGAATTTATGATTAACTTTGAATATATATATATATATATATATATATATATATATATATATATATATATATATATAAATGTTAAAATTTTAAGTACTTCGCTAGGTATTTTAATAATTTAAGTTTTGCGCTTCCCATATACTTCTCATAACAAAACTCATTTCAGCTGCATAAACAAAAATCTTTAGGTTTCCCAATACGCAAGCAAGCAGTAAGCAATTGTCAAAATACGACAATTTAGAAGAAACTAGTTCGAACCGTTATAAAGTTTGTACTTCATTGTATTGTATTGAAAATACTTTGTCAGGAAACTCCTATCATAAACATACAGCAGTTTGTGGAAATAAATACCGTCAAAGTTTAAAAATCACTGAGAAATCGTAGTAGAAAATCTGTAAAATTTCAAATAGAAAATATTTTACTTTGCAAAAATCAACAATTTGAAATAGAGATACTAAGGTAGGTTTCCTGTTTCATACGTATTAGGTACAATAGATTTTTCTCTATATTTTGTATGAAATAGAACATTTGCTAGATTTAGTGAGTGTTTATTTGTTAGTTTGTCCACGAATTTATCTAAAACTAAAAGCCATATCGAGACGATTCTTTTTGATTTAAGTCAGGTATATACCTTAACTAAGGGAACAGTATAGATTTCTTTATAATCAGCGTAGAAGTTTTAGAGCTATATGTTAATAGCTCATAAGAAAAAATTGGTAGGTAGTTGTGAAGATGGTTTAATTTTATATAAATTATATAATTTATTTTAATTTCACCGCTCTGGTAAATCTAAGCGTGGCGTTGAATTCCGCCAATCGACGTACTCTTCATCGTGTTGAATAGCATAATCTGTGCCGCGCTATGTCTTACCAGAGCAGATAAATTAATAAAAAAAAATTACAATCATTCTCTGGAGTGGGGATCGAATCCATAACCAATCGCTTTTACAGTAAAACAATCTCCGACTGCGCCATAATGGATCCCTGAAATATAAACATCTGCAAATAATGACTTTAACAAATATCTCTTTATAAAAACAAAGATAATATAAAAAAGATATCATTTCTAATATAATTAGATTTTCGTATCTGATGCGATATCATTCACTTTGACAACTGCCCCAGGTCGAACGAATTTAGTCCTAGATTTTCTTTAGGGATTATACAATATTATGTATATTCTAACATTTCACAAATATAATTTGCAAACGGTAAATTGGTTTTAGTACAAAGAAATTACGTTTATTTGTCATATATTCAATATCGAAATCTGTTTTATAAATAATGTAATAGCAATATAAGGACAGGGCAGACACGTGTCAAGATACTGTACTCCACTTTTCGCCAAATTCCAAACATTACGTGACGAGCAGCAGAACTCAACGCCGCCTTTTGTCTTAACAGCCTGAGGAAATGAAAAGAAATAAAATTTAAACATTCCTTAGAATGGGAATCGAATCCACAACCGAACGCGTTAACAGTCAGAGGCTGTCCCACACTCTAATAAACTATTTCAAAGAAGAATATTCTGATTCTTAATAAATAAACCTAACGCCAGATAAGTAATTTATTTTCCTAGTCTCGTTCTTTCCTTATGTTTTTCCATAGCACATAAAGGCATTAATGGCAATTTCATATATGGTAGTCAGTAAGAGCTTAGTATTAGAACTGTTCGTATTTAAGGTTCTTCCCCGAAATCGAAGCATTTCGTGTTGAGTGGCGACACTCAACGCCGCTGTTCGTTCATAGAGTGTCTTGACACTAGGTTGTCCCTGACTATCCTGCTATGCGGGATAAAAAAAACATTTTTATAAAATATAAAGGTCAAAATACGGTACAAGCAAAAAAAATTCCCTAAAGGATCAATATCGTATCACCGCGTGTTAACAGCTAAGTGATTTATGTTTCATTACATTTATGCTTTACCACTTCAGATGGCGCGCCAAGTTATTGTGTATGTCTTGCCAACCTTAGGGAGCCTTAGGGAAATTTTAGGATAGGAGGATAGGATAAACGCTTTTCCTGTACTTAAAGTAATGTAGTAAACGAGAGTCTAGTGTCAAGACACTGAGGTCCATCTTCCACTCAAACGAAACATTGCGTGTTGAGTAGCGGAACTTAGCGCCACGCTTTGTTTTACCAGAGCTGGATTTGTATATAATTATTCTAAAAGCGCAGCATCATACCTCGCAGCTTAAATATTTTTACATACGTTAAAAAGCATATTTATTATCTTTTGCCGTATATTAATTAGGCAGAGAAAATCTAACGCCAACTTTTCGCCAAATATAGTTGCGTGGAAAATAGCAGAACTCAACGCCGTTTCGTCTTTTTAGAGTGCGGAAATGAATTATTTAAAATAAAAATAGTATTCAAATCTACGACTTCCGTGTTTATATATTAAGTCGCTGACCCATCACGTCACGATGGCGTTAATAAAAAAATAACGTTAAAATCTGTTCAATTATTGCAAGTTACTGATATTAAAATGGGTTATGTTGGAGCAAGTATAATTAATTTTTAATCATTACACACATATTGTAGATTATAACGCTTATTAGAGTTAGATTTGCGTCTGCCTGTAAAATCGGTTGATTGTGGGTTCGATTCCAACTCGAGTATGGTTGTGTATTTAAAAATTATTTCTATTTCTCTGGTAAGACATAAGGCAACGTTGAGTTCGCTACTCAACATTCCGTGTCTTGATTTCATATAGAAAATAATAAACGGAGTGTCTTGACACTAGGTTGTCTCTAACTGTACTGCAAGGCTGGATAACATGTGAAGCTATTTACTTGCATTAACAATTATATTTAATATGATTTTAAAATGATTGATTGTTGATTTAGGGATTTATGAGCAACAAAATAAATCATAACTTATTTAAATATGAATTAAATTCACTAATATTTGACATACTGAAAAGTGTTTATATTATTACAATATAGTAGACAGAAAGTACCTAGTGTCAAGACACTCCGTACTTAGCTTTCCATTGAATTCGAGACATTGCGAGATGAGTGGTGGAACTCAACACCGCACTTTGTCTTTCGAAAGTGAAAATAATTTATATACAATCACTCCCTCGAGAGGGCATCGAACCCACAACCGATCGTGTTTACAATCAGACACTGTCCGACTGTCCCACGACCGTTATTTTAAGCTAATTATCTTAATAATTTTTGAAAATAATACAATAAAACATCCTCGACACCAATGATAAATAGCTAAATAAACCTCTTGCAAGCAAAAAAAAAAATAATGAAATCGACGTACATTTGAATAAATATTCCCAGATTTGGTGCAGGAACCAACTGGACAAGACAAATAACCTATCGCTACCATTAATCCTTCTAATCTGGACAGAAAACCTCCGGGCCGCACGAGGCAATGCGAACACGTTTATCAAAACCGAATTCATCTTGAAATGTGTGGGATGGCAAATAAGTGTGTCATAGTTGCGCAAGTGCTTTTTGTTAAGCAATTTTTCTATATATATATATATATATATATATATATATATATATATATATATATACACACACAAAGTTATGTTCTCTACATAGATAGACATAGCAGAGTAGACAGAAAGTATCCAGTGTCACTTTGTCTTTACCAGAGCGAGGCAATACAACCACTCGTCCGAGTGGGAATCGAACTAATAACCGATCGCGTTTACAGTCAGACGATGTTCCACTGCGCCAAGACCGGTCACTAACCGTGTAATGTCTGTTATTGTTTTATGCCAGCCAACAAAGTGTACTGACAGTAGGTTGTCTCTGACTACCCTGTTATATTGGTAAAAGGTGAAGCTTCTTTATTTAAGTAAATCTACATATTTTGTTAAATGATCAGAAATATATTGGTTTACCTTTACTCTGTATAAACCTTAACTGTTTTAGATTTTCTGCTTAGCTGTCTGCACAAATTTCACAAAATGGAGGCGAAAGTTTTGCCTCGACGTATTATTATTACGGATTCCGAAAATTGTATTTGACCTAAGTCAGTTAATTGCCACCGAAAAAGTATTAAACAGGACTTAAAATATTAGCTAATTCTCTTCAACTCTTCGAATACCACGCTAAGGATAGAGCGTAAAGCTAAAAAACGAAAAAGAACAATTAAGAATTCATATTAATAATTAAATGTGTAATAACCTAGCGTCTGACTGTAAACGCGGTCAGCTGTGGGTTCGATCCCCACACGGGGGAGTGATTATATTTAAATTATTTCCACTTTCTCGCTCTGGTAAAGACAAAGAGCTACGTTGAGTTCCACCACTCAACATACAATATCTCAAATTCTCGCAATATCTCAGTGGAAAGTGAAGTACAGAGTATCTTAACACTGGGTACATTCTGTCTACCCTGTTATGCGGGATAAAAGCGTGAAGCTAAAAAAACATCTTGACTATAAACGCGATATTTATGGGTTAGTTTTCCACACGAGAGAATGTTTATATGTAGATTATAATAATTTCCCAGTTGTAAAACAAAAAGCTTAAAAGACTATTATAATTGTACATGGACTACTATGTTTATTTATATAATAGTATATAATAAAAATATCATATATCATAATATGTAATAAAAAATCTTCAAAGTTTTTAACGAAATATAAGCTAGGTATATATACAAGAAAATTACTAATATCAAAAAGAACACAGTGGAAAACTTTTCTGTTCGATAAATTATCAAAAGTTACTTCGCAATTTTTTAATTAAACTATTTAAAACGCCAGGTTTTCCTGAATGTATTTTAGACTTTATATAAATTATATATCTTTATATATATATATATATATTTATAATCGACTTTAGATATCGATGTTAAATTCTGCACGATTGATCCGTTTCAAATAGTTTCATGTAAAATGTTTAAAATTCATGAGAATCTAAGATATGATATATCCTAAATGAAAACAAAACTTAAAATTAGCTCTGAATATCACCACCTAATGCTAAGTATTCATAAATATATAAAGGAAAATAAAGAAAAAGTAAGACCAAAGAACAGTTTTGAAAAAACATATAAAATTTCTTCAACCTATAAATTCCCAAAGATTTGAACCAGCGTCTCTTGAAAAACGTCCAAAGGCTCCAACCGCTAAGTCGTTCTACATCCAGCTGCGTCGAAACGTTCATACGTTTATTACAAGTTATTTATGTTGTTAGCATCTCTGTAAGGAGATTTTTAAAGTTTTATTTGCAAAAAAAGTTTTATTTCTAAGAAATCATCGTCAGGGTGAATGGACGGTTTCCAAGAAGCTTGGATTAATACTATAAAAATAGTAAAATAAGACCAAACAATTTAACGTTCTTTTATATTGTTTCAGGCATACGGCCGGTGCAAAGACAAATCCGAAATGAGATGAGTATGCGCGTGTCGTGGGCCAGGTGGTATTGGATAGTTATCTTCACGACGTGTACCGCGAGGACGGCCAGTGACTGGCTCGACTGCGCTCACATCGCGACGTGTCGCTGCAAGTGGTCATCGGGGAAGAAAACTGCCATGTGTGCCTCCAGTGACCTACGCCGCCCGCCAGCTCTCTCATCTGACATACAAGTATTAGATCTACACGACAACCCACTGAGAAACCTACCCCAAGAAGTGTTTTATAATATCGGTCTACTCAATTTACAACGGCTTAATTTACGTGCAACCAAACTTAGATCTATCCATGCTGATGCTTTCTTAGAATTAAAGATTTTAATAGAGGTTGATTTAGCTGACAATGATCTTGCTGTACTCCCGAGGGATATATTCAGAGGCAACGAAAGGTTAAGGCATGTAGTATTAAGTAACAATCCATTGACTATACTAGTTGCGGACCAGTTTCCACCTCTTCCACATCTACGGATTTTGTCATTGGATGGCTGCAGACTAAGGACAATACATACAAACGCCTTGCGAAATTTAAAATCTTTAGAGACGATAGACTTACGAAGAAATCAACTTACATTCCTACGTTTAATTACTTTTGCTCTACCTGCACTAAAGACGATGCAACTGTCCGGGAATCCTTGGCGATGTGATTGCCGTTTACGTGAGTTCAAAGATTGGTTTTTAGAGAGCAAGCTGGGCACAGAGGAGTTAGTTTGCGTGGAACCATCAACACAATCTGGAAATAAATGGCGGAATATTATTAGTGAAGCGATGGTTTGTCCACCAGAAATACGATCAAGCACATTAGTTGTAAGGGCGGAAGTTGGTTTACCTGCGACATTTGGCTGTTGGGTCCATGGAGTTCCTAAGCCTAATGTGACATGGATGTTAGATGGTGTTGAAATACGTAACAGCACAGTCGATTGTGACATGGAAGAAACTGACACAGTCGTTGAAGATGATAATTCCGATGAAAGAGTGCCCGGTAGTGTTAGATGGGTGAATATAACGCTATTAAATGTGACTTCGAGTGCAGCCGGAGAGTGGACATGTATTGGAAAAAGTATGGCAGGGGAAGCTAGAGCTGTAATAAGTCTTGTTTTACCAAGATCTCAAACAGCTACTGCGCGTACTGCTCCAGGTATACCACAATTATTAGGAGTTGTTTTCGGAGCTTTAGGTGCATTAGCTGCTCTTGGTTTTATTGCCGCTGTAGCTTGCTGGCACCTGAGAAGGAGAACTGTTCCACCCAGTCGAAGTTTTATGGATCAAGAAAAACGTTTAATCGATGCCTCGGTTGTCGTAAGCTGCGACCGATCAATCGCTGATATGGCATCACCGTGCAACTTCGAATTGACTGAACGGTCTTTATCTATTGATGAAACACCCAGAGGATGTGGCTTTGACCCTGTTCACATAACAATAGAAGGTACACCTGGAGCATTTCCACCTCCTCCAGCTGAATTTGCTGTACCAGTTCCATATGGGAATATTTTTATTTCTGTTCAAGTAGCGGGTAGAGGTGAACCTGGAAAATATCCGGACTTACTTAGCGGCGGTGCTACTCTTCCTCGCCGAAGTAGAACATGTTGCAATGCTCCTGCATATGACAATATGGGTCCCAGAGTAACAGCTACAGGCAGTTCTACGTGGTCACTACCTGGAGCTAGTTCCGAAAATCTGGAGCCCTCTGAGACACCAGTGCTGACCCTACCGCCTCCGCCACCTGATTTTGTCTCCCTTTAGCCGAGGCCACTGGTACTAGACGCTTCAAGTTTGAGGTGACCTGGTACCGAACATTTTTTTAAGTCAATTAGACTATTTCCCAATTTTATTGTATTTACTATACGATAATTTTAACGTGATTACTTTAAATGAAACTTGTAAATAATGTGTGCGAGCGATGTGAGACATCTTGTGAGATTTATATATACGTAAGGTTGTTATCAATATGAACGGTACAATAGATGTTTATGTGAATAGGTTATTCGCATGGGATGTTGAAATGTAAAGCATTTAGCCTCTACCTGTTTGTTTACTAGACTTTCCTTTTTATTACTTCGCGTATGTGTCTTCCCAACTTTTGTAAATATTGGTTATTCATGTTTACAAACTTCCCAAGTATAAGACTGACCTCTTTGTCTTATTTTCATCTCTCTTTGTGATTTTAACTTACGATGCGACTGTATAAAGCTATAATATATTTCAAATAGGCCAATAGCAAATAAAAGTTTTATTTGAAAGCAAATAATGTAAAATAAACAAATCACATTATAATATAAGTTCTGTTGTTTTATTGAATCCATTTGATGTAAGTTTTTCAATTTATTTCTGTGTTTATGATGTTCGCTTCAAGGTAATTTATGTTCGAGCAACGAAATCATACTAAGTAGTACTAAATTAATATAATATAATTGAACTTATCGCTCTTTTCCTTAGTCTTTTTTCTCTAATTTTCACCCGAAATCAATACGTTCAGTGTTAAACGACGTAACTTAAAATCGCGTTTGGTGCTAACATAGTGGAGAAAATTATCAAATACAATCGAAAATCGAACCTACAACCAATCACGCTTACAATCAGAAACTGTAAAAAATTTGCTCTCTGCATTAAAACATTATGTTTTTCTTAACAGTTCGTTTTTAAAATCATTGTATAGTATAATGTGTATCTCTACTAATAAAAAACAATATAACAAATAGAACCCGTGACCTCTGACACACTACCAATGGTTATCTGTCACTGTTCCAAAGAGCTATAGCGCAATTAAGAGCAGTATTTCAACGTAACTGCATTTGTAGCCGTTAACTGCCAAAACAATTTGCCATAAACGCTTGCGCAATCTTTGACCCACTTTATGAGATTTACAAATTTTACCTATTAATTATCCCCTTTCCCAAATTCTATGAGTAAATCGGAAGCAGTAATATATCATATTCTTTTGTCAGTTTTCAATTTGAAATTTGTGTAAAATTTATACAGGGGGTTCGTATTGTTTTATTGTTAAGAAACTTTAATTATTATTATTTGTTCGATAACTATTGCTCCTTACATAGTTAGTATTGAATAATTTCAGTTTGAAAAGTATAAGTTTGTAAATACATGGTGGTTTGTTTCTCACTTACAGTAATATATTTAACCCAACCTCATTAGACAAAGTGCGGCGTTAAGAACTGTAGCCGCAATGTAAACAAAAATTGATGAATATTTTTTAATAAACATTTTGTAATGAATCTCACGCAGAAGGAATACAAACAAATCAGTTTTTGCACCACCCAGTTTGCAGGTTACTAGTGAACTGGGGCAAGCAAGGTAGGTCCTATTAAAAATATTGTTACGAATTGAATTTACATATTAATTTATATAATATTTGAAAAATAATTACCTTTCCACAATTCTCTATAATTATATAAATAATTTTACACGCGGCAGAAATTAAGTTCAGACCAGTGATATCTTTTTTTATAATTTATTCACGTACCACATTTGCTATGTGGTAAATTATTACATTTGTTATGTGGTAAATGAATAAATTATAAAATATAGAAAATAAAATTATAACGAGAAAACAATCCCTAAAAGAGATCTCTATCAAAAACACTTAAGCGTACGTAATTTTACAGAGAATGAAGTAAATTAGTATTTATAGTATTGTAATAAACTTTCATACTAAAATATTTAACATTATTAAAAATATACATATAAACATATATGGATACATACAAACATACATATAAACATATTTTTTTGGTTTTAAGCTTTTATCCCGCATTACAGGGTAGACAGAAAGTACTTAGCGTCAGGGCTTACTTACTTCCTTTCCGCCGAATTCGAGACATTGCGTGTTGAGTGGTGAAACTCAACGCCGCACTTGCTCTGACTAGAGCGAGTGAAAATAATATAAATATAATGACTCCCCCGAGTGGGGTCCGAACCCACAACCGATTGCGTTTACAGTCAGACACTGTCCCACTGCGCCATGATTGGCCTGAATATAACATATCATACATATAATCTCAGACTCAAATTTATCGGACTCAAAGTAAAAGTTTTTCGCTTTATCGCCTACTATTCAAATAATGTGCCGCCACTAAGGCTGATAGTGCCTTTTGTGTATAAAGTTAAAAAGCAACCAACAGGTAGAGTTAGCTTCGCATTTTATTCTATATAGACACTACGCTCTCGATACATTTTCGTTTGCCATCTCTTGTGAATAGAAGTTTGAAATATGGAATGTTTCACCAGAACTAGTCTAACCAGAGCGATGAAATAAAAATTTAAATAAATCATTATATTTCATTATATTTATTATACGTATAAATTATACGATTATATAAATTTGAATGTTTTAATATTGGGTGTAAAATATATGTATTTAAAATTTTCTTCCACTATCTTAATTTATCTCAACCTCTCCTAACATAAAGGTTGTCTGAAAGAAATCGGTAATTGGTAGGATCGCCTTATATTCTCCATTTCTTGTTTATTGTCATTATTATTATTTTATTAATTTGTGTTATGTATTCTTTCTAAATATACAAAAATAAATTATTACACCTAGTCGGAATCAAACCCACAACGGTCTACAGTTAGACGTTCACAGCAATAGCCTCTTTAATTTATTAATTACATTTTATAAATATAAAAAACACATAATAGGAAAATATAAACTAGTTATTTGTAACTAAACGTTCACTGAGTTTCATGAGAAATATACAAGCATGGTAGTTAACTGTGTAACAACTATTTAGGATGCCCCAGCTGCATTGATGCGCTTTGCATAAATCTGTTTAAATGGCGCCAATCATTTAACTCATTTAAATTTAAATGACATACAACAGTATGATAGGCTTAATTTATAGACAACGAGAATTACCTTAACGTTCATATACCAGAAGCACGTTTAGATATATATAGTATATATACATAGTAATTCATGTTGTCTGATACATTCCTTTTTGTTGTCATTTCCCATTGTGATAAAATAAAATGCGGCGTTTAGTTCCGCCATTATGTAATGTTTAAATTCATATGGTCGGTTGTGTCATGGTACAGTGTTAGATTTTACATGAGTTAGTCACTTAAAATTATGTTAATATTTAAAATTTACATTTCACGTTTTGCTACCGTTTAAGACGTAACGTCTTGGAAAACAAAAAGACTTGAAGTTCCCTTTACTATGTACTTAGCTGAAAGCGTGTAAAGCAAAAAAAAATAATACAAAACCTAAATCAAAATGTTCATTCTTCGTATAGACAATTATATTATATAATATTACAAGTGCTTTCGAATTATCAATTAACATAAAAGTCAGTATTGTCAGTCATAGTAGAAGCTACTACAAGCTTGGAAGTCCGTTCTGTTAAGAAGAGCTGGTGAGAAACTAAACAATTTATATTCAAATGTTATTTTGTTTTCTGTTCAAAGCCAATCTTGGTGCAGTGCGATAGCGTCTGAATGTAAACGCGACCGGTTGCGGGTTCGATCCCCACTCGAGGGAGTGATTATATTAAATTATTTTCATTTCCTCGCCCTGGTAAAGACAAAGTGCGGCGATGAGTTCCACCACTCAACACCCAAGATCTTGATTTCAGTGGAAAGCGAAGTACTGAGTGTCTTGATACTAGGTATTTTCTGTCCACCCTGCTACGCGGGATAAAAAGCGTTATTTTATAAATATGATTAGCCTCCATACATTAATATCAGTATAGTCTTCTTGGTAAGAATAACCTGATTTCTTTAACAAAATATTTTTAATCTTCAATTTTAGTATAAATATATATTGAATCATAGGCAAGTAATTTACATTCTGAAGACGAGAATTAGAAGTCAATCGGCTTATTTTTACTTCATACATATATATTGTTTCTACCCAACAATATTTTATTTTATACATATAATATCAGGCTATATAACAACTAAACTCATGAAATATAAATATTTTAACCAATTATTAATCTTGAGGCCGGTCGTGGCGCAGTGTGACATCGTCTGACTGTAACGCAATCGGTTGTGGGTTCGATCCTCACTCGGGGGAGTGATTATATTTAAATTATTTCCACTTCTTCGCTCTGGTAAGACAAAGTGAAAAAAAAAATTCTTTATTATTGGATATTATTTGTACTAATTTCTCTCTTTTTAATTTTGTCATGTCTAGTTTTTGATATAAAATTAGTTTCACCTACTTAAATGCATGTTGTGATCATCTTTAATTTTTTTTATTTAAGGTTCACGCTTTTATCCCGTAGACAGAAAGTATCTAGTATCAAGACACTTCGTACTTCGCTTTCCACCGAATTCAAGATATCGGCGTGTTGAGTGGTGGAACTCAACGCCACACTTTGTCATTGCCAGAGCAAGGAAGTGAAAATAATTTAAATATAATCACTCTCACGTCTGGTGATTGAACCCACAACCGATCGCGTTTACAGCCCACGCTGTCCCACTGCGCCACGAACAGCCTTCTATCGGCTAATATTTCTTATGAAACAATGTTATCTTTAATTATAAATACATTTAGCCATTGTAATAATTAGTGATATAATCGAATAATATTTAATTTCTATACTGGATCATCTCTCAATAAATAAATAAACGAATTTCCATAACAGGTACTCGTAGCATTATAATTTCCTTTGTTTCCCTGGTAACATAAGGGATAATCTTAGGTAGCATCGTAAAGACCGATAAATGCCAACACACCTAACAAGACGTCTAAAATCGGTTCAAGGCGTAATTTTATAGGCGTTGAAAAACAAAATGGCCGGGTGAGTAATAAAAGCTGAAATTGGGTCAGCCTTTGAAGTGTTTTTGTGATACATTCCTGATATGCTATTGTAATTATATTAATGGTTTTATAATTGATACATACAAGTATGTATTTATACAACCTAACGATGTTAACGTTTTCGCTTTATTCTAATTCTATACATAATGTAGGCTTCATATTTTTAGTTTAATATACAACATATTTTTACTAGCCTAGTATGAATAAACGCGGCGTTGTGTTACGCAACTTAGCGCACAATGTCTCGATTACTGACAGAAACCGGCGAACAGAGTGTGAAAATATTTGATCCTCTCTAACTACAATTCCATGTAGGATAAAACGTGAAGCAGTTTCTATGAATAATTTAATATTTTTTTTGGTCTTATAGAATATGAACATAGAACGGAGTAACAAGACACAATTTTCTTCATTTTTTGCCTCTTTTGAATTATTATGTTCTGAACGACGTAAATTAACGTATGTACGTCTTTATAACGTATTTGTATTTCTACCATATTTATCTATTTACTAATAAACAAAAAAAAAAAATAATTCTTTAAACATAAACTATGCGATTGAAATTTGCCTTATTTCAATTTTATATGGAAAAGATACGCAGCAAGAAATAAATAAAATAATCAAACACTTTATTTGCTTCACGCATAGCAAGGTAGACAGAAAGTGCCTAGTGTCAAGACACTCCGTAATTCGTTTTCAACAAGTGGTGGAACTCAACGCTGCATTTTGTGTTACCAGAGCGAAAAAGTGAATATAATTTAAATATAACCACTCCTCCAAGTGGTAATCGAACCTACAACCGATTGCGTCTACAGGTCCCACTGCGACCATTGTCAACAAATTTTCACACATTTATCGTATACTTTTTAACACATACCATACACTTAACATACAAAGTGACACGTTACCAAGGCAACGCATGCTTTACGCTACAAGGAACCAGTAAGAACTTCCGATGAGCATTATTCCAGTGCCCATTTGACGAGAACTTGTGTTTTTTTACGTATTAAATTAATAAATCTTAGTTATTTTGATGTTTCTTCGCAAAGTTATAACTGGGAATGTTTTCTTAAATGAATATTGTTAGGACAAAGTTTAAGCTTGCTTCGTCTTTATAATTTACTTTGTTATAAAATCTAGATTCATAAACATAATATTAACTAGAATTGACGGTATTTACTATTTTTAAAGTCTTATTCCACACATAGGATTAGAAAATATCTTTGAAAAAACGTATAAAAATTTGAACGCAGCGGGATTCGAACCCGCTTGGATACCGTCCAAGCGCTCTGATCGCTAAGCTAAGTTGTAACAAAACGTATAAAAATTTCGACGTAGCTGGTAGTAGAACGCATGGCTTAGCGGGCAAAGTGCTTGGACGGTATCCCAGAGGCGCGGGTTCGAAACCCGCTGCGTTCAAACTTTTATACGTTTTTTCAAAGATGTTTTTTAAAATTGACTATTTTTTTTATAAATAATCTTTTTTAATATTTTTTTTATATCTAAAATATATAATAAATAAAATTTGAGTGTCTGTTTATAGTATTAAAATAACGGTTTTTTACTAAATACGTATATTTGTATATCATTTTATTCTGTCTGTCTGTTTATTCTGGCTTATCTGTGGAAAGGCTGAAAAAGTAACAATTTTATTTTATTGTTACTAAACGTCTTTCTTCTCAAACAGAATGCATTTAAAAATATTTTTTTTTTAAATTAGAAATATAGTTAATAATATTTATTTTAATCCAAGTACTAATATTTATTTCAGTCCAGTATCTTCAAATACTTTCTTACACAATATAAATAATCTTATTAGATTACAATATGTGACATGAGGCCGATCGTGGTACAGTGGGGCAGCGTCTAACTGTAAATGCGATCGGTTGTGGGTTTGATTCCCACTCGGAGGAGTGATTATATTTAAATTATTTTCACTTCCTCGCTCTGTTAAAAGATGAAGTGCGGTGTTGAATTCCACCACTCAACACGCAATATCTCGAATTCAGTGGAAAGCGAAGTAGGTAGCGTCTTGACACTAGGTACTTTCTGTCTACCTTGCTATGCGGGATTAAAGCGTGAAGCTAAAAAAAAATGTAACATTCTGCTTAAATCTATCAAGCATATCTCTATCAAGCATAGCAAGGACAGGGATATAGATCTAATGTTAAGACACTCTGTTCTCCACTTCCCAGCGCTACGTATTGACTATCAAAGAGAAAAAATAAAAAATAATTGTAAAATATTCTTTTACCAGAGTGAGAATCGAACCCAAACCCATTGCTTTTACAGTAATAAGTTAAACTTTAACTGTATTAATTATTTTTTTATTTATTCTATTATTAAAAGAAAACTGTGAAAAAACAATAACTAATTTGTTGATGAAAATTCTAACTCTTAATCCAGAAATATTTGCATGTGAGTAAGTATAAGAAAAAAATAAGAGATTGTAATTTAAATAGATAAATCAATTGCATGTTAAAGCCAAAGTATTTATAGTATATAACAATTCAATCAAAAATATGTTACAAAAATAATTAAAACACACAAAAAGTAATATTATTGTTTATTTTTTATTATTTCAAGCTGCATAGCAGGGTATAGGGGACAGGACCGATATAGTTGATTACAACTTAAAAGTGGCAATCTCTAGAAGAGACATGGATACGGTCCGCAAACTGACTGGACAACGCGCTGCGACCCCGAACATATGAGTCAGTGGTTAACAACGAGCTAGAAGACCACAATCACCGGACTAGACCTTTTGGAGGGACGCTTATATTAACTTATTATATTATATTCTTATTTTTTTTTCTTTTAAATTATATATATTTCTGTGTTTTTTTGCAGCGTTGTCAGATGCTCTCCACCCGTCATAATATATTTATACATATATATATATATATATATATATATATATATATATATATATATATATATATATATATATATATGATTTCGAAAAATTACGTAAAAATTCATGGACGCCCATGAGTCCGTGGTTCGTAACAAACCTCGAAAAAAAATAGGGGACAGGAAGTACCTAGAGTCGAGACACTTCGTACTCCGCTTTTTGCTGTTATTTCATGACATTGTATGTTGAGTAATATAACCTAACCAGAGAAAAATGAAAATATCTTAAATATAATAAATTTCCCAGAGCGGGAATGAAACCATAATCGATTTCGTTTACAGTAAAATATAGATTACAGCGCCACGATTGGCCTCCATTACTATTATTTTAAAGTGTTATTCAACACTTGGCATAAGGAAACATGTTCATAAAACATATAAAAAAATTAACGCAGATAGATTTGAATTTGTGACTGTTGGCAACCATCAGAGCGCTCTGACCGCTGAGACATCTGTTATGAATGATTCTTACCCGTAGTAAAAGTATATAATAAAAAATTCGATAATCTTCTGGTAAATAACATACATATATATATTTTTATGAAATTAAGAAAAAATACTAATTCGGAATACAAAAGAGTATCTCGTACTTAATTCTACTAACTTAAAAGTATCAGACACTCCGTACTTCGCTTTCCACCTAATTAGAGACATTGCGTGTTGAGTGGTGGAACTCAATGCCGCATTTGTCTTAACAGAGTGAGAAAGTGAAACTAATCTAAACATAATCACTCTCCTGAATAAGAATCGAACCCACAACCGATTACGCTTACAGTCAAACGCTATCGAACCCACACACCAATTGCGCGTACAGTCAGACGCCATCCCACTGCACCGCGACCGGCTTCTAGCATCTTTGCTTGTTTAAAATAAATCAAGTATACGTATATATAGTATAGAAACTGTGAGAACTTTGTAATTAAATATTTTATCTTTATTACACACGAAAAGGCGCTTTCGATACAATTTTATAAAAATTTTATTAAAGTAAAATTCAGATATTGTAAGCAAAATAGAGTAAATTTTTTTTAGCTTCACGCTTTATCCCTGACGGGGTAGTCAGAGAGCACTGAGCGCCAAACGCTACGGTCCGGCATATCTGTAAAGTAAATGTAGAAAATATTTAAGAATTGTTAAGAATTCCACATAAAAAATTTTTAATTTATTAACTTTATTTATCTAATTTTTAATTTATTGAATTTATATAACGTACGGACACTTAATTATGTATAACGTATGTACTTTATTGTGTTTAAATCAATATTTTCAAATATTAAGTTTTTGTAAAACTTTTCTATTTCATAGAAATCATCAAAAATATATTATACATATATTATGTACTTATTTTTGGCCTTTTGCCTTGCCTTACTAAGCCATGTGTTTTGCATCTTTTTGCGTTGAAATTCCGATAATATTCCTAAGCGTACAATTTTTTCAACGCAGCCGGAAGTGGAACTCCCAAGAGGCGCGGGTTCGAATCCCGCTCAATTCAAATTTAAATAAGCTATATATCTAAAATAATATTGAATTGAAAAATTCGCAAAACGCTTTATTTTTAGTCAGGCATGTTTAATAGAATTTTTATTTCTCTAGTAAAAGAAAAGCTGTTTATTTTATATTTATTAATAATTTTGTTTGTTTATTTTAGAATTTCATACTTCAGTATCCTAAATTTCTTTGAAATTAAAATACACCTATTGGAAAGTAGTTGATTACTAGAATCCTTTTGCTTCCCGAACAATACGACAAAGGTTTAAAAAAAATACATTTAGGTATAATATTCCTGTCGTTTTTACTGTTGATTTTTTCATTAAGAAATTTATTAATATTTTTTTATTAGATTCACGCTTTTATCCCGCATAACAGGATAGAAGCTGAAGCCGGTCGTGGCGAAACATCTAACTGCAAACTCGATCGGTTGTGGGTTCGATCCCCACTCTGGAGTTGATTATATTTAAATTATTTTCACTTCCTCGCTCTGATAAAGACAAAGTGCGGTGTTGAGTGCCACTCAACACGCATTACGGAGTGTCTTGACATTAGGTGCATTCATTACTTAATTACAAATATTTAAATAGGAGAAAAATAAAGTGTTGAGTATTAAATTAATAAATCAAAACAATCTAACAACTTAAGCTGAGTGGCAGACGCTTTAATGAATTATATTTCTAGATACAAATATTAGTCAAAGTGACATTGCCATATTTTAAAAAGAAACAGTTTTAAATGGCCACCATTAGTGATATCTACGTCTGGTACTAAGATGTTTTTCATTTAATTATTCATCTCACGGTCCCAGTATTTAGTTGTAAAACGCGATGGTTTTGGGTTCGATTTCCCCTAATACAAACAATTGATTTTAATTATTTTCATATATTATTTACTCTGCTAAGATATAGTGCAGCGTTTAGTTCTGCAACTCAACGAATATTGTTTTATAGTCAACCGGTAAGTTGAGATTGGATTGTCTGGATGGGTTATCTGTGCCTATATATATTTTGTTTGTTTTTTTTTATCAATTATTTATAAATAAATATGCTGTTGTGAGTTGAACATAGAAAATCTAATTAGCTATATTTGAACCCATAATCAATACGGTCATTGAAACACGTGCTACCTGGCATAGTCAAGCTGGCTATAACTATCGTCAACATGGTTTTGAATATATATTAAAAAATCTGTATGTATAATATCTGTAATCTGTATGTATGTAACAAATGTGTATACATATGTTGAGGCCGATCGTAGCGCAGTGGAACAGAGTCTGACTGTAAACGCGATCGGTCGAGGGTTCGATCCCCACTCGGCGGAGGGATTATATTTAAAATTATTTCCACTTCGTCTCTCTGGTAAGACAAAGTGCGGCGATAAGTTCCACCATTCAACACGCAATGTCGCAAATTTGGTGAAAAGCGAAATACGGAGTGTCTTGACATTTACTTAGGTACTTTCTGTATACCTTGCAACTGACTGTAAGCACGATCCAGCGATATCGGCGGAGTGATTATATTTAAAATTATTTTCACGTCCTCGCTATGGTAAGACAAAGTGCGGCGTCGAGTTCCGCCACTCAACACGCAAAGTCTCAAATTTGGTGTAAAACGAAGTAGGGAGTATCTCGACACTATGTATTTTCTGTCGACCCTGCAATGCGGGATAAAAGCGTGAAGCTAAACAAAACAATAATAAAAAAATGTCAATTGAAAATTTGAATTTAAGGCTGTCCTTGAATTATATAATATCTATATTATATAGTAGTCTATAAGCGAAGGAGACCAATTACTATCAGGTAGTTTTCTGTTTAATAAGATCTTTGGTTTTCTCGATTTTAACACATTTAAAATGAAACTATTTTAACCGGATTAATCGCGTATATTTTGGTACTCAAAAGTATATTTTGGACACCTGACGTTTTCAACACTTTACACCTTACCTTACCTGTAACCACGGACTACTGTAAAGTGTATTTTCGAATACCAAAATATACGCGATTAATCCGGTTAAAATAGTTTAATTTAAAAAGTTTTCTGTTTATTTGTCCCCTTTCTTAAATAAAAGGAGTAGGGACTTGCTACAAACTCAGATATTAGATTCACCATTCTATCTATATAACTGTCCATCGTTATATGATAATTATATCTTACGTATAAGCCTTAAAGTTGCCTGTATTGTATTGAAAATTGTATAAAAATAAAATTTCATATTAAAATAAATATAAAGAAAGAGAAGCTAAATTCAAAAACTATTGAAATTCTAGACAGTAATGTCTTTTTCTTTACACTTAGATATTTTTTAAATAATTTTTCCTACATAAATAATTAAAGCACAAAATTGAACCTACTACCAATTTTAATGTAAAAAAAAAACAATTAGCGCAACAAACATCCATATATTTGGTTTATAAATTAATCTTGCGGCTGTACGAAATGCGAATTGCGGCATTTTTAAACTTACAAACCGCGGCAGCAATAAAGGGGTGTTTTATATGGCATATTTCATTTATTATTACTCGGCAACACGCAGAGCCCGACTGCGATACATTTGGGTAGTTTTATATATTTATATATATATATATATATATATATATATATATATATATATATATAACAACATCTGTAAACGTTCTCGATTGTGAGTTAGATTCTCAGTCAGGGAAGTGAATATATATAAATTATTTCCACTTTCTCGCTCTGGTAAGACGAAGTGCAGCGTTAAGTTCAATACGTAATGAATTAAATTCAGTGGAAAGCGAAGTACGGAGTGTCTTGTCACTAGGTAATTTCTGTCTACCCTGCTATGCGGGATAAAAAGCGTGAGGCAAGGACTTTATTATACACACGATTGTCTTTGGATAGATTCCCATTCGAGTTAGCGTTACAATTTAAATCTAATTTAGAGATGTTTCAAGATAAATAATAGTTATTTATATATAAATATCTATATATATCTAATGATCTATATATAGTAACTAGATGCCCTAGTGACGCGTAAACAACGCGTTACTATAGCAACGTGTACATCACTTGGTGTAAATGCGTATGTTAAACACATTGCAGTGTGTTATATTTATTTTGTTTTGTTTTATTTAATATATTTCTTGTCCATAGAAAAATAAAGTATTATAGTATAAAAAATATAAAGTATCTATTAGAATTTTTGAAAAAACGTATAAAAATTTGAACGCAGCGGGATTCGAACCCGCACCTCTTGGATACCGTCCAAGCGCTCTGACCGCTAAGCCATCATCATCATCATCATCATCATCAGAGCGCTTGGAAGGTATCCAAGAGGCGCGGGTTCGACTCCTCCTACGTTCAAAATTTTTATACGCTTTTTCAAAAATGTTTTCTAATCCTAAGTGTGGAATAACACTTTAAAAATAGTAAATAGATAATCTAGTTTATTTATGATTTTATTATATGCTGCAAATTAATAAAATTATGCTTTTAATTAAATGAGTTTTAATTTTTATTTTTTAAAATCAGAAACTTGGATGGAAAATAATCAGATATTTCTATTTATACAATTTCCTTTGGAAACTGGATGTCTTTGAATATAGCTTTTTGTTTCGTGTTTCTCTTTCAGTTGTTTTTTTTTTAATTGTAAATATTTTGCCATTGAAATATATAAATCGAAGTATTAGTATAGTCATTTTTTTCTTCTGTTTCTAGCTTCATATTTTCCCGCATAGCTGGCTAGGCTAGTACCTAATAGACACACTCTATACTTCGATTCTCCCTGGGTTGGAATCGAACCCAAAATCTATCGCGTATCACACTGCGCCACGAGTGGCCTCATAACATATTATTAAATTTATAAATGCTGATGAAATCATACAGTACATAAGCTTAAATGAATAGAGAATAAAATTATCGTGCTTAAATATTTTATACTTAATACTTTTTCAAATAAAAATAGAGAAAGCATGTGAAAAAGTAATCACTGTATTTTACGTTTTATTTTGCTTGACAGGGTAGTCTGAGACAATATAGTGTCAAGACACTCTATCGACTGCTTTCTGCCCGAAATCGAGATATTTCGTGTTGAGTGGTGTACTCTGTCTTAACAGATGAAAAAATGAAAATAATATTTGCTCTATCATATAATACTTGCTCTAAATGGGAATCAAACCCACAACCAATCATGTTTACAGTCAGACGCTATACCACTGCGCCATGGTGGTCTCACCAACAGTAATAATAAAATAAATAATTAAATTGAACATTAATTCTGTAGAAAGCATCTAAATGAAACCATATCTTATTTATTATACCGAAAGCCTTGAACTCTTTAGTAATTAACATTTTACACCTCAGACATTTATAAATTTGATAGGAATACAATATTAAATTTGATTTTATAATGTAATGATTTCAAATTATTTTAGACATTTTGAAAGCCACTTTTATAAAATATGAAAATATAATGTTAAATGATATATATATATATATATATATATATATATATATATATATATATATATATATATATATATATATATATATATATATATATATATATATATCTAGAAGTGGGAAACAGTGTAATATTTTTGGAAAAAAGAGAAGGTGGGAAATAAACATGATAAAAACTAGTTGCTTGATATTTATAATACTTTATTGTTCAAATTTTGAACTTGACACTCTCTGATCTCTCTGACTCCCCTGCTATATTAGATATTTCCCCTGCTATAACTTTACACCGTATTTACTACTTTAAATGCACGAAAAGGACTAGCGTTCAAGTTTAAATGATGAAATTTTAAAAGAGAAAGTATATTGATTGATTTGTAAAAAAATTATTGGTTGTTCAATAGTTAGGTATATTCCCCAAATCTGAAATTGAACCTATACCGATGACGACTCCCAAATACCTAACAATGGCATCAGTAAGTAAAAATGAAAAAAATTGCAGCTCACGAGTAGTCAATGGTCATCTAATCTCAAGGCAATCCGCTCACTGATTTTAGCCACAAATCAAGACATTGTGTTTTTAATGGCGGAACTTAACGCTGCATTTCGTCTCACCAGAGCTAAAAAGTTAGCAGTCGAACTCACAAGCTTTATCGTATCCAGTCAGTCAGTTATCCTATTGTGCCATGACAGCATCAAGATATAAAAAATATTGTCAATTTCATACAATGATCATTAACATGACGATAGGCACTCAACATAATATTCGCGTTGTCAGACGACTTAAGTGACACATTTAAGGTTCAACGTAAGCTAGAAAGCGCTATTTTCATAGAAATAAATGCAAGACGACGTCAATGAGGACGTGGTGAGGATCTCTTGACATGCTTGATGCTGGATTCAGGTCTCAGTCTTAGTCACTTGTAAAAAAGTGTTGGGTCTTCTGGAAATATACATTATATATACAAAATCTAAAACTAAATCCATAATTATATTTGTAACAAAGCTTATATATAGAAGGAGTGCAGCATTCTAATAATTTTATTTTAACATTGCAATAAAAATATATTAAATTACCAACACTGCAAGGTGTTTGACATATATAAATGTTTATAGTAAGTTAAGTCCTATAGTAACTATATGTACGTTGCTATAGAAACGCGTTGTTTACGCATCAATGGAATGTCCTTTTACTATAGATACCGATCTTGGGTCATAGACCCTATATACAGATATACAGCAGCATAGCAGGATAAGCAGGAAGTATTTTATGTAAAGACTCTTTGAACTCTGCTTTCTTTCCTTGTTGGGTGGAACTCAACACCGCACTTTGTCTTACCAGAACGAGAAAATGAAAGTTATTCAAATATAATCATTCCTCCGAGGAATTAAACCCACAACCGATCGCGTTTACAGTCGGGTGCTGTCCCACTGCGCCACGACCGGCCTCAATACACTTATACTCTTACATATCCATCCATGTAGTAAAATATTTAAAACAAGTAACGATTCAGCAAAACGAAACGTGAATTCCAAATGAAACCAATATGCATTCATAAATTTTTATTTCTTTATATTGGTTTAAGTTTTGTAATGTAATTCGGGGGCGTATTTGAAAATGCACGTCGTTATTGCATTGCCGAGCTGGCAAGTGTCTCCGGTGACGGCGATCTGGAAAAGAGAGATTTTATGAAAATTAAATATTTTTTTACCTTTTTCTTCACGCTATTATTAGATTTTAACATAAAAAGTATAAAATGTCTATGTAGAGAGATTATATTCATATAATTTGGTTTTTCTCAATTTGGAAAGACAAAGCGTGGCGTTGAGTTCCGCCACTAAATACGCAATCTCTCGATCGACACGTCTCGATCTGAATGGAAATTGAATAAATACCCCATTTCCTGTCTATCATGTTTAATTGGTTGCTGGTTCATAAGTGATAAAGGTGCTGAACTATTCCATCTGTGTCACTTTTCCTTAGAGTTTCTCTAACGACTGTAATATTTTAAAGCTAAGCTTCGTATAATCAATGATTATAAATATAAATATCCCCTTGAATGGATATCGAACTTATGACTATAAGGTGACTGTATGACTACAGTATCATAACATTCCTGCGACCCACTAATATAATAAAGCTAACCTAACTAATTTAGCCAATAACTATAAAGCTATAACTTACTTGTTGAATATGAAATTATTAATTGATATATAGAATTAAATTTAGCATAAAGTACAGTACCGATATGTAATATAATAAACTGGTGAGGTATATGAAGCCGACTGGTACGAGAGGGGGTGACCTCCATTGACCTTCAAAAACATAATATCAATGATGCTAGAGGAACGTTATGTAAAAAGCATATGGATCCAGAGGGCATGCATGAAGAGCTGAAGAAATGAAGATATTGAGGGTGTACGAGACGAAGTATGAAGATAAAAAAAAACAGATGAGCAGATAAGAAGAAACAAAAAACATTGACTGAATTATTAAGTCATTATAGTCAGTTGTAATACTGATCTTGCTTTCTTATAATTAATCTGATATTTTCTATGATAAATTGTGAAGGATTAAGGAGGCATTGTATATGGTTTTAGGACTATATCATAACAGTACGTCGGGATAAGCTTAAATGGGACAAATAGTTGTTTAAGTATATTACAAGATTTTGCCCTAGAACTTGCTTCGTTATTGAACATTTTGGCAGAATAATAAGAATGTTTGCTTAAGTCTTTCTGCTTAAATATATACAATGCTAAGTAGAATCGTGGGTCACAGTAGCGTTCCAAGTAGTATACATACATACAAATAGACACATACAGATGAATGAATGAATGAAATAGCTTTAAAAACATTTTTTTTCCGTATCATACATATTGTGGGGTACAAATAGGCAAAAAAATCTTGAGTGACTGATTTTCTCATCAACGTATAATATAGAAACTATGTAAGTGATAATAGAATTTAAGTATTTCTATATCGAGACTCCAAAACGACTAATTGAAGCCTCCTTGCTTTTAAAGATGATTTTTTTATGAATTTTTTAAAATAATTTTTAAATATAAGGGTAAAAAGTTTTAAAATACCTCTTTGTCACAATTCTCTGATACATTTTTCATATGTTCAAGCTTTTTAGTGCTGTGGAAGACGAGCGGTTTGACAGCAGTTAGGAAGCCATTCCTTGAGAACTTGTCATCCTTTACAACGCCAATCTGTTAAGAAAAAATTGTATGTTACCTTATATTGTGATAGGTCTCCTTGTAATACAGGTACAGAAAGTTTGGTATTGTATATTTTACACTTGTTTCAGTTGGTGGATTCAGTTCCTAGACTGAGTAGGACATATTAAAATTAATCTTTTTAATTTATTTAGACAAAGTTCGGATTCCAAAAATTTGAATATATAAAATAATCTTAAATATAAATGATATTATGTGGCATGATGGCTATTTTCATCATTTAATGTTTAAGATAGAAAAATAAAATATTTAGAAATATTAATCTCAAAATATTGTAACCTAACTCCGAGTTTCGTATAACCGGAAAATTATTCGTTTAATTGAAACTTGAATTCCCAAAGAGAAAAATGGCTGGATTAACATTTATACAACTACTTACTTTTTTCAATAAGCATACTAAAATGCAAGCCGATTTTTCAGGAAAAGGGGGTTCTTTTCGAAGGTATTCCAAATCTTCTACAGTACCATTGACTTTTACCATACAAGAGTGAGCTACTGCATTTAGTGATTTGTGTATCATTGCTGCTATGGGATTATCTGTTGATTTGAAAAATAATATTACGTACGTCTAAAAAATTTTTCATTTACTTGCTGATGGACTTACAGGCGCCAACACTATTGTGAGTAGAACAAAACTGAAATATGACACCGATTTTCTGAGTAGACTATAGGAAAACACTTGTAAATTCTCGCAATTTTAACAAAGAGGAGGAGATTTATGAGATAGACATGGATATTTTATTGCTAATGTGACTTACTCCATGCAAACTCCATTAAAAATAATAACATTTTTTTTCTCACATTTTTTTATCTTCATATTGTTTTTTTTTTTTAGTTTCTATTATTTGGGGAACTGGTAGACCTAAAAGTCTATCATCCACGTATTAAATTACTGTACCAGGAAATATTTTTATTTACAATCTAGATATTTTGCTAGGTTGAATAGATTTAGGGCAGCGTTAAGCGGAACTTAGCACAAAGTATTTCTTAACGGGTGGAAACTCTAAAATGAAGTGACGATAAATTCTCACTGTTATCCCCTGAAAATGGAGGATCTTTGTGAAGAAAACACCTAGTAATGTACCTGTGAAATCCTGCAAATAGTTTAGAATGTAAAGTTTCTATATAATACCAATCGTGGTGCAATGTAACGGATTGTCACAGTAAACGTTACAAAAACAAAACTCGGAAAGTCCCTAATGGTGTGAAATGACACTAAATTCTTTTCGACTGCTTTTCTTTGTGGGATAAAGTGTGAAACTGCTTAATATGTTTGAATTGAGTCAATTTTAACAAAGAAAATCTAACTTCAAAATCAGTAATTGAAAAGGGAGCGGTTTTAAGAAATAAGTACGGTTATTTTAACAAGAAAAATGTAAGCAATATCTATTTGACTCAGCAATTCGAATATATTCGAATTATTTTATATATATATATATATATATATATATATATATATATATATATATATATAATTACAGCAGATGTCTTATTTACTATATAGAAATGAAACATCATAAAATATTAAAAAAAATAAAGATTTCGAGTCTATATATTTGCAAAATTTGAACTATTGAATATTCTGTTAAAATCTAAAGTCAGAAAAGTCTCAGTCGCTATATTTTCATTCATTCTTCATACATTCACTCATATAAAATAAAACTCATAATAATACGTTACCATTTTCCGCTACCACTACATATAATTGTACGAAACATAACAAGAACAAAACTCGGTAATACATTTTTGGACGTTCAACATAATAGCATTTACATCATGTACTAACGAAAAAAACCTTCTCAAGTATAATTTCATGCATAGATGCATATATAGATATTATAATTATACATTATTACGGGCAGTTCAACATGAAATTACACGTAAACGTGATATATGTAATTATTTTAATTCACTCAAATTTCATTTTTACAGGCAATTGTTTTTTTTTAATATTAATCCGCAAAGTATAATGTAGAAGAAACTTTTTTATAGCTTCACGCTTTTATCCCGCATAGCAGGGTAGACAGGAAGTAAAAAGATACCTAATATCAAGACACTCCACCGCACTTTGTCTTACCAGAGCGAGGAAGTAAAAATAATTTATATATAATCACTCCCTCGAGTGGGGATTGAACTCACAACCGATCGGGTTTACAGTCAGAGATCAGACACTGCGCCACGACTGGCCACAATAGAAGAAACATTAAATATTATAATTATGTAACGGGGCTAAATTAATTGTCAGAAATATAATTATTTATTACTATAGAAAACCACACACTTCAAATGCAATTCATCATAAAAAATAACAAAATCCATTTCCTAGTTATTTTCGTAAGTTAAAAAGTTTATACTAGGATAATATTATGCTACCGTCATAATCCGACACGTGGTTAAAGTTCCAAGGAAATCGGACGGCAAGAAGTGATTTTAATGAATTAATAAGAACAGTAGAAGTGTACGAAATACGTGCTGCTTTCAGATTTTAGTCGAAAATTTACACTTTAAAGTGTTTCAAGCAAAAAAAAAATATTTTTCCAAAAATGGCAATAATTAACCGTCGTGCCTATCATTGTGCGAAGACTTTAATTGTAAGGGCGATCCATAGTGGGTTCAATTTCCACTTAGGGTAATGAATATTATATATATATATATATATATATATATATATATATATATATATATATATGTATTAGACTAAGAGCGACGTTGAGTTTCAACACTCAAAGCCTTGAATTCAGCGGAAAGCGCAGTACGGAGTGTCTTAACACTAGTTAATTTCTGTGTAATAACTAATAAAGAAGTTTGTTTGTAATCAAATCAATTTTCAATATACTCTTTGACTACAAAAGACAGTAAATAAAGAATTTTAATCAACTTAAAATGTATGTAGAATTATTTTTCAAATCCTTTTAGTGTATACAAAAAGGAATCACTCTAATGAAAAGTTGAGGTCATTCGTTTCAGCCTTTGAATAAGTAAGTATTGGGTCTTTAATAGAATTAATTTACTTACAAAACAATAGAAAGTTTACTTTAAATTTTAATTAATTTTAGTTAAATTATTGTTTAATTTTATTAAAATTAATTAAAATTCTTCTTAAAAATATTATTCTTATTTATCATAAAAATATTTTATCTAAAATTCTATATTGACTTAATAATAATAAAAAAAAACATTTTTTTTTATAAAATGAACGGCAAGACCTCTTTTACATTATAAGTCAAACATAATTTTTAATAAAGTTTAATGAACCAACTGACAGTAACAGTCAAATAACAATATATAAACCAGTACTTACAAAAAAAAACCGTCTGCGTCCTTTTTATGTTGTTAACATTTCTATAGAGAGACTTTTACAAATTTCTACTACTTAAAGATTATTAAGAAACATTCGTTTAACAAGAGAGATTGCTATTTTATTTTAATATTTTACTATTTTGAAAATGTGGAATAGCACAAGAAATAAGGCATAACAAACGTATAAGAATTGGTAGCAGCTGGTAGTAGAACGCATGGCTTAGCGAGCAAAGCGCTTGAACGGTTTCCAAGAGGCGCAGGTTCGAATCCCGCTGCGTTTAAATTTTTAAACATTTTTTCAAAAATGTTTTCTAATACCAAGTGTGTTTAAAAATATTAAATTATACGAGAATTTATTGATTGATATCAATTATATTATCCAGTTTTAGATAGAGAAGCTATAAAGCTGACTCTTACAAAGGCTTCATTGTGGCATACAGGAACTTACTTTGGCCGCATCGAAATACAATATGGCACCACAAAGCAAGCCACGTTTATCAGGTCCGCTGACAATCATTTCATGCAAGTAGTTTTTGGTAAAGTAACTTAAGTTTCTGGGAAAATTATTAGCATATATAAAATATTTATATTGTTACTGTTATTTCGTAGTTTTATTTGTTTTTTTTAATACTTAGTGTCAAGACACTCCGTACTTCGCTTTCCACCGAATTCGAGATATTGTGTAAAATTCAACGCCGTACTTTGTTTTACCAGAGTGAGGAAATGAAAATTATTTAAATATAATCACTCCCCCGAGTGGGAATCGAATCCACAACCGATCACGTATACAGTACAGTTTACATTTTTAAATATTATTTTTGTTTTATTTCTTTTTTATTCAGGCTTATTATCAAATTCTTTTGTTTCTCATCTAAGGCAGTATACCCTGAAGCATAGTTAAGACATAAATTTGCAACATTTATAACATTTAGTTAGAATTTTTTTCTATTGTTCCTAAGAATGAATACCATACGTGTTTAGATGTCCGCTAATGTGTACATCATCTACCTCACGAATTTGTTTGGCTATTCTTACAAAAGCTGAGTTATTTTTTTGGAAAATGAATGTTTTTTTTGTGGGTGACACTATCAATAGTGTATTATTGGATATTTAAATAGTTAATATATGTATAGATGACAAAATATAAACCTTAATCTTCGACAAATATTATAAAACAAATGGTTCAAAATTACATTTCAAAGATTCAGAGACATCTTGACTGTCCTCGAGGTCTTCAATTTCACTTTCTGATTTATGGAAATCATTCACTGAGGTTTTGCTTACTTATTCGTCTTCAGCAATTCCAACAATAACTTATTCATCTTCAGACACCTTCTCTATCTAATACATCGAATAGATAGTTAGTTATTTGTAGCATAATATTTCAAAAATTAAAGAATTTTTATATTGTAAGAAAAATCATAGGACTATCCAGACAAATATAAATATAGATAAGTCAACGTTTAAAGTATTCCATTATTTTAAAACACAACAATTAAGTCTACGATAAATGTCACCTGAGTGGTGGTTTGAATCAGGGTTAGCGAACAGCAGTAGATATTATAGGTGCTTCTATATCTGTTAAGAAGCTAAATAATATAAAATCAACCTGACCGCGCTATGCGTTTATTTAACGGATAATTTTTTTTAAAGCTTTTGTTTATAAAAAAAATGTGAAATCATAAATTTTAAAAATTAACCCATAAAATAAAGTAGCATTTTTAAATTCTAGAAGATATTTACGCTTTTCGAACATATTTTTGTAAAATGACTCCCAAGAGCTAGTGCGAACGCGGCTCCTGGGTAGTTTCCTTTGAATTAAAATAAGCTATTCGTATCCCAAGACTTTACCGTGCAGATTATTTCGTTTCAAGAAACTAGACTTGTTTTGACGTTTTATATTTACTTGTCATAATGTACGAACAGCTTTAATCTGTTTGAAATATGTTTTGGAAATGAGGTAATGAAAATGTTGCCAATATCGGAATTTAACATTACATTTTTAGTGCAATATTTTTTAGCATGACTTGGCACAGTGAATTCGAATTTAAAATTGCATGGTTTCGGTCTTAAATAAAGATTCTTTTATAATTTATTTAATTTTTTTGTTCTGCATAGCAAGGTAGACTATATAGGGATTGGATAACCTGATATCGAAAAAATTTTTCAATAATGCTTTAATAATGCTTAATTGTGTACATATATATATATATATATATATATATATATATATATATATATATATATATATATATGTACACAATTAAGCATTATATATATATAAATAACAAATTCTACCACGTGTTTGACGTACACCTTGTACGTAAAGTACATACACGTTGATAAGGTATTTACGTGTCTACGAGTCCTCTGAATCGGCAGAAGAGTGACTAAGACATCATGACATCAATTCTAAAGTTATTTATAACAAATTCAAAACAAAACAACACTTGAGGTAAACTCAAATTATGAAAAAAAAAACTATATTTTTATTTTTATTTCAAAGTAAAAACACACAGTTTAATATTATAATAAAAAGCAAATAGCTATAGTTACAAAAAAAATATGGAATAATGAATGTCGTTACAAAGGTAGTACAATAAAGCATTATTGACTAAATATGAATATAATGGGGCATTATACGCAATCTGGCGTAATGGCGGTTTTTAGTTGTTTATATGAGTTTAAAATAATTAATTTACTGTACAAACATAAAGGTGTATTTATGGTAGTGGAATAGTTAAATATATATTTAAAATAACATATATAAACCTTGTCTGTTACGGAGTTATTGACTGACAGACAAAATACGGATGCATTTTCTGGGCGTGGGAAGGTTAAATTTGACATGCGCGTTACACTGGAAACACAACCATACAAGAGAAGGTTTTAAATTAAACTATTTTAAGCGGTACAATTGCGTATAGTTTGGTATTTGGAAATATGTTTTAGAAAACCTGACGTTTCCAACACGTTTACAGTGGTCCGTGGCCACATGTATGTATATAAATAGCGGAATTCAAAGATCTTTTTGAAAAAACGTATAAAAATATTTTGAACGGAGCTGGATTCGAACACGCGGATGGACGGTATCCAAAAATTTTTATACGTTTTTTCAAAAATATTTTCTATTCCTAAGTGTGGAATAACACTTTAAAAATAGTAAAAATCAAAGATCTTATTAACTGAGGGTTTATCGATAATTCCTCCAAGAACAGAATAAAGCGAGATTTTAATTTTAATGTTTATACGCAAAGTTGCGGCTTACAACTCGTATATAATAATTATTATATTATGAAGAAAAAAAACATTTAAATTCTTTTAATGTTTGCATAAACAGTGTATAAGTAAGTAATTATGATGTCGCCATATAATCTGTTTCTTTGTTATTTTTAAACCGAGTAATCATTTTAATATGTTTTTTTTATTGTCACATATAATTCTATGGAATGTTTATGTTATTATAAAATAGAGATACGAGTACATTCTCTCAAGAAAAATGATACTAAGAATTTCGTTAAATAAAGCGATTTGTTTACGTTAGTTCTGGACTCTTGTACAGCTCGTTACTGGTGTTGATGATTGTTGGTTCTTTTAGTTTGTTTTTGGCTTCTTCATATATATAAGAGAGTCAAATAGAACCTCGAGCTATGATTACTCTACTCAAGTAATAAGATCTTTGATTTTCGTGATTTTTATACATTTGAAATGAAAAGAAATTTTTTTAACGGATTAATCTCATATATTTTGGTATTCGAATATATCTTTTTGGAAGCCTGCCTTTTCGAACACTTTACTTTACTGTAGTCCATGGTCACAGGTTTACTTGATGAAATAGTTTCATTTCAAATACTCTACTCTAACACACTTCGTTAACCGCATTCCCTTCCATGTCAAGGCATTGCGTTTATACTCATTTTAGTATACATTTTTCACGCTAGGTTCACGCTTTATCCCGCATAGCAGGGCAGACGGGAATTGACAAAACACTCCGTATTCCGCTTTTCGCCGAATGCAACACATTACTTGTTAAGTGGCGTCACATGTTGAGTAATGGAAGAATTGTATGTACCTGTAGTGTATCAAAATAATTTCATATTTTTTGCTTGTTGTGTTAAGGTTAACTGTATTTCTGGATTATAATTTTTAAATTCATAAATTAAAGTCTCAGTTACTCTTTATTACATCAGATATTTAGCACAAATCGGTCCATATATTTGTCAGAAGAAACCTAAAGTCAGGCAAGATTTGCTAAAAGTATTATTTTGGTATATATTATACTATACAAATAGACACTATATATCTAAAAATGCTTTTAATTACAAAAGGATTATGAGCTAGTTTTAAAATTAATCTGTGAAGCAATAATTAAGAATTATTATTATTTTTTTTTAGCTTCACGTATTTTATCCCGCATAGCACGGTAGACAGAGAGTACCTAGTGTCAAGACAATCTGTACTTGAGTGGTGGAACTTTACGCCGTACCTTCTTTTACCAGAGCGGAGAATTGAAAATAATTTAAATATAATCACTCCCGCGAGTGGGAATCGAACCCAAAACCGATCGCGTTTACAGTCAGACGCTGTTCCACTGCGCCACCATCGATCTCCATAATAAGATCTAATCTTGTAAATTATTTCCTTTTATAATGTATATAATTTATTATCTAAATTAATTTTACAGATATTCAAACATTTCCTTATCAAATCCAAAAACCTCATTAAAATCGATTCAACATTTATGGCATCCGGTTAGGATTACACCATCCTCTCATCTCCTAAACGTTCAAAGTTGTACCCCTAATATTTCAATGCGAAGCGTATTGCGCTATTCGTCAAACGACACTTTGCATCTTATTATTATAGTGGCTTTTGTTACTTTGCTTGGTGAAATTGAAAATTTTGAATGACTGAAAAATTTCCATTTCAAATTTTATATCCTACTAAAGTATGGTTTGTAATAAATGGTACAGAATCTTTAAAATTATTCATGTCTTCACATTTTACGAGAGAAGCCATGTGTCTTGTGTTTTTATGCTCAGCTACTTACTTGGTTATTGGTGGTTTACATAACAACAAACTCCATTCGCTATATGTTAGAGTGTAAACTTGGCGTATTGACTGGCGGAGCTCAACGCCGCATTTTATCTTCAAGAGCGAGGATATGTAAATAATTTCAATATAAGTTTAGTGTTTTTTTAAGGTTATACATATATATAGACTACTAGAGTAGGCATATGTTTATATTTTTATATTTATAAGGACCCTTATTGGTTTTTTGTTGAGGGGGTTATAAGAGAAAACTTAATATCAAGACACTCCATTAACTTTCTGCTCGAATGTGACACATGGCGAATGAGTAGCAGAACTTAACGCCGCATTCTCGTGTTACTTCAGCGGGCTTTATTAAACAAAACAAAAACATTACGTTTAATAAAATGTTACATTGGCCTTAACTACATTTCATCCGTTGTCCCAGTCGTGGACAAAACGAGATATATATATATATATATATATATATATATATATATATATATATATATATATATATATATGTATATATATATATATATATATATATATATATATGTATGTATATATATATATATATATATATATATATGTATATATATACAAATATTGTGCTTTTTATTGCCAAATCCCAAATCACATCAAAATCTGCTAAACCAATTTTCATCATTTTTCCTTATTTTGTTCCATACTCGTACATGGGATCGTAACTAAGATTTATAAAGAATTTCATTGTGGCGTTTCATTTATAGCTTAAAAATGAAAAACAAAATAGATTTTCATTTCCAGCCAAAGCTGTCGAGGCGAGAATTTTCCACCAACGTACGTATATTTAAAGATATTTAAAAAAGGTTTTTTTTTGTATAGCAGTGATAAGCTAGTGTCTAGACACTGGGGACTGCTGTTGCGTAACTAAGCGGCGAACTCGACGTCTCACATTTTATCAGGGTAGAGAAATGAAAATATATTTCTTAATATAAGCACTTCCTCGAATGAGAATCGAATCCACAGCCAATCGTGTTTATATTTAGACGGTATCAGGCACCAGGATAACCTGTACTTACTGTATTTATAATATAATTAAATTTATAGTGTAAAAATTTTATCTCTTTTTTTAAATTTTAGCTTGCTTTAATAGATTTTTTTGTTTAGGTTTTAAGATGTATAGTCAAATTAGATAGTATCAATCAACATAATCTAATATGTAAGATATAATTGTTTATTTTTTATCAAGATAATCTTTATTACGTGACCTTGAGGCCGGTCGTGGCGCAGTGGGACAGTGTCTGACTGTAAACACAATCGGTTGAGGGTTCGATCCTCACTCAGGGGAGTGATTATAATTATTAATATTCTCACATATTATTATTCTCACTTCTAGACAATTTATGTTAAAAAGATTTAGACAGATGCTATGTACGGGTTCATATCTCGCTACAGAAAAAAATCTTTTACATAAATTACAGTAGAGGCCATCGTGTCCAAATATTAGGGTATCTAAATATGATGGCCTTTAGTTGAAGGGTCGAATTAGGAATTCGAAGGTCCTCTTAGGAGAATGATTACAATTAAAATTTATTTTCCTTTCTCGACTCTGGTCTGATAAAGTGCAGCGTTTAGATCCACCACTCAACACGCGTCTCAAATTCGGTGGAAAGCGAAGTACGGAGTGTCTTGACACTACGTACTTTCTGTCAACTCTGCTATGTGGGTTAAAAAGCGTGAAGCTAAAAAAAAAGATATCAAAGTCAAAGTAATATACATGCTTAATTTCGGTTTAAAATATTAAAAGCGTATAAGAGAATTTGCTGTCTCGTCGTTTTAGCGCACTGAATAAATTCCATGTTGTCTGAAACAGTATTATATACTGAAAAAAAATAATACTTTCAGTATTCGTATTTTAAATTACTTTTTCAGTTATATTCACATATGACTTTACTGTAGATAAAATTCATGCTCATTCTTTATGAAGCGGTATGTTAAAACATGCCGCAAGTTTAAAATATTTTTTTACGCATTTAAAAGGTTACCGTTGAAGCCTTTTATAAGCTCAGTGTATATTTATAAAGAAAATTATAATAAATTCTGACAATTTTTTTAAACACCTACGATTATAACCGTACGGTCTCTGAGACCGATTAACGCTAAATTCATGGAGCTATGCACTTCACACAAAATAATTCTACAAAATATATATATATATATATATATATATATATATATATATATATATATATATATATATATTAATAATAATAAATCTATAGTAAAGTGGATTTGGTAAAAAATAAGGAAGATAGCAAAGAAATAAATTTACGAGTGATTCTTAAAATAAAAATGCTATAACTAATTATCGGCCTCTCAAATCTCACAGGTCTCAGGTGAGAGGTCTTACTGTATTTTTTTATAATACATTTTTTATCCTTAGCAGAATAGTCAAAATAAGATTAATATTAACTTGGAGTCTTATTATCTTGGTTTATAAACTTGCAACTGGTTTTCCAGGTAAATTTGCATATAATAAATAATTCGATTATTTACACCAACGGAATCATATGAGGCCGGTCGTGGAACAGCATCTGACTGTAAACGCGACCGGTTGTAGGTTAGATTTCCATTGGGGGAGGGATTATATTTAAATTATTTTCACTTCCTCGCTCTGGTAAGGCAGAATACGGTTGAGTTCCGCCACTCAATACGCAATGTGTCAAATACGGCGGAAAGCGAAGTACGGAGAGTCTTGACACTTGATATTTCTGTCTATCCTGCTGAAATAATTAAGTAAATAAGAGAGTTTGGAAAAGTTCAATGTTTGTTTCTTATAAATTGTTTTAATATTTTTAATAGTATTTTCTACGTTTTGTTTCTTTTTTTGTACCTTAGGCCTTTATTGGCGCAGTAGGAGTAGACTTTGATTCCCACTCGGTAAAACAGTGTTAAAATATTTTCTTTGAAACGACATGTCTTTAACTTAAGCAAATAGAGTGTCTTGACACTGGGCTCTCTCTGACTAACCTGATATGCTTTCGTAAACCGCATAAAGGGTAAAGAGTGAAGCTGCTGTAAAGAAACTTTCACCAGAACGTTTACCTTTATTCTGTATTTATACCCACTGATATTATCTTACGAAACGTGAATACGCTAATTAATTAAATCCACACGCTATTTACCTTCCAGTAGTAATAGTTTTAAATTACATAATTAACTACATATTGAATATGGTTTTGAGGCCAGTCGTGACGCAGTGGAACAGCATCTGACTGTAACCACAATTGGTTTTGGGTTCGATTCTCACTTGGGGGAACGGTTAATGAAATGGGAGTACGGAATGTCTTGAAATTAGGTACTTCCTATCTATGCGGGATAAAAGCGTTAAGCGAAAAGAATACAAAAGAAAACATTATTTACTTGCACGCTTTTCAAATTAATATGTAATATAATTTTGTATGTAGTCCATATTTGGTTCCCTGTAAGTCTTATGTTGTAAACTGTACTAAATTAAACTTAGTTTATTAACTTACTAAATTATAAATTACTCCGTTATCCACTCTAGCAAGCCAAAACGTGGCGTTGAGTTCCGCCGCTTAGCACGCAATGTCTCCAATCCGTGCCGAAAAATGACCAACTGAGATTATTGACGCTCCGCTCTCTTTTTATTACTTAAATTTTAGTGTATTATTATTAAAGATATTATCCGGCTGCACTCCTTTTCCGTAACTTTATATAAAACAGGAAATTAAGAGAGATCTTTTGTTCTCTACTTTTTGTGCCAAAATACGAGATACGAGATTGTAGGGCGATAATGATAATAATTTAAGTATATAATTCAGTTTGATTCATTTGACTGGAACTGGACCGAACCCAGAACCAGTTGAGTACATATTTTGATAATGTCTCACTGCACCATAGCAATAGCTTTTAGAAAATTTATGCCATTTAAATAAATATTAATCACCAGCCTGGTAGGCACCAGGTCATCATCCTGTTACATTTATAAAAATTCACAAGCGTATCGCTTTCTGTTTAAATCTACCCAACTGTTTAAATCTACCGTCATTTGTTTTCTAATTGCCTTTTGTACTGCCCTGGATTCTTGCAGGAAGATCTGACTGTATCATTGCCTCTGGTGTGGTGGATTTGAGACTTCAATTTTTTCATAAGTGGGTTCCAGGTAGTAGAAAGTTTTTAGATCGTTCTAGGACATACAAACGAATACTGCCTCAGTCTTCCTGTGACCACGGACTACTTTGAAGTGTTCAGAAAGTCCGCTTTCATAAATGTATTTTAAATACAAAATATACCCGATTAATTCGTTTAAAATAGAAATTAGAATTTTTACTCGTTTTAAAAAAATAAATTTAAAACGAGTAAAAATCTCGAATATCAAAGATATTATTATGTCTTGCTTGTTAAGGCAATATTTAATGAATGCTACCGAACAGCGCGCTTTGGATGTGCAAAGCTTTTTATAAATATTAGCACCGGGCGTTCAGAATCAACGTTGCAGGCTATTCTATTATAATATTTGAGGTGAACAAATATGTTTTCATAGAAGAACATATATTTGAGATAGGTCGTGGAGCAGTGTGACAGTGTCTGACTGTAAACGCGATCAGTTATGAATTCGATACCCACGCGGAGGAGTGATTATATAAAAAAATTACACTAGCCCGCTCTGGTAAGACAAAGAGCGGCGTGTGTCCCGGCCCTCAACACGCAATATGTCGAATTCGGCAGAAAGCGGAATACGGAGTTCCATAGCACTAGAGGACGGACAGGAAGTATCCTATCTACTATGCGGGTTAAAAGCGTGAAGCTAAAAAAATAAAATAAATAAATATTCTTTCGATTTATCCTAAGGATTACGCAACACCATCTTATTATATGTTCATGTCTTTTTACTTATCAATGTCAATTATGTCCTCCATACAATGTGACATTGGTGAAATAATTAATTTATATCATTAAGTCATTAAAAACGAAGTGTGTTTAAAATTTACACCGAGCAGGAATCGACCCCACAATTGATCACGTTTAGAGCCAGATACTGTTTTACTGCACCACGAGCGAATTTAATGATTATATTATAATAAAATTTCCTTGTGACGTTCGGTCCCTGAACATGCAATGTCTCGAAATCTGGTGAAAGCGGAGTAAGGAGTGTTTCACTTTTTCACACTAGATACTTCCTGTCTACTCTGGACAAAGAAATAAGATTCAAAAGAACAAGAACCTCATTACGTATTCTGATCATTTTCTCGTTATAATTGATAACGAAAGCAACAGCCTCCCATTACAAATATCTTGGTAATTGTTAACAGCTAATTGTCTAATCCAATCTCGCGGCCTCCTAATGGTTAGTGGAGTATGGCAATTAATCTGTGTAAACGGTGATTCAAGCCGTAAGTGAGGTCTAACTACGTAGAACATATATTTCTGGTACTGATGTACCATATCTAAATTATTCATACGTAAAGCCATCAAATGGATAATTAACATGTATAATTTTGAGCTCGGTCGTGGCGCAGTGTGACAGCGACTGATTGTAAACGTGATCGGTTGTGGGTTCGATTCTCACTTGAAGAAGTGATTATATTTTAATTATTTCCTTTTCCTCGCTCTGGTAAGAGAAAGTGCAAGCAACACACAATGTCTCGAATTTGGTGGAAAGCGAAGTAAGGAGTATCTATAGACTAGGTACTTTCTGCTTCACGCTTTTATACCCTACTAAGCGGGATAAAAGCGTGAAGCTAAAAAAAAATAAGTACCTTCATTTGACGTAGCAATTATCTCATGACTACCTAAAAATGATTGTATGTTATCAGTAAACTATTGGAAAAGCTGTTTTACGTATCATCCCGGGTAGCAGGGTATTCAGGGATAACTAAGTGTCGAGACAATCCGTTGACTGCTTTCCATCCAGAATCAAGACATTAAGGGGCGAACGCAACTGTACTTTATCATATTATAGTGATGAAATGTAAATAAATTTCAAATATGATCGTCACCCTTAGCATCGAACTCACAACCAATCACGTTTACAAACTGACAGACAAATAGATGTCCCACTGAGCTTTCTAAAGTATTTAATGATAAATAAAAGATTTGTTTCCGTTTTTAATGTTTATTCCAAGAATGGCGCCAGACAACGTATGTGTTCGTCACTTGACTAATGTCATTTGTATGACAATAACAAGTACCTGTTTAATTTAAATATTTCTTAAATTATTTTACTTAAACACATGAAGTATTTCACATTTTACAGTATTTGCTTTACTATCCAGTATAGATTTTCTTTAAATAAATATGTAGAAGAAAAAATAGAAAATTAAATGGCTAACGGAACCCGTAGCTTTTGGCGCTCCTTTGTCTCTGACTACCCCGTCAGACACAACGGAGCACCAAATGCTACGGTCCCTGCATACTTTGTCCACAGTCTTATAATATTATCAATTTAAAATTATTTCCTTGCAAGTTATAGGCAGACTACTGGCTGTAGAAATCTGAAATTTCACATCTACCTACGTTTCTTGAAGGATTTTTAATAATGCTAACGAAAAAGTAAAAAACATGGGATTTTACTTTTTAAAAATCAATCTATGAAAGACCGAAGACAATCATCTCACATGAAGTTACGGAGGCAGTGAGTTTATTAAGATATACATTAATATATATTATTAATAATAATGTTTTTCTATAAACAGTATGAGAAACAAGTTGACTTGCCAATTTGTACAAACAAACCAAAATCGATGATTAGATTCCAATATGTATTTAACATTGGGTTTGTTATTTTGCTTATTTTGGTAATATAATATCAGTCAGGAAACGAACGTGAGGGAAACTTTGTTTTAGACATTAACTTTGTTTCCCTAAATATTGTTAACCTAAACCGAGAGTCTGACTGTAAAGGCCACACACGATACAGTAACCGACTAGAAATGGCTCAAGCATGCTTGCACAAATATCATTTTACTTATATTCGTAGAAGCGTGCGAACCTGCTCGCAAAGATGGCTAGAACAGTACTGAAACTTGCGCGCGCTCCCACACACGTTCATGTATACTATACATCCGCAAACGCAAGTTGAAAATTGAAATTTGAAACTTTATAAAGACAAGTGAACGAATTGAGCAATTATCTTCTAATACACGATACAGTGCACTTGCGCAAGTCCAGACTTGAGAATGTATACTGCCATAAATGCGTTCGGTTGTAGGTTCGATCCCACTCAGGAAAGTGAATATATTTAAATTATTTTCACTTCTTCGTTCTGGTTAAGACAAAGTGCGGCGTTGAGTTCCACCACGAAACACGCAATGTCTCGAATTCGGTGGAAAACTGCTATGCGGATAAAAGCGTGAAGCTGAAAAAAAACTGTTAAACCGGTTATCGTAATGCAATGACTGTAAGCGCGGTTCGTTGTGGATTCGACTCCCCACTCTGGTAAGACAAAGCACGGCATTGAGTTCGCAACTTAACACGCAATATCTCGATTTTGGGCGAAGATGTCAACAAAGTGCCTTGATGCTAGGTTGTCTCTAATTAACAGAGCACTGCTATGCTACTTTTAAAATTAATCAAATGAAGCCGGCCGTAGTGCAGTGGGATAGAGTCTGACTGTAAACGCTACCGATAGTGGGTTCGATTCACGCTCTGGGGAACGATTGTATTTGAGAGACAGAGTGTCTTGACACTAGGTGCTTCCTGTCTACCTTTCTATGCAGGATAAAAGCGTGAAGCTAAAAAATAATTATTTACTGTGAATAATTTTAACTTTATACATGAATATACTAAAATACAAGCAACATGGGGAAATGAGTGATACATCACTAAATTTTTCTCACTATATATTACACAACATCCATAAATACACAAAAACGTCTATATATGTTTTCATTTTAATACAAAAATTACCCTTGAATCACTTACATTAAATCTGACGGTTATCGTTAAAATAAAAATCACCCTTAGAATGAAAATTATGACATTGATCAGTAACGAAAATGGCCCTTCCAAAGCGTCGCGTTACAGACGCAAGGTATATCTAATCGACGTTTTTATTCCATTGCCATAGACCCTTGTTATTAGGATTTATAACACTCTCAGCCTTCAGTAATAACTGTAAATCATTATAAAAGATTGGCATCAATTAATTTTCTTTTCTAAATTTCAAAATCATCATCATTTCATATTATTTATGATTATTTTGTATGAAATATAAGTAGTTAGAATTTGTTCAGAGCTTATATTTATTATTTGTGTATTATGATTGGAGTGGTCGTGGTGCAGTGGGAGAACATGTGTCTGTAAACGTGATCGGGTTTTGGGTTCGATTAAAACAGTAATATTTCTTTATTGCCAAAATAAAAATTCCAATATGATATATTAATAATATAGAAGTAATAATGGCAGTTAATATTTATATTTCATGCCAAAAAATATTAAACATTACAATAAATTGTTGTAAATGAAGAAATTATTAAGTTACCAACATTATATTAATTAGAAAATAAAATAATAAAATTAAATTGTTCTCATTTCCTCACTCTGGTAAGATAGTGTGGATTTGTGTTTCGCGTTTAGCTTTGCGTTTCCTAGGCAGCAGATTATTTAGTAGGAATCCAATGCGAAGGCGCCTCATTGGAAAGTAGCGATAATCCACCTTAACCAAATTAAGACATAACATGTGGCGGAACTTAACGTCGCATTATTTAATATACAGCGTCTTTAAATATAACTATACTCCGAGTGGGAATCGAACCTGCAATCAATTATGTTTACTATCGAACGTTTTTATATTGCACCACAATTGTTATATTTTTTTGATGATTTTTAAGTTTGTTATTTTAGGTAAGAAGCTATTGGCATTTGTAGGTTGAAATGGTTGCTAGTTTGTGGGGTCGAGAAAGTGCAGATAGAAAACACGTATATTTTTTTAGCTTCACACTTTTATCCAGTATAGCAGGGTAGACAGAAAGTACCTAGTGTCAAGACACTCTGTACTTCGCTTTCCACTGAATTCGTGACATTGCGTGGTGAATGGTGGAACACAACGCCGCTCTTTGTCTTCACCAGAGCGAGAAAGTGAAAATAATTTAAATACCATCACTCCCCCGAGTGGGGTTCGAACCCACAACCAATCGCCTTTACAGTCAGACGCTGTCACAGTGTGCCGCGACTGGCCTCACACGTACATTATTTCCTAAATATTTTGATAAAAAAAGAAGGAGTTAAAACTACGCAAGTAATGAAAAAGAAGATGCCCAGGTGGTTTGGGCATCTTCTTTTTCTTGGTTTAATTATGAAAGGAAAGTAAGAACGATATATGAAACAAAGGTGAGTACATAGAGGTCAGGTCAGACCTCAGTTGACTTTGGAGAACAGTTACCAGTGGTATTGTGGAGAGGTCACGTGTATGAGAATTTTAATTTAAATAACTTTTTAAAAGAGAAACAAATCAAATTAAATTGCAAATGCTAAAACTTCAAAAAAGTAAATATAATTATTAATAATTCATTTTCGTTCAAAAAATTCAAATGAAAAAACCCATTGATTTAGTAAATGTTGGGCTATATCTCTTGATAAGTCAATTTTCTTGCGCTCTCCAAATGCCGATCCATCACTTTGAGATTATAACGGTATAATTGATTTATTATCTGTTTTATTTGAAAATATTTTATCGAAATCGAGGTCAAATCTGCGCAGCGGGACGATGTCTAGCGGTACACCTTTAAAAATTATAGGCAATATGACTTCTTTTTTTTACATTTTAATATTTATTATACAGGTATTATTAAGATTAAATAGATAGTAGGAATTGATAACCTTATTTATTACGCTTTATATTGGGGAGAAAAAACATTGTCAAGGGACTCTGCTTTCCGTTTTTTTTCTAGAATTCTATATTGGGTCAGCTGTTGGAACTCAACGCCGCATCTTCTTGAAACAAGATGAAAATGAAAATAATTTCAATATAAATATTTACTTGTATTTTTATGTTTAAAATATAATATAATGGACTTTTTGAATAAACGTAAACGCGATTGGTTGTCGATTCGATCTCGGTGGAATGATTATATTTAAATTATTTTAATTTCCTCGCTCCCGTAAAATAACGTGCGCTGTTAAGTTGCGCCATTCAACACACAATGTTTGGAATTTGGTAAAAAGTGGAGTACAGAATATCTTGACACTAGATACTTACTCTCTACCCTGCTATACGGGATATAAGGGTGAAGCTTAAAAAATGTATGTCAGTTTTTTTAGCTTCACGCTTTTATCCTGCATTTTATAGCAGCTTAGACAGAAAGTATCTAGTGTCAAGACACTCCGTACTTCGCTTTTCATCGAATTCGAGACATTGCGTGTTGAGTGGTGGAACTCAACGCCGCTCTTTGTCTTCACCAGAGCGAGAAAGTGAAAATAATTTAAATACAATCACTCCCCCTAGTGGGGATCGAACCCACAACCGATCGCGTTTACAGTCAGACGCTGTCCCACCGCGCCACGATCGGTCTCAGTGTTTGTAGATAGTGAAATATGCATTACTAAGAAAACATGTATGGTTTATTATACATTTGAACATTATCTATACAAAATAATACAATCAAAAGTGCACTACTGTGAAAAAAATTGTACAGTATTGTTTAAAAATAGCTTTACATATATAAAAAAAGAATATTTTTTTTCAATGAATTGTATAAAAAAATTGTGATAAGAGGCTTTTATTAAAGCTCGTTTTTATATCAATGTAAACAAAGCCCCATAGCATTATAAATCTGTGAAGTTGAAACTGGTGAAATAAATACTGGCAAATGGCCAATATGCCTTATGTTTTAATTTGAATTTAACTGACAATTTTTATTACATATAAATTCACTACGTTTTACTCTTAATTAAGTGTTTCAATTTGTATTAGACTTTAGCAAATTCCTTTAATTTTTTTATAAATTTGGGCTGATTTATACAAGATACTTCTTTACAATAAGCAATATACATATAATCACTCTATTTCGAACTCTCCGTGTAACAACCGCCTATACCGAGGTATTTTTTTTAGATTTACGCTTTTGTCCCGCATAGCAGGATAGACAGAAAGCACCTAGTGTGAAGACACGCCGCACTTCGCTTTCCATCGAATTCAAGACATAACGTGTTTCGAAGAGCCAAATTTCAACATTTTACTGCCGGATATTTTTTTAATTTTCCACGTAATAACCCCCTCTCAAAATCACGGTTAGTTACTTAATAATTATAAGTACATATTTTACGTTTTTCCCCATATCCCAGCAAAGGCAGAATCTTACAGATCTTTCATCCTCTGGTTGCTGCACAAACTCCAGACGTTGAATTTTAAGTGACGTATCTTAACGCCGCGCTTTCACCATGCAATCTTATTGCATATCCTGTTGATTTCTTCAACCATAATGGTGTATCCAAGACAGTGATTTCTTTATCTATCTAAAGGCTCATCTTTTTATTCATTATTTAATTCATTATTTATCTTCCCATGAATGTAAACTATACATACATTCTTATTAGTGAAGATATAATGAAACGGAACCCTTTCTGCAAACAATATTATAAATTTTAAATTAAACTATTTTAAACGGACCAATCGTGTATATTTTCGTGGTCACAGGTAGACATATAGACCTGTAATCATATATCATAAAGTGTAAAGTATTCGAAATGTCAGATTTTTAAAAAAAATATTTTTAAATACTAAAATATACGCGTTTAATCCGTTAAAAATAGTATTGTTTAAAATGAGTGAAAATCGCGAAAATCAAATAACTCAATATTAATATTATAAATACAACACATATGTACATACATACATCATATACACTATCGAAACTTAGTTATAATTTAGTTCAGAATCTTACAAATGTAATAATAGAACACTTTTTATTGCGTATTCGTACTCAGACAGTAGAAAAATTCTCTAAAACAAAATGCGGGTTTAAGATCCGCCAATTATCACACAATATAATTTAGGTGAAAAGTGGAATATAGAGTGTTATGACATTTTGTCCTCTTTCTCTACTACTCTAACATGAGGCAAAAAGAATAAGCCGAACACGGTAGGCATTTAGCCCCAATGTTATCTCTTATTAATCTTATCTTTTATTTTATATATTATGTAAACCATAAATATGATACCCAATAAAATTTTGATTTACTTGAATTAACATAAAAAATCGTTTATCTAAATATTAATGTAACTTCTTACTAACCAACTTTATTAATGTAAGTTTTAAAAGATAAATATTAATAATAGCAAAAAAAGTAAAGATACGTAGTAGTGTGAACACATAAAAAATATATATATGGAAAAACACCTTTATGTTTTATTACTTCAGGGAACCTCGGTGACAGTTGAAACAGCTGAAAGCTTCCTAAATAAGTCCAGCTAGATTTCATGATTATTGAATATTATTTTATTAATATATATTTTTTTATATTAGAGGCCGGTCGTGGCGCAGTGTGACAGCGTCTGACTGTAAACGCGACCGGTTGTGGGTTCGATCCCCACTCGGGGGAGTGATTATACTTATATTACTTTCACTTCCTCGCTCTGGTAAAGACAAAATGCGGAGTTGAGTTCCACCACTCGCAATGTCTCGACTTCGGTGGAAAGCGAAGTACGGAGTGTCTGGAAAAATTACGGTATCATACTTAATGGTAATTCGCTCAATCATTTAAGATTTGCAGATGTTATTGTATTGCTACTCCATGGAGCTAATTTCGAATATGTGAAATAATACAATTACCTAGGACAAATTATATATCCTGAAGATTCCATATCCAGAGAAATAAACAAAAGAGTAGCCTGTGGTTGAAAGAAGTACTAGTCGCTGAAAGAAGTAATGAAAAACAAAGATAGATAGCTAAGGCTCTATATCAAGAGAAATACTTTCAACAATTTTATTCTCTTCTGTATGGCATACGGCTGCGAAACTTGGACACTGAAGGTGAAACACGGGTCAAAGATCATAAAGGGCTATGGCTAATAAATATGTTAGGTTTCAGGCTAAGCGATAGAATCCCAAATAGCAAAATCAGATTGAAGTCAAAAATAACAGATATTATAGCTCATATTGACCATCTGAAGTGGTATTGAACAGGGCGTGTGTACATGTCAGAACAAACAAATGGTGCCAATAAGTAACCTTAAGGTATCCAAGAGGGAACATCCAAGGCAGGGTCGCTCAAATACAAGGTGACGTAATCTGAAATAAACATTTAATTGCTATATATTTAATATTATATTTTCGGAATAACACGGCTTTATAATAAACTGTTGTAGTAATCATAGAAAAGTTGAACAGCATTTGAGTGTAAACACAATTGGTTGTTAGTTTCATTTACACTCGGGGGATTATATTTAAAAATTTATTTTCATTTCTCTTCTCTGGCAAAACTAAGTGCGGATTTGAGTTCGCCAATCAACACGCAATGTTTCTATTTCCATAGGAAAGTAGTTAACAGAGTGTCTTGACACTGGGCTGCCTCTGACTACCCTGCTATGCGGGATAATGCCTGAAGCTATGTAATGTATATTAGTTAAGTTTAAAGTATTATTACTTTAATATTTCCTATTTTTAAAGTGTTATTCCACAATTAGGATTAGAACAATAGATTAGAAAAAAAACGCAACGGTCTTAGCAAATTTTGAACGCAACCGCGCCTCTTGGATACTTTGGACGGTATCCAAGAGGCGCGGGTTCATATCCCGCTGCGTTCAAAATTTTTATACGTTTTTTTTTTCAAAAATGTTTTCAAATACTATTACTTTAGTTAGCCTTGGTAACAAGTAAAAACGCTAAAAGCTTTCTGAATAATATCAGCCAAGTTCTTTAAGTTATTCAGTAGACTTTAGTTAATGTAAACCAAATCAAAGCTTAAATCCGTATATAAACTTTCTAAATCAATTTAAACTACTAAAGTTAAAGTAGTTGCGATAAAATTTACAGTACATTTTTATTTATTTTATTATTCAATCGGATATACACATGTGGATGTGAAAGAGACGAATTGCAAATGTTTTTCCTTATTTTATTTTTTTTATTATGTAAATATAAAAAAAAATAGTTTTATTTTTTTATGTTACAATTTTTTTTATTATATTATTTTAACAAATATTGTGTTTGTTGGGCTGAATATGCATAGCATTGTGCCTGAAATCATTAACTAAATAAGTATATAGGTATCCAATAAAATATACAACTGTTTTCATAAGCATAAACAAACTAACAAACAAACAAACAAAATAGAAATACAAATTATTAAACATATTGTCCTTAATAAAAAACAAATAAGTGGCATAATCATACTTCTTTGTTTTCTACTTGAAGTAGAACTAGATTCTTTTTAAAAGAAACTGAATTAAACGGATTAATAACATATATTTTAGTATTTTAAAATACATTTTTGAAAATGCGAAGGTCCGAACACTTCACCGTAAGTAGTCCGTGGTTAGAGATAATCTCAGTCCATCAAATAACCTAATACCAAAATATATGCAATTAATCCTTTTAAAATTTAAAATGTGTTAAGATCACAAAAGTCCAAGATCTAATTAAATTTCTATTTTATTAACCGATATAGAGCAGTGGACCAGGGCCTCACCGTAACTAGAATTGACTATGGGGTTCGATTTCGACTCCTGGGTTATATTTAAATAAGTTTCATATCTCGAGTTTTGTATGTACAAAGCGTGGCGTTGAGCTTCGTTATTTATCACATACCATCTTATTATGGCAGAAAATGATAAACAGAATATCTCGAGACCAGGTCTCTCTGACTATTTTGCTAAGCGGAAAAAAGATCGAAACTATAAAGAAAACAACAATAATACAAACAACAAAACTAAACGAAAACTAAGTAAACCATAAAATTAAATCCCAAAAGGTAAGGGTTTAGGTAAATTAATTACAGGTAATAAATGAAATCACAAATCAGTGCAAACAATTACCTGTTAGGTACATCCCCACGATGGGACAACGATATGTGCGAGATAATACAAGACAAAAGCCCGCCCAAAGACTGTTTTGTTCATTTAAACTGTCTATTATGCTAGCTTTGTTTATTTTAGTCATCTGGGAATAGTATTGGTCCATTTTGGTACTATTTCACAGTTATTATTCTAAAATGATGCTATATTTTATATCTAGAGGCCACTGTGGCGCGTTGGGATCGTCTGACAATAAAAACGATTGGTTGTATGTTTCATTTCCACTCGGAGGATGATATTATTTAATTTTCATTTATTTTCAGCTCTTGTAAGACGTTAAGCTTAAGCGGCGTTAAGCTCCGCCACACATTATGCTATCCCTGATTACGAGGAAAAAATTAGACATCATACAACAATATAGCGTGACTGCGTCTGACGGTAAAAGCGATTGGTTGTGGATTTCATGTTGAATTGGGGGATGATATTTTTTAAATCTCAATTTTTGTATTTCACTACTCTGGTAAGACTAAGCCAGTACAAATCATTGCGTTAGCATATTTGTAGGGAGGTTTTTGATACACTTTCGCTACCCAAAATATATTTGTAAAAATGATCATTTGATAAGAGGAAGTACTATTTATATGATATTTTAATATTAATATATACTATTTTTTTAAATTTTAAAATTATTTTCATCTAATTTCCACTAAGCAAAAATAACACGTATATATATATATATATATATATATATATATATATATATATATATATATATATATATATATATATATATATATATATATATATATATATATATATATATATATATATATATATATATATATATATATATATATATATATATGTGTCTTTGTAATTGAAAAAAGTAGCTCGAGCATGGAAATTTTGTAATTCAAAAATTTCCATGCTCGAGCTACTTCCATACACTTGCTGTTACAAAAATTTAAGCACCTAACTTCCTAATACTCAAGCATTTCAATTTCGAATTCGAGACATTGCGTGTTAAGCGTTGGAACTCAGCGCCACACTCTGTCTTTTTATCAGAACGAGGAAGTGAAACGCACTTTCAAACTTTTCAAATAAAAATTTCAAGCTTAATAACACAAAAATATATAAGTTTCCAAACCAAATATATTTTAATAGCGTAACCAGCCTTGTGGGCTACGAAACGACTACCCTCCATTACAGCAGGCCGTGATGATCTCATTATGTTGCTACAAAACAGCCACGGCCCATTTGCTGTGTATTTGTTTACCGAAAGATTGAAACGATTTTTTTTATTTCTAGGAACAAATTTTTGATTAAACATAATATTAGTGTTAATTACAATATTCATAATTAGTTTAAAATTAACCTTTACATCTATTTACATATATTATCTTTATCTCTGGTAAAGACAAAGAGCGGCGTTGAGTTTCACCATCCAACACGCAATGTCTCGGATTCGGTGGAAAGCGAAGTACAGAGTGTCTTGACACTAGGTACTTTCTGGCCACCTTACTGGTCTGTAGCTCCCCTGGACTCGGGGCTATGGGCGGCGGCGATCACTTACCATCACGTGACCCGCACGCTCGTTTGCCTTGCCTATCCTATAAAAATAAATTCGCACTAAAATAGGAACTACGAATATGCTAATTCTAGAGAAACCCAAAAGCATATTAACCTTAAAGCATCCTACGCATATTGTTAGAAATAAAAATAATAATTAAAAAAAAAATACCGTTAAAAACAAAATTTCCAAATCTGCGATTTTTCACTAATTTTATATGTTTTATATTTTATATATATATATCTGCACCTTTAAGACGTAACATTACTCATTTAGCAGTTACAAGGAAACAAATAAACGGACATACACGATAAAAAGGTAACACTCTCTTTGAAATTCGGGTAAAAAGGTAGTCAGATACCACCTATTGTCAAGACACTTCATGCCGCTTTATATCAAGACTTTTCATGCTGACTGGCGAATTCGACGCCAAGCTTTGTCTTACCACGATTGTAAATAAGTAAACTATTATATAAAAAAAACATCTATTCACAGTAACTAGTATATAATATTTCACCAAAAATTATTTTTACATATAGCAAGCCTTTTATTAGTTCTTTATCAATAAACTATAACCAGTTTAAACAATAAACGTGGCTAGCGATAATTATGCTGGAAGAAGCGTGAAGCTAGAAGTATTAGATTTTCAATCTTAGAGAGAACATTCAAACAGAGCTTTGCGATGAGCTATAAGTTTCTTTTTGCCCACTATTAGTTACTATAAAACAATTAATTTGGGATAAATCTATAGATGCCACTTAGCCACAAACAAGCAAAACAGACCAAAGTTGTGGGTTCGATTTCCACTCGGGGGAGTGATTATATTTAAATTATTTTCACTTTTTCTGATAAAAAAAATTGCGACGTTGAATTCCGTGAAGCTAGAAAAAAATATTGTATTAAGTTTTTAAAATTTTCTTTTGTTTAATTTATCGAGTTAGCTAATAAAGGCTAATTTTATTTTATTTATTAATATAGCTACAGTATTAACAGAATACAGAAGTATGTCTGTACGGTTAGGTTAGGTCCTTATTAAATAATGTTGTGGGAGCCGCGTCTCGTTTTTATGGCGGTTAAACGATATTCGTCCGATATCAGTAAATGAAAAGATGAATTTTCTGGCCTTTTCTTTTAAGGAAAGATATAAGGCTAGATATAACTAAGCCTTAGGCTAAAATCTAAGGCTTTTTTATATCAGTCTGAGATAAAGACTTAATTCTAAAACACTATTGTCTAATTTCCGTCCAATTTTGCGGAATTAAACGCCGTGTTTTGTTTTATTAAGCCGGATTTAAATTCACAAGCAAGAATGTATATTTATTAAGAATTTTGTTACGCAACATGTCTTGTACGTTACATTTTACGACAATAGGCTTTGTTTCTTAAGTATTTTTAATATATATCAAGTATGGAAAAAGTTCCCGCTTGATGGAAAGTGATTGATGGAAGTAAGCGTCGTTTTACATCACATGATAATGTATTATGAATAAAAATTACTTGACGTACTCTAGTAATTGAGAAAGTGTTCATTCTAACACAAAAGTGGTATAAATAGGGTTAAAAGATAAGTAGACTTTTCAATAATATTAGAAAGCCTGTTGACGTGTAAAATATTTGTTGCTTAGCAACGTGTCAGCTGATGTCACTTTGTAAGTGTAAGTCAATACATATGTCAGTGTGTGTAATATTTAATTATATATATTTAAAGTAGTATTATTAAAACTATTGCTTTTTTGCAATGTTCCTCCTTATAAGCTTTAACTGCGCCAAATGTCTGAATCGTCTATCCACAGTATTCTTTCACGTATTAATGTATGACAATGTTCCCAAATATATACGTACATATATATATATATATGATATAGTGACTGTATAATACACTATTTATAAGAATAAAATATTGTTAAAATTAATAATAAGGGCTAGGTCTTTTTGGTGATATTTGTTTAGTGATATCAAACAGAAAATGTTTATGAAAAAATATAAGAAATTTTAGACGGGGATTTAAGATGGAAGACTTAGTCATAGGAATCCCTGCCAGCCTTATACAATTGTAACATTGTATAAGAGCTGAAGGAAGAACGTAATGCAAATTAGGGTAGATGGAAAGATTTTAGAGCAATTGAACGAGGTGGTATGTCTGGCAAGTATGTTTAGTAGAGACAGAAGATAAGAAATGGGTGTAAGGCGTATTGATGCCAGTAACAGGTTTAACGGTGCTCTTGCTGCATTGATGTAACGGCAAAATGTCAGTGTACCTGCACGTCATAATGCCGTTCACAATGCAGTTCTAATACCGACGTTGTAATATGCCAGCGAAAAGTGGGTGTGTCAAAAGAAGAATGAAAAAAATGAATGCTGTAGAAGTCTTCGTTAGATATGCGGAATAGCCAAGATCTGATGTAGCCAGATTATGAAAAAAATATTACTCTAATAAATTAAAATTTTCCCGTTTTATTCGAGGAGAAAACGAAATGTTTTGGCACTATATTCTCTCTGCTCAACCTTTAAAGAGGGCTTAAAAATAAGTAAAAAGCTGTTTTTTACAGTGGAATAACTTGAAATTCCTTGTCAAAAAGTACTTGATGTTGTTTTCCAATTTCAATAGTTTTCAAAATTAAAATTATTGAAAAAAGTAATTAATTCTAGTTAAGTTATATAAAACACAAATTCTTTCCAAACAAACTTTATTCCACATAGCAGGGTAGACAGAGACAAATTAGTGTTAAGACACTCCTTTGACCGCTTTCCCCTCTACATCTAAACATTAAGTAACTAAGTCAACGCTGTGTTTTGTCGTACCAGATCGGAAAATTCAGAGAAAATTAATATTATTAAGTTAAATACATTTATTTCTTACAAAAAAGTGCCTTATAAAAAACATAGTTAATTTGGGTTACCCGAACTTGTCTATTAATAAATGTACTACAATACAATTATAAGGTTTAACGCGCCTTTGCATTTCTGCATACGCTTGCAGATGACACATCATCTCAAAGGATCTCGAGAGCGACCGAGGCGAGGAGATGTGAAGCAATGAAATTTAGAGTTAAAGCTCTTCGTATAACCGTTTATGTCAAAGGACGTTAAGTAGAACGTAAGTGTAGAATGTACTTGAATGTTGCATGGTTTGATATAAAGATGATGCTTTTTAAAAATTTTCCATTTTCTCATTTTTTGAAAAGATAATTGTAAGTTTTTATTGATTTATTCATTAGTTCTTCACTTTTCGTCTGCTTAGAATCATTGTGATATTTTAGAGAAAATATATATTTTTATTTCTTTCTGTATTGCAGGGTAGATGGGTTCATGGAAGATTGGGGCTCCCGTGGACTCCTAGAGGTAATTGAGGAGGTGTCCCTATACCGCGAGAGTTTAGAGGATAAATAGTAGAGTCTATAACTGTATATTAAAAAACACTTTAATTACTCTAAATATTTTCGTTCAAATCCGAGACAATGCATGTTAATTAGAAGAATTATACCACAATTCGTCTTGCAGCAGAGAAATAAAATTCCCACGCATACAGAAAGACACCACTATCAACATGTTGTGTTTATATATTTTGACAGGTTTTTCTAACTTTTTTTTTAGCTTCCCGCTGTATCCCTGGCGGGGTAGTCAAAGGGGAAGGAGCGCCAAACGCTACGCCTATCTACCAGACATTGTCTTAAGAGGCGAGTTCCAATGCTTATTTTAAATTTTAATACAATTATACCATATCTTACTTTGTTCTTTTAATATTTTATCACGATTTTGTTGTAATAGTAATTACATAATAATAATATGTAAAAGTTATACGTTTCTTCTTCTTTAATAGATTTGGAACAAATCCAAAGTAATTTTCTTTTTACAAAACATTTACTATTGTATATAGTTGAGTATATACAACGCTTTTTGATTTACTTAATAATAATAATTTCATATTTTTGTTGGATTATTATAATTTTACTCTTTTAACCTTTAAATGTAGACGCAAGGGCCTCTCAGGCCTCGAGAAAATAACATTGTTTAATAATTCCCTACCCCCGTGTATAAGTCACGCGTATCATCTAGTACATATAATTCTAGGAGCATTTAGGCTGACAATGGCTGTACACATTTGCTCGTTGGATAGTTAAATTTTGAAATTTTACGTTTGCCTCTCTTATGCTACCTTATTAATATTCACTTAAGTATTTTTTTTAATTTAGTAAAGTTCTAGTATAGATTTATGTAATAACAATTGCACGTAAAAATTTCTGTTAAAGATAACATAAATCTGTTAGCAATTTGTAATTAATAGTGAGGTCGGTCATGGCGCAGTGTGACAGCGTCTGACTGGAGTGATTATATTTAAATAATTTTCACTTCCTCGCTCTGGTAAAGACAAAGTGCGGCGTTGAGTTCCACCACGCAACACGCAATGCCTCTAATTCGGTGGAAAGCGAAGTACGGAGTGTCTTGAGTACTAGGTACTTTCTGTCTACCCTGCTATGCGGGATAAAAGCGTGAAGCTAAAAAAAATTAATAGTGCAACATGGAGTAAGCTCCATAATAAATGATTTGGAAAGAAACGATTTATCAGATATAATAATGGCATGAATTTATCGAAACAGACAACCATCTTAGTACCAGAGTTCAATTGATTTGAGACATGCGTGATGTCGTGAATGAATCATGAGGACTGTAACGGAGGAAACGCTTTTATTTTTCTAAACATATGTCCTCTGAATCTTCAAACAAAATCTATGTACATGCAAAGAAATGTATATCTACAACGTGTGAAGGGAGTTTGCCCAAACCCTTGTTATTTCACCATAATTAAAAAGTGTGTGTGTGTGTGTTTTTTTTATTTTTGCTTGCAGTTATTAATATGCCGTTTCATAGCAAAACAGTTTTTTTTGTTAAAAAATGCTAAGCGTTTTATATTATCTTAAATAATTGCTAATAAGAGATAGTTTCATTTAAATTTTACCACTAAAATTTATTGTTAAACAGAATAGAACAGAACAGATATTCTAAATTTTTTTTTAATAAAACTTGATATATACTATATACTATATACGAGCTTTAGAGGTCCCCATATTATTTATGGGGATTTATGGGACCTCCAAAGCTCGTAGGGCTAAAATTACGTAAATACGTAAAGTAAAGCTCGTAGGGCTAAAATTACGTAAATACGTAAAGTCAAATCCACCTTACTGAATTGGATTTGACTTTACGTATTTACGTAATTTTAAATACTAAAGGTTAACTTGATTAATTGATTTTGATAATCACTAGGCACGAATACAAAACTCTTTCATTGTCCGCTTGAGTGACTGACAGACAATGCACTGCCGAAACTACTGTAGAAGCAAAAAATTAACAATAGATAGCAAATTTAGCACTAAGAGAGGATTTAAATTTTAGCGAAAATAAAAAAAAAGAATTTTCACGTTTGAAACACGCTGTCGCAGTATGACAGTGTCTGATTGAAAACGCAATAGGTCGTGGATTCGATTCCCACTCGGACGACAGAAGTAAGACAAAATGTGGCCTTGTTGTCGCTGCTCGTCACTCAATATTTCGATTGGACGACTAGCTGTTGACAGAATGTCTTAACGATAGTTTATTTATGACTATTCTAATCTAACACATACCTTTGGTGTATACTTTTGTATTTGTAAAATAATTTAATTTTGTCAATAATATATATATATATATATATATATATATATATATATATATATATATATATATATATATATATATATATATATATATATATATATTTATTTATTTATTTATTTAGTTTACAGTTAATATTAACTGTGACACTAATCACAATAAGTTCTTAAGGCAAGTTATTATTTTTTTTAATTAAAATTAATTTAAACTATTTATTTAAAAAAAACATAACATGTTTTCTAATCCTAAGTGTGGAATAACACTTTAAAAATAGTATAATATTAATTTAAACCAATATATAAACAAACCCTTTTCTATAAAAAAAATGCATTTCTATGTATAAACACATTTTCATCCAATATTACAGAGCACAGTGGTAAAACTAAATGAATGTTCCGCATTTGTAAAAGTGGCAATTTGAGACTTAATAAATTCTATTGTTCCAACTACTGAATGGAAGCTAATTTAAACTTTATTTCTTTTTCTGCGCCTAATTATGTATTATAACTTTAAATGATTTTTTACAATCGTCAAGTTACTATGTGAGGGATTGCAAATACGCTTTAAGATATTTCTGGTTTAGTTGAAGAAAACGGAGTGTCTTAACACTAAGTTTCTCCGTTTAAGTATTTTATTGTAAAACCATACAGGTTTCTCATGCCCACTAAGGCTAAGACAAAGGTTCATTTCCTATTAAAGGCAGTTGTGGTATTTGTAATCGTTCTATATTTCACAATTCATATCGTTTTTGTTTTGTAAAGAATTTAGCTTCACGCTTTTATAGTGCGGCGTTGAGTTCCGTCGCTACATAATGTTTTGAATAAGGTGTTAAGCGGAGACCGAAGTGTCTTGACACTGTGTACTTCCTGTTCGTCCATCTGTATGTAGGATATAAATTAAATTTGATTCGACACGTCGTGAGTTGATTTAAATTTGTTGGGTTATTGTATAACTTTATATGGAATTTATTTTTAAATACCACACTCAGCCTAAAGCTTTATCCCGCATATCGGGGTAGTCAAGACACACCATTGACATTTTGCATTTCGTCGCCGCCGCCCCCGTCAACGCCGTGCTGTCTATAAATAAATTTTATAAATAAACATTTCCCCGAGAGGGAATCGAAACATAAACAAGAGAATATATAAAATTTATTATCTCAACAAGATCTATGAATACAATCTAGATGCCTATTCCCTTCCTTATGCTCCCGACATTCATTGGCAAATCAATATTTCTTGGATGTTCTCCAGAAAACAGAGGGATATGTTTACCCGTTCGTGAGCAATGTTCTGATCATTGTTTTTGCAGATTGAATGGAACATATTGCATGGATGGCAAACAGACTGCTTCTATCAAAATATAGTTTGCTCTTATATTTAATATTTATATTCTTATTAAGTCTGATGTGAAGGTACAGGGTTAACGGTAGTTGTATGTAGGATTTGGCACTTGGTTAATTTTGGTTAATTCGCTCTGGTAAGACAAAATGAAGCGTTAAGTTCCATCACTAAATACGCTCAATGTCCTGAATTGGGAGGGAAAATGGACAGTAGAATATACAGACACTATGGTATCTCTGCCATTATGCGTAAAAATGATTACATTAAGCAAGTCCATATTGTTTTTTACATATACGTAAAATACCTTAGTAACATTTATACAAATATTTCTAGTGTTTTATTATAAAAAATACCGGTTTCACTTCATCTTCATCTTAGTTTTGATTAAAAGGCGTCCCAAGTTTGTTTTAATTTATTGATACTTAAAGTAATCAAAGAGAATCTAGTACAGTGAGCTTTCTTCATTCGTTTCGAATAGACAGATAAAAAAGGACATAATATAAATTAATTATATTTATTTTCGCTAACAACACCGGTAAGAGCTACCGCTCATTTCCTCGTGTGGTAAATTCTATATAATATACAGAATATTATAATTAAAGAGAACACGTTGGCTTTTGATCACACGTCGCGTCTTCTTATATCAAAGCTCAAAGCAACAGTATATAGGTATCAAAATTATGTTGAAAGTATGAGCTGGAATATTGGTAATCTCCGCATCTGTTTATTGTGCGTGATTTTATGGGAAATTATGAAAAAATATGTAAAATACTAACGTATTTTACAATTTCTTTTTCTAGCTTTGAGGCCGGTCGTGGCGCAGTGTGACAGCGTCTGACTGTAAACGCGATCGGTTGTGGGTTCGATTCCCGCTCGGGGGAGTGATTATATTTAAATTATTTTCACATCCTCGCTCTGGTAAAAGACAAAGTGCGTGTTGAGCTTCACTACTCAACACGCATGCAATTCGGTGGAAAGCGAAGTACGGAGTGTCTTGATACTAGGTACTTTCTGTCTACCCTGCTATGCGGGATAAAAGCGTTAAAAGCGTAAAGTTTTTCCTAGCAAACATTATCGATATCTCTTAAATTGTCATGAATTCGTTATTAAAGCTTATTACAGCTTCAGAATTATGTAAGATTTTTTAAATTTGGTTACGTATAGGAAGGAGATAAGGCAATTAGAGCGCTTTTATTTCTTTTTGTTTTCAGCCTCACCCTTTTTGATATAACCCCAGATAGCGAAAACCTTATGTCACTCTCCGATTTCTATTCTTTACCTGAATTCGGGACATTGCATGATGAATGGTGGAATTAAACGCCGCACATTTTACCAGAGGGAGGAAATGAAAGTAGATCAAATATAATCATTCCCTCGAATGGTGTTCGAATCTACGACTAATTTAAATTTTCAATCAGCTCAAGTATTTCTGCGCTACGAAGTCTTAACTCATCTTTTTTACAGCCTTAAGTCTATTGATACATTTTAATCGCACCAGGTTCTGTCTTCCAGTCTTCGAGTTCTTCATCAGAATAATGGACCTGACCGGATGTCAGTCTTCTCTGATCCTGAAATAGAAATTGATTTTTATGTAAAAAGTAGACTATGCCGCCTGTATTGAAACAATGTAAATAATTAAGTTTTCATGTTACTATGTACGAGTATTACAGTATCAGTAAATCATGAGGTGATTCATGCAAATGTAGACTAGAGGTCGGTGCCGCCATGAATTTCAATTAACATGGATTATTTGTACCCTGTGGCTTTAATTACATTGTTTACTGAACAAAGTTAAGGGAACTCAGAAATATGGAGAAGAGAGAGTGATGTCTCCATTCTCGTATTTTGCGTGTTTTTGTTCTGTTCAATAAAATATTTATTTATATAAATAAAGAATAAGATTATTATATATGAATTATACAAAACATTGCTGTTTTTTATATGAAGAAACGGTATACGCTTGAAGTTATCATACATATATTAGCTACGTATATATTCACTGTGAGAAACAAGTAAGTAAGTTAAATTATTAATTTAAAATTGAGGTGTGTGGCGCAGTTGGACGTGGTCTGTCTGTATGTAATCGGTCGTGGGTTGATTCCCATTCGGAGGAGTGAATATTTAAAGTATTTTCATTTCTTACTCCCGCTTGTGACGCATTGTCTTGAATTCGACAGAAAGCGGAGTACAGAGTGTGCTAAAGTAGACACTAAGGGCTTTTTATCTACTCTTCTATACGAGATAAAAAGCGTGAAGCTATAAAAATAATAAATAGTTTAAATTAATAAGCCAAACAAAGACATAAGGAAACGACCAAATAATTAAATATTACATGTTATTTTATTTTTATTTTATTTATTTATTTATTTATTTATTTGTGCAACATATTACGTATAGATGAGTTTCTAATTTATCGCTTAGTTTCATGCGTCACTTGTCAATGTGTTTTCCGATTTATTTCAAGGCGTTAGCGGAGCTGAAAGTCTCAATACTTAGTCCATTAAGGCGTCATAGAATTAATTAAAATATTATTATTTGACTTAATTAAACCAATAATCAGCGTGTTTAAATATAATTTACTAAGTTAACTTATGTATTTCAAAATAAGTAATCCAATATTAATATGTAATTGTAGGAGGCAAGTAACAAAACAATATTAAATATATAAAGTATATGAAAATTGTTTTATTCCTAATTTTTTGATATTTTATATTTAGGGCAGTGTCTAACTGAAAGCGACATTGGTAATAAATTCGATTCCCGCTCAGAGGAATGATTTTATGTCCGATTTATTTTTATTTTTCTAGCTCTGGTAAGGCAAAGCGCAGCGTTAAGTTCACTACTCACGCAGTATCATGATTTCGGAGGAAAAGCAGAACACGGAGTATCTTGACACTAGGTTATCGCTGACTGCCCTGCTATGTGTGAGTGTTAAGACACTCCGTTATCCACTATTCCTCTATGATAGTTGCACACGCTTATTACAATGAACAGACAGATGAAAAACTATCCTTGTAAAGGCAAAACAGCCCCCTCTATTTCATTTAAAACCTATCTCTATTTCATTTAAAAATAATTATGACAAAAAATATCAAAAATTACAACAACCGGGAACTGAATCGGCTACGTTCGCAAAAGAAAACCAATCCACCACCTGTCAGTTCATAATCAAGTCTAACAGTTATAAATTAGTTATATAAGGACACCTGACGCTTATCTTAAAGTAATTACTTTAGTTTAATAATAAAAGGGATTAATTACACTACGCTACGCAGAAACTTAGAACATTATTGTACCGAACTACCGCTCTTAGGCTATTAGGACGCGACCTTTCTTGGTCTTACGTATTCAATGGATGATTTTGTTTCAATAGCCTTAGTGAAATGGGTTTTTAATTTTTTCAGCTTATGAGTTTTTATGCTTTTTATCCCGCATAGCAGGGTAACACGATCGATTGTGGGTTCGATTCCCACCCGGAGGAGTGATTATATTTTAAATTGTTTTCACTTCCTCACTCTGGTAAAGACAAAGAAGCGGCGTTGAGTTCCATCACTCAGTACGCAATGTCTCGAATTCGGTGGAAAGCGAAGTACGGAGTGTATTGGCACTAGGTACTTTCTGTCTACCCTGCTATGCGGGATAAAAGCGTGAAGCTAAAAAAAAACAAATCAGTCTTCTACGTCACCACTTTGGCTCATAGAAAAAAGGTGAGTCTAAAATTGCCCCTCCAGTGTGTTGTGCCATTATTAATTCAAATTTTGTCTATTACACCAATAAAAACTTGCTAAAAGCAAAAGCCCTATATAGTATTTCAATTCATATTTTTCTAATTCGTTCATATATTTATATTCACTCAAATCCTCACACGAAGCCCTTCCATCGCGTATTTGTAAAATTTTGTATGTTTGAATTTTCCTCAGCATATCGTAATGAAAAAGTCATAACTTAAATTAATCACGTTTGGTCGTTCAGATAGCAAATTTTCGGTGATTTGGGCGCTTTTTGCCGCATTACTCCATCTTTTCCTTTATAGAATTGTTGCAGTTCTTCTTCTATGGTAGATCGATAGTATCGATATGTGAATCTGATCTAGCTTCTTGTTCACTTTCAGTGTAATTGCTGCGTTCAGATCAATGGTTTTGATTACCATATCGACATCTGATGCAACCTGGGAGTCTGTGTTGTCGGAGTCTCTTCTAACAACTTCACAATTCTAGTTGGGTAACTTGTCAATGACATTTTTATTAAAAACTTTTAAAAACCCAGAGTTAATTAAAATTAAACACAAAATAAGAAAATAAATGTAAGTCACGAAATTACTACAACAGCGATGACACTGGGTCATAATTACCCGTTTTGACTTGATGCACTTGTATCTCCCAGAGCATGATGCTTCGCACTTACTTTACCGATGAAGAACGTAGAGAAAGGTCGTAACTCCTGCTACACAAACCTTTGAAATATAATACCGTAGTAAAAATAAAATTTATAAATAAGAAATTGCCTCGGGTCAATATGACCCAGCGTCATTGTCGCCGGGTTAACATGGTGGTCAGAAATAACCTGGTATCAAGATCATGTTCACCAATTTCAACTAAAATTTCATATATTATTATAGTCGAATGACGGAATTTAACGCCGTGTAGCATACACCATATACCGTCTACCAAAATAAAAAAATGTAAGTTGTTTAAAAAAATCAATCGACTGAGTGAGAATCGAACCGATAATTATTCCATTTACAGTGAAACATTGCACCACTGTGCCATAATGGCCTTATAATATACTCATATGATCTGCTTTCATATATCTTATCTATATCGATATGAAATTATAATATAAATATCGATGTAAATATATGTTGACACAGCGATATGTTACTATGATACCCTGCAGTCGGATAACGTTGGAACAGGAAATGAAAACTAGCTTATGTTTAACATTCAATATGGAAAAGGCATATTGATATTACTCGTTTGGACATGCGACGGTCGACGGGGGTTCGATTCTAAATGGGGAGCAACATTTCCCTCGTCGCTTCCAAGGAACTAAAAACAAGGTATATATATATATATATATATATATATATATATATATATATCCAAACGCTACCCAAAATAATAACTAAAAAGTATAAAAAAAGCATGCCTAAAAATATCTTTTCATTCTAGTTGTCCTACCAAAGACGGACGTTGATGCTATGAAAATATCACCTGATACAGACCAGCCAGCAAATTTTAAACCAAATTGGAATTCAGGAAATGTGACGGAGCGCGGCGTTGAGTTCTGCCAATCACACGCCATGTTTTGAATTCGGACGGAAAGCGAAGAACGGGTTTGATATAAGGTTCTACCTGCCAATCCAATCAGGTTATTGGCAAAAAGCGTGAAGCTTTAAAGTAAAAACTACTGTATGAACCTTTCAGTCATAATAATTCAATGCAGTTATCATGTTGAAAGGAAATTGATTTTTGTCGCACAATTTAACTTAAGCTGTTAAATGGGGCGTCAACAATGCGATAGATAGCATTCGATATGTAATAATCAATGCATTTTTAATATTGTATATATGTAAATTTGCTAGAGGCTATCATGGCGTATTGGGGCAGTATATGACTAAAATCACGATAGTTAAGGATTTGATCCCTATTTAAGAAAATGTTTATATTAAAATGAAATTTAGCATCTCTAGTTCTTTATTTTATAATTCTAAAATAACTATCCAACAGTTCTGGAGAATAGCCGGAACAAACAGACAAATAGGTTGACAAAAATTGTAAAAAAAACGTTATGTTATGTATATCTACCATATATGTATACACATATGTATTTACTTAAAGGACATCCAAATTTAAATTATTTATATAGATATTATATATATCTTGCTCTAGTAAGAAAAAAAAATAATTTTTATTCTACAAAGATAAAAAAGGTTTATAAAAAAAATTCTCTCCATACTCCATACATTTTAAGTTACAAATATATAAAAATTTGCTTACATTAAATATATAGGTTATACAGATCAGCAATTTTAGCGCAAATTTCATAAATTTCTCTTGAAAATATTTAAACTTGACTAATAGCCCGTCGTCGCGCAGGTGATACAAAATTGATGTTCGCCCCATCACGTTAATTAAAGGTTAACTGCTACGTAGCAATTACTTACACGTAAGTGTTCTTAGTGAGGCTTGAGTGATATTCTTATTAAACTAAAGTAGACTAATTTATGAATTAATATCTATTAATTATTATATTTTTTTTTTGGAAAGTTGTGAAAAACAGAGTGTCTTAATACTAAGCTATTTTTATATGGGATAGCTCTGTTATATGGGAAAACGGGTTCTTGACAAACTGGTCTGAGGGTAATTACGAAATCAGTCTTTCCTAGGTTTTTTACTTTGATACTATCTGTGATATGTCTTATAAACTATTGTGATTTAATAATAACATGAGGCCGGTCGTAGCGCTGTGGGATAGCGTCCGACTGTAAACGCGATCGGTTCTGGGTTCGATCCCCACTCGGGAGAGTGATTATAATTAAAACTAATTTTCACTTCCTCACTCTGGTAAGACAAGGTGCGGCGTTACATTCCACCACTCAACACACAATGTCTCGAATTCGGTGGAAAGCGAACTACAGAGTTTCTTAACCCTAGGTACTGTCTGTCTACCCTGCTACGTGAGATAAAAGTGTGAACCTTTTCATTGTCTTAATCTCTTCTATATTATGATTACGTTTAATTTAATACAAACAATATCTTACAATGCTATTTTGAGGATATATCGGTCCATTTCTTTAAAAAAAAGGAACACGTGTCCGGACCCGATGGCCGTAATATAATATTTTTGTTTTATCAGTATAGTAAGAAACAATATTAATTATATTTTTTAATTTCTTATTCGCGACAGGTTTTATTTAAAGTATTGTATTTACCACTTTATTTGTTCCTTATTTATGAAAAATTAATTTATTTATATTTTACAAGCAAAAAAAAATCAAATATACAAGGCAATTGTTTACTATATATTAATTATATTGCCTTACAGCGGTTGAATTTGAAGCCAATATCAATACAGTATACTACTTGGCCAAGCTTATGTTACAGAGGTGATAAATCAGTGAGAGCAGGTAAAGTTTCAAACTAAGTGACGCTTTACTCTGTTTATAGTGTATCGGAACGACACTTGGATGAATGTACATAGATCATTTTAAATATAATAATGTTTTAATATTTATTTTAATAATTAAGTGTTTTTGTTGAATCATATCAATTGTTCTAATAATTAAAAATTGTTTTATATTTATATATATATATATATATATATATATATATATATATATATATATATATATATATATATATTATTTAGTATTATAAATCATATATTATTTAATTTTATTTTAAAATTATGTGCATAATTGTTTATATATTTGCCAATCAGTGTATTTTATAGTTAACTAGTTAATTACTAAAATACGTAGCCTATCGTAATAAAAAATAAATTTATTTAATAGTATTAAATGTATTTAGTAAAAAAGTGATTATTTTAATTTTTACAAATAGACATTTCAATTTTATTTATTTGTATATATAAATCTTATCTAATTTAAATTGAACTTATCTATATTATTTTAAAACACCATACAACCTGTTCCAAGAATTAATTTTAGTATTTTCTAACTAAACATGTTACATTTCGAACACGTGTAAACGGCCTCCGATTCGCTATAGAGGCGCGATATCCTTTGAATTATGACTCACTAGCATTACACTTGGACCGTTGCCATAGCATATTGATTGCCACTACGGGAATTTTCAAACATGAAATATCGACTCAGATAAGAAAAATATAACTACAATTGCTATTATAGTTCGCAAATTGAATACATGTTAATTATAGTTTCAGATGAGTTTTGTTTAAAACGTAAAAAATCATATTTATTGTATATTTTTACTTCCTTACTAAATCTTTCCTTTAGATTTTGTTTTATTAACTATACATATTTAACTATAGCGTAACCGTGGAGTTTGATCTATAAAACTATATATAATATACACAGCTTTTATACATGGAAGGGATACTGAGAAACCAAAGTGAAGATGCCAAGTTAGTTCGATAGAGTCCAAAACATAAATGTGAAAATGTCTTATATATATATATATATATATATATATATATATATTTCCCACCCTAGTAGAAAAACAACCTTATGTCATTCAACAGATAATGTCTGGAAATTAAATAGAAAATGGAGATCAAGCGAGTTTGAGATACTCTATTCTTTTGTCTTTTCTAAGCGTACACACTTTAGCTGATATCTTTTTATAAATTATAATTACTATTTTCAATATATCATATAAATTTTGATAATTCAAAAATATGAAATAACAATTCACTTTCTATATAATTGGGTATTTACTCCAATGTTGTATATATCATATATATCTAAGAAAATATATAAAAAGTGTCGACCTTTATAGTAAAATAAAAAATAAAAACCAATTCACTATAATTAATATGAAAACAGATACGTATAAACCAGTTAAAGTAGCAAAGCATCGTTATTGTTATTAACTAATAAATCTAATTTATTAATAAATATTAAAAAAAATCAGATTCAACCTTTGTACTACATAGCAGGATTGTCAGAGACCTAATCTATTGGCAAGCTAGTGTTGAGAGAACCTTGTGTTAAGACACTGCTTTCAGATAGATTCCGGAGAAATAAAAATTTGGTACAAGTAAGTATTGCATGATAAATATTAAAATATAAACTAACCCTTTATATTACCGTGTTACATAACATTAACAAGCCAATCTATGTCTCACAAAATCCAACACATACGTTTTATTTAGTTTTTGATTATCGCATTTAATGTATTGTTTTCTAGCTGTTATAGACTGTAGTATGAATTTAATTTAATTTTTATTAACTATATGACGGTAGTTACAGCAGTATCAGGTAAGTTATATGAAAGTCAACTGAAGGTAAGTTGTACAAATTGTTAGCAATATCCATTATAAAAAAAGAAAATATTTATAAATAATTTATTTAATTAAAAAAATAGTAATTTAGTATTAAGGCCGGTGTGACAGCGTCTGACTGTAAACGCGTCCGTTTGTGGGTTCGATCCCCACTCGAGGGAGTGATTATTTTAAAAATTATTCTCATTTACTCGCTCTGGTAAGATAGAGTGCGGCGTTGAGTTCCACCACTCAACACGCAATGTCTCAAATTCGGTGGAAAGCAAAGAAAACTTGATAAAATGCGTGAAGCTAAAAAAATTACGAATTCATACAGTTCAACAAGAAGGTAAGTCTATCATTTTGATTAACACACAAAATATTTAGTAATTCTTGATATATTTCTGCGTTTATTGTTTGTGCCATTTCTGTTACATTGTGCTATGATGTTCCTCTACTGCAGTACATTCACCTTTATTTGCTTTTCTCACAGAATGGCCTCCCGATCTTTACGCAAGGAGGAAATTGTAACATTAACTCTTTTAATTTGAGTATAGCGAGAATGGATTCGTACATGATTACAGAGATAGTAATCCGGACTTTATTGCCGACTTGAAGCTTTTTTCTAGAGGAAACAGTTGGAGCGGTGAAAATTTTGAATATCGGCGCCATTGTAGAGGATCTAAAGCACAATATGACTACTTTAAAGCAAGCCTAAAGTGAATGTAAGCTTTAAGAAGAAGAACCTTCAATTAAAAAAGCTACACTACCAACCAGTTAAATGACTTAACAGGCGATAAAAGCTTAACATCGGAGATTTTAGAACTCGATACATCCATACCCTTATTTCAATTTATATTTCTCATATAACATTTTTGAAAAAACGTATAAAAATTTGAACGCAGCGGGATTCGAACCGGCGCCTCTTGGATACCGTCAAAGAGGCGCGGGTTCGAATCCCGCTGCGTTCAAATTTTTATACGTTTTTTCAAAAATGTTTTCTAATCCTAAGTGTGGAATAACACTTTAAAAATATTAAATATTTCTCATATAATTGTTTCAATATATAACTAATGAAACAAAATTTTACATCGTCCAGAAAGTATGTCATTGGTACACCTTCCAAGAGTAATTAAGCATTGGAATTATAATATAGGAAAATATCTGGTACAAAATACAATGCCAATAAACAAATTAGAACCGCAACCAAATTTTCAAGATAAAACTAGTCGTGAAATACACATGAATGTTTGACATACCCACATTTCTATACTATTTTTGTGTTAAGTGTTATTCCACACTTAGGATTAGAAAACATCTTTGAAAAAAAAATTGGACGGTATCCAAGAGGCGCGGGTTCGAATCCCGCTGCGTTCAAATTTTTATACGTTTTTACAAAGATATCCACACTTGTGTGTTATATAACATACACGTTGTCAAGGCAACAAATATTTTACGTATCAACGGTTCCACTATCATTTATTTAGGAGTAAAATAAGTGTTTCAACCTAAGGCTTAAGTCCAGCCCAGACTATATAATTTGTGTTTTAAATTACATACCACGCTCTACCTTGAATGGAAACAGTTATATACATATTCAGGCTGTGTTTTAAAGCAGAAGCTTTCATGTTTTCTAGCTTTTTGCAAGTATTATTTTAATATATCCTAGATGCAATCGTGACAAAGTTGGAATAAATCGTGCTTTACATGCTTTGATTATGGGTTCAATTCCGGGCTGGTAATTTATCGACGATCACTTGTCTCCTGTAGCTATACTTCAAATGTATACTTAACTTACTATTTCTTTATTACATTACTGTATTTTTTTCATAGTTTCCTTTATATAACACAAGATTCTATGTTTATCGTTCCCATAATGATTTTAAAAATCCTTTATCTGGCTTATCAGTAGTAACTGGACGTTATATTTCTTTCATTCAGGAAATAAGGAAAGTATTTTTTTTACACACATGTATGTTGAGGCCGGTCGTGGCTCCGTGGTACAGCGTCTGACTGTAGCCCGAACGATTGTGTTACCCATTCGGGAAACGTTTATATTTAAATGATTTTGATTTCTACGTTCTAATAACAAAATACACGGTGACGACTTCTGACCCTCTAAACGAAATGTCTTGAATTCAGCGGAAAGCGGAGTGCGTAGTGTCTTGACATTAGATATAGGTAACTTAGTGTCAAGACAACGTTGATTACTTTCTGCCCAAAATTAAAATATTCCCTTTTGCATGGCGAACTCAACACCGCGTTTTGTTTTACCAGAGCGGAGTAATGAGAACAAATTTTAAGTACAATCATTTCTCCGAATGGGAATCGAACTCACAATCGGTCGCTTTTACAGTCAGATGATAATTTTCTCTTCTGTTAACAAAGGATTCACAATAGACATCATTGTAGTGCAATATCCAGTCCATTCCTAACTTTGCTTTCTGCATTCGAGACATTGTGTGTTAGGTGGTGGAACTCAAAGCCGCACTTTGTCTTACCAGAGCGAGGAAGTGAAAATAATTTAAATATAATCACTCACCGTAATGGGAATCGAACTCACAGCCGAACGCGTTTACAGTTAGACGCCTTTCCCCTGTGCCTCGACCGGTTTCGATAATGTATATTATATATTCTTACATTATCAGAAAGTGCTTAACAACTTTTCCTAAGGCGTTATATTCATATCTCTCAAGGTTTAGCTGGTCTGCTATAGTTCCACATCCTACTCCTGAAAACATAGCATATATGTTACCGAGAGCTAATAGCTATGTAACAAAAAAACCATAAAAATCTATCAAGTAGTTTGGCACGAAAGGCGAACAACTGACAAAGAAACAGACAGACAAAAATCATATTTTTGGTTTCTGTTATTTATATAAAGATACTACCCTACTAGTATTGTTTTTAAATTACATGCAATTTACAGAAATGAGCCCTTTTACAGTGATATTATGTATACAGATTAGATAGATGCCAATACAAAAAGTTATAATCATATGACCATATAAAAATTGTAATATACCTTACAAAGTTACTTAGTTACACATACTGTTTGAAATGAAAATAATTTTTTATTGAAATGCACTAAAAAGATTAAAATAAATATTCTAGTTAAAACTTTTACTAGGTTATTACACAATTTATATAGATTTTAGAAAATAATAATAATATATATAAATATAAATTTTTGGTGCAACATTTACATGTGTAGATAAATAGATGAGATATATTTAGCATATAAAATTTAAATGTGATTATTTATAATATTTTTAAACTGTTATTATGTACTTAGGATTAGGAAACATTAAAAAAAATATATATAGCGCAACGGGATTCGAACCCACGCCTCTTGGAAACGATCCAAGCGCTCTGACCGCGTGAGCCGTTCGTTCCATTACCTGCATTGAAAAATTCTTATACGTTCTGTAGTTCTGTAGATTATAGATTATAAACCCGAAGATTATTAAAAAATAATAATTTGGCAAAAGAGTATTTTATTTATTTTAACATTTTACTATTTTTAAAGTGTAAATCCATACTTATGATTAGAAAATATTTTTTAAAAAAGATGAAGAGGCGCAGATTCGATTCACACTACGTTCAAATTAAATGCATTTTTTAAAAGATTTTTTTAATAACGACTACTTAAATTTTCTATTATATTATTTTGATGTATTTTTAAAAGACTTATAACATATATTCGGCATTGACTTTAATAACGCAAAATTCGTTCTCCTCTATCCGTACAATTATCAAAATAGTGATTCAATTCTTTCCTTTGCCTATTAATAAAATTAATATATTAAGAATTTACCATTTCTAAACAGTGATTTCTCAGGTAGGAGAAGAAAACATTATTTTGAGAATCTATAAAAAAGAACCTGAACGGTTACCAAGAGCCTTAAGCCTTCATGCCGCATAGCAAGATAGACAAGAAATATCTAATGTCAAAACACTCTGTAGTGCGTTTTCCGCTGAATTTGAGACATTGCGTGTTGAGTGGTGGAACTCACGCCACGTTTTGTCTTACCAGAGCGAAGAAATAATAATAATGAAGTTGCCAAGACACGCACGTTCGAATCCCGCTTGTATTTATGTTTTTACATTAAACTGAACATACGCTTTAATAATGTAAGTAAGTATATTAAAATTCACAAACAAATGTAATAGAATTTCGCGACAGAAACAAGAAGTTATCAAGATATAGACAGTACAAAGTTAAATCTCATCGTTACGGGAAATTTACTTCACGTGTTCCCTTTTAAAAAGATCCGAGTTGATTGTTGTTTGATGTAAAGTACAACTTTGTATAAGACTTTTAAATAATTATTTCTGAAAGAGGCTATTCAGATTGGATGTAGGTTTGATTCTTAGTCGGAAATGATTATATTTAAACTATTTTTGATTATACACTCTGGTAAGACAAAGTGCGGAGTAGAGCTCCGCCTTAACACGTAATGTCTTGAACTAAGTGTAACTTTAAGTATTTAAAAACCATTGACGTGTAGTAGTCATCTCACTGTACGTAATAGTTAGGTTCAAATCAGTCTTAACCTAGGGTAATTAAATATTTATTTATCTGGTCCAATAAGGTTAAGAGGGACGCTGACTTCAGCTGCTCTTTATACTGTAATAGATTCTCTATTTTTTATTTCTTGTTTATTTCATTTATGTTAAATAACGTGAAACTGCAACAAACAAGAGTTTATTCGTGGCGAAACGTGATCGATTGTGGATTGTATTCCCATTCGGGAATCCCAATGATTATAAGACGCGGCGTTGAGTTCCGCCACTCAAAATACAATATCTCGTATTCGGTGGAAAGAAAACCACATAGTGCCTTAACACTGAATACTTCCTGTCTACACTAATAAGCGTTATAAAGATATAAAAAAAATAAAAAAGCATACTTAAAAAAATACACGCAAAAAAGCAAACTCAAAAAAAATCCAAGAATAAAAGAGCCGATAAAAACAAAAAATTGTAAACCATTCACTACCAAACCAGTTCCAGGAAGGATGAAATTTTACGCTCAACGACTCTATAAGCGATACGACTGTGAGAGATCATTACAACGGTGAACCCCTATTTCCTTGCATGAGGAAAAGCGTATTATAATATTAAATATCATAATTCGACGTAAACGTTTAAAATGTTTAGCGTGGATGTTCTATGTCTACGAAATTAATTAAAGTTATTTAATTGATTTTTTTTAAGTTTCACGCTTTTATTCCACATAGCAGGGTAGACACAAAGTACTTTGTGTCAAGACACCTCGTACTCCACTTTCCGTCGTATTCGAGACATTGCATATTGAGTGGCGGAAGTTAACGCCACACTTTGTCTTACCAGAGCGAGGTAGTGTACATAATTTATAGATATCGAACTCATAACCGATCGCGTTTACAATCAGACGCTGTCTCACTGTGTCACGCTCTTATCCTGCGTAGGTGGGTAGACAGAAAGTACCTAGTGTCAAGACACTCAGTACTACGCTTTTCACCGAATTCGGGACATTGCGTGTTGAGTGGTGGAACTCAACGCAATGCGCCACGACCGGCCATTTAAACTTTTCTTTCTGCTTTTTTTATACATTATAGTTATATATATATATATATATATATTTAAGCCATTGGTTATGGCTTTGATTCAACACGGGGGAAAGATTATAAAAAAGAATATTATATTCTTTCCGCTCTGGTAAGACAAAGGTCGATGTTGATGTCGGGCGGTTAGCAATCAATGGAGTGTCTTAAGGCTTAAACTGAAAAAAATATATAGCCACATATATATGTACATATATACATATATATATATATATATATATATATATATATATATATATATATATATATTCCTTTCGTTTGTGATAGAAAGGATATTTATATTAGGGACGCTTCATTTCAGAGAATTCACTAAAATTTAACTTCTACTATTGCGAGTTTTGTCCCTCAACTTTAAAAGGATAAATGTTACTGAGATCATTGTAATAGATGAAACATTAAAGCTAAAATTAGCTGGCGTAGGTAGGCGTAGGCTGACGGTAGGGTTATGGGGTCAGTCCCTATACTCAAAATCTTTTAGAAATTTATTATTATAATATTACCTCAAAATTGATGCAATGAACAATTATTTAAATTAATAATAAAAAAAGTTGAAAACAGCCGTTCGTGGCACAGTGGGACAGTGTCTGACTATAAACGCGGTCGGTTATGCGTCCAATTCCAACTCGGAGGTATGGATAACCATTCCTCCTATCTTTTTTCGCAATGACAAAACAAAACGCGGCGTTGAGTTGCGCCACTCAACAGGTAATGTCTCGAATCTCGGGGGAAGGCGGAGCACAGAGTGTCTTGACACTAGGTCCTATCTACTCTGCTATGCGGAAACGAGAAGCCAAAAATAATAGGATTGTTTTTATATGCTGCAATATTACCTACATTGTTATTTATGTTATAATTACCGGTTGTATATTTTACAATTAATTCATTTGCAATTAAATGAGCCCTAATGTTTTAAATAAACATATCACAATCAGTAGATAAATACCAAGTCGTTTCGAAAATTTAATAATTACATACAAATTTTGTATTACTGTTACAATAATAAGCCTATACTAATATTTGATTTTTACTTATTAGAATTATAATATAATATGACGTAATTTGCCATTATTGGCATATATATATATATATATATATATATATATATATATATATATATATATATATATATAGGTGCAATCTGATACCTTCCTAGAATCGTTCATTTATCACATGAAGCGAGAACTCACTGGATTGTTCAATATATAAGTATTTATGTAATTTATATTAAAAACACATAAAACTAAAATTGTATACTTACTACTTGCTACGTTAATTATTTTTATACAAAAATTTATAAACTGTACTTATTTCTATAAACGATCCATCTCAACGGAAACGACGGAACCCAACAACGCACTTTGTCTTTACCAGAGCGAGGAAGTAAAGAGTGAGGATCGAACCCATAACCGTTCGCGTTTACAATCAGACGCTGTCTCACTCAGCCTCGACCGGAATTGTATATATATATATATATATATTAATTATCCTACCCATAGATGACAGAATTATTTACTTTAAGCTCTTAAACAGGCAATGCTAATAAATCAAAATAATATCAAAAGAAAAATAAAACAAAGTCGTCATTGTTCCAATTTTTTCCAGCAAAAGGTGTATTATGCTTATTATTTGAAAATATGTAAAGAACAGTTTTTAAACAATAAAACGCCAATGTTTTTACTATACTAAACTTATCTCATTGACTGGTGCTGTACGTTAATATTTATGTAATATTTATTTTATAAATTTATTTTTTCTATTTTTTTTGACCGCTTTACGCTTTATTCCGAATAGCAGGATAGTTAGAGATAACCTAGTCTCAAGACTTCACAGCTTTATTATTATCTAACGTGTTAAAAACCTAAAATTCACCTTCCTTTTATAACTCGTAAATCTATTACATACTGATATAAATGAGAATGGAATCTACAACCATCGTGCTTACAGTCAGACTATCCCACTGTACCGTGAAGGCCTGAACATCGAAATGTTTTCGTTAAAATATAAAAATGGGGACAGTATGTGACAGACACACATTGTGTAATGCGTTAGTTTGTGGAGTGACGCGTCCGGTTATTACGTCGCTATGCCGCTTTGCGTCTATCCTTTCTTTCAATGCAACTGCATTTTTTTCAATTTTTATATTTTTTTTTTCATGAAAAGAAAGTGTGAAATGAACACAGATTTAAATTTTTTTTATGTTTAGAAAAAAAAATTATATCTTTTTTTTCAGCTTTAAGCTTCATCCCGCATAGCAGAGTATTCAAAGACAGCGTAGTGTTAAGACATTCTGTTGACTGCTTTCCACAAGAAATCGAGATATTGCGTGTTGAGTGGCACTTAACGCTACGTTTTGAGAAAATAAAAATAATTTAAAAATAAAATAATATAATAATAAAATAATATAATAAAAAAATAAAATAATATAAAATAATTTTATAAATATAATCATTTCCCCAAATGGGTATCGAACTGATAACTGATCGTGTTTACAGACGTATGCTGTCACAGCATGCCACAATGCATCAGCTTATTGATCTTTTTTATATATTTCTAGATAGACAGATCTCAAGTTAGCTTACATAGTGTTTCTAATGGGTGAGACTAAACGCGGAGTTGAGTTCCGTATGATGAATATTGGTTGACACTTTGTTCAGTCTGATTACCTTTTGGAATTGCAATAGAATAAAAGTATTCTTCTAATAAAAACTAAATTTTACATACTCACGATATTATGTTAAAAATATATGATAACGACATTTTGCCTGTTTACATTCTATGAAGACGTGTTAAGACATACGCAAACACGTCAGCATAAGGCTATCACGTGACAACACAAAGTGTTACAACGTGAAACAAGTTATTTATAAAAACAACGCCTACAAGATTTCGTCATAGGTGACCTCAAAATAAACGAAAAAAACTTGATCTCGAGATCTTTGAATGCTATTGACATTTCACCCAAGTGCTATTTATGGCCAGTTTAAAAATATTATATTTATTTTTATTTTTTTTAGCTTTACTCTTTTATCCGGCATAGCAGGGTAGACAGGAAGTACACTCCGTATTTCGCTTTCCACCGAATTCTAGACATTTCGTATTGAGTGGTGGAACTCAACGCCGCTCTTTGTCTTTACCAGAGCGAGGAAGTGAAAATAATTTAAGTATAATCACTCCCCCGAGTGGGGATCGAACCCACAACCGGTCGCGTTTACAGTCAGACGCTTGATTTTATATTTCGATATAAAAATAGTGTGATACAGGTTGATTAATATTACTGGTAAAATGCTAGACTGATTTTAGTGTAGTTTAAAAAAAGGGCCACATAAAACAATAAAAAGGAAAATTTAAAATTAATATTCACATGTATTATTGAAGAAGTATATATTAATCTATAAACGAATATTATATTAACGCGTGGAATTACAAGCAGTTGATACTCAATCAGGAAGCTAATCATTGTAAAACTATATTTGAAAAGAGCATATGTTAAGTTCCTCGGCGGCTTTTCTCAGCAGAACAGCCTTCCGAGCTGGTTGTAACTTCCTGCAGGACTGACAATACTGACACTTGTGTTGATTGACGATTCAAAAGTGCTTGTATTAGCCTATTTGAATAAAGAACATTTATATTTTGATTTAGATAGACAAAGAAGACCTAGTTAATCCAGTATCAAAAAATTTGTTACTTACTTTTGGTCAATCAAATTAGGATATATCTGAAATAAATAAATATGTACAATTGAAATATTATAACCGAATAACCTGCAGTGTTGATTTTAAACGCCCAGCGCTAATATTTATGTACAGGTTTGCATATCCGGAGCGCGCTGTTCGGTAGAATTCATTAAACATTGTCTTAACAAGCAAGAAATAACAGGATCTTTGATATTAGGTATTATAAATAGAAATAATTTTGATAGAGGCCGATCGTGGCACAGTGGGCGTCTGACTATAAACGCGATCGTTTGTGGGTTCGATCCCCACTCGGGGGAGTGATTATATTTAAATTATTTTCACTCCTTTCCAAAGTAGGGCGTTGAGTTCCACCACTCAACATGCAATATATTGAATTCGGTAGAACGCGAAATTCAGAGTGTCTTGTTCTGTCTACCCTGCTATGCGGGATAAAAAGTATGAAACTAAAAAAAATTATATTTGAAAAAAGATTTTCGACAATTATACATATCAAATACTTTACAAGTAGAAAATAAATCAGGTTTAATAAACCTCATATCGTTCCTAATTACAGATATATTGAAAAACATTCTAATTTTATTATAGAAGACGTTTGGAAACTTTCTATCACCTGGAAGACACTTCTAAAAACCACGACACCAGATACAGTCAACTCATACTGCAATAAACCAGTACAGTATGCAAGATGATTAAGAAACAGATAGGGGTAGATATATTAGTTTTAATATTATCTGACAGAAAAATGACATTTTAGTCTACCTCTGACCACAGACTACTATAACAAGTATAGTATCCAATATCAAAATATACTCTATTATGTCGTTTTAATTATCTTCATTTAAAAAGAAAGAAATAAATCTTATTTTATAATAGTTTTTTTTGTCGATAAATAGTGTAGATTGCGTTCCGTACAAAACGTTGTTCTGTTTTTATGTTAGATATAAATATTTTTTTTAAACATGGGGTCTTAAAAAAGTGCGATCAAGTTATTTGATTGACTTTGAAATATTAAAATAATCGTTTTTAGTAAATGCATTTTAGTATGTGTACATATATCATAATAACAATTTTTACAATTATTGTCCGTCTGTCTATCTGTTTCAGTTAATGTCTGGAATAGCTAGGCTGGTTTTGACTGAACTTTCACTTGCGGTTAGTTAATGTAATAAGAACACTTAATAGTAAATATAATCGTATTATGAAAATGCTAAATTCCACTCGAACGACACTAGTCGTGCTAAATATACAGGAAATATACTAAAAACACAGTACAATTTATGTAAATATAATAAAAATTAATAATGTTAGGCGGAAAGCTTTCGTAAAGCTTCACGCGTCAAAAATTTTTAAGGCAATTTTCCAAACTGTTAATGTTTCAGCTCGAACTTGGCTCATACAAATTCATTTTGCTACCTTCCGGTCTCGACTATTAAAAGTTTTCTTTATATGTCAAACTTTGTGGTTGATACTAAGCTTTTTATATACACCGATATGTGGTACGTTTTATTAAATCTGCCGCGTGTGTTGAATATTAAGAGCTTTATGCCACATGTTAAGTGCATTTATATATATATATTTGTATATCTTTCTTGGAACTCTCGTGGCTTAGTGGAATAGCGTCTAACTTTAAATGTATTGAGTTCGAACGCTAATCAGGAGTATTATCAAATTATATTTCAAATATTTAAATTACCTTCCCTAGTAGGAGGCATTAAGCGCTGCCACTAACTAAGCGATTTTGCTATTCTGGGTGGTATCTCTATGTAAAGCTGCTATGTCATTTTTGTATTCTTCTTCCGGATATAGCTTGGATAGGAAATGATTTTATATATTTAGCTCGATTTTTAGGATATTGTGTGTTAAATGCCTAAGTCTTACCACTTTGATTTAAGAAATGTGGAAAATGATAATATTTTTCCAGCAGCCGTAACGCCGTCAAATATACATTTAGTATACCTATTTAAGCTCTATGCAAAATCTCCTAGCAAAAGCTAACCGCTTAGAAATTTCAAGCTTTATCGCGGAGAATTTCAATTGTGTGGATGAAAATATTTACACGAGAGCTCCTCTACCGTTTGGCAGGTTTCCTAACGAGGTAAGCTGAATTTGTAAAAGAAACTTAAATATCATCCTTGTACTCTCATCTCGATATACTAGAATATTATGCTTAGGAATTCTAAATCTAGACTATATAGAGAGGCCAGTCGTGGCGCAGTAGGACAGCGTCTGACTGTAGAGGCCACCGGTTTTGGTTTCGATTTCTATTCGGAGGAGGGATTATATTTATAATTATTTTCAGTTTTCAGCTCTGATAAGACAAAGTGCGGCGTTGAGTTCCAGCACTCAAAACGCACATTGCGTCGGTAGAGAGCGAAGTATGAAATATCTTGACACTAGGTATTTTTTGTCTAGTTTGCTATGCGGGATAAAGGCGTGAAGCTTAAAAAAATCTAGATGTAGTCTCAGTGGTGGTGCTTGAGGGGGATGATAATATTTAAAATTATTTTTGTTTCTTCGCTCTGATAAGACAAAGTTTAAACCTCAATACGTAATATTCACGTTTGATCTTAGATGAAATTTTTTTATTAGTTAATGATATGCTATGGCGATTATATTTAAGTTACCTTAATTTCGCTCTAATAATACAAAGCGCAACGTTGGTTTCGGCTAAATAACAATGTCTCGAATTGGATGGAAAGTGGAGTACGAAGTGTCTTGACACTCAATACTTTCTATTTACCATGCTACGTGTGATACAAGATAATAAATATCGCTTATTTGATATAGCCATATAAAAAGAATTTCGGGTCAAGATACCATGTTGTACATGTTACACCGAAACTTGATTTACCATATTTTGAGTATCGGAACTTTACCACGATTTATCTAACCAAAGTGGAAAAATCTTTATTTCCCGGTATAAGGATCTTAAGTTAATTTTCCGAATGATTTACAGCAATAATATATTTGACTTATAATTTTTATTAATTGAAAAAAAAATCTACTTCAAACACCGTCAAAAACGTTAAGCAATTTACTAAAGGAGTTCGTAGCAGTTTAGTTAAAAACTCACAATAAGTTTCACTGTGTGTCCCAGATATATCGTATTTATATTTGTTTTTTATATAATATATATGTTTTTGTTTAAATTTGTTTTTATTAAATTTTAATTTTGATACTAGCAAAAGCTTGTAAAAATAAAAAAAACAATTCCAGGTGTAATTCAACATATTGGTATATGTATTGTGTAGATAAATCAATTTATTATGTTAATAAACGGTGACTGATTTGACTTTTTTTTAGCTTCATGCTTTTATCCCGCATAGCAGGGTAATAAATAATTACCTACTGTGTAGATACTTCGTACTTCAGTTTCCGCCGCATTCAAGAAATTGCGTATTGAGCGGCGGAACACAACGCCGCCCTTTGATTTGCCAGAGTGAGGAAATTAATTTAATTTAAATATAATATGAAATTTGAATTTACGAATCATTACATATGTTAAACAAGTCTTATTTCAACTGGTTATGACTATAATTATTACATCAAAATATTCCCGCTTTTATGTGAGTATTATGTTAATAGAAGTATATAACGTTACAATTTGCTTTAATAATTAATTTTATGATACAGAAAATATGTTAGAATCTTTGTGATTATATATATTCAGGACTTACTGACCAATATAGATAAAAAAGTTAATTAAATTGATACAAAATTTAACGAAACAAGCCGTATATCCGTATCTTTTAAAAACCATCCAAGCGTCTGACCACTAAATCATGCCTTCTATTATTATTACCATATACCTGCATACTGTTGCTGGCACAGTCAAGTTTTGACTTTGAGAAATGCGGTCCATAATTTCTAAAAAACTTTTTCTTTTCCTAATAAATTTAAAACAAATATAATATTTGATAACTTTAGCTGTAATTAAAAATCGAACCAACACTGTCCCAATCAAATAAAACAAATAACATCACAATCGTAAAAAGCGTAAACTAAGCCATAGTGGCACAGTGTGACGGTATAGAAGTCTATTTCTTTATTTATTAATATATTATTTACTTACACTATATTATATTAATATTTTAGTCAATAGGTAATATATAGGTAACATATAGGTAACATATAGGTAATATAAAGCTAATATATATGTGATATATAAGTAATATATAGGTAATCTACTTAGGTTAGGTTAGTTATCAATTGCAGATGTGGGCTCTACTCTCTGGGCTATTCGTTCTCAATGTGGAGACAGCTCTCACTTGCGTACGACACAAAGGGGGGTCTCTCATTTCATGTTGTGGATCTCTCATTTATTATCCCGTCCCCTGTACCTCATATAACAAACTGGAGAATAGAGAAGTACATAGAGGCCTTGTCAGATCATCAGTATATTAGGTTTGAGATCTCCTCTCGCCCGGTGCCAGTGGTCTACCCCAGGGTCTCATCTCGAGGTGAGATGTTGTTCTTACCGGTGATAGAGAAGTACACCATGGTAGCGGCTCTCCGCTACCATGGTGTACCTCTCTATCACGGGCGGTAGTTAGATGACTACCATCAGGACAGAATAGTCCTATGGATTGGGGGAGATGGTCAGGTCGTTCGACGAAGGGTTTGCTGCCGGGTTCCTCAGGGGTTATTTTTGGGCCCGACGCTATGGAATCTTGGCTACGATTGTCTTCTGCGTTGTCGTCTTCCTCCCGGGCTAGGTGTCATTTGTTATGCGGATGACACCCTCGTCACTGCCCGGGGACCAACTTATCAGGAGGCAGCATGCCTGACTGAATCCGGCGCCCAACTTGTCATCGATCGCATCAAAGCTAGATCTAAACGTCTCTATGTCTAAGACAGAGGCCCTTTTATTTCACGGCCTACGCCAAGGTCCTCCCCGTAGGGCTACTCTGCTCATCCAGGGTCAGGAGGTGGAGATCCAGGAGGCCCAGATGAGGTCCCTGGGTCTAATCCTGGATGCTCATAGTCGTTCTCGTTGCACTTCGTGCAACTTGCGCCGCAGCTTGTGAATGCTGCCGGTGCCCTCGGAAGGGTAATGCTGAATATTGGAGGGCTGGATTCTCCATGTCGGCTTTATGTCGGTGTGTTGATGTCCATGGCGCTATACGATGCACCCGCGTGGGCGGATTCTCTCACCGCTATTAACAGAGCCCAATTGCGAAAAGCGCAGAGGTACATAGCGGTGAGGGCAATACGGGGATAAAGTACGGTGTCATGGACAACGGCCACTCTCCTGGCGGATGATCCGCTTTGGAGGCGGAAGTGCTCGCCAAAGCTCACGCATTCAGCGTAAGTGAGCGGTTGCGAGGAGAGCTACCATCGAGAGAGAGTATCGTGCGGATCAGGTGAAGAACGGATGAAGCCCTGATCTGACATTGGAAGCAAGACTTGGAGTCCCTGGTGGCGGGCCTAGTGACGGTAGAGGCAGTTCGCCCTTATCTTGAATACTGGGCCACGAGAAATTTCGAGGTCCTGACGTTCAGGAATGCCCCGCTTGGGCCTCACAACGCCATGTCTTGATAGCTATAGGGGCCATGCTGGTCTCCTTCTGCGAGTCAGTTTTCGCACTGAAGGAGGCTGCGGAGCGGGTACGCGAGTCCATCGCATATAAGCATCGCATAGAAGACCCGCTTCGCCGTCACAGGCCAGGGGGTAGGAGAAGGCGATATGCGCATCTCCAACTCCCTCTACCCTAAAGGAGCTACTGCAGGATGGTCATTGTAATCATCCAGCAAGTCATAAGGCCTGCGGGTGCTCTGGAGGAAACCCCAGAGCGCCTTAAAGGCGACGAAAGCCTGCATTAGGCGGACCGTACAACGGCGTTGGCGTAGTGGCATGCGCAAGCGATCCTGCGGCGTCTCATTTAGGTGGAGAAGGTTTCCGCTGGGTTTTAGTGGGCAGTATAGGGTACACTGTTGAGTCCCACAGTTTCATCCGTCCGTGGGGCGCTATGCCTTTCGTGCGGATGCACTGCGTAAATTGCATTTCCCTGCGACAAAAAAAGAAACAAAAAAGGTTAGTTGCCAATTAGCTGAGTTAACTATCACTTACATTTATTTATAATAATATCACTTTTGTTATTTTATCCTGCGTATACATTTTGCCCAGTTTCTAAACAGAATGCCCAAAGGCATTGCAAATTAGTTTAAACATTTATAATGCATAAAATGTAAATTAACTTCGTTACAGTTTAGGTTTTGATATTAATGTTAATATTACGTTATATTTTTCCCCTCCCGTATCATCGATACTGGGTTTTCGAAGGTCAACCGAGGTTTCCATCGCCCTTTTGCTTCATGTGTTTTTCTTACATCACTTATGTTCTCGACGTTCCCATACAAACTGTATCTTCTTCTTCATTCTTACTCAAGCCTGCCATTCTTTGTCTTTCTGTAAGTTAATCTTATTAATAAATAAGCATTATCATGTTCGTTCACACATTTCAGTTACGTCTTTTCTAGTCGACTGACCACACATTAAATTCCTGTATTTTATTTTTGTTTTTTAAACGTGACTTGCGCTGTTTTCGTTTATGTAAGAATATGATTTTAGAGAGGAGATTGTTAAGTAGTGGAAATCAACGTCGCAATTTGTTTTACCAGAGCGAGGGAGTGAAAATAATTTACAATCACTCCCGCAAGTGGGGATCGAACCCATAACCGATCGCGTTTACAGTCAGACGCTGTCATACTGCGTCATGACGGGACCAGACCGGAAAGTTTAAGTTAGAAAAAGAAAAAGAAACACGATTTTATGAAAATAGAAATATCAAATTTAAATTAATAATGACAAATTTAAAAAATATTTCATTTTAAAAAGACAAATTTAAAAAATATTTCATTTTAAAAAGACATAAAATTGTGTTTTTTTAGTTTTTTTTTAACTTAATTTTTTATCATTGTGTTTAGATGGATTTTTTACATTATTGTATGTTAATTGGTACTAAATTGGTAAGAATAAGAGGTTTCATTGGTCTAAATCATATTCAACGTTTCCTATGCAAACATACACAGTTTTTTTTTCATTTTTATTTATTTAAATTCGTTACTGATACCAGCCCCATTTCCTCTCGAATCCAACATCGTACGTATACCCACTAAAACCTCACGGTGTTCTTCCTTGACCGCCACTAACCGGACTACGGGAACCCCAATCTTCCATGGGGCCGGCGGTGGGAGCCTGCGAGGCACGTCGTGGAGTCAAGTGTGGTGGGTCATCCTTAAGGGGCTGCTCAGAGTAATGTGCGGGAGCGACCTGCGCATACCTACTCGGGCCAGGGGACTAAGTGATCAGCTTCCCCAAGCTCATCACCCTCTGATCTATCAGGGCGGAAGGCGGCGGTCGTGTGCTGTCTTCCGGTGAACCGGCCTCCCTTGGAGGTTGGTGAGGTTGGAGGAGGCCTACCTCAACCACTCTGCCGCCTCCTTCTCGAGCACCACTGCCTCGCATAATTCGTCCAACGTAGGCACGTCCAACGACCTATCGCAACCCACCATTGTCTTCATGAGCATCCACAGTTACACCAAGCTAAGAAAAGTGTGTTAATAAGATTTTGATAACAAAAACCTGTAAAAAAAGTCTTTAAATATTTTAATTAACACCTCTAAGCACAAGTAAACATATAATTTTATTATAATTATGTATATACATTTAAATTTTAACTTAGATACTTAGGACATGAAACATTTCAAAGCTTAAATCTAAGAGAAGCTTTAAGTTGTGAAAGCTCTACTAATATTACGTTACAATGCTACAAATTCCTTTAGTCTCGTCAGCACCTGGTTCATACATATAACAAGACAAGCAAATTTACTACATACATTTTAAATATAACTACATAAATAATAGTAATAAAACATGAACATTTAAAAAAGAAATAGTTATCTTCATTAACGCATCGTCGCACAGTGGGATCAGTCACAAACACTAATCTGTAACTGGGTTGGGTTTTGGGTTCGATTTCCACTCTGATGAATAACTGTATTTAAAATTTAGTTTTATTTGTCGACTCTGGCAACTCCGCAACTCCTCGGCCTTGAGTTCGCCACTCAACATGCAATCGTGCAACATTGAATCAGTCAACGGAGTGTCTTGACACTAGGTTTTTTTTATTTCAATTTTCCCCATCTTTCATTTGTACCTGGATAGAGTGAGGTTAGCGTTGAGTCCCGCCTCATATAATCACGAAATGGGACTGTCAAGAAAGGAGTATCTTACTTCAAGATTTATTATATGTATGCACATAAAAAAATTTCGACGTTACCGCATGGTTTAGTGGTAACTTGTACTTGTTTCCAAGAGGCGCGGGTTTGAGTCACTCTGCGTTCAATTACTATGATTTGTATAGTATATATATTTTTCTTATTAAGCTTCACGCTTTTATCCCGAATAGCAGAGTAGACAGAAAGTACCTAGTGTCAAGACACTCCGCTGTCTGTACTCCGCTTTCCGCCGAAATTCGAGACGTTGCGTATTGAGTGGCGGAACTAAACGCTCCACGATCTTTCCTGTTTATTTGTATTAATCTAGTTATTCGTAACAATGGAACAATACATAAAACCATAAAACTACTACAATACATTTTACAATTTTCCATGTAACGAATTATCAATTAAAATTATTTATTTCATAACAACAGAGCAGTAATTTTAAAAATATTTGTTTGTGAGTATTCTCAATTAATCGCCTTTGTAACCAAAAATACTTGTTTAAGTTTAAATTAATTTCGCCAACGTTCGAACCTTTTGGCTTTGTCGTCGGCTTGCGGTCGCGATCTTTAGATTCGCTTTTAATCTTGTTTTTGTCATGCGGTTCTTAAATTGACCTGAAATTATGGCTATAATTATTTAGACGTTTAGACGCTGGCATAATTGGTATGAAGTGGCCGGTCGTGGTGTAGGGAGCCGACCGGTTGTGGGTTCGATTCTCACTTGCGAGCACATTTAAATTATTTTCATTTTTTCGCCCTGCAAAGACGACGCGACGTTAAGTTCCGCAACTTAATATGAAATGTTTCAAATTCCGCGGAGAGTGAGCTAAGTACTTCCCGTCTATCTTGCTATGCGAGATTAAATAGTAATATTTGGTGGGTATATAAGATAAGTGTAAGTTATGGATTCCAGTATCACTTAGAAAATTTTATATAACTAGTAGTTAATTCGACGAACAAAACCTATCTTAAAATGTTACAAATCCAGCAGTTCGAGTTTAGCGACGTTTATAATGTAAATAATATTACTTAATGCTCATACTTCATAATATATAATTTTACAAAAATCAGTTATTTATTGATATTGTTGTAAAATTGCATATATAATAAGATCATCGATTTTCACGATTTTGACATATTTTAAATGAAACTATTTTAAATGGATTAAGTCGTATATTTTGGTATTAAAAAATACATTTTTGAACATTTTTTTAAAAAACCTATTTTTTCATTTTCTTTCAGATTTTGTATACTGAAATACATGTTATTAATCCTTTTTATAAAAATCAAATATTATATAAATATACTAAAATATAAGCTCTAAATATAATCAACATTAAAATTACAAATTCAAATAACCTATATAAAACATAAAACTACGTAATACAGGCTAGTACTGAAAATGGCCTCATCTCAACGTAACTTATACATTAGCCGGTTGCCGGACGCACCTGGGCACTGAAAAACTGAATTAGCTATTTGCTTTGCATCTAGAATACATTTTGCTGAAATTAACAGATTTTATGCTGCTTTTACAACTGTACTATTTATATTATATGTTTATTTAAATTTAAATTATAATATTATAAGCATAGATATATATATATATATATATATATATATATATATATATAGATATATATATATATATATATATATATAAAAGGATTAGCTTGTGTCAAACCTTTGAAATCGGGGTATTGCGTAGTGAATAGAGGAACTCAATGTCACGTTTTATACAGAGCGGAGATATGCAAATAACTTTTAAAAATAATCTTTCAAGTGAGAATTGAACCCACAAACAATCGTTCACTGCAATCTGATAGCCTCTGATATTTTTAATTATAAATATAAATATGTTGTTACTCAAATCTTAATATTTCTTACAATACTAGCGTGAAATACATGTTTTTTTTATAGGATAGGTAAGGCAAACGAGCGTGCAGGTCACGTGATGGTAAGTGAATACCGCCGCCCACGGCCCCGTGTAACACCAGAGGAGCTACAGGAGCGTTGCCGGCCTTTAAGCTTAATAAGCTTAATAAGCGCGCTTTTTGAAGATTTTTATGTCGTAATGACCTGGAAACACTGCCGCAGGTAGATCATTCCACATCTGTGTGGCACACGGAAGGAAATTCTTACAAAACCGCACTGTAGTAGAGCGCCACGTATCCAGATGGTAGGGATGATATTTTAGTCTGTTACAGATAATTGAGTCCCCAACGATCCGAATGGCTCTCCATTGTATGCGATCAAATGGTTTAAGCTGATACTCGGGTGCACCAGCCCAGAGATGACAGTACTCCATATGAGGTCGCACCTGGGCCCTATAAAGGTCCAAACAGTGTGTGGGCGTGAAGTACCGTCTCGCTCTGCAGATACACTGAGTTTTTTGGAGACTAACTTGGCCTTGCTTTCGAGATGATCGCGATACTGGCAGTCGCTCGAAACGCTCAGGCCCAATATACTGATATCAGACGCGGCTTTAAGGGGGGTATTCTCAAAAACTGGTGATACGACAAATGGAGTTTTTTTAGTTGTTAACGCGCAAACTTGTGTCTTCAGGGGGTTGAATTGAACTAGGTTCCTTTCAACCCAGGAAGAGGCATTCTTAAGGGATGCCTCGATGGAAGATACGAGTTTTTTCCGGCACTTGTTGACATTTTCCCAAGAAAGACCTGCACGGCTGGTGTCGTCTGCATAACAATGAATGCTAGGATTCTCTAACAAATCATTGATATGCAGAAGGAACAGTGTTGGGGATAGCATGTGTGCCCTGGGGGATGCCAGCCTTCACGGGCATTAATTTAGAGCAAAAACAGTCGATAGCGACCTTTATACTACGCCCAGTGAGGAAGCTGGCGACCCACTTGCATAATTTCTCGGGAAGCCCATACGATGGAAGTTTGGCAAGGAGCGCCCTGTACCATACTCGATCGAAGGCCTTCACTAACTTTAACTTTTAACTACCAGGCCCTCTCCCTTGCTTACAATAGCAGTAGCCCAGCAGGGGGTTAAATACACTAAAAAATCACCAGTTGACCGACCGTGGCGAAAGCCATATTGACGGTCGCTGAGCAACTGTTGATCTTCCAGATACATCGGGATTTGGCTGTTTATTATGCTCTTTATTACTTTGGAGAGCAGGAAGGTAATAGCGATAGGATATTGAGATGGTAATAATAAAGTCAAGATTAGCAAAATAGGTGGGACCTATAACAAACCAATCCAAAACCTAGTACCCAAATGTCCACGAGTAAAAAGCCCGTGTGGTTTTATTTCTCAATTTATATAGGCGTATATATATATATATATATATATATATATATATATATATATATATATATATATATATATATATATATATATATATATATATATATATATATAATTAAGATCTAATGACTTCACCATAATTACTATTAATATTTGTTAATTATTATATTTAATTATTATATTATTAATATTTAGAACTAACTAATATCCAAAGTTAATTATAAATAAATAAATTACGGCAACATTAATCTACATACTATAGTAGTTGTACGTCATTCAAATAAACCATATATGTTTGTTATTTTTGTTTTAAGATTCTTTCACTTTGTTGTTTATGATAGAGAATTTTGACAAAGCGATCTTTATTCAAACGTCCAAACTGAACCGGACCAAACAAATATGACAATTTTTTAAATACAATCTCCACCAACGGGAATCGAACTCCTGACAATTGCATATACAATCAGTATTCCACCCCACTTCTTGTTTTTTTTATTACAAACAATAATAATTGATGGTTTTAGTACAGTACTAGAAAAGCTCACGAGTTTTATTACTTTTGCGGTTGAAATTTATAGATTTTGACGTGATGTGTGACAGTTTCCTTTTAAATGGCCGATATTTGTGACGCTCGACGATTTTTATAGACTACTGCAGTTTAGAAATCTCTATCTGCATTGAAGTTATTTTTTTAAATAATACAAAAATGGGTTACTATGACGCAGCGAAAAACACCTAGTGTCAACACACTCCGTACTTCGCTTTCACCGAATTCGAGACATTGCGTGTTGAGTGGTGGAACTCAACGCCGCTCTTTGTCTTTACCAGAGCGAAGAAGTGAAAATAATTTAAATATAATCACTCCACCGAGTGGGGATCGAACCCACAACCGATCGCGCTTATAGTCAGACGCTGTCTCCTCGTTTAGTAATTTAATAATTAAATTAAAGATTATATATAATCTTTGAGTTCGATCTCATGGGAGTAATGGTTTTATTTATTTTCTAATTTATTCGCTCTGGTAAGGCAAAATTCGGCGTTGAACCCCGTTCCTCATGAACTCCGTCATTCGCACTTAACACTGGGTACTCTTTGCCTACCTAGCTTTGCAGTAAAAGCCTACTATGGTATCAAAGGTTACTTCTTCTTCAATATCAATTAAGTACAAAATGACAAAATCAAGAAAAATAGAAAGAAGTAGACAATATAAAGAATTTTATAACAAATATAAATGATATAAAACATAAAATAATATGAGGCCGGTAATAACGCGTTGCGGATTCGATTCCCACTCGGGGGATTGATTATGCATAAATTATTTCCATTTCCTCACTCTAGTAAGACAAAGTGCAGCGTTAAGTTCCACCACTCAACACACGATGTCTCGAATTTGGCGGATAACGGAATACAGTGTCTTAACACTACGTACGTCATGTCTAACCTTCTATGCGGAATGAAAGCGTGAGCTATAATGATATATTTCAGTACATTTCACTAGAAATTTTAATTTTTCAAACTGCCGACATTATATAGTACCTACTAATAAGAAAATAAAAACGTATATTAATTTTTATAAGCTCTTAGCCATGTTGATACAGTTGCGTTGTAAAATTTTAATACTTGCTACTTGCGATGTTATTTTTTAATTTCAGCTCGTTCTATTAAGTACGGTTTTACTATCCTCCCTTTTCAGGAACGATGCTCTAAGCAAATTTAATGAAGAAGGCTATAAATGAATCTTTAAAACGTTTAATTTAAAAACACCTCGCGTTGAGAGTCTTAGATTAGAAGCCAATGGAACGCCATGTGTAAATGCGATCGGTTGTGTGTTCGATTTTCATCCGAGGGAACGATTATATTGAAATTTGGTTAGCCAAAGCGAGGTGTCACGTTCGCCACTCAATACATTTGTGTCAATAAAAATCTTAAAAGTAAAAGTTGTATATATATATATATATATATATATATATATATATATATATATATATATATATATATATATATATATATATATATATATATATATATATATATTTATATATATATATATTTCTTATTTCCAAAATAGGTTGTCTCTGACTCGCCTGCTAAGCGCGATAAAACGTGAATTTCATTAAATTATTAATAATATACTAACCTAAAAATCGATTTAATTATTATTATATTTATTCCAAAAAATCTTCTATTCTACTATAAAGCATACAATTTACAGTCGAAATTTTAGAACGGTACAATGTAAAACCCTGGTGCAAATAGTAATATAATAAAGAAAACCAGCGCCACAAGGGAACACAGACATCCACACGCCGGCTAAATTAATGTAATTTACATATCTAGCGAGTAGTCGTAGCAAAGGTAACTGACGAAAGGAAATTGTTGATTTTTTATATCTATTTTTTGTTAAGTTATTCTAGTTTTTTTTTGGGTTCTCAAGGTATAATATTTATCCATCTGTCACCAGGGTGTATCTCATGAACCGTGATAGTAAGATAGTTGAAATATCACAGATGATGTATTTCTATTGTCGCTATAGTAACAAAATAAAACTAATATTTAATTGAGATATATGACAGGCATGATGATTTCACGTTTTTTTTATATTGGTAAGAAACCCTTCGTGAGTGAGTCCAACTCGCACTTGGCCGGTTTGACTTCGACTTTGGATCTGACCCTTTCCATTTACCAACCGTTGTCATTGAAAATATCGACAATTGAAACTAAACTTCGAGCAAATTTAAGAAAAAAATATTTTCGAACAAAATATTTGAAATTAATTTAACCTCCTCATTTATAGACCTATTGAAACAAAACAATATTAAATGCTAAGAGCAGGCTACTAAAATACAATAGTTGAAATTGCATTTAAATCGACTTAGCCGTTTCTGAGATTAGTGCACACTAAATACACAGACAGACATACATACAAACAAACATAATTTAGAAAAGATTAGCAAACCATGTCTTTGTTATATTTTACTATTATTTATTTGTTTTTTTTTGTATAGATCTTTCTATACGGGAAGTGGACTGTATAGAATATGGCTAACTAGGACATCCGCCATCAGTTAAATTTAATTATAACTTGATGTTTGTGATTACAATTGTGATACTTTGTTTAATGTTATAATATTTAGTTGCTTACATCAGTATTTACAAAGTAAAGTTTGAAAAGCAATACCTTTGTGTATTCTATTAAGAAAATGAAGATACTGTGACTCAGTGCACATTATCTGCGTACAATGACTATAGATTCGATTATCAAGAAAATATTATATATAGTATTTAAATTATAGTACTAATCTAGAACGAGTAAACATACTCGATATCAAAAAATCGTTTTTTTTTTTATTAAACCGACGTAAGGAGTGTTAAATTTAGCATATTTATAGTTTTCATAGAGAAGGCGTGCAAGATGTTTATTTTCTTTTAACTAATACAAAAAAAAAATTAAATAAATAAAATTTACGTAACACACACTACCATATGTTTCACATACATGTATGTAAAAGGCGACATATGTACACATATACATGTTGCTAAGACAACGCTTTGTTTACGCAATCTAGTTCATATTATTAGATATATTCTACTTGTTCTTTTGTCGGTTTCCCTTTTTTTAGTTTAGTTTATCTCCTAATTTAATAAAAAAACATCTCAGTTCTATTATCATAATAGTAAGTACAATATGCAATTTATTTCAGTAGCGGTTTTATTTAGTAGCAAAATTGTTTAAGTTCAAATTTAAATTAAGACTGTATTAGTAGAGGAGGAGATAGCGTTCAGATTTTGATTGAGTTGACTAATTAAAAGCTTTATTGTTCAATAATTTTTTTTATATAAAAAAAATTTAAACAAACGGAAGAATATCATGCCTGTTATATATATATTTTAGCTTCACGCTTTTTATCCTGCTTAACAGGGTAGATAGAAAGTACCTAGTATGACACTCCGTTCTTCGCTTTCCACCGAATTCGAGACATTGCGTGTTGAGTGGTGGAATTCAACGCCGCGTTTTGAAGTGAAAATAATTCAAACAATAATAAGAAATAATTTAATTTTTTGAAATTTAAACAATTTAATATAATCACTCTCCAGAGTGATATATATATATATATATATATATATATATATATATATATATATATATATATATATATATATATATATATATATATTATTCTTACATTATAAAATCATTATAGAACTAACTAAACAGTCTCCTCTACGAATGACAACAGAATGTACTGTAAACGTAAACAACGTGCCACATAACTTTGTTTATTTATCATCACATATCTATCAATGGCTTAGCACTATTAATTGATGTTAGCCTTTCGTGATTAGTACAACAGTTACCATTAAGTTAGAAAATATTCGACTTTTACATTATTCCTGTGATATAATTTCAGTTGTTAGGAATATCAAATCTGAAACATGCATTATACATTCATATATATTTATATATATAATTACCTAAGGCCGGTACAGACACTGAGGCCGGTCGTGACGCAGTGTGATAGCGTCTGACTGTAAATGCGAACGGTTGTGGGTTCGATCTCACTCGAAAGAGTGATTATATTAAATTATTTTTACTTCCTCTCTCTGGTAAAGACAAAGAGCGGCGTTGAGTTCCACCACCCAATACGCAACGTTTCGAATTCGGTGGAAAGTGAAATAGGGAGTGTCTTGACACTAGGTACTTCCTGCTATGCGGGATAAAATTGTGAAGCTAAAGGTATTACATCTGTAAAGAACATGACATCTCACTTACAATCTTTACCGTTTGAAAAGAGATTGTAAGAAGAAATCAAGTAGTGATATACTTTGCTACTCAATATGGATATGTACGTTATAATAACTGGAATATTTTAGTTTTCAGAAGAAACATCATCCTAGATGTTGCCGATTTTAGGTCATGTAAAATAAGTTTATGTGCATTTCAAATGAAACTATATTTTTATTATATTTTATTATATAATAAGAAAGTAGTTTCATTTTAAATGAAGATCTTATAATAGTTAGTTACTTACATATAAATTACCTAATAATTACTGTACATATATTAAATTTAATTATACTTTGTAGAATGTTGTCAAAATTCATAGTCACGAAAGGCAAAGCAGTCAGTGGCTACGTGTTATATACAAACAATTTATGGCCCTCCAATCACGCAGTCGACGAATTACGACTGTCATAAACGACATAACTCCGACAACGTATTGGGTTACCGAGACAATTGATTTTGATTTGAACTTGTACTGCATGCACTTTTATATCTCTAAGCATTTACAAACCATACTGGACTCAAGACTATGAAAGAATTAAAATATTTCCTTTTAACGTCCTCATGCTTTTTACGTGACCTTTCTCCAGTATCATTGATACTGTATTTTCAAAGGCCAACCAAGGTCTCCCCCACCCTCTCGTACCACTTACCTTTGCATCATAAATCTTTCTTACCATTTTTTTATCACTCATCGTCTCAACGTGTCCAAACCACATGAGGAACTATAGTGACGCCGAGGAAAATGCAATCAGCAGGTTCATCCGACGGGCAAACGAATCTTCCTTAACCGATATAGTTGATTACAACTTAAAAATGGCAATCTCTCGAAGAGATATGGATACGGTCCGCAAACTGACTGGACAACGCGCTGGGACCCCGAACATTTGAGTCAGTGGTTAACAACGAGCTAGAAGACCACAATCACCGGACTAAACCTTTTCGAGGGACTCCTCTATTATACTATATATATATATATATATATATACTTCTGAGTTCCTTGTAGTCAGTTGGATGCTCTCCACCCGTTATAACAAAAAGTCAGTGGTTTGTAACAAAAAGCCTCAAAAAAAACACCTAATGACGTTCTTCTTCATTCTCACTATAACATCGACGCTTACACGTGACATTTTGTGAATCTCTTTGCTGCATTTACGATCAGCTATTTTTATCTTTTAAATGTTAATAAATAAATTAATATGCTATATTAAAATAAGTATATGTAAAAGATCCTACGGCTCTTAAAATAGTTTATTCTCTAAATTTTGGAAATTATAAAGAAGATCAGAAAGCAGGTTATTTCCAGAGTGAAGATTTTTTTTTTAATCTGAAATTTAACATTGGATCTTTATTTGCTAACTTTAAAGTAAAAGCCTAAATTATTTTCATAAATATTACACCAACTATCTGCCATTTAAAATTTCACTAAAAACGCGTGTTGCTGGTAATAAGAGCGTCTCTTGCAAGGCTCGAAAATCAGCTTGCCACAGTATAACTTATACATACTTAGCTAATTAAGGGATATAAAATAAACTTTGATTGGAAAAAAAAAAACACTAACTAATCTAAGGAAGCGTAGCAATCATTTCCTGCTGGACACGGAATCGATACATGGTTATTTTTTATATGGAAATTATCTAAAAATTAGAAGAGTTTTTGAAGGATATAGTTGCTGGATAAATTCAATCGTTAAAAATACAAGTATCGGCGGCAAATCCACCTGAACATTATTGCTAAAGATCTTGATCTGTTGAAGCCCTTATTTGCGACTAAAAGACCAAGAAAGAAGGCAGTCCTATGAAAAGGCGGAGTCGCTGTATCTCTTCGACTAACTACAATGTAAACGTAAGAATACAAATTTGTAACCCACAGTGTATAATATGAAGACAATATTAAAAAAAATCCTTAATATAAAAAGATTCTGTCATGACTTTACAAAGCGCGAACACTACTAACGTAATTATGTACTTCTAAAGAATACAAACTTAATCCCAAGCTCTTGGATCCAAGAGTATAAAAAAAAATACGAATATAAATTAAGAAGAAGCGGAATGGACAATTACAAAAGTATGAAGCTTTTATTATATTAACAATCATCTCAGTAGTTTTATTTTCAAGGGATTTCGAACTCAAAGACGTAGCTGGCTGCTCTTGTTAGTTGCTTAATTTCTACGTTGTTTTTATTATTTGTTGAGGCCATTGTTGCGCATTAGAACAGTGTCTGACTGATAGCACGATAATCGTGGGTTCAATGAAATTATTATATTTAAATTTTTTCGATTCTGCGCTCTGGAAAGAGAAAACACGGTTTGCATGAAGTTGCTTGAATTAAGACGAAAAACAAAAAGCGAAGTGTTTTGACACTATGTTCTCTTTGCAACTTTATAATGAAGTCGGTTATTGATATTAATAAAAATATAAGTAATACGATTGGCAGATGTTGTTGTACCATACATTACAAACAAAAAAACAACTTACCTCTTTATAATATATATAAAAAAAGGGAAAATCAAAGTTGATTGACCTAATAAATACCTAATCTTGTAAGCATCCGTCAAGTGCGAGATTGAATTAAAATTAGAACTGGGTTCCTGCTATTTTAAATATTTATTTTACGTATTATTTTAATATATTTAAAAAAACCAATGATATATTTTATAATTAGGAAGTAATAAGATATTAAGTTTATTTATGTGAATTGTAAAAAAATCTGTTTATATCGATTAAATGGTCTGAAATAAAATTATTATTATTATTATTATTATGTTTATTTATTTAACATTCTCGCTATATTACTATACATACTGGTACATTGACAATCACGGACCTAAGTCAAGTAAAAGCCAGAACTGAATTTTAATTGTGATGGGAAATACTTAAAAATTCCCTAACTATTCTGCAAGTGTTCAAAATAACTGCTTTTTGCAAAAGGTATATGGAGGCAGATCTAATGTATCAATAGACTGGGGAAGATTTTTGGAAATAAAGCCCGTGGTATAAATAATTACTAGTACTATTGTCACTTTTTTTTTAATTTCCACTTTCTTATCATTTCATCCTTTTGGTCCTCGTATTTAGCAAGTTTTTCTGAGAAGCTATTTTGCAAATTATGAAAATTGTGTATTGCAATATCTTTTATTGGTGTAATTTTATTTTCTTTGTCGATTAACGTTATAACCGGTCTATTGTAAGGCACAGTTTTGTCAGTCAATATGGCTGTATCAAAATATAATTTGAAACATTCGTTTTCCAGTATAGATACAGGAGTATATTTGTAATATGGTAGTGGAGGTGCAGAAATGAGCTATATTTTATTGCTAATCTTAGGTGAATGATGCTTGCTAATTTATCGTGCTTGTAATCAGTCTGGGCTATTGATGCTTTATGTTGAATATATAAATTAATTATTTAAATTAAGGGAAAATAATTATAGACTTTACTAATAAACTACTTCGTATTCTTATATTACATTGCTTGTATAGTCTGTATTATCATAATGTTTTGTATCTGTTTCTTATTGAGATAGCAACATTGATTTTCAAATAGGATATATAATAACGTGTAACGATAAAGTTATTCACAGGAGGCGCCCTTCTGACACAGTGTTCTAAGTTGATGGTTTCCTCTCGAGGTATCCACGCCAAGGTCAGAGCTCTTTTAGCTCGGCCTGCCCCAAAACCCGGAAACGCTGTCAAGGTAGGGCCAACAGCGTACCCCACAGTAGAAAAAAAAAGAGATAAAATTATTAATAACTCAGTCATGAGGCCGGTCGTGGTGTAGTATGACAGCGTCTGACTGTAAACGCGACCGGTTATGGGTTCGATCCCCACTCGGGGGAGTGATTATATTTAAATTATTTTCAGTTCCTCTCTCTAGTTAAGGCAAAGAGCGGCGTTGAGTTCTACCACCCAACACGCAATGTCTCAAATTCGGTGGAAAGCGAAGTACGGAGGGTCTTGACACTAGGTACTTTCTGCATACCCTGCTATGCGGGATAAAAGCGTGAAGCTAAAAAAAAATAAAAAAAATAACATAATCTTTATATCTCCAGTCGACTCCACTATTTTCAATTGGTAACTCTAATTAGGTAATATGCGGCGTTATGTCCCACTCGATACATTTTGTACCAATTCCGGTCTGAAAGTGCAGGAATAAGTATTTTGACATTAAATTTTGCGGAATATTATATGGTGAATTAAAAACCGCAAATGCTGCAAAATATCTATATATTAATAATTCGCTACTAACAAAGGATCCCTAAAACCTCACTTCAAGCCGCTGAGTCACCGGAACGTGAGGTAAAGTTAGTACGTGCTGAAAGGGACAGTCAATCTTATATTGGGGTAGAAGTATCTATACTATGGGGTTTTGTAGTGTTGTAGTTAAAAACTATAATATGCACAATAACAATAGGTTCGACTTCGAATCCATAAAAAACAAAGTAAAATATTGAATTTCGCTAAAATATTGTTATATATATTTAAAAATATTTAAAGTCCGGTCATGGTCCAGTGGGATAGCGTCTGACTGTAAACGCGATCGGTTATGAGTTCGATTTCCACCTGGAGGAATGTTTATATTCAAATTATTTATATTTCGCTCTGGTAATATAAAACGCGGCGTTGAGATCTACATCTCAAAGCGTAATATCTAGAATTAAGATGGATTACATGACATTTGATCAGGTAATAATAAATAAATACGGTGTTAAACTCCACCATCCAAAAATTTATAATTTTAAAAATTTTAGGAAAGGATTAACCAAACTAAGAAGTTTATTTTAATGGCTATTATCTTAATAAGTTTGAGTTTTTCCCAAACCGTGAATTAAATCCCAACCATCAGATATATAGTCAAGCACATCTACTATACCAAGACGGTGTAAATTAAAATATTTTTTTTAGCTTCACGCTTTTAATGCAGTGAAGACATTCCATGTTTCGTTATTCACTGAATTTGAGATATTGCGTGTTAAGTAATGGAACTCAACGCCGCACTGTATCTTACCCGACCGAGGAAATGAAAATAATTTTAAATATAATCACTCCCCAGAGTGGGGCTCGAACCCAAAACCGATCGCGTTTACAGTCAGACGCTGTTCCACTGCGCCACGACCGGTCCCATTGATTTATTTATGTATTTTTTTTAAATATTACTTCTTTTTAACTTCTTTACTATTGAGCGTTAACGCTAAAAGACAACAAGCACCATATTATAAGCGTTACAAAAATATTTTTGTAACAAACAACGTTCCATAAAAGTAACGATGAAGCGAAGGAGCTGTATTGTTTCGTTTAATAATGAAATTTTCTCACTTTAATAAAATCTGCATTCTAGAGCTTTACTTAATAACCATTTTCATATTTATCAAGATGCTAAATTCGTTGCAAATGTATGAGACTTTGCACTTTGATAATAATTTATTTTGAGTGTCGTCCAAATATAAAATATAGTTATAAAATATAGCAGATCTTTAAATAAAAACGAATTATATTGTATGATAATTAAATTTTCATATTAAATTCATATAATCTTAGCAACTTATATATCCCTTTGTACCAATATGTGCTGATCCATAGTAGAGTGTATAGTATTTATTAATTTAACACAAAATTGACTACTTGCTCTTTGTCTTCATATAAAGTGCTATGCCAAATTTCATACCGCTCTAGCCGCCTCCGTTTCATAAAAAGGAACCGAAATAAAGAATTTTATTTACAAGCAAAAGTCCAGAGGTCGGTCGCAACGCAGTGCGACAACCTCTGACTGCAAACGCGATCGGTTGTGGTTCGATTCCCACTCGGCGGAATGATTATATCTATATTATTTTGATTTTCACACTCTGTTAAGACAAAGCGTGGCGTTGAGTTCCACTACCCAACGTACAATGTCTCGAATTCCTACAATGTCTTGACACTAGGTACTTCCTTTCTACCCTATTATATAGGATAAAAATGTAAAGCTGTTCTATTTATACCATCGAGAAACTTACATAATAAGGTATAATATTTAAGCTTTAAAATGTAAAGTAAATTTTAATTATTTCTCACTTTAAAACAATTTATGCTGATCCATACAGACGTGGGAGTGTGACGCGGCATTATGTCAGCGTTACGCTTGAAGCGCGGAGTTGGCAAAGTTTTAAATAAAGTTAACTGAACTTTATTATATATATATATATATATATATATATATATTTCATTATTAGTGATATTACGAATTGTCTTTCAGGAGATATTGTAAAAACAAACACAAGATATTAAAGAAAAAAATTAAGAAATAGTTTCATATGCTAAGTGAGAAGGAACCAGAAATAGAAACATTGCGTGTTGAGATATGGAACTTAACTGGAGACCAGTGACACAGTGAGACCTCAGAATGAAAACGCGCTTAGTTGAGAGTTCAATCCGACAAAACATCAAAACTTACAAACTAAATAACATTGTCTTAATAAAATTCTGCGTTGTCGAAATTTTTCAACTAAATTCGTTTCCGGTTGTTAATTATTTTATAATAATTATGACTTATACTTACAAAATTCGCTCTAGTCATATGAAATCTTTAACGAGTAATAGTATAAGCTTAGAACTTCATATACGCTTTTAGACATAATAACTTATTCCAAGATCTACGACCAAGTGGCTCTAAGCCAACTCCGAGTGCAATCCCAACTCAAACTCAACGTAAATACAAAAATGTTAAAGAAATAATTGTTTTTGAATATACTGTTTAAGTAACAATTTATTTATTTTACAAGAAAGAATTTCATTTTTTTTAATATGTATAATAAACTCTAATATTTTCACTGTGTCTTCACAGTTTCAAGAATTATTGTTCTTGAAACTGTTATAAAAAACAATAAAATATTATTGAGTCTGACTATAAACGCAATCCGTAGTGGGTTCGATTTCCACTCGGAGGAGTGATCATTTTGAAATCATTTACACTTGCTCTCGTAAGATACAGTGCAGCGTTTAGTTCCACCACTTAACACGCGATCTCTCGATTCGGTGACAAGCGAAGTACGCCAACCCAACTATGCGGGATAAGTAATTCTGTATAAGAGAATTGAAATTTGTAATATATATATATATATATATATATATATATATATATATATATATATATATATGTATGTATATATATATATGTATATATATATATATATATATATATATATATATATATATATATATATATATATATATATATATATATATTATAAATTTCAATTCTCTTATACAGAATTACTGGAAGATGCAGCAAGTACAACAAAACTAGACTCATAGGGATTAACCTATTATATATTTGGCAGGGAGTTGCAAAAGCTGGCGTTTCTAAGCAGGCAATGTAAGCATCTAGTTCATTTTACTAATCATTTTGGAACACTACAATAGGTAATAAATAATTAAATGATATTAATGATATAAAAAGTAAAAGTAAAGTAAAGTAAAATACTCTTTATTGTACTTAAAATAAAAAATATACATAATCTATCTTTGTATTTAAATAGTACAATAGGTGACCTTATCGCTAAACGAGCGATCTCTTCCAGGTAACCTTTGGGTAGAGGAGAGAATGAATGAAAAGTAAAAATTCAAAATTTGTTTTTTTTAGCTTCACTCTTTCCGCATAGTAGGGTTGACAGGAAGTACCTAGTGTTAACACATCCTGTACTCGCTTTCCGCCGAATTCAATTCAAGATATGCGTGTTGAGTGAAAAAAATTGAATATTTTATTAAAAACATCCCATTTGTACCATTAAGATACTCCCTGCTGATGTTATTAAAAATACTTAAAAACATATTTATTATTCTGAACTATAATACTACCATTCTCATATATGTTATATTATTTCTGATTTTAAATTCTGAAGTATTTGAGTTTTGTTCTTTAGCCAGGTTATATCAAGGCACTATTCTTTTATCCTTCAACTTTCTATATCAGATGTAACAATTTAATTCGTTATATTGGTTTTACATATGACGGAAAATTAATATTATTTACAAATCTGCTGCTGAGTTCAAATTTTTATACGGTTTTTAAAAATGTAGAACATTAAAATAAATATCATTATATCTCACCAAACTATTTCTAAATAATCTTTGAGTAGCAGAAATTTTTAAAGGTTTCTACACACGCAGCACGCAGCAGGACGTATGGCTTAGTGGTCAGAGCACTTGGACGGTATCCAAGTAGCACGGGTTCGAAATTCGTTGCGTTTAGATTTTTATGTAAAATAAAAACAAGTACAAATCAATTGTACCCTACGTTACCTTTAGACCATTCACATTCAAATCCATTCAGTAGTTCCAGAGAACATCACGAACAAACAAACCGACAAACAAATTGACAAGATTAATAATGTTTCTTTTTCATAATAATAATAATAATTTTATTTTTATAAAATAATATTTTTTTCTTTTAATATTTACTATTTTTAAAGTGTTATTCCACACTTAGGATTAGAAAACATTTTTGAAAAAACGTATAAAAATTTGAACGCAGCGGGATTCGAACCCGCGCCTCTTGGATACCGTCCAAGCGCTCTGACCGCTAAGCCATGCGTTCTACTACCAGCTGCGTCGAAATTCTTATACGTTTTGTTACAACTTATTTATGTTGTTAGCATCTCTGTAGAGAGATTTTTACAAATTTCTACTACTTAAAGATTATTAAGAAATAATCGTTTAACAAGAGAGATTGCTATTTTATTTTAATATTTACTATTTTTAAAGTGTTATTCCACACTTAGGATTAGAAAACATTTTTGAAAAAACGTATAAAAATTTGAACGCAGCGGGATTCGAACCCGCGCCTCTTGGATACCGTCCAAGCGCTCTGACCGCTAAGCCATGCGTTCTACTACCAGCTGCCTCGAAATTCTTATACGTTTTGTTACAACTTATTTATGTTGTTAGCATCTCTCTTGTTAAACGATTATTTCTTAATAATCTTTAAGTAGTAGAAATTTGTATACGTTTTTTCAAAAATATTTTTTTCTTTAGCGTAATGTATAGACAAACATTTTTACTATTTTAAAAATAATATGAGATGTATAGATGATAGGAACAGTAGGGAAAATATTTTGAAGCTTGAGAAAATATTTTTCAGGAGAAACAAACCAAAAATTATTTTATAGATATCTATTATGGAAAGTTTAATATCAAGTTCTAAATATAAATTAGTTCTTCGAATATAAGCGTTTTCAAAATATTTACTTCATGAATTGAATGCTTATTTGTTATTTATATTTATATGTTTTGTTGTTTGCTTTTATAATATTTTAATTAACATTTTCCATAACGTTTATTATAATTACTTTTAATTGATACAGAATCAACACGTTTAAATAATAAAATATTAAAATATTTAATAAATAGTATTATCTCCTCTTAAGATTCTGATACTTGAGAGAGATAAAGAGAGAACACAAAGGCTACTTTTTTCTCAATTTTTCCTATTTTTTTACAGGAATTTTAAAATTTTACTTTATTCTATATTTATTTTATATTTTTTTACTAGTTTTTTTAGCTTCACGCTTTTATACTGCATAGCAGGGTAGACAGAAAGTACCTAGTGTCAAGGCACTCCGTACTTCGCTTCCCACCGAATTCGAGACATTGCGTGTTGAGTGGTGGAACTCAACGCCGCACTTTATATTATCTGAGTGAGAAAATGAAAATAATTTAAATATAATCACACCCCCGAGTGGGGATCGAACCCACAACCGATCGCGTTTACAGTCAGACGCTGTCCCACTGCGCCACGATCGGCCTTCTCTTTTTAGTTGTTGTATGTATTATACTTTATTATATATTTTTTTTAGTTGTTTAAAACTTATTTCTGTTCTTGTCTTTTTTTTGACATAATTAATATTAATATTTTTAATATTGTCATGAACCATAACCCGAGACTCCTACTCACACTCAGTTACAAAGCATTTGCTCTTTTTATTACTGATGGCGATATGTATGCTTTCTGCGTGCCGCGTTCAGATCATATGCGTTGACAGTTCGCATTGCGTCTTTATCTATATGGGGGATTATCATTTTAGAATAGTATTCTATTATATTATTAAATTTCACCATACAAATGCGGGCAAAATTCACATCTAGGTTACTTGCTATGTTTATATATTTCAAGAGAAACAAGTAAATTTATTATTCCATTGTAAATTAACCTGAATATAAACAAACGTAAGCTCATAAAGACGTCTAAATAAACGATGGATGTAAAGTAAAACAGAAAAATACGCGTACTTTTGTAATAATACAATAACGTGACGTGGTAAGGTTTACTAAATTGTTAGTCTACGGGCTACTGTAAAGTGTTTCCTAAAATGTATTTTCGAATATCAAAATATACGCGATTAGTCCGTTTAAAAATAGTTTAATTTAAATGTGTAAACCAGTATCAGGAAAATTAGGGATTCTAACCCACAGTGCTAATCTACATGTGTTTAATATAATAATAATGTAACACATACCAAGCAAAAACATACAAATTAACAATAATATTTTATTATTTCTCATCTAAAATAAATGTATAAATCAAAGTAATTTTCGGTATAACGCTATCGGCAGAGAGCGCGTAAGCCTGCGCCAGAATTTTATTAAACTTTTTCAATCACAACTGTCAGGTGTTTCACGCAAAATGTCTTCGGTCGAATATCGAAATAACTGTTTGTCTTACTTCAAGATTTAAGATAATATTGTAATTTCTTGGGAGTGGTTTTCCTGTTCTTCGCTTACGGATAATAAATTTACCTTCTCAATTTTTATTGCACTAACAAGATCTTTAGAAGAAACTGTTTTAAATGGATTAATCTTGTGTATTTTGGTATTCTAAAATACCCCTGGTCTATGGACGTATAGTCGTGGTAGACAGTGAATAAGGACTACTGTGTAATGTTTAAAACATCAGATTTTTAAACATGTATTTTCGAATACCAAAACATACGAGATTAATCCGTTTAAAATAATTTAATTTGCTGCTGAGTGCTGATGAGTTGCTTACTTAATTATGTCACTAGAATTATACTGCTTAGCCAGAAATATATTAAATACACATGTGGAAATAAAAAAAATAAAAAAAAAAAAATTAAAAAAAAATAATAATAATAATTAATAAATAAATAAAGAATCCATTGAGGCCGGTCGCGGCGCAGTGACTGTAAACGATTATGTCTTCGATCCCCACTCAGGGGAGTGTTTTAATTATATCCACTTCCTCGCTCTGGTAAAAGACAAAGTGCGGCATTGAGTTCCACCACTCAATACGCATTATCTCGAATTCGGTGGAAAGCGAAGTACGGAGTGTCTTGGCACTAGGTACTTTCTGTCTACCCTTCTACGCGAAATAAAAGCGTGAACCTAAAAAAAATCATGTTATCTCAGGAATTTCTAATACCCATACCATAATGGTAGCCACAATATTTGTATTAAATTTTAAATTAAACCAGTCATATACGCATCGTAGAATCTCTCTTAACGGAGCTCAGGTGTTCTATCGTCTATTTAACTACACTTCGCCCACCCACTAACAACTACTATATACATTATTTAGTTAGGAAAATTTACTTTTTTCTCAAAACCTTGTTTTTTATTTTATTATTTTTATTATTTTTTACCCTTACTCTTGTATCCCGTAGAGCAGGGCAGACAAGAAGCATCTATTGTAAAGACACTCCGTACTCCGCTTTCCGTCAAAATTCGAGACATTGCGTGTTGAGTAGCAAACGCAACCGGTTGTGGGTTTGATTCCCACTCGGAAGATTAATAATAATATAATTATTTTCACTTACTCGCTCTGATAAGACAAAATGTGGCGTTGAGTCCCAACACTTAACACGCAGTGTCTCGAATTCGGCGAAAACCGGAGTGTCTTGATACAGTATACCTTTCTACCCTTCTATAAAAAAAATAAAATAAAAATAAAAACTATAAAAACAATGAAAATAGAAAGGGGCCACTAATATCTATATTTGAACTGCTAGTTCAAAAGATTACTCAATACTCTTTGTAACACGATAGGTCAGACACCTGCTTAATCAATCGATGATATTAAAAGTAAAACTAATAAATTATTACTTTAATATATTTCATCTATTTAGAGGCACGGGTTCGAATCCCGCTGCGTTCAAATTTTTATATGTTTTTTCAAAAATGTTTTCTAATCCTTAGTGTGGTAATAACACTTTAAAACTAGTAAATATATTTTATCGTTATTTATTTATAAAAAAATATATATAAAATCTTAATTCGAGCAAAAATCGATGGCATTTATATTACAAGGGATAATACGAATAATCGTTTAAGTCGTCAATCGTTTTAAACGGGTTATTTATTTCTATACATATTCAAAAGAAATGCCCGTAGTATTCAGTCCAAAGCCGTTAATTCGCTTCCGGACAAAATTGGAACTGTTACAAATAAGACTAATAGACTAAAAGACGTTTTAATATCAAAAGTTAGTAAGTTATTTTATAGTATAGTTTTATAGTATAATTTTAAATATCTTAAAGTTCTCAGCTTTTCAGTTTTCCTTGATTTTACCTGACGTGTTTGTGCCTAGATCATAGTAATGTATCGTACTGTCAATATGATCAACACTTGTGGCAAAATATCTTTAAAAACGTATAAAAAATTTTGAAAGCAGCGGGATTCAAACCCGCGCCTCTAGGAAACCGTCCAATGGGCGCGGATTCGAACCCTGCTGCGTTCAAAAAATTTTATAGGTTTTTATGTTTCTTTGTTTTTTAATTTTCCTCATCCTAAGTGTGAAGTAACACTTAAAAAATAGCAAAATATTTAAAAATGTTATATATATAAGTATTAGTAGCCATAATGTAAATAGAATGGCGTAAAAAATATAAAGGAGGCAAACGAATTTAACTCTAATCCGAACTACTTAACTTCATCAAATTATCAATCTTAAAATCTTACGATTTAGCTAGAAGAAATAACTACAAGCTATTTTCGAATAGCAAAATAGGCATTAAAAAAATCTAGTGTATTAAGTAAGTTTTTCTTTCTGCCCAAATTGACCTGTACCTAAGAGAGTGAGTATTTAAGTTACTGTATATAGAAAGGAGAAATGAAATAATGCAGATATTATCATTTCCAAGTGGAAATTGAACGCACAATCATCGAAATTACAATCACCGTCCCACTTTGCCATGATGGTCTAAATAAAAAGCATTATTCGTAAAAGAAAAATATTTTTACAAAAAAGTAATATTTATTTAGACCAGCTTTTGAAAAGGGGAAAACAAGACATCTAGTTTATTTAAAATATTTTTATATATTAAAATAAAATGAAACAGAGCTCTTTATTAGATATAATTCCAATTATGGCAGTAGGACAGCGTCTGAATTGTCCCACTTGAGTAAAAGCGCGGCGTTGAGTTCCGCCAATCAACACGCAATATCTTGAATTTGGCGGAAAGTTAAGTACGAAGTGTCTTGATACTAGGTATTTCCTGTCTACCCTGCTATGCGGAATAAAAGCGTGAAGCTAAATAAAAACATACAATGCCAAAGAAATTTCGAGTATCTAGTGATACTCGAAAAAGAAACACTTAAGAAAATCCTATTAAAATTTCTTACGTTCTTATCCGACTATTAATTGGCCTTAGGTAGAAACGAAGGAGCCACGATGAAGTAACATTAGCATTTTAAATTCTTAGCAATAAAATATAAAAGTTTATCGAATTAGCTGCTAAAAGATAATTAACGTTTAGCAAGTATTCGACATAAATTTAAATCTAGACTAGATTATGGTTTAGATAGACTGAATTCAAGGTTATCGTAACAGGTTATCGTACGGTACTGTCAATCAACTGATAGTAAATGCGATTAGTTGTAAGTTCAATCCCTGCTTGAGTATTACCTCCTCTCTAGGAAGACTACGCGCGGCGTTTAATTCCGAAACTCAACAGACTCCAAATCAATTACTATATTATTATTATTAAATTGTTATTTCACACTTATAATAACAAAATATTTACAAAAAAAACACATTATAAGGCGAACTCTGCGAGTTTCGAATCCGCACCTCTTGGAAACCGTCCAAGCGCTCTGCTCAGGCTGCGTCGATATTCTTATACGTTTGTTGCGACGTTATTTATATTATCAGAATCTCTGTAGAGAAAATCTTACGAATTTCTGCTAATCAAAGATTATTAAGAAATAATCGTTTGGCAAGAGAAATATATTTGAAAAACAATCTACAGAGATATAGTGTATTATATTTTTCCAAATTATATGAAATAAAAACATATTTTAGACACGAGCAAAACCAGTAACAGATGTTAGTGTATTATAATAGTTTGTTTTAGCATAGACGAGTTTAATGACTCGCTTGTTGAGTGGAATTAGCTTATCATTTAGAAAGGATTACTGTATACAGGGTTGTTTACTCACTAACGTAAAGCAATGTGGAGAATATTCATTAAACCTCTACTTGAGGGTTTATTATTTTTGTGTCGTGTTACAGTGGGATAGTCTTATTAAATGCGATTGGTTGTGGGTTCGATTCCCACTCGGGGGAGGTAGTATATTTAAAATTTATTTTTATTTTATTGTTCTGGTAAGACAAAGCGCGGCGTTGAGTTTCGATTTCGGAAGGAAAACAGACAACCGAGTGTCTTAACTTAACAATGCGTGAAGATATTTTGTTTTCGATATTATGGTTTAATTGAGAATTTTATAATAGAATTGTACGACAAGTGGCAGAAGGAGTTTTCAATAGTAAAATAAATACATTGCACACGACAAAAACAGACAAGTAAATTATTTTAAGCTTTTTTTTATATATTGGTATCAAAAAAAGAGGCCAGTCGTGGCGCAGTAGGTGCCTGATTGAAAACGCGATGGGTTGTGAGTACGATTCCAACTCGGGGGAGTGATTATATTTAGATTATTTTCAGGTTGGAGTAAGGAGTGTCTCGACCCTAGATGCTGTCTGTCTACCTCTCTATACGGGATAAAAACGGGAAGCTAAAAATAAAAACAAAAATTGAATGCGTACCCATCGCCCGTTCACCGCACCACTGTACCACATCTTATTCATTCCTCAGATTCAATTTTTAATGGAATACTTGTAACGGCATAAATCTCCAACTTTCTGATAAAGCCTCTTTCGTTAATTAACTTCTCTAATGACGCAACTTTCGAGTGATCCCCCGCCCTTGTTAAGTGTTGCGTTCGTATTTCTTTGTTAATTTACATTGTATAGACGTTTGACCTGTTTTATGAAATTATCAAGAGAATTATAATTTTATTATTTTCATTCCAATGAATTAAACAATGATCAGCTACACGCTTTATCCCGCACAGCAAGATAGACAGGAAGTACAAGTGTAGTCTAGTGTCAAGACACTCTGTATTTAACCTTCCAATGAATTCGAGACATTGCGCGTTGAGCAACGGAATTCAAAGCCGTACTTTGTCTTATCAGAACTTAACTTAACTTAACCCAGAACCGATTGCGCTAACAGTCAGACGCTGTCTCGCTGCGACCGGCCTCGTATAGGAATATATGAATTGTTTATGTTGATTTTAAAAATACATGTTTTTTTATTGTGTTAAAATATACAAGTTAAGTATAATGAAATAATAATGTCGTCAGTTAGTATCAATTAGAAAAATATTAAACGCTGAACACAATATTCAACGGGAAAAAGAGTCCCGTGTGGCTTTAATTACCGACTTATATAGGCAAATGCATCGAACAAAGGAAGACAAAGAATAGTTAAAAAGGAAAGTATGTATAATAATATTATTATACAGATAACTTCCTTAATAATTAACTATTGGGATCAAATAACCTTCCTTTAGTTACTGTTATTTAGAACTAAAATCTTATGTTATTAATTTCTAAACAAATTACATCTACAAAAAATAAATCTTACTTAAGGATAATATTCAAAGGTTATTAATTTATTTAATAAAAAAAATGTTTTTTACGCTTTCTACACATAATTCATTTAAATGAAACTATTTTAAATTCACATTCTCACATTTTAATATTCGAAAATACATTTTTGAAAATGTAACGTATAGTACATTTTACAATAGTCCATGGTCGCAGGTAGAATTAAACCACCAGTAACTAGGTCCCTGGGATCACGTATTTGCATTTCTGGGTTGGGACCTTTCTTGAGGTTCTGTGTATGAGGTAGATCTATGTATAACGAGACCTATATGAGGTGGTTCAACGACCGAGGCAGAAGCTTGGGAATCATGAGTGTGATAAGTAGGGGATAGAAGATCTTCTTGGGTAGTCTTCTTCTGTCCAGTGATCTAGTGTGCCGCGATGTTCCGAAGATAAATATATCTCGAGACATCAGCGTGGTGGAATATTTTGAGTGACAATTCCTTGATGTGGGCATCCAGGCTTACGATACGAAGGTTTCTATGCAAGGTCGCATTCCTCAAGTAACAAGTAGCCCGGGCTGCACGTCTTATAGTGATGTTCCGTACTGTGTGGATTTTATTCCTGTTGGTTGTACTGGTCAGCGTACATTATGCTGGCGCGGCATATGTCAGGTGCGGTCTGACGCATGCCTTAATAGAGGTTGACTCATGTGCGTAGCACGATGTTTGACCTAAAAATCAGGTTCAGACAGTGTGCGGCGATACTGGCAGAAGCCTTGACCACGGGGCCTTGGCTGCCTGCACACGCATACTAAGCTGGAGCCCTGAAGGACCAACGGGGATGGCAGTTTCTTGGCAGTTCCCAGCATGATAATGGCCTGCATCTTCGTCACCTTTAATGACGTTTGCTTTTTCGCCAATCAGTCTGGTTTAAAGCTCGTTGGATCTTGATCAAACTAGGGGTTCAAGGACGTGATGATTAGGGCAATATCGTCGGTATATAATGCTTACGTTGCTCCTGGATTTCGCAGTATGTCGTCGGTATAAATCAAGTAGAGGCGATAGTGTCCTGTCCCGCGGGACCGAAGTTGTAATCGGAAGACTATCCGATATGGCATTCTTAATTCTGACGCGGTAGACTCTGTCCGAGAGGAAGTCGGACAACAGTCGCACTACTTGATAGGTGATGCTGGCTCTCAATATTTCCTATATAAAACCAGGGTCTAAAAAGACCGTCACTGTGGCTTCTTTTTGTTGACTGCTTAAGCAACGATGTGCAGGAGCGCATCGCTGCTTGCTATCTGCAAAGCCGTCAAGTGTGACTTCTTGACGGCCTTCTGAATCCAAATTGTGCTGGACGCCGTTGAAAATGCGCCAGTAGATGCGGTAGCAACAACCTCCTGAGCACTTTGGATGTTGCGCTCAAGAGTGTTATTGGTTGATAGTCCTCAGCTTTTCTTGTGTTCTTGCTGGTCTGGGGTAGCATTACCACCAGACTCTCCTTTCAGGCCTGAGGAAAACATCCTAGGCACAAGATGGCATTGAAACGCCTGGTTAGTCAAGCTATTGCTCTTCTGAGAAGGTGTCGTAAGAATAGAGCGCTATTTGTAATGCCATCGCTACCTGGAGTCTGTTTTGGCTCCAAGGTGGTAGTATTCTTCCTCACGGCGGAAATGGTTTTGGGGGTGTATATAGGTAATGAATTATCTCCTCTTTCAGGCAACTGTGTTGTTCCACTTTTAGGCTCTGGAGTGGAGTAAATTGCGAAGCAAGGTGGTCTGCTAATATATTGACTCTGTCCTCCGCCTCGTAATGTAACGAGCCTTCGGGTCTATAGAGCAAATGTACTGCGAACTCTTCTTTATCATTGGATGGCACAGTTTATGAGAATAGACTCTGCCATTTAATGCACGGTTACCTCTTACGTTTAATGAGGGTAGAGATCAACGTTGGAGTGGGTAGTAAGAGACGTAATTGCGTCAACGGAGAAGCTTCTTCTATTGCAGACTTTATAGTAGTGATTATTGACTGCGGGAGGAGGTCGGGCATAATTTTATTTCTTCATTTACCCTTTATGGTAAGATTGCGCTCCTCCAGGGAAGGAATTTCATAGATATCCACGGCATGGCAAGTTAATAGGGTGTCTAGATACTGAATCATACTTCACTACAAAAAAATACCAAATTTTTATTAATCAAAGGACTTAATCAGTAATATCTAAACGTACAAATAATTAAAACTTATAGAAAACTAATACTTCCTAAGCGATTTAACAATACTGCGTAAACATAATTTTATTTATAAAACCTGAAAATTACGCCCACCAATTTACCCGAGTCCACGCTATTTTCTTCCTGTTTCCGCTCCAATAGTAAATTATTGTTATTTGTTAAGCAAACAGCCGTGACTAGAATAAGCTGCGTTAAAATTGAACAAAAAATAACTTAGTTCCGGATTAGGTGTGCGATTAAATATTTCAATAGAATATATATTTTGTTATAAATTTGTTGCTTTTCTGCTTTTTTCGACTTATTCTCTTTTATTTTCGTTTTCGTTACAATGAATGTTTTTGGTTGTATTGTGAAAATTGTTATTTTTTGGTTAAGTATGTTTCTGATATGAATAATAATTAATAAAATTTTTGATTTTTGCGTCATATTTTATATGAAACTATTTAAAACAGGTTAATCGCGTGTATTTTAATATTCGATAATATATTTTTGGAAACCCCACATTTCGAACACTTTACAGTAGTCCTTTGTTACTCTACTTTCACTTTAGGTAGTCTGCCTGTCTAATTTTATTATATTTAGAATACTTTTATTTAAAATGAATAATACTTTAAAGTTGAAAGATTTATGAAGACAAGGTGAGTGGTGTGAGAGGTCAGGGTAGACTTCCGTTGACCTTCGAAAGTACAGTATCAAAGACACTGGAGGAAGGTCACGTAAAAAGTATGAGGACCCCCCGAAGGGCATGCATGAAGAGGATAATGACTGTGGACGAGGCGAAAGAGGTATGCAGGGACCGTAGCGTTTGGCGCTCCGTGCTCTCTGACTACCCCGCCAGGGATAGAGCGTGAAGCTAAAAAAAACTTTAAAGTTTGATTTCATATAAATGATGCCGTCCATTCTAACTAGTTGTATTGCAATTGGGAAATTATTATCTGCAGTTGACGCCTGTTATTTAAAATTCTGTATAGAGGTAAGTTAAAATAACACTATATTTCATAATAGATATCGATATTTTTGACGGGTTTTTTTTATACAATAACGATATTTTTATGCTAGACTAGTGGCCCGCTTGTGGCTTTACTCGCACAGGCTTACAACTATAGCTATTTCGTTCTTTCATTTGCCTGCGTTTTCGCTTAAATTACATACATTGCCACAATTAATCGATTTATAAAACTAATAATAAACGTAAGAAATAACTCGCTAACCAACCTAGTTAGACCTACAACCTAAACAACGTATCCACATATAATAAAAAAGTGTATTCTATACACAAAATATTTAAGAAATAATTTAATTATGTATATTAATATATATACTCAATAATACACACGGTAGAATTTTTGTCTATCTGTGAATCCGTTTGTGCCAATCGCGTTAATATAGCATAGGCATAGTAATAGCTTATAGTCTGGAGTTACATATGGGATAGTCTTTATCGTGGTGTTTAATGTGATTTTCGAAAAAAAACCCCGAAACGTCAAACTATTTATCATACTAATAATCACAGGATAGATAAGTGTTTTTTTGGATGCCAGCAGCTTAGAGCACAGAGCTCTAAAGCGAAAATTATCAAATATCATAATTTCCTGTAGAAAAAATAAAAAAATCAACACTGTCATATTACGTCGATTGTTAGGAAATTTCTTTCCAATCTTAATATGTAGTTTTTAGAAACAAATCATTGTAAAGGTATTCATTTGTTAGCTTCACTTTTTAATCGATTTCACATTATTTTTGTTCCATCATTTTGTTCTCCGCTTTCCGCCCCAGTTCATGCCACTGCGTGTTGTCTGATGACACCCAACGCCCTGTTTTGATTTACCATTCTGAAAAAATGTAGATAATCCAAATATGATCACCTCAGAGAAATGAAAACATTATTAAAAGGTAGTATTGATTGAGAATCGAACCCACTAATTATCACATTTACAGTCTACTTTATATATATATATATATATATAAATGAAATAATCCATTCCCACACTACTATATCTAAACAACGCAGCGGTGCAATGATTAGTCACGATCCGCAGTCGATCCGCATCCGACGGGCATGAGCGTCTGCTAATTCATTTAGCTTCTACAATCGACCCGTTCTCTCAACAATGCTGCGAGTACTTCGAATTATAGGGAGTTTTAGTTTTATTTATTGCCTAGTATAGATATAAAGGAAGTAAATAATAATATTAATACGTAAATTAATAACTTTCAAACGTGGTAAGATATTTGATTTTCGCGATTTTTACATATTTTAAATGAAACGAATTAGTCTACCTGTGACCACGAATTACTGAAGTAGTGTTCGTTTTTTAGCGTCACGCTTTTATCCCGCATAGCAGGGTAGACAGAAAGCACTTAGTGTCAAGACACTAAATGTACTTCGCTTTCCACCGTATTCGAGACATTGTGTGTTGAGTGGTGGAACTCAACGCCGCACTTTATTTTATCTGAGTGAGAAAATGAAAATAATTTAAATATAATCACTCCCCCGAGTGGGAATCGAACCCACAACCGATCGCGTTAACAGACAGGCGCTGTCCCGCTGTGCCACGATCGGCCTCAATTTAAAATTGTGGATTATTATTTTAATATAAAAGTAACCTAAGTTAGTTCTTATTATATAGAGAACAAACAGACAGATAAAAACTGTAAAAACATTACTTTCATATATAGTTGTGTATACATACATGTGTATTTTTATTTAAGTATTACATACAAACACTCCAATTTTATTTTTTTGTATAGAAAAGTAATTAAATATATTTATAAATATTTTAATTATTATTTTAGTGTATTTTTTAATTATAAAGAACATTTTCTATTATTAATTCTAAATTATTTTTATTTCAAGTTTTCTACTACACTAGAATTTACTAACTATACAGTCGCGCCACTGTAGCGCTTCTCTTTGGTAACGTCAATGAAAGGCTCCCATTTTGTAGGCGCCCTTAGTGCAAGAGCTATCAAAGAATAAAAAAAAGTAAATTTAAAAACTAAATCACTCATCTAATCAAACGTAATTGCATTGTCTAATATCTCACACGTATGAATACATACATATAATTGATTTGAAACGACCTATATGTCTAGGACACGGTTATAATAATTCCTTTACTAGATATAAATTACATTTTATAACTTTTTTGGTTTCTATCTTTGTTAATATGTTATATAATACTAGTATATATTTCTTAATATAATATATTTATAAATGCATTGTGACCTATCAATTTAGAAAGACACTTGTAAAACTCGTAAAAGTTACATCTTAAATGATTCAGCATTTTTTAGCTACAATGACCATTTAATGTATGGTATAAGAGACATTGTGTGTTGTATTGGGGAACTCCATGCCGCAATTTATGTAATGAAGTTGTTTGTAACATAAGTAATTATCCCATAGTTGTCGTCCTGCTGCCAAGGTCATCAAGTTTATCACACTAAAATATTGTTTTATATACGCAAACCGGGACTTTTATGCAAATTTTCAAATAAAATTAACATCACGAATTATGCTATAAATGTTATAATTATCTTCTATTTCCTAAGAACACAGCTCACGCCTTTCCTAGTATAACAAGTTAGTCCGAGAATACCAAGTATCAGAGCGATCTCCAATTTTTGCCCAAAATTGAGACGGTCAGTATAAAATGGCAGTTTATATCGTTTTAAAGTGACACCAATCGTGTTTACAGTCAAAAGTTTATAGTTTCGTTAGCTAAAAACGAAATATGGAGTGTCTTGACACTAGGTACTATCCTAGGTCTACTAGGCCTAGTCTACTAGGTCCTATCTACCCTGCTATGCGGGATAAAAGCATGACGCTAAAAAAAAAAATAGTAATAAACGACACAGAAGATAAATGCTTCAGGAAATCACGTATAAACTTTAGCAATTAGATGTATGTAGGGTCTGTGTATGTAATTCTTGGAATTCGTTACGTTGTCAAACTGGGACCACAAACCAGCTGTTTCTTTAAGATGCTAGATATAACATTGTAAACAATTTTGAATGTTTTTCCCTGTGAGGGGACAGGGGTAGAATACAATCCTTCCCCACTGCTGGGTAGCGTCCCGTAAGAGGCGTTTATCCCAGTAATTTGGTCGTAGGAAGTTAATCCTCCAACTGGCTCGCGATCGCTATCATGACAAAAACGCTCTGCGTAATATCCGATGATGTGTTCCAGTTCGATGTCATGTCAGCCAGTTTGCCCCCTTTTCTCACTTATCCTTTTCCTCAGAGAGTATTGTTCCGACAGTTGTGGCTGCCGAGGCTACTACACTATCATTTTTCACTTCCATCCCAAAGTCGGCAATGCATCCGCAACTCATTGTGAATTTCCAAGAGCGAAAGTGACCTACCATCAGAAGGTTTTTCTGGGCGTTTTCTGCCTCCTTTTTCACAATTTTGTTATTACAACTAAACATATTGAGTTTTAAGTGTACTTACTAAAGACAATTTCAATTACTCATAGACATGGAAAGTACCTATTGTCAAGACACTCCGTACTCCACTTTCCGCAGTATTCAAGACTTCGCGTGTTGAGAGGAGAAACTCAACACAACATTTTGTGGTACCAGAGCGATGAAAGAAAAATTATTTTTCCCCTAGAATAGGAATCGAAATCACAGCCGTTCGCGGGCCTCTAAAAAACTTAGACAAATATTAAACATATGTATAGGATATAGTTTTTATAGGGTGACCTTCAAAATTAAACTAAATAGATTGAAAAAAAAAAGCTGAAAAGCGCTGTAAAACAAGAGATTATTATCTCAAATAATGGATAAATCAGATCAGTAATTATATAATGCTTTATGCAGTTGGTAATAATTGGAAAACTTATTGTTACATTACTCTGAATATGACAAAAGCACCTTTGAATAACTTACAATGGGTTCTAATTTGTGAAGGCTAAACATGTATAGACAAATATATACATATAAACGGATTAAAAGTTTGTCCGTTCATTTGCACATGAGGGTTGTCAGAGAAAACCTGGTGTCAAGACACTCCGTTGAATGCTATCAGCAAGAAGTCGCGACATTACATGTTGAGTGGCAAATTCAACACCGCGCGTTATCTATCAAATGGTGTAATGGTTCGTTAATTATTTTTTTCTTATTTATATATTTGGAAAATAGAGTGACACTGGGGTACGTGTTTAGATGTCGGTGTTCCTTTCTGACCGTCTGCTACTGGCCTAGGCTGCGAGATCTATAGTTTATTATCCTACAGTGTGCCTTAAACTTAAAGTATATATATACATATATATATACATATATATATATATATATATATATATATATATATATATATATATATATATATATATATATTTCAGTTTTTTATTATGAAATTTATTAAAAGTATGTAAAGCCGCTGAAAAACTTGTATCAAAATTTTGAAACTAGGTTTAGAACAAACCTTATTTGAATTATTTGATCAAAAGCCTATACTTTATAATTCAAATAATTGTAAAGAGATCGATTCAAAGTCATTTGTTTGTTTTTTATTCTTCATTATTTGGCAAATGATATATGATGATATAAAAACCCTATAATACTCTATTAAATACAGTGTTTCCCAATAGGATAGGATATTGATAGCTCACAGTCGCCATTTGGTAGTTTAACATTTGACATTTGTGTTGTTTTGTGTTCAGTAACGTTTCCTCAACGTTTGGAAATTGTCCAAATTTTCTATCAAAATTCTAGAAGTATTGTCTATACTCAAAGAGCATTTCGTGCTAAATATGGTCGTCATGGTGCACTGTCTGAGCTCGCTATACGCCGCATAACCTAAAAACTGGAAAGTGAATATTTTTTGTACGATAGTAGACCACCAACACGACAACGGACAGGCCGTAGTGAAGAAAATATTGCCGCCGTATCAGCCAGTGTCGAAGAAAATCAAAATGTATCCGTTCCACGACGTGCACAAGAATTGAGCTTATCCAGAATGACAACCTGGCGAATTTTACGTATGGATCTTGGCTTACATCCATACAAGATTGTGTTGGCACAAGAACTCAAGCCAGCAGACCATCGATTACGTCGTGAATTTGCTGATTGGGTGCTAGAAATGATGGAAACGGACACCGAATTTCATAAGAAAATCATCTTTTCAGATGAGGCTCACTTTTGGCTCAATGGTTATGTGAACAAACAGAATTATCGTTACTGGAGTGAGTCAAATCCAAGAGTGGTTCATGGTGGAACGGTACGGTAGAATCATTGGCCCGTACTTTTCAAAAACGACGAAGGCCGTACTGTTACTGTCAATGGTGACCGTCGTGACATGTTGAACGATTTTTTTCCTGAAGTGTATGAAATCGATGTGGACGACATTTATTTTCAACAAGATGGTGCAACATGCCACACTGTGACCGTCACAATGGATTTATTGCGTGATAAGTTTGGTGAGTCGGTTATTTCTCGCAACGGTCCTCACAATTGGCCACCAAGATCATGCGATTTAACACCCTTGGACTATTTTTTGTGGAGGTATGTTAAATCTAAAGTGTATGCCAAAAAACCAGCTATGATTCAAGACCTTGAACGCAACATTCGAGCGACTATAGCGGCCATACCAGCCGTAATGCTGCACCGAGTCATCGAAAATTTGACTGATCGTATTCACCAGTGCAAAAAAAGTCGTGGCGGTCATTTGAACGATATTTTGTTTAAATCATAAATAGCATAAAATTTCCTATGAAATAAAGTTAAGTACGCGATTTGAACATATATTACGTTTTATTTCAATTTCAAAACATATCGTTCTTATTGGGAAACCCCATATAAGTATGTACCTAAAACGGGATACAGGATTAATTTACGCCACTAAGTATGTGGAAAGTAGAGAACTGAGTGTGTTAACACAATTACAATGTATCCATGAGTTTAAATACACCACGACTTGTTAGTTTAGCAAAAAAAAAAAACGGTATAAACGTAGTGTACGTTTAGCGCTTTCGGCCTAATATCAAAACATACGATATTAAATTGCAGAACTGAACGCCGTTCTTTGTCTTATAACGAACGCTGCTACGAATATATAATAAAAAAATAATAATAAATAGGCCTTACGCCCGTATTTAGGTACGGGCCTAAGGCCTCTTTCAATTTTTGTTCCACTCATCCCTGTCTCTGGCGGTTCTAGACCATGTCGAACCCGCAAACGTTTTTATTTCGTCTTCCGATCTTATACATACTTGCCTTCCACGTTATCTCTCACTATTTCTAGTAAACGAAAATTTCTTAAAAATAAACAAAGTCCCACTACACCACGATATCCGCCAAAGCTAATATATAAAGTAATTTAAACAAGCGTTTAATATAAATTAGCAGTGCAACATTCATTCTAATTACTAACGCCACCGCAGACGGCTAACAGATGCACTCGTTGAGTTTTTAGTGACACTGATTACTTGCACTGTACACGGCGTATGGCTTACACAGCAGTAAACATCGCTTGACATCTGAACATTATATACTGTTTGTAACGTGGTTAGAAGGATTGATAGTTTGAAATTTGTTTCTCGATTCATTTTTTTTTAATTAAAAGTGAGAGATCTCTTTACTGTATAAGTAACAAATTAAAAAAAATAAGTGGAAAGAATAAAATATACGTTCCCTTAGTAGTGTTATGTCACTTTATACAATAATATATGACCATAATATAGTAACAGCTTCACGTTTTATCCCGACTAGCAGGGTAGTCAAAGATAACCTAGTCGAAAGACACTCCGTCGACTGCTTTGCGCCTGAAATCAAGACATTGCGTGTTGAGTGAGAAATTTAACGCCGCGCTTACTAGAGCGGAGAAATGAAAATCAATTTAATTTTAGTCATTCTGTCGATTGAGAATCGAACTCGCAACTAATTATGTTTACATTCAGGCGGTGTCTCATAGAGCCACGACGATTTACAGTAGACATGTACTAGGAAATGTATATAATATTTATTTTATCTATATATTGTATTTATAATAAAAAGCGCTACGTATTTCATATTTGTTTTACACATGTTTTGTATATATTTGTACAAATTTTAAATATGAATCTTTAACTTTTTGTATCTTAAATGAGAATAATGTTTAGCTTCATGCTTTTAGCAGGGTAGACAGAAAGTGTCAAGACACGCCGTACGCTTTCCGCCGAATTCAATACATTGTATGTTGAGTGGCGGAATTTAACGCCGTATAAATGAGAATAATTTTAAACATAATTAAATAAATCATTACACCAAACAGGAATCAAACCCACACACAATCCCATTTACATACGAACATCCCATCACCAGGATAGCCTCAATACAATTATTAGTATCAGTTTTGCACATAAAATATTCGAACCCAAATCCATTATCACCCATCATTTTCACCTTTCAAAAACATTTAACACTGACCCAACTCGTAACATCGAATAGTACAAGCCTGAAGTGTTTTCTTGCCAGCTTATTCCCGTTCACCTGCATTTATTGTATGAGTTTGAATTCGACGTGACATTTAAAAGTCGTTAATCTTTTTTAAAAGCGGTATAAAAGCTTTGTTCTAAATTTTATAGGTATCAAGTAGCTAGTAGAGTTTATCTGTTCCAATAAAATCGTAAAGGTGTACCAACAACTTTGTAGAGAACTTGAGATAGTTACGTTTTTTCATAATATATATTTTTTTAATTAAACTATTTTAAACGGATTAATCGCGTATGTTTTGGTATTCTACACAGTCTACCTATGACTACAAACTAATGTAAGGTAAGGTGTCCTCAACGTCAGGTTCCCAAAAATGTATTTTTGAATACCATAATATACGCGATCAATCCTTTTAAAAAATAATTTAATTTAAAATTATATGTTCTTAATTGATTTCTAGCGTGTGTTTCGAAACGGCATTAATTGGATCTTTTTCTGGACCTGGACCTGTACGGAGGTGAGTGCTAGTGTGTATATTAATCTTACACTTAAGGAAATCCCAGTCGCTGCTCCAAGCTCTACTTTCTGCAATACTAAGTAATTTCTTCTTTGCTCGTGTCCTGTTTAGGAATATTATAGAAACAGAACGAGTAAACTTCGAAGTTAAGCAAAGTTGCAATATATGTACTTCTTACAATTACAAATTATTCTTAACTTAACGCAGTGTGACAACGTCTGACTGTAAAACACGATCGGTTGGAGGTTTGAATCGATCGAAGTAATGCAAAGTGCGGCGTTGAGTTCCAACACTCTACACGCAATGTCTCGAATACGACAGAAAGCGAAGTACAAAGTGTTCTGTCACTAGGTACTTTCTGTCCACCCTGCTATGCAAAATAAAAGCGTGAAGCTAAAAAAGACATTAAATTCGTAAAATAAATACCCATGTTTACCATAAGTTTAATCTATACGTTGCCAAGGCAACGCAAATTTTACTCGTCAACAGATTCTTCGTAGTATTAATTATAATATACAAAAGCAATTATAACTACGCTACGTAGTTAACAACAAAAAATACGAAGCATAATTTTGAAAATGTCGAGTTAGGTCATTTTACTTGTACCTGGCATGAATATTGTAAGGGTAACGCCGACGGCGTCGACCGTCAACAAAAAAAGTTTAAATTACTGTTTTTTTTTGTTCGGCAAAAAAAAATATTTCGGGCTTATTCTTTTATGTTTTTAATATAAATTTATTAATATTTTTTCATATGATTGAAAATAAGAAATAATCTTGTATATTTATTTTGCTTAAATAACGGCTTTTAAGGGAACATATGTATATAATTTTGTGAGCGTTGATATCGCTACTCAAAACGTAATATCTTGATTCCGAGCGGAAAGCAATTCACAGAGTGTCATGACACTAGATTGTCTCTGACTGCCTGCTATGCGGGATAATGCGTATCTCTCTAAGCTTAATTAAAAAAATCTTAACTTATTTAAAATTTATTTAAATTAAAGGCCGGTCATGGCGCAGTGTAACAGCGTCTGACTGTAAACGCGATCGGTTGTGGGTTCGATACTCACTCGTGGGAGTGATTATATTCAAAATTATTTTCACTTCCTAGCTCTAGTAAAGATAAAAAGCGGCGTTGAGTTCCACCACTTATCACGCAATGTCTCGAATTTGGTGGAAAGCGAAGTATGGAGTGTATTGACACTATGTACTTTCTGCATATCCTGCTATGCGGGATAAAAGCGTGAAGCTAAAACAAAGGAAAAAAAATAAAATTACATTTTCAGTAATATGACAGTTAAATTATTTATATAAAAATAAAACAGCTCAGGACTAACAGTGAATCATTCTGTATAAATTCTTTAAGTCTTTTCACTCATAGAGTTTTGTTAAGTTAATTTAAATATGTTTGTCATAAACGGGATCATTGTGTTTACATTTAAACACTATGCTACGATAATCTCTAATTTCCAAATAATAAAATATTGAAAAAAAGGTAGATCTTCGAAGACACAGTATCAATGATACTAGAGGAAGGTAACGTAAAAGCATGAGGACCTCCCGAAGTGCATGTATGAACAGGTTAACGACTGTGGACGAGACCAAAGAGGTATGAAGGGACCGTAGCGAGCTTTCTGACTCAAAGGATAAAGCATGAAGTTAAAAAAATACAATATATTTATAAAGAAAAATCTCTCTTAAACATTAACTAACTCTCATTGCAATCTTATTTATTTCATTCCGTTGTTATCATAAATGTAAATGTACAGTTAATGGTGAAAAACTAAGATAATAAGACTAAAAGATGTTTAAAGTCAGGCCATGACAAGTGTTTTGACACTAATTTCTCTTTGACTAATGTAAAGCTAAAACACAAAGAGTAACATCAAAAAAGATTTTATTAAAGATTCGTATCCAAAACCTTATTATAAATAAAGGGCAAATTAACAATAAGATGTTACAGTTAGGCTCGACAAAAGCGGTTTATACTCTATAGGATTCAGGGCACATTGGCGCGAGCTTGCGTCGAGTCAACACGTCTCTATCGCGGGTCGATCGGTCTGTCGACTGGTCGGGCAACGAGTTTGTTCAGTGATTTTTTTGTGAAAGTAAAATGTCTAGTTCAATTGTGCTTTGTGGATTTTAAATGGAAAAAGTAAGTCTTTTTTATTAATTAATTATTTTTTAATGGATTTTTCAAATGCATTGATAAATAACATAAAAAAAATATATTAATACAGTTTTAATGATTTTCTCGAGAAATAGAGTAAGAGAGAACCTAGTGTCAAGATATTCCATTCTCTTTTTTCTGATAGAATTCAATATACAGTACTTTGTAGTGGCGGAAATTAACGGCGTATTTTAAACTCCAGATCGGAATAATAAAAATAATTTAATTATATAGATTCCTACAAGTAGAAATTGAACCTGCAACCATAATTTTTATGGTAATTTATTTTAACTACTGAACTAATTCTATAACCTTAATTGATTAAAACACGTGGCAGGAATTGGGGAGTGACTTAACACTTCTTATGATATTTTTGGATTAGGTAAAACAAAATTGATGGGAAAAATTCATAACATAAAACTTGAAAATAAGATCTTTGATTTTCGTGATTTTTCACTATTTTAAATGGATTAATGGCGTATATTTTGGTATTCGGAAATAAATTTTTGAAAACCCAACATTTCCAACACAGTAATCCATGGTCATAGCTAGACTCAACAAAATATACATGATTAATTAAAATAATTTCATATAAAATTTGATTATGAATACATTTATATATATATATATATATATATATATATATATATATATATATATATATATATAATATTTATTTTCAAATATAATAATTATTTTTTGATAATAAGTAATTATTTATTAATATCGATTAGCTAGTTTCCCATGAAAGAATTATACAAATGCCTTGAAAGAAATAACGAAAGTGCTTCGTAACATAATTTATAAACAGTTATTGACCGTGGCGCTTAATTAGGATGAAAATTTTATTTATATGTAAAGAAATATATCATAACTTTTTTTAAGATATTTTATTATAACTTAAAAAAAACAGAGGGATACTAGTGACTGACCTCTCCAGTCTCCACTTTCTGGTCATCCATAGCCAATTATTTACAAGCATTACGCTTTGAATACCAAGGAAAGTTCTAGATTTTAAATAACCATCGTCTGCAAAGAGCACACTCCAACTATAATAAGTCAGTAAGCTATAAAAAGCACATAATGTTACAAATATGTATGAACAGTGTTGGTCTTGGATATATATTTTGAAATATTTGTAGACAGTGACATTAAAAATACCTAGCTATTTTTTTAATGATTAATTATACCTCCTAGATCCTATCCTTATAAATATTATAAATAGATATAATAAATAATTGATAATTTATAATATTTTTATTATAAATTTTATCATATTAAAAATAGCCTTTACTATTTCAAACAATAAATTAACTTTGCGTTAATATTTTCTTTGTTACTTTAACAATAATACCAAGGTAAAAGCAAAAACAAGTTTTAGTAAGAATTTGGATGCAGCCGGATGTTGAATGCATGATTTAACTGATTAACCGTATTCAATATACGGGATGTATATGGTTTTCAAGTGTTACGGATTCGAATTTCTAGGCTTTCAAAATTTTGTAGTGTAAAAAAAATAGGCTTACCTATTTGTATGGCACTTCTTACAGTACAATCTACAGAGAAAAAACATTAAAACAATAACTAGTAATATAAATAATTATAATAATTGTATACGAATTTCTACGTAACTTGAAAAAAAATGTATAACTTGAGAGTGCTGTATTCCGAAAGGGCAACGATTCGGAATCTGCTGTTTTCACATTTATATATATTTTGTAAAACTATGTGTTCTATTTAGTGTATATATATATATATATATATATATATATATATATATATATATATATATATATATATATATATACATACATACATGCATGCATGTATGTGAATCGATAGAGGAGGAGAAAATTAAAATTTTATTTTACATGGCAGGTAAAGTATTTGACTATGCACGCTATGGTTGTGGGTTCGATGTCTGTTTGGGGTAATAATTTCGTTTCCACAATCACCCTCATCCAATGGCACGGTCATACAATGTCCCACTGCGCCTCGGTGGTCACAATCTATTTTAAAATAGTTTAAGTAATAACATATGAATAAAATATTAAATGTAAGATATTCAATATTGTCGATATTTCATTCATTATATATGTGATTATTGTAGCTACAAACATACAGACAACACTAATACTTTCGCAACTAAAGTTTGCCAATTACATTTCTGTGTTATTTATTAAGGAACGCCGTTTTGGCGTAGTTGATATGAGACTCCTATATTGATAGGTTCAAATTTGCTATATAAATATTATTATTTTGTTTACTTACCTTATAAAATGTGAGGTCGGGTGTAGCGTATCGCGTCTGACTATAGATGCAATCGGTCGTGTGTTCCATTCCTACTCGGGGAAATTATTATATATATATTTTTTTCATTTTGTCGTTTTGGGCTCGCTAAGACAAAGCGAGGCGTTGAGTTCCGCTACTCAATATGCAATGTCTAGAACTGTCTACTCTGCTTGACGGGACAAAAGAGTAAATCTAGAAAAAAAATCGAGTTGTAATCCTTTATAAGTTTTAGTTCAAACTTACTCTAAGTTATTTTTTTTAATTAATAAAATAGTGCAAATCAGAAAATCCATAGCTTAATAACAACTACAGTTTTGACGTTAGAAACATTAAAAATTATCCATTACTATAAATTATTTATAAACACAATAATGACGGTATATTTTTGTAAGGAGATAGGGGGACAAATTAAACAATGAAATATTACTATTATTTTTTAATTTCCTAGTGAAAGAACCTAGTGTCAAGACTCTCCGTACTTTGTTTTCTATCATATTCGACACATTGCGAGTTAAGTGGTGGAACTCCACGCCGCTCTTAGTCTTACCAGAGCGAAGAAGAAAAAATAATATAAATATAAACACTCCCCCGAGTGAAAATTGAATCCACAACTCGCGTTCGCGTTTTGCAGTCAGACGCTGTTCCACATGGCCTCATATTATTATTTATTGGAATTTATTTTACTTATTTTATTCATATGTACATCTCATTGCACCTCGCATACGTCTTCATTCACACTTAGACCCCGACCTGATAATAGTGTTTACATAAAAACTCAAAAGAAATAACTAATGTTAATTTAAGAAATGATCTGGCATTTTATCCAAATGACCTTAATTGCACTTGAAGGGCACGCAAAGAAAGGAGGAGGAAGGGGGAATTCGGTCTTACCATAAATCACCACCATTACCCCATTAAAAAGTCAAAACGTGATTACTAATTGCGATGGTAAATTATAAAAAGGGGAAAGACGGTCATTATTCAAAGAATAAATATTGTCTTTTCAAAATGGGATGCGAATGCTTGTTTTCAAAGATAAGCTGTATATACATATTGTGAATAGCTTATAAAGCTATACGACGAAAAGCTCGTATGACATTTTGTATTATACAATTATTGTAAATCAAATATTTTAGAAAAAAATTTTAAGTTATGTATATTTTTCAAAGAGGAAATCAAAATCTACAGCTTTCGATTAGAGGTATAAGACACTTATATGATTATAACGAAGCTAAAACAGCCTTTTGATGTCAAAAAAAATATTAAAAATAACTGCTATATGTAACTTACGAAACATTCCTATAATATTCATAAAAATATTTCCAAGCCATTGTGGCGCAATGGGACAGCGTCTGACTGTAAACGCAATTGGTTGTGATTTGAATTCAGTTAATTCCTCACTCACAGTAATTATTACATTTAAATTAAATTCGATTTCTTCCACTTCGGTAAAACTAAGCCCTGAACCTGCCACATGCTACAAATTCGAGTATTCCAACACTAACTTTTCTCTAGGAATAAAGCGTGCAACTATTTTTCAGCACTAGCCATTTTTAACATAATTAGAAAATTAAAATAATTTCTTAAAACTTCTACGAGAATTCCACTTCATAATTCAATTTTACGTTGCATTGCAAGTTGTACTTGTTCAAGTTAACTGGTAACATGACACGAAGTCAACACGTACACTTTGACATTCTAGATATTTTGAAATAAACGCTCCGTCATGTTAGAATTGTCACTTAGCTTCACATGATAATATCGTATTTTACTTTGTTAGCATTACTTCGTACAGTTAGACTAAATATATGTTACGTTGGCAAGTAATACTTGGTGGTAACTAATTATTAAATGAATTTTGCCGACTTTAGTTTATATTTAAAGTGAAATATGTTATCTTAATATGTATCGATTAAATAATAAATATATATATATATATATATATATATATATATATATATATATATATATATATATATATATTGATTTCGTTAGTGAAAAGTTTCGGCATAGATTACTTACTTACTAACATTGTTATGAAAAATTTTAATATCAACCATTAGAGTATTTATAGTGCATATAAAGGCTTTGCACCCAAAATGAGTCTGCTTCTAACTTGAACCACATTGGTTACGGGTTCGATTTCCTCTTCGTACAACTGCCTTATTAGAAACACTTTAATTACTCATCTGATAAGATATAGCGTGACCTTAAATTCTGCCATTTAACATATTACATGCAATAAAAGATATGTAAATATAAAAAAAAAATATAATAAATAGACACAAACTATCATATATCATACACAGATATTCTCTAGCTAAAAAAAATGATAAAATTCTGTAAAGAAACTACGCTGGCTTTAAAAAGCGACGTTCTAGTCCACTCAATACTAAGTCGTAATTAGTGCCTCCCTTTGAAGAGATTACACACTAAATAGAGCTGGAACGGTTACAAAAATATGCGAGTGCGGTACGTTTCGTTTTCTGATGTAAAATTTTGTGGCCTATTTTAAACACACTTTGGGCGGAATCAGCTACCTAATCAACATGACCTACTGGGACGATATACTACGGCTAAGTCAGTATCATTCGATACGATAATGATGTGTATGGTATTTGAATTATATTTTAATACGCTCGCGTAGTAGCAAGCATTGTATTTATATAAATAAAGAAAAAAATTAAATTTTATTATATATGATATAGTAGATAGATAGTCCACGCCTCCTGTATCTACTCTTATTAAAATGCAAACATAGTTATAGTGTTATTATAATAAATTCTTTTATATAATTCATTTACCAAACAGCGGAATTCGAAGTCACGTCTTTTAGAAACCGTCCAAGCGTTTTGGCTGCTTGCGCCATACGTTCTATTACCAGATGCGTAAAAATTCTTATACGTTTTGTTACAATTTATTTACGTTGTAAGCATCTCTGTAGAGAGATTTTTTATACATATTTTCTAATCCCAACTGTGGGCTAACAATTTATAAATTTGAAAATACATAACTACTACACTTGTACAAGTCAACTTTGCAATGATCAACATATTATTTTCTTAATTTAATGATTTTAGAATATATATATATATATATATATATATATATATATATATATATATATATATATATATATTTATGTAACATCACAAAAATCACGAAAAAATCAAGCGTCATCTGAATATTTTAACATGAAGTCTGTCTGTCAAAATGATGAAGCTAACTTGTACAGATATATCTGTCATAATTTTAGAACAGGAAAATATCATATGACCTTTACCCAACTATTTATCATCAATCGCATAAAGAGCCTATATAATATTTTAAAATTACAAGTTTGTATAGCCAGGGTCACTTCCTTTACGGGGGAAAGGTTCGAATCATTAATTCACCCAACTGATAGTGACAACCGACGTTATAATAAGACTATTATCACGTTACAAACCGACACCAGAATTAACTGCGCATTCAAATATTAGCAGATCCCAAATTATCTATCCCTCGCCACTAAATTTAAGGGCACGCTTGGAAGATGACTTTAATTAAAATCAACTTTACGAACAAATGGGTAAATTTAACTCAAATTGGAAATAAATGAAACCTTTTGACCAAAGATATTCAGTGATCCTTGTTAATGCGTGTCTAGATAGTGGTATTACATATGTAATATAAAGTTATATATATATATATATATATATATATATATATAATTTTTCGCTTTATTCCGCATAGCAGAGTATACAGAGACAACCTAATGTCAAGACATTTCGTTGCCTACTTTTTGCACGTAATCGAGATATTGTATGCTTAAAGGCGAACTCAACACCACACTTTGTCTCACCAGAGTGGAGAAATAATAATTAACTTCATAATCAATATAAACATTTCCCTAGATGGGAATCGAACCAATTACCAATCATATTTACAGTCTGACCTATTTAGTATACTTCAACGCCTCTAACTTATTTAGTATACTTAAATTTTTTTTCAGTATACTTATATTTTTTTTTATTTTCACTAAGAAATCTTTTTCATTTTATTTCTTGTGTTTTTAAGAAAGAGAACACATGGATTATTTAAAATAATATGAAACAGTACATTAAATACAAAAAGGGGTCATTTCCTTTTTTGTTAATTTTAGATGACATTCAATAAAAAAACAATTAAGTTTTTGTAAAGACAAAAAAAAACATATTAAAAGTTATTAAACGTTATTGTAATGATGATTTTATAAACATATTATAGTAAAGATTAAATGAAATTAGACTTGAGATTATATATTTGACAACAGATTATAAAACGAATAGTTTATGGTCGAAACACAACGATAGAATTTTATGGATACCAGAAAATTTACATAATTATAAATTTTGTAATATTAAAGAAAATTATACAAATTCCCTTTAGCTTCACGCTTTTATCCCGCAGAACAGAGTAAGCAGAAAGTACCTAGCGTCGAGACACTCCGTACTTCGCTTTCCGCCGAATTCGAGACATTACAGGTTGAGTCGCGGAACTCAACGCCACATTTTGTCTTACTAGAGTGAGGAAGTGTAAATTATTTAAATTTAATCACTACTGCAATGGAGGCCGAATCTACAACCGATCGCGTTTGTAGTTAGACCTTGTCACACTGCGCCACGAACGGCCAAATATTATTTAATATATATTGAAACATTTGGCCAAATATTGGCCATGACATTACCATGCGTTTGGTATACAATTTTGTATAAACCAATCCAGACGTTGGCAATGCAGCGCGTATTTTAGAATTCAACGGATCCTCTTATAATATTAAAATTGTAAATAACACTTTAAAAACATTTTGGAACGAAAATAGCATTTGGAAATTTTGTAACAACAAATTTAAAAATTTATTTTACTTAGTGGCTCTAGGTGCTTGACTTCTAAAATTTCAAGGGACGTGAGCGCTCTCACTTTCTGGCACTTTCAGCTTGGAAATGTAAAATTTAAATTTTATCAAGGTTTCATTACAAGTTAGACAGACTCGTGGCTTAGTTGATGCGAAGACTTATTTTTTTTTAGATTCACGCTTTTATCCCGCATACCAGTCACAATTTAAGTATGATATATATATATATATATATATATATATATATATATATATATATATATATATATATATATATATATATTTCAAAAGCTACTTTGATTTTCAAAATTTATTATAAGAGATCATCTTATGGTTTGTTTATTTGTTATTTAAAATATTATTTAATACATATCTATATAAATAAATAAAATAATAGTTGCATGTATGTTTATGCGACACAAACACTGAAATATCATTTTTTACAATCTTTATCTTTCTGTCTGTATGTTGATCCCGGCTAATCTCTAGAACGGCGGGGCTAAATTTGACAAGACTTTCACTAGCAAATGGTAGGTAATAAAGAGTAAATTTTATTTTAATATTATATAATAATAACATTATTTTATTTCAGTATTATAAAAAAAAGATATTAAATTCAACGCGGATGAAGTCGTGGACACATCTAGTAGTATAATAAACAATTCCCAAATAATATTCAAACCCAATACCATCTCGTCCAATTATAATACTACTGTACCATAACGGCATAGTTATTTAACATGAATCAGTCAATGCATAAAATGTGTATGTCACAATACACATGCCAAGTGAACCTTTAAATCGAATGAAACGGGGTGAAGCAATTATTTTTTAATTGCTCTGAGATTGATGCTTCTATAAACAGTTTTTGGTTAAATTTTACATTGGATTTAAAAAAAAAGTATAGCCAAATTAGTTCAACTAGCGTACCGTTTGGTAGTTTTTAAAAATATAAGAGAAATTTTCGTTCATTCATGTTATTATTGTAACTAGAATTACTGAACGGAATTTGAAATATAAAAATTAAATAAAATAACTTAAGACTACCAAGTTTCACGTCTTCTTCATCGTATACAGAACAGAAACTGGTGTCAAAACACTTCGTTTTTCGTAAATAGCCCATAATCAAGATATTGCGGTTTGAACGAACTCGATTATGCCTTGTAAAAACAATTGCCTATAAATTATATACATAAGTATGTATAATATTTACTATTTTTAAAGTGTTATTCCACACTTAGGATTAGAAAACATTTTTGAAAAAACGTATAAAAATTTGAACGCAGCGGGATTCGAACCTGCGCCTCTTGGATACCGTCCAAGACGGTATCCAAGAGGCGCGGGTTCGAATCCTGCTGCGTTCAAATTTTTATACGTTTTTTCAAAAAAGTATGTATAATGTACACGAGGCCGGTCGTGGCGCATTGTGGGGCTGCGTCAGCGTCTGTGGTGAATGTAAATACAACTGGTGTGGGTTCGATTCCCAGTCAGAGGAGTGATTATATGTAAATTATTATCCTATTTCTCGCTCTGGTAAGACAAAGAGCGGCGTTGAGTTCTGCCACTCAACACGCAATACCCTCTACCCTGCTATGCGGGATAAAAGCGTTAAACTATAATGTATACAGAATGTTGTGTAGTTGTGGTCTTAATATATTATTGCTAGTACGTGAACAAAAATTCCAATCTGAAAAATCCTGTATTTCAAATTTATAACACCTGAGGCGTATAAGCATACTTAAAGCTCGAGTTAAAGCCACTCAGCCTGCAATGTATAAATTTCATGGAAAGGAAAAAACAGACCCTGACACTGTACTCTCTGACTACCCTGCTATGCGGAGAAATCGTGATACGGTTTTATAAATATATTAAATTATAAAAAAAATTACACACCATGCCATGTTTGCCATGCATTATGTTGCCATGGTAACGTATATATAACACATATCTGCTAGTTAATAAAGTATCTTTGGACGAAATGATCAAATAATCGTCCTCATGGATTTCAGTAAGCTTTTAATAAATACAAAATCAAAATTAAATGTTAATTAACGTCTCTTAGTTTCACACTTTGTCCTGCATAGCAAGGTATTCAGAGATAGTCTAGTTTCAAGACACTCCGTGGATTGCTTTCCGTCCGAAAACAAGACATTGCATGATGACTGGCGAACTCAACGCCGCGTTTTGTCTTACCAGTTTATTAATATTTTTGCTGTTTTACATCGTCTTCTAAATGCGGATGTAAGTTGCCACCAAAATGTTATTCATAATATGAACTACGGGAAAATTCAAATATGCGACTGTCATATGCAAACACTACAAACTTCCGGAAGTAAATTTCTCAAACGTCCAGCTGTCTGACAATGCAAATTGAGTATCTATAGTTTTGTTCTACTTCTATATAATACTATAGTTGAAACGCTCGCTTTGATTCACTGTTTCATAAAAGTTTTATAGTTTCTGGAATAGGCATATATTATAATTACAGGTTCACGCTTTACTTTGTATGGTAGAGTACTAGTTAGTCTTCTTTGTATGGTAGAGTAGTAGTTAGTTATACGATTATATTATCTCGTCTATATCGTAATAGATGTACGTATATAGCATATGACGTTTATTTGAATTATAAAAAAACTTATATTTTTAAAGTATATTTAAATAAACCCGTCAAAATATATTTAATATCAATCCATAAATGCGTCACACGTACGTCACACTTCATGCAAGGGGGAGGGATAATTTTGAAATTGATGTCGTCAGCCAATCACAGTCCACTGCTGGACATAGGCCTCCCCAAGTTTGCACCAAACATCCCGGTCCTCCGCAACCCTCATCCAGCCTGCTCCGGCAACCTTGCGTATGTCGTCAGTCCAGCGGGCCAGAGGGCGTCCTACACTACGTTTGCCAAGACGCAGTCTCCACTCCAGGACTCGTCTGCTCCAACGGCCATCGGTCCTGCGACGGACGTGACCGGCCTATTGCCTTGCTGATTTTATCCTTGAGAGAGACCTCGAGCATAGCTCGCTCCATAGCTCGCTGAGCGACTTTAAATCTGTGGACCAGCCTTACTGTCAGTGTCCACGTCTCGGCAGCGTATGTCATTACAGATAGGACACATTGCTCGAAAACCTTGGTCTTTAGGCTTTGCGGAATTGCTGACGTAAGGACTCGACGGAGCTTGCCAAATGCCGCCCTACCCAACTGAATCCTCCTATCCGCTTCCTTCTCGAAGTTGTGTCGGCCAAGTTGTATTGTCTGGCCTAGGTAGGTGTAGTCCTGTACAACTTCAAGAAGAACGCCTTCGACCCGCACCGGTCTCGGCATGACAAAAATTATGTTCAACAGAAACTGTTGAACATAATTTTTGTTTTGTCCAAGTTCATACCAAGACCAACACGTCGGGAGGACCCATTTAGGTCGTTCAGCATTTGATTTAGCTCTTCCAGTGTCTCTGCAAAGATGACTATATCGTCGGCAAAACGAAGATGAGAGATATACTCTCCATTGACGTTGACGCCTCGTCTAATCCAATCCAGGGTTTTAAAGACGTCCTCCATCGCGTTGGTGAACAGTTTCGGAGATATCACGTCCCCCTGTCTCACCCCACGATGGAGCCGAATAGGTCTTGTCCGCTGATCTTGGATTTGGACGGTCATCGTCACAGCGTTGTAGAGACATCTCATCACCTCGATATATCGCCAGTCGATTTGACATCTCTGCAGGGACTCCAAAACAGCCCAGGTTTCGATGGCGTCGAACGCTTTCTCATAGTCCATAAATGCCATACACAGCGGCTGATTATACTCCTCGGTCTTCTGTATAATCTGCCGAACAGTATGTATGTGGTCTATGGTGCTGTAGGCTTTTCGAAACCCGGCTTGCTCCGGAGGTTGGTATTCGTCGAGCTTGATGGCGAGACGATTCGTGACGACTCTTGAAAACAACTTGTAAATGTGGCGCAGGAGTGTAATCGGCCTGTAGTTCTTTAGGAGGGTTTTATCACCCTTCTTGAAGAACAAGACGACCACACCCCTGGACCACGCTTCTGGCGTCATGCCTTGGCGAATGACGGCATTAAAGAGTTCCGCTAAGGCCTTTTGGACCGGTAGTCCACCAGCCTTTAGGAGCTCAGTGGTAATGCCATCATCACCCGGGGCCTTCCCATTCCTGAGCTGTTTAAGAGCCGCACTAATCTCGCTTACGTCAACGTCCGGGATGTCTTCCGAGTAATGGCGCGTCAGTGGTGCACGTGGATCTTCAGTGTCCTGAGCTATAGGCTTGTGTGTACGCGATGAGTAGAGCAGCCCATAGAACTTCTCAACCTCATTCTGGATCTGGGGTCTTGACGTGACTATTGTGCCATCCGCTGTCTTAAGCTTTGCAAGGTGGCTTCTCCTTTGACAGAGAAACTTTGGACCCCCTATTTTGCTCAATGAGGGTTGTAATAGTTCTCGTGTTTGAGCAACGGAGGTCCCGGCGCGTGAGTTTCCTTATCCGCCTAGAGAGAGCCCGTTGATTTGGAGAAGCTGCTTGAGCGAATGGCATTTCCCGTCTCTGCCTCATCAGATCCAGGGTTTCGGGAGCAAGTTTGGACTGCTTAGTGGTACTCGTCGGCGGAAAATGCTTACGGCCCAGTTTACACACTGTTTTCACCACGCTGTCGGTTATCTCGGTAATTTTGAAATTAGCGTGACGTAATTAGTGAATGCCCTCTTATATTATTCATTTTTATAACGACAAATATACATTTTTCCTTACCCTCATTTTACTTATATCATGTTACAAATGACGGAACTCAACGCCGCATTTTATTTAAGTAAGGCATAGGATAAAAAAAATTATAACTTAGCTTTCTTTCTATATATGCTTAAGGCAGATAAAATATAAAATACAATTTTTAAAATCTTTGGCTTCCACGATTTTCACGTTTTAAATGAACCAGGAAGACAGTTAGACAGCTAGATTTTACTTGTGACTACGAAATACTGTAAAGTGTTCGAAGCGTTGGGTTTCCTAAAGCATTATTATATTACTGAATACGTGGTGCAAAATTGTTCTATCCCTTTTTACGAAAATTACGCCACCAGGGGAGTATGAAATTTGGCACAAATACATTACTATGAAAAAAATATATATGCATAAAAATATATTATATTAATAAAATAAATGAAACACACTCTACCATGTGTTTGATATATAAGTTTATATAAAGAGACATGCTCGTTGCTAAGGCAACGGCGTTGCCAACCCGTCAACGGGTCATTTAAGGGCTCCGGTTAAAACTGGTGCTATTTGAAAATTTAATATAAAAATACAGTAAAAAACAATAAGCAGAAAAATAACAATATGCATAAATAAATGAAATTATTAAAAAAAATCCTTAAAAATTATCATACAAAAATATTAAAACAATCCACACATACATACTTATATAATAAAGATGTTAACTAAACTAAACTGATCGTAACTGAACATTTTTCACATGAAAGATATAAGAGAATAGTCATTATTTAAGGTATTTATCAATTCAATAAAAACAAAATTAATGTTTTCATTTTGTGTTTGTTTGTGTGTCTGTGTTTACGTAACAAAAAAAAACAAAATAAAGTAATTTTAAAATATTATTACTTAAAGGCTCACGTCGTGGCTCACTGGCACAGCGTCTGACTGTAAACGTGATCGGTTGTAAGTTCGATTTTCACTAGGGCTGATTAATTATTATATTTAAATTATTTACGTTTCTGCGTTCTGGTAAGACAAAACGCAGCATTGAGTTCCACCACTCAAGACTCAATTCGGCGTTAATAAGAGTACTGAGTGTCTTGACACTAGGTACTTCCTGCTGTGTGATCCCACACAAAAGGGTGAAGTTAAAAAATATATTACATAATTTAACATTTACTATTTTTAAAGTGTTATTCCACACTTAAGATTAGAAAACATTTTATGAAAAAACGTATAAAAATTTTAAACGCAGCGGGATTCAAACCCACGTCTCTTGGATACCGTCCAAGATCGATAAGAAAATAAGATATCCAAGAAGCGCGGATTCGAATCCCGCTGCGTTCAAAATTTTTATACGTTTTTTCAAAAAGGTTACCAATTTCCTTACTATAGCCATGAATGGAACGCTATGTAATGATTATCTGGTTAACAACAATGTGAAAGTTAAAATAACTCAACATAGCTAAAAGTTTAATGATTAATGCGTTTTAAATTATAATCCTTCATTAATAAAACTTTCGAGCAAAAAGTTGTATCTGCAAAGTGTTGGGTCGTAGGCGCTAATGATAATTATTTTTACTAGGAATATTAATGTAATTATGTGTTAGAGTTGAGTTTGTTTAGAGTTGAGTTGCTCGTGTCACAGTGGGATTGACTGTAAACGCAATTGGCTGACAGTTGGGTTCTCACTTGGAGGAATTATTTTAAGTTTAATTTATTTTCATTGTTCCGTTGTGATGAATATTGCGGCGTTGAGTTCCGCCATTCGATACACATATGAGATGAAGAAACGAGAACAGAGAAATATATTAAAAGTACGAAAAAAAGACATACTTAATAAGAAGAAAAAATAATAGAATATTTAAAACTTGGAAATGAAGAGTCATTAAATATTGTCGAGTTGCATTAACGAAGGGAAACATTTCTTCAAAAATTCATTTTAATCTCTAAAGTTTAAAAGAAAAACAGTAGATTTCTGAAGTAGATTAAAATCTTTTATCTTTTGTGCTTTTAAGTTTAGTATTTAAGCTTAAATTCTTACTTGTAACTAAAATGTGTTGACATGACAAGATGACAATGTCTTATGTATACTTTAATATGCATGTCCGGGGCCAAAATGACTGTAAACAAGTTTATATATAAACAAGTATAAATATATATATATATATATATATATATATATATATATATATATATATATATATATATATGTGTGTGTGTGTATTTATATAATGTAATTGTGTAATTTTACATAATATAATTTGTTGACAAAGGCGGGCTTATTTCTATAAGAAATCTCTTCCAGCCAACCCATAGTTAAAAGAGATAGTGTAAATTAGCAGGAAGTATATATATAGTGCAAAAGACAAATGAAAGAATAATATCAATTAAATATAATAAATAAATAAAATACATATTTATAATTGTACATAAATACATTTATATACTCATTTATATTATACATTCATACATACATATATATATATTTATATGCATATATATGCATATATATATATATATATATATATATATATATATATATATATATATATATACTAACCTTACTCAAGCAATACTTAGAACTAAGTAATCTGCCATTTCTCAGAGAAAAGCACTAACTTAGTTTCCATTTTACGGTTCGCTTCTAACGTCCTAGCCTCGCCAGTCCAGACTACGAAACGTGGAGCATGACAGATCACAAACTGTTGTTCCGCCTTGCGATCTTTAATTAATGATTTTGTACAAAAAGTATTTTAAGCTTTATTTTTTTTTCTTTCACAGCAGAAAGAAGAACCTAGTGTCAAGACACTCAGTTTTATACTTTAAAACAATAACGCTTAAAACAGTATTATAACATTATATAAACAGTTTAACTCATTAGTGTTTAGAGTTAAGTTTTGTTTTTATTTTTTATTCAATTCTATTTTCATATTTTATTATTATTGTTATCCTTTATTTTTATTTATATTGTTGTTTAAGAATATATTTTTATTTTATTTATTTATTTATTATTAATTAATTATATTTTTTTGTATTTACTATTTTTAAAGTGTTATTCCACACTTAGGATGAGAAAACATTTTTGAAAGAACCCGCGTCTCTTGACCTTGGACGGTATTCAAGAGGCGCGGGTTCGAATCCCGCGGCGTTCAAATTTTTATATGTTTCTTCAAAAATGTATATTTTTTTTATTTTAACCATTGTTTTGTATTGTTCATTTTATTAAAATAAAAGTATTCAAAAAATTAAAATTGCAACAGTACTTCAAGTCTTGATTTTTTCTCGCTTCATTCTATTGCTTGCAAAACAGAAAGAAGAACATAGTGTCAAAACACTTAGTTTCATACTTTCTGCCTAAAACAGTATTATGACTACTTTATATAAAAAGTTTAATTAATTAGTGTTAAGAATTAAGTTTGAGATCTACTTCTTTAGTAAATTTATATAGATTTTGTTTATGGCTTATTGGTTATTAATTATTAAAAGAAAATATTTTTTTATTCTAATTAATGCTTATTTTAAATATTTTAAATGCAAATAATTTTATTATCATTCTAATAGTAAAGGTTTTTTTAGCCTCATGCGTTATCCCTAGCAAGGTAACCATAGAGAACGAAGCGTACTTCTTTTTAACCTGTCAACACTCATCAACTTGTACATATCCTCTTGGGGTCCTCATGATTTTGATATTTTTGTATAAAATCTTTAGTATGTATTTTAAAATTCTACAGCCAGCCATTAATTGCTTAAAAATAAATAAATAGATTACTTAGTGACTTTGTTTAGTGATATATCACTACTCTACACTTACTCTATTAACCCCATAGAAGGAATTTTTCTTATTATTATCATATATTTAAAATACGATAAAATAATACAAATATTTTTGCTAAGATGTAATAGAGAAAAATATACGTGTAAAATTAATGTGTAAGTCTTTATTTAGTGATATATCACTAAAGGAAGTCACTAAGTGACTTTACTCAGTGATATATCACTTAATAGAGTCACTAACACTGGACACTATCAGCTACAAAAAGCTTGTTGCTTGTTTATGAAATTACATAATTGTTTCAAAATACTGTTAAGGAAATGCCAGATAGCATGTAGATACATTGTTTAGACGTTTAGAGTACAAATTTAGACTCGGCCTAGTAAGTTAACAATGGAACGTTTGTATGAGATATTTTCGTCGTGGTTTAGAATGTTTATAATTATGTTAACATTTGAATCTTTCAGTTGTGTGTAAGAAAATTTGTTGAAGATTAGCAGAAATATAATATTCTATTAAAGCCGGTCGTGGCGTACTTGGGCAGCGTGATTTTAAACGCGATCGGTTGTGAGTTCGATTCTCGCTTGAGGAAAATTATTATGTTTATTTCCTTTTACTCGCTCTAGTAGAAAATTGTGTGGCGTTGAGTTCTTCAACTCAACAGGCATATCTCGAATTCCGTGGAAAACGTTAGACTATTTAGAAAACGTTAGAAAAATGTTAGATATCAACTATCTACCTTAAATTTTATTTTGTAGTTTTAATATGAACAAATTAAACAACTCATTGAATCTCATTTTAAATAAATATGTAAGAATATTGGCTGGCGGAGCTAAACGCCGCACGTTGCCAATACAAAATAAAATTAACAAATTTTTGTTTTAATAATAATTGAAATCAGTTAAATATTTATTTTATTCGTTTTTCTTTCATTTTATTAGTAGTTATTATTGTCAATTATTTCATTAAAATAAAACAGAATATAAACTGGGACTAAATCGTCAAATTCTAGTTTTCAAACAAAAAGCTACGCTTTTGAGCTACGTTCACTGAGCTTTCCCTTTGTTAGGATTAAAAAGATGTGTTGATATTAAGGCGACTTCAAAGAACTTTTTGTAGAGTGTTATATTGATTAATGGGTTATAAAATACTATTAGTTTAGAGAAGTGCTACTTCGATTTCTATTTTTTTTTATCAAGAAAATATTGTTATAAATATTTGCTGCATTACTGATACGATGATATAGGTGGTAGTTTCCTATTCTGATAAGACAATGCGCGGCGTTAAGAACCGCTACTCTTAACTTTGGCAAAGTGGACAATTGAGTGTCTTGAATCTAGATCCTCATGACCTTGTTATGTTAAAATATATGTAAATCGTCAGAAAAATACGAAAAAAGATGCTCATTTCATAGTGGTCAATATAATTTCTTTTATATTTTTTTCAATATCTAAATACTAACATATGATATTAAACATGAAGTCATTATAAATAGGTCTTGAAAGAACTTGAAATATATATAAACTTGAATAAATAAAAATGTCATATAAAGGCAATTGGCTCCACTTGTATATTTTAATTTCATGGATAAATGTTTCCTTTTTAGCTTTAGCAAAAAAGCAGTGAGGCCGATCGTGGTACAGTGAAACAGAATCTGACTGTAAACGCGATCAGTTGTGGGTTCGATCCCCACTCGAGGGATTATATTTCAATTATTTTCACTTCCTCGCTCTGGTAAAGACAAAGATCGGCGTTGAGTTCCACCACTCAACACGCAACGTCTCGAATTCGGTGGAAAGCGAAGTACGGAGTGTCTTGACACTAGGTACTTTCTGTCTACCCTGCTATGCGGGATAAAAGCTTGAAGCTAAAAAAAAGCAATTAAACAACACAAACGTGATTTTCCCTACACTGCTTTTCGTTCAAATCCCAAACATTGCGTGTTGATTGGCGGAACAGAACACCGCGCTTTGTCTTTTACAAGCGGAGAAACAAAAATATATAAATTTAAAATATTATCTTTCTATAAATAATAATAATATTAAAAAGCAATAAGTTTCATAACAAAATAAATATTAAAATATTGCCTCTGATAATGAGTAATGGTAAGCTAAAACAATATTAATTTTGAGACCTAGTCGGTTGGCGACAAGCCAGCCGCACTGCCGTATCTGCTTGATTTAATTCCAGAAATTCATAGTTGAAGATGCTATTAAATTAATGAGGTAGACAATAAGACAAAACATAGTTTGTATTATATATATTAAAGGCACCGTCGTGACGCAGTCGACAAGTATTAATTTCGCCGAATTAGCGACATTGTTTGTTGAGTTGCGGAACTCAACGCCGCACGTTGTCTTACCTCGCATGATAATAATTGAAAAAAATAAATTAAAAAAAATTAAACAGTCATACCCTTTCCCAATTTACGCAAAGGAGCCATAAACAGTTTATTATAAAAAAAATAATAGAACAAAACATATTATAACACTACATTTTATCCATTTAATGTGACGTATAGAGAAATTAAGGTAAAATTTAAATATAATCATTTCCTTGAGTGGGAATCGAACTCACTACCAATCCAGTATACTTGCGTTTATTTGCCTCTTATGTCTATAGAAAAATTTAACAACCATATTGTATAAGAAAAGAAAACCTAAATCTCTCCGTACTCGGTATAAATTAAAATACAGAATAAAGTGGCATTATCAGAATATTTTACTACGTAATAATTATAGTACTTTTTTTTTAGTTACACGCTTTTATCGAGTGGGGATCGAACCCGCAACTGATCGCGTTTACAGTCCGACACTGTCCCATTGCGCCACGACCGGCTTCTATTGTACATCTATACACTATTACTTCTCCCGATTGAAAATCAAATGAATAACCATAGCGTTCAGTAAAATGAAGCACCACTGCGCCGTGATGACCCCAGTTAGCTTTTAGTTTTAATAGTATTTCAAATTTTGACCAAACTCAATAAAACTACGTACTATCGTCAACGGGAAAGTTGAAATGTGTGAAAGTTACTAAACAACTGCTATACTGAAACTATAGTTTGCTATTCCATAATACTTGATGAGAGCTGGATCGTGGGTTCGATTTACGTTTGGGGTACGTCTTTAACTAAAATATTTACTTCATCTTGGTATAGTAAGACAATGTACGTAGTTAGGTTCCACTGTCAAATACGTGTCTTTCAAGTTTACAAAAATTAAGAATGAAAGGATTTTCTCAATATAAAATATTTACTTCATATATAAATAAGGGTAGACAAAAGGAACCTAGTGTTATGATAAATTCTCAGTTTTCTACCAAACTTCTAGTCAAACAAGACAAGGAATTGAAAATAATGTAAAAATAATAATTCGTTTAAGCGAGAATCGAATCCTCACTCAACGTAGTTACAACCACTCGTTTCTATTGCGCCACGTTGGTCTTATACTTTTAAATATATTAGATTTTAAGTGAATAAAAATAATTTGTACTAGATTTTTTTTAAGAAAGAGCGTTTAAATGAATGTAAGACGAGCGACGTGATCAAGAACATCTTTCAAGCTCTTACACCGTTAAAGTTTCAAGTGGTCTGCGCAGTAAGCTTGGGTTTCGAGCTTTTACAAATAAATTTATTTAGCTTATTAGATATAGAATTGTTTACTTTAATTGAATTCGTGGTCATAATCGAATATAAAATGTATAGAATTGGCTAGAACATATGATGGGATATATCAAAATACAACCCCATATCATATTATACTGGTCTTTTAAAGACGACTTGCGACACATCGGCTTTTAGTTTTGACAGGGTGTTCCAGCCTTATTAAATAATAATAAATATTAATTTTAACCTTAACTAATTATTGATGTAAAATAGTAAAAAAATATATATCATTTTAATTACGTTACTTGGCACAGTTCTCCTAGATTTTGATATTTCTAAGGTATTATATTTCTTCAACAGGTAATTGGTTAGGTTGGGTTAGGTTAAGTTAGAAACATTTTGAACTTTTCTAATTAAAGTTAGTAAATTTCAAGTTTATGTTAGTGAAATCTTAAAATTTCCCGTATGTGCTTTAAAAGTAACGTATATAATACATAGAAGGAGTTAGTTTTATAATAATTATTTCTAACCTAACCAGCCATATTGTGATGTAGCCAGTTTAACGATCACCTAACTCCTTATACATTTTTTTTATAGCTTCACGCTTTTATCCCGCATAGCAGGGTAGGCAGAAAGTAACTAGTGTCAACACACTCCGTACTTCGCTTTCCACTGTATTCAAGACATTGCGTGTTGAGTGGCGGAACTCAACGCCACTTTCTGTCTTTACCAGAGCGAGGAAGTGAAAATAATTTAAATATAATCACTCCCCCGTGTGGGCATTTAACCCACTACCGATCGCGTTTACAGTCAGACACTGTCCCACTGCGCCATGTGTCCATACACATATATATTATTATTCAAACCCTTTTTTATTCGTAAAATGCTATTTCCTACGGCGTTGGTTGCCTAGAAACAAATGGCTGCTTTAGCGATAAGGTCGGAAATTGTACAGCATGTTCTTGTTTCAGTGATTATAATTTTTGTATTGTCACCAATACAGTACAATAAAGAATAAAGAAGATTCACTATTTTTCTTATTATTATTACCTGTTTTTTTTTTGTTTAGCTGCTCGCTTTTATCCCTTATAGCAGGGTAGTTAAGACAAGTGTCCTAGTTTCAAGACACCGACTTACGCCGTTTTCCACCAAATTTAGCATTACTCCGTTCTCCATCAAAATCAGAGTCATTGCATGAGTGCCAGTACCAGAATAAAAAAATGTAAATAATTTAATTATAATCCCCCGGAATGAGAATCGAATAAACAACAGGTCGCGTGTACATTCACACGCTGTCCCACTGCGCCACGACCAGCCTCAATACACTTGTTATAAAGGTAGATTTTATTATTTTTCAATTAAAACATGAATCTGAGCTATTTTACCATAATAATTAGCTTTACATATTAATTTATATTATTACTAATAATAATAAATCCACAAATAAACAAATGAAATTATTGTTTTGTAAACAAAAATTCTTAAATTCCAGTACAAAAAATTTAACATACCTGCAATAACCTGATTAAATGATTTTTATCTTGTACTTTTATATTATAAAATCAATTAACTTTTGTTTTGTTCAAAAGGATCAACTCCTTAAGTTGAACAGGAAATGGGAATAAAATCTATATATTAAAACTTAAAAAGGGGAAAAATACTTTTATGAATATATAGGAATGAGAATCTTTAAGTATTTTTATATAGAAATATTTTTGTATAGAAAAAAATGCTGGGTACTAAATCTTTTTGTAAATGACATGCGGGTCTGAGGAAAACCTCGTTTGACAGTAAAGTATCGCTAATCGGGCGACTAATTTTATTTGCTAGCGTTACGCTTTTATCTCGCATATCAGGATAAACAGAAAGTATGTAGTGTCAAGACACTCCATACTTCGCTTTCCACCGAATTCGAGACATTGCGTGTTGTTTGGTGGAATTCAACTTTTTTCATTATTCATTATTCAATTGATATAATTTTTTTTATATTAACCAACAAACGATTACCACCTCAGTCTACCTGTGAACACGGGCCACTGTAAAGTGTTCGTAACGTTACGTTTCCAAAAATGTATTTTCGAATACTAAAATATATGCGATTAATCCGTTCAAAATAGCTACCTGCATTGCTATAGCAACGCATATGTTACGCGTCAAAAGAGAATAGTAAATTTCACTATCACTTCACCCCTTACATTATCCAAGACCATTCCATAATACTAACTAAAGTACCTACTACATATTAATTGAAATAAATATAATGTAATGTAACGAGGGCAACGTGATCAAGAATGTGGTCTAAAGCCCTTACTGTAAAAGTTTCAAGTAGTCTTAACGTGGAGCGCGCTTATAAAATGCTCAATCGACATCTGGTCTCAATCTTTTTTGTCATCAATCTGGTGAATAATTTAGAAAGTTGGATTATGTGGGTTTATTATTTGCGGTTTTTCGGTTTAGTTAGACAAAATACGGTGTTGAGTTCCGCCACTCAACTCGTAACGTATCGATTTTAGACGAAAAGTAGTGACCAGAGTGTATTATAGATTTTTCCTGATCACCCTGATATATTGACGTGGGAAGCTGTAAAAATCTCATTTGTATTATAACTTAATGACTAAAACAACTAATTTAATTTAAAAGTTAATTGTTATATATAACATTAAGGCCGGTCGTGGCGCAGTGGGACATCGTCTGACTGTAAACGCGATTGGCTGTGGGTTCGATCCCCATTCAGGGGAGTGATTATATTTAAATTATTCGCACTTCCTCGTTCTAGTAAGACACAGTGCGGCGTTGCATTCCACCACTCACCACGCAACATCTCAGATTCGGTGAAAAGCGAAGTGCACAGTGTCTTGACATTAGGTACTTTCTACCCTTTCTTCTATGAATATGACAAACCGTAATATTGCAAAATTTAAATTATTATGAATTACAAAACGTATTATAAAACGTGAAGCTAATTAAAAAATAAACATTCTTCATATATATTAATATTACGAATATAAAAACAAACAATAGATAGATAAAAGATATTTTTTCCCATACAATACCTAAAATATTCTGATATAATAAAATATTTATTACATATAATTTCTCATAATTTTAACTTAAATTTGTTCCTTATTTCAAATGCTGTAACAAAAACATAAGCACCTGAAAAATGCCTCAAACCGCATAAAACATTATGCAAATAAGTACTAACACTCATCGCACTTAATTTAAACATATGATTTAAAAGCTAGAAAAAACGCCTTAAAATACTAAAAGCTTTCCAAAACTTTGTATATAACTATTCATTTCCGTGAAGCAAGTTTGCTATTTATTCATTTAAATTATACTAGTGTTATGTGAAAAATGATGCCACTTTGCTCCATGTAAGCTTGACGCGAGCTAATTTGTTTATTTAAATACGGACAGTAACTTTGACACTGCATTTAAAAGTAGAGAAACATTTATTATACTTTCCATTTATTTTCATTATATGTACCTAAGAAATAAGTCGTGTAGCGGCAGGGACAATGTTGTCGTGTAAACACGATTGGTTGTAGATTCGATTCCTTATTTGGTGTAATTGTCAAATTGTAATTTTAATCATTTCGCCGCTCTGTTATGATAAAACGCGGCGTTGAGTTTCGACAATCAACACACAATGTTCTAAATTCAGAAACTATTCAGTTTTTTGAATTTCCAATTAATTCTAATTGCACATAAAAATGAGTAGAGCTCAACGTCTATGTTTTTATTTATTAAGTTAACAAAGAAAAAGGCTTTATTTCTACGCAATTTGCTTTGACATTGTTCTCGTATTAATGTAATATATTATATTTTTTTTTATTTTATCAGTCGCTTTGTTTTAGTTTATGATGTTAAAATAAATGCCTAGAACTATCTACATAATATAAAATTGTCATTTATCAATTGTCTTTCATTTATCATAAAAACACTCATTTTTACCCAAAAAACCTGTATTGAGAGAGAACACGAGAAGTAATTTAAAGGACGGTAGTTGTAGGTTCGATCTTAATTTGGGATAATGATTATATTTAAATTTAATTTTTTTTTAGCTTCACGCGTTTATCCCGCATAGCAGGGTAAACAGGAAGTATCTATCAAGACACGTATCACAAGTACAGAGTGACTTCGTTTTCCACCGTATTCGAGACATTGCGTGTTGGGTGGTAGAACTCAACACCGCTCTTTGTCTTTACCAGAGCGAGGAAGTGAAAATAATTTAAATATAATCACTCTCCCGAGTAGGGACCAAACTCACAACCGATCGCGTTTACAGTTAGACGCTGTCACACAGCGCCACGACCGACCTCAAATTTTTAATTTCATTCTCAATATTAAAAAATAATACAAGAATCATAGAATATTTGAATTTTGAATTCGACAATAGATATTTTTCGTTGCAAAAAAAATCCAATAGCGTTAAATTAATTTGTATAAAAGCGCCTACATTTTTATATATTGTTAATATTATTTCTATAAAGGTTCACATATCACATACCAGTAAATAGGTAGGTATGTATGTATATATGTATGTATGTTTGTATGTATGTATGTATGTATGTATATATGTATATATATATATATATATATATATATATATTACGTTACTCAATTTTAGGATATTACCCATATATCATTATAACAAGATAGGCTATATTTGCAATACTAATTCAGGTCAGGTGGATGATCGATGTGATTACCTCGCCTTGATTTGATCAAGTAAGTTTAAGACAGTATTCTATTCAAGATACCACTGCCTTGGAAGAATAATTTTTTATTATTTTATTTTTTTCTTGCGTAGCAGGAAGGACAGAAAGTAGCCAGTGTCAAGACACTCTGTACTTCGCTTTCCTTTAAATTCAAGACATTTTGTGATGAATGGAGGAACTCAACACCGCCGATATCTAACCAGAGCGAGGAAATGGAAATAATTTAAATATAATCATTTCCCCGAGTGGGAATTAAACCCAGAATCGATCGCGTTTACCGTCAGACGCTGCGCCTCAATATGCATATACAATAAAATTCCATTAATTAGTTTAAACCTGCCGCTAGGAAAATTTAAAATCAATATTCAAATAAATTATTGATAAAAGTATATAATTCTATCCAAAAATACAATGCTGCCGGTAGTATGTGGAATTAAATTTGGTTGATACTCAATCAGAAAGCTACTTATTGGCTGACAATACTCTCTACTCTCTCACTCTCTACAACTCATTGAAGAAACGTATAAAAATTTTAAACACAGCATGATTCGAACACGCGCCTCTTGGATACCGTCCAAGCTCTCTGACCGCTAAGTCATGCGTTCTACTACCAGCTGCGTCGAAATTCTTATACGTTTGTTACAACTTATTTATGTTGTTAATATCTCTTTAGAGAGAATTTTACAGATTTCTACTACTTAAAGATTATTAAGAAAAAATCGTTTAACAAGAGAGATTGTTATTTTATTTTATTATTTACTATTTTTTAAAGTGTTATTCCACACTTAGAATTAGAAAACGTATATAAGTTGTAACAAAAATTTAAGAATTTCAAAGCAGCTGATAGTAGAACGCATGGCTTAGCGGTCAGAGCGCTTGGACGGTATCTAAGAGGTGCGGGTTCGAATCGAAATTTTCAAAAATGTTTTCTAATCCTAAGTGTGGAATAACGCTTTAAAAATAATAAATAATACTAACATTTTATGTTACTACACTATTCGAAAGAGCTTGTAAACAGCATATTCGCATAAATAATATTTTAATTTTATTTAATTTGACCAATACACTTCCTGTATTATTATGAATATCACCATCCATCATATTTACTTACGGTTTGTTTTATTTAACAGGATAACAGGATATGGATATTATAATTATTAAACCATATCCATTTCTCTGGGTGAAAATTGAATTTACAACCAATCGTGTTTACAGTCAGAATTTGCCACTGAGTCACAATAGTCCAATATTTAAATTGTTCACAGATTATATAATCTGTAATATAAATATAAAATATCATATATTCTTTACATATTAAAATAAAATAAAAAAATATCTCAAGAATCATTATATATCATAACAGATCTATTATTTGGGTGATCGCTCAATAGAAAATTCTTGGAATTTCTTCACAAACAGGATCATACGTTGCCAGATATTCGTAATGAAGTACATGCCATACTTAGCTAAAATGTTATATATTTATAGTCTTCTAAATACCTAGATTGAATAAAGAAAACTAATTAAAAAATAGTTTCACGCTTTTAGACAGATAGACTTAGCTTTACAACCGTTCTCCAATGACCGCCTGAATTCGAAACGTTGCGTGATGATTTACGGAGCTCAACGCCGTGATATTAATTCAACGTTAAATATATCAAAAAAAAAAGAATTAGTATAATTTTGATTTATAAGACTGTCCCTAAGATAAAACATATAATATACTCAAATATTAAATTTTTGATTTGAAAAGTAATATATTTTTGCATATATCTATTAGCATTTATGTAAATAGGTCGGAAGGTTCATAGCGTGTTAAAGTAATACGGCTTAGGACGATAACTATTTGAATAATATAGAAATTTGACCACCTTCTGCTTTAACAAAGCGTTGCATATTTAAATGTAACGTGGGAGTTATTGTAGCAACTTTATTTTATTTATATCCAGATGTAGAGGTCATTGTGGCACATGTTAACTTCTGATTGTAAACGTAATTGGTTGTGTGTTCAATCTTTATTACATTATTTATAATCATAATGGGAACGCTTTGTAAGTCAGAGCGCGGTGTTAAATGCCGCTGACCCAAAATGCAATATCTCGAATTTAAACGAATAACGGAGAGTGTCATCATATTAATCTCTTTTCCCCTGTGTACGGGGTAGAATACAATTCCCCTCCACTGCTGAGAAGTGTCCCGTATGGCGGTTGTCCTAATAGTTTGGTGGAAGGAGTTTAATTCTCCGACTAGCTCGCAAGTACATACCATGACAAAAACGATCCGCCAAACATCTGATGATGGATTCCGATTAGATATCATGTAAGCCAGCTTTCCATATTCCCACCGATCCTTTATCTTGTCTCTTCACTTCACTCCCAATGCTGGCAACGCATTTACAACTCTAATATTGTAGATGTCCATTGGCGAAGGTAACTAGTTACCCGATGGCCTTTCTAATTGAGAGATTCAAGAGAAGGTATTAACCTTATAACAATCTAGATATATTTAGATTTTTTAAATTATTTTAATACGGCCGTATTACATGTGACATATGACATACTGTGGTCAAGGGTATGAAAGACTAAGATTCTAATATTTGATAGAGACGAAGAAAAAACGGAATGTAAGATTAGGGTAGATAGAAAGATATTATATATATATATATATAGATTTTATATAACAAGTGAATGAGGTGGTATAACTGGAAAGTATATTAAGTAGAGATGGAAGGTACGAAAGGGATGGGATGTGAAAAGGCATATTGCTGTTGTTAACAGGGTTAACTTTGCTTGTTTGCTCTGGCATCATTGGCACGGCAAAGCGTCAGCGTACCTGCATGTCTCCCCTATACTGCCTAAGGAACTTAGATATATGTGACTTTTATACCTTATATTCTTAACTATGAATTTTCATGTCACTCATTCCGTGAGTAACGGAAGAGTTATTATTTTATTAGTTTACTATTTTTAAAGTATTATTTCACACTTAGGATTTAAGTGTTGTTCCACACATAGGATTAGAAAACTCTTATCCACTTAGTAGGAAAGTCAGAGATAATCTGGTGTCAAGACACTAAATTCTCTAATTTCTAATTTTAGTGGCTTTTTTTTCTCATTTCAGCGGCGATATGAAAATCATTCAGAGTAAAAATACTAAAATATTAAACTTAAATATTATTTCATAAGATCTTTGATTTTCGCGATCTTTACACCTTTTAAACGAAACTATTTAAAAATGGATTAATCGCGCATATTTTGATATTCGAAAATACATTTTTAGAAACCTGACGTTTCGAACAGTTTACTTTAGAGTTTACTTGTAACAAAATTCCAAAATATATACGATTAAGCCGTTTAAAGTAGTTTTTTTTTATTTTAATTTTATTTATGACAAATATAATTAATATAATTATAAAAATAATTTGTATATCGTAATTTCCCAAAGTCGGCGTAAAGCGGAGTAGGGAAAGCAGTCTATCAGTGTCTTGACTCTACGTTGTCTTTCGCTATCCTGCTATGCGGGATAAAGAACCAGTTTTAATTTATATACAATGGTTATGACAGTAGATATATTTGGTAACATATGAAACTATAAAAATTAAGTGTGCTGTATTCTTATAATGACGTCATTAATATTATGGGGTAAGCAATAAAAATCGCGCTTTATGCGAAGATCCCATATAATCTCGATGTTTTATATCTTTGGCTGATTGTATTACGAACAAGTAAATATATCACGGTAACATCCCTTTTTATACTGAAAGGGGTAAAAGGGCCCCTTTAATAAAATAAGTAATATTATATCTCAGATCGTTAGCTTCGTTAACTGTTTTAGTAACGTGAATGATAAAATACATGTTTGTACAGGTCATATTTATTTTATTCGTTTAAGGTATTTTATTAGATTATTATAAAAACAATGCTTTTTGCATATCTTCACCATACGAACACTAAATATACCCAATTTACGCCTAATTTTCATGAAAATGGGTCGAAAGATTCCTTCTTGTAATAATTAATATATAAAGATACGTAGCGCAGTCGATATTAATATTAGCAATAATTCAGTATAAATATTCTTTTTAGCTTCACGCTTTTTATCCCGCATAACAGGGTAGACAACGTAGTGCCAAGACGAAGTACGGAGTTGTACTTCGTTTTCCACCGAATTCCAGACATTGCGTGTTGAGCGGTGGAACTCAACGCTGCATTTTGTCTTAGCAGAGCGAGAAAGTGAAAATAATTTAAATATAATCACTCCCCCAAGTGGGAATCGAACCTAAAACCGATCGCGCTTCCAGTCAGATGCTGTCCCACTGCGCCACGGCCATGTTAATGTTATAATGACATTTTAAATAACATTGAAATATATTATCTTTCTTTATATACATTCAAAGCTGCAATTACATGTATTGATTTTTAAGGCTTTATTATCCAAAATTTTTTTTTATTTATTTCCCTAATTTTCTGTTTTTTTTTATAAAAATATATTATTAGTATATTTTTTTATTTAATTTATATATAATTTTTAAACAATAATTAATATATTTTTAACATATCCAATGTTTATTATATATTTTTTTAATTTTCATTGTATTACAATGTGTACAGTGTTTGTCTTCCAAATAAATAAATAAATATTTTATTTTCTAGAAGAAAACAGTAAAGCGATTTAGTAGTGTATCGTAAATACAGATTGATGATTCTATCCAATTAAGTGACAACGCCTCTAACGTAACCCGATATTATTGGTGACCTACTGGTGGTCTTATACGAGGAAGGTCAAAACACAAGCGGAGCTAATAGCAACGAAGCCTTATTTAATACAGTAAAAGTTTTTACCTCATTCAAAACTTAAAATGAAATTATTAAACGCAGTACATGTTTAAAAATCTAATTTTCTCTAAAATAAGTTTTTCATTTTATAATGGAAGCAAAGTTAATATAGACGGCGGCTTCACGCTTTATCCCGCGTAATAGGATAGTCAGAGATAACCCAGTGTCTAGACACTACCGTTCTCTACTATCCGCCCGAAATCGTTGAGTGACGTATATTAACGTCGCATTTTGTCTTAAAAGACTAAGACAAAAAACAACTAAGCAATGATGACTTCAGGAATCTTGTAATTTTTTATCAGTTTCACGCTTTATTGTTGCATAGCAGGATAGACAGAAAGTATATAATGTCGCTAGTCTCAAGACACTCTATAATTCGCTTTCTGCCGAATACGAGACATTGCGTGTTTAGTGGTGGAACTTGACGCCGTGCCTTGTATGACGAGAGCGAGAAAATGAAAATAATTTAAATTCCCTGAGTGGGACTCGAACCCACAACCGATCGCGTTTACAGTTAGACGCTGTCCCACTGCGCCACGACCTGCCTCAATCTTGTAATATAATAACGCGAACGTCACTTGATTCAATAAAGAATTATATCATAATTCTGAATCTACTGTTAAAACTATATGAAACTCATTATAGTTTTTAACACCGCTGCATACATTTAATGCACTTTACGTCCTTTAGGTAACGTAGTTTCGCTGAAATTTCAGAGTTAAGCACCGCAAACGAATTTCATTAGAAGGACACTTAATATGCTGCATATATTATAGCGAGGTCAACTACAATTTAGACGTCTGGACCTCGAGATAAATCAAATATGCTATAAGCTTAATTATAATTTTGGTATGGATAGTTATAATGTAAATATTGTAATATTGTAAGTTATTAAATATATAATGCGCTTGTCGTGGCGCAGCAAGACAGCGTTTGACTGTAAACGCGATCGGTTCCGGGTTCGATTCCCACTCGGGGGAGATGATTATATTTAAATTATTTTCACTTCCTCGCTCAGGTAAGACAACGTATGGCGTTGAGTTCCATCACTCAACGCGCAATGGTTCGAATTCGGTGGAAACCAAAGTAAATATTTACACTAGGTACTTTCTGTCTACCCCGTTATACAGGATAAGAATGCGAAGTCAAAATATATATATATATATTTGAGATCAGAATCATCTCTGACAGTAAACGCTACTGGTCATAGGTTCGATTCCCACTCGATGAACCATATTACAATTACTAATTAAAAGCCCAAACTCTATTTTCACCACAATCAGTACATAATATTTCTAACTTGAACGTGTACTGGTAAGCGGAGAACAGAGTGTCTTGACACTACGTTCTCTCTGACTACCCTGCTTTGCAAAAAACACTAAAATTATATTTCTTATATTTAAAAAAATATTATTATATATTAAACATATGCTTTCGAGCTTTAGGTTATCAATCTATTTTTGCTTTAATCGATCATTTTATATATGAATGATAAATCTGACCTTTCTCTCTATTATCGTTCGACATATTTATTTATAAGCCTTGACATGTTTCATAGTATTTTGTAAAAAGACTCACCGTTCTGTTAGAATACACAAGTGCATATTGAAATAATAGTAATAACGTCAGGATTAGGAAATAAGGTGGCACTGGACATAAACTCCTATTCGAAAATCAACGAGTAAAATAGACTCCTGTTGCTTTTAATTGCTGACTTATATAGGCATTGAAGTAAGGAAGGCAAATCATAGTTAAAAACTAGGTGTTTTCTTATGATATTATTGTTCAAATGACTTCCATTTTTAAATTATAACTTTTAAGATCAAATAGCGTCTCTATAATTACTTATATCTAGGACTAATACCTAATGTTATCTATTTATAAATAAATTACGCTAACAATTTCTTTATAAAAGACATTACGTGTAATTGAAGCGTAAATAATTGTATATAATTATTTAAAATATATTCAACTAAATAAGTTTTTTTACAGTAAGGTAGTCAGAGACAATCTAGTGTCTAGATATTCTGCTTTCCATCTGAAATCGAGATATCGAGGTATATTCGAAACGTAATAATCTAAACGTATTATTTTATTCAGATATGAGCAAAACGCATATCTATGCGATAGTCTTAAAAAAAACGCCTATACTTTTTTGCATAAATATTTTTACTATGTCATTGATTGTGATATCCAATGTGAAAAAATAACACATTTTTAAAATACCAATACATTGATAAAAAATACGAAGCTTTTGTATAAAAAAATGTCAGTATCAATTTCTTTTTAATTCAGTTGGGTGGTTTTTGTACGGATTGCAGAAAAAATTTATAAGCATTATTTATTTATATACTATCGGCGTGTAAAGATAATATTTTAATATTACAGCATTCAAAGATATTTCATATCTCTATAAATAGAACAATTTGTACAATTTCTCTATATACCAAGTTGTAACTTTTATTTTTTGGCGCCAGTAAATTATATACTTTAATAGTTTGTTACAATAGCTTTTATATTTACTCAAATCGGCCGTATCTTAAAATCTGTTACTACTTATGCACATAAAGCCTAAGACTCCATATAAACTTGCGAGAATCCTGAGAGTGAGACTATGAAGGTTTAACATTCATAACGTCACCTTGTCAAAAAAATCGTTTTTGATGAACATCTTTTACCTCCCAATTTCTAGTGTTTTCATTCACCTACCTACATATAACACTGTGGTTCACATGTGATTTTACTCATCCACATATGACACGGTGGTCCTCATGTGTTTTTACTGATCCCCATATGACATCACGGTCCACCTCTTATATTTTACGTATCCACATATCAAATTATGGTCCACATGTGATTTCATCCATCTACACATGACACCATGGTCCACTCATCCACATATGTCATATCATGGTTCACATGAGATTTTCCTCATCCACATATGACTTCATGGTCCACATGTGATTTCACTCATCCACATGTCATTTTACTCGTCAACATATGACATCATGGTCCACATGTGTTTTTTCTCAATACATGTGACATCATTACCACATGTGATTTTTCTCGACTACATATGACATCATGGTTCACATGTGATTTCTCTCGACTACATATGACATCATGGTCCACATGTGATTTTTCTCGACTGCATATGACATCATGGTCCACATTTGATTTTTCTCATCCACATATGACGGTCTACAAGTCATTTCACTTATCCACATATTTGTTCACATGCAACGTCAAGAATTCACATATGAGTTATTATCTATCGACACAGCATCGTAGCGCAGTGCGCCTGACTATAAACGTGTATATTTATGTAATAGCCAAGATAACAGGGCTCAAACATATTTGACACTCAATTATATCACATCGAGACGAAATTTTACTTCTACTTCTTACTATATAAAGGTGAATAATCACGTTCACACGCCAAGACGCAGCACGCAGAGTGAGTGAGGCGGAACTCAACGGAATGGTATTTCTTAATATTTCTTGACCTTCACCATCATACTAGTGTGCTACATATATCGCTCATACAGTTTTCACGTGAAAAAATACATTGTAGCGCGACTGGGATTCAAATCTAAGACCTTTGGATTTGATTCGAAAGATCACTTAAATTTTGACTTAGCTAACATTGTTCTCACAAAATATATATACAACTGCAACTCGATTTAGTTAATTAATGTATGTACAATATATTATGAAATACTTTTGACTACGAAATAATATAATGCACGGTGCCTCCAAGACTCCGTGATATCAGAAATAAAAAAAATTAAACAAATCCAGTCTACGTTAAGGCTAGACTTTAAAAAAAAGAACAATCTTTACAATGAATATTTGTAATCACTTTCAACCGTAATAACTACCCCTTAGGAGTTGTTGGATATATATATATACATATACGTTGTACCCAATAATACGATTTCCTAAACAAATTCTAAGCCTTTCCTTCCCACAAACTGAGTTAAATGGCGCATAATTCTTTATTAATTGATTGCTAAGTTATAATAGCTATTTACATATCAAAATAATTCCCTTTGTTGTTGCGGAGTTGGTGCGTGTCACTGAACTGAAATTACTAAGGCACATATCACGCATAACCAGGGGCTAATATTTTGAACTACATTTTAAGAAAATTACACAGATGAACGAATTTGAAATTTTATTTAACGAAGAGATTGTGGCACATTGTGACAACGTCTGACTGAAAATGAGATAGGTTATGGGTTCAATTCTCAGTCGGGGAAATGATTTTGTTTAAATAATTTTCTTTTTCACTCTCAACAAAGCGCGGCGTTGAGTTTGTAACTAAACACTTAATGTCTCGAATGGGGCGGAAAGTGGTGTGCAGAGTGTCTTGACACTAAATATTTCCTGTCTAACCTGCTATGCGCGATAAAACTAAAATAAATCGTGTAGAAATACAACACATTTATTTACAATTGTCTACTGCAATAAATATTTACACACAGATAATTTTAGAAGACGTATGTAACATGAAAAGCATGAAAAGCAGTATAACGTTTAACTTTTAAAACTCAAGCTATACCTTTTTGCATATTTTAAATTATGCGAGATCCACATGAGACTACTTCAAGAACAGCCTCGTAAATAACCCTCCTGACTTAAAACAATTTAAAGTATAATATATTTTGTACGCAAGGGAAATTGTAACTTCGTTAGGTTTCTCTGCTCCCCAACTTCCTAGGTTAGATGGATATAAATTATAAAATCTATATACAATTCTCGTATTTTTTCGTAATAGTTTTATTTTTAATTTAAGACCAAGCGTAACGTTGTATTCGCTACTAAACACGCAGTGTCTCAATTTTGGGAAGGAAGCAGTCAGGAGTGTCCAAGACACTAGGTTGTCTCCACACTACCATATGGGACTAAGCCTAAAGCGGTTTTATTTTATATTTTTATTTTTTTTATTGCTAGACGCTATCGTAATGCAGTGAGTTATCTGTATACGGGACAGTTTTACTTTACTTACTATATGTTTAGTTATTTTTGGTTAGACAAACCTACGCAAAACTCAATGTCTGATTTCGAATGAATGGACAAACGGTTATCTTGTCACTAGTTTCTCTTGCTACGCAGTAAAAGTGTAAAACGGGATGTCTTATTAAGGCCATCGTGTCTCAATGGGTCAGAGTCTGACTGTAAACGCATAGGGGCAATAACTGTATGTAAAAATTATTTTCATTTCTCCGCTCTGGTTAAGACAAAGCGCATTGTTCTGATTACCATCACCACGTAATATTTCGATTTTGGGCGGAGAGTTGTCAACCGAGTGTCTTGACAGTAGGTTGTGTCTGAATATCCTGTTAAGCGGGATAAAGCGTGAAACTACCCTTTTCTTATTAAAGTTCGACTATGATATCCTCAAATCAACCGATATAACTATAGTAGTTAAGTAACGTAATCTGCTACTACTTACTTAAATAATAACTGCACTTTTTTAATTTCATTCTCCATTAATTTCTCATGAGTTTTTCTTTAACCTTAATTATATATAAAATATTATTTTCCGAATTTTCAAAATTCCGATATTTGAAACTTCGACAATGTGTCAGTGACGTTAAATATTTAACTGGACATTATCTATAGACGTTTTATTTAGTTTTTACTAAAAAAAATATTTAAATATTTGGCTTGTTGGTTGTAACTACGGTTTTTAAGTCAAAGTGCGGTGTTGAGTTCCACCACTCCAACTCGCAACGTCTGAATTTCTGGAGAAAACCAAACAATGAAATGTCTTAACACTAAAGCGTTTGAACATGTTATTTGAAAATTCTAAGAAAATACTTTAAATATTTATTAAGTAATAATATTAAACTAAAAAACGATCTAGCTTTGTTTATTAAGGATCTTTTTGTTTAGTTGAAATGCTCTTGAACAGCAATCGTACAACTTATAATGTGGGACAATAATCTGATTATATAATAATACTTGGCTGGCCTCGGCTTAGGTATCGGCTTGTAGGCTTGATATGTATTCCTAACTTGTTATCTACACAAGAATCAGTGCCAAACTATACTCAAAAGAAAATATAAAATGCGTATTAAGACAAATTCAAAACATAGGACTTTGAAAAAATCATGATTTTTGGCTCTCCAAGTTATCCTCTCTACCTGCTAAGACTTAAAATTCATGATTTTGTTAATATGTTAGAGGATTTTTTTTGTTAGCTTCACGCTTTTATCTCGCATAGCAGGGTAGACTGAAAGTACCTAGTGTCAAATCACTCCATACTTCGCTTTCAACTGAATTTGAGTCATTGCGTGTTGAGTGGTGGAACTCAACCCCGTACTGTCTTACCCAAGCGAGGAAGTTAAAATAATTTAAATGTAATCACACCTCGAGTGGAAATCAAACCTACAACCGATCGCGTTTACTTTACTGTCGGACGCTGGTCCACTGCGCCATAGCGACAGAGGTATATTATGTAAATATTTTGCTATTTTTAAACTGTTATTCCTAAATAAACATTAGAAAAAGCCGCTAAATAATTCGTTATACATTTGTATTGTATACGTAAAACTATCTCCACCATTCCTTATTGTTATTACTTAAATATGCTCAAGTAAAAAATATCAAAAAAAAATATTTTTTACTCAAAAATATATATGTTTATTTAATGATAATATATATTTTAGAAAATCTAATAATTAACTCACCTCGCGAATGCGTGCCGTCGAACGGTCTACAACTCTCGAGATAGGTCCCCGAGATACAAAGTAGAGCACCTCTTATTAATTATAAAGTTGAGATACACTTCAAACATTGCATAATACAATGGGCATTGTCTGTACATATGTACGTTCATGAAAAGTATTTTTTTAAATCAATATATGGTAGATATTTTTTATTACTATATATTCACGCAATTTCCGAGAGCGACGCAACTTCTAGGGAATTTATATATTCTATTATATGCAGTATTTTGTTTGCATTTTTTTTGTTCTCTACGATTTTTATATATTGCAGGTTAATCAGAGAGAATCTATTATTATGTAATCTATTATCAAGAGATGCTCCTATCCTGTTTTCACCCGAAAATCAAGACATTGTGTGTGGAACGGACAATTCCCACACAGTGAAATGTCTTACCAGAGCCGGGACCTGAATACAATTTAAACATTCGCCCAAGTAGAGGTTACTGTTAGATACTGTCCCACTGTCCCAGGGTGGTCATTTTATATTGATATTACGTTACATATTTTTGAGCCGAGTGAAAACTAAAACTAACTCCGTCGTCCGAAATTCTGGTCATGTTTTTAGCTCCACGCTATTTACCCCGCATTATAGGGTAAAACAGAGAGTACCTAGTATCAAGACACTTCGTACTTCGCTTTGCACCGATTTCGAGACATTGCGTGTTGAGTAGTGGAACTCAGCGCCGCACTTTGTCTTACTAGAGCGAGAAAGTGAAGATAATTTTAAATATTATCACTTCCCCGAGTGGAGATTGAACTCACAACCGGTCGCGTTTACAGTCGTACGCTGTCACTGCCCCACGACCGGCCTCAACTTTATGTAAACAGTATGTAGTATATGACAGTATTTCATTTGAATATTTTTTCTACTCAGGCTTGAGTAAGTCCGAAGTAAAGCTTATCACGTAGAATCAAACACATTTGAACTGTTCTAGATAGCACAAATGTTTTAAAAATCATAATTAAATTTAACTCCAGTGAGAATCTAAGAATGCTTAGCCTTTAACAGATATACGAACTATAAAACTAAACGTTCTCACATTATAGCGTAGAACAGTACGCGCCAAAGCATCCAGTCAATTTCGCTTGAAAAGACAGGAATGCAGTACAATTCTATTTGAATCGTAGTGGCATTATAATAAAATGCTAGGAGCCAGTTAAATTAGTTTGTGAATTAATATGAAGGAAAATTATATAGAAATATATAAACATCGTGGCACAGCGGGACAGCGGCTGAGTGTACATGTGATTGTTTCTGAGTTCAGTCTAGGAATTTATAAAGCTTATATATATATATATATATATATATATATATATATATATATATATATATATATATATATATATATATATATATATATATATATATTATGCTGCACGTTGTTAACCTGCATAGCAGGGGAGACAGAAAGTACTCTGTACTGCGCTTTCCACCGAATTCAAGACATTGCGTGTTGAGTGGTGGAATTCAACGTGTTACTTTGTCATTTCCGAGATTATTTTATAGGTATTCTAAAAAATATATGGAATAAGGGGAAATGAATTGGGGTAGTAATTATATTTAAATTTCTATTTCCTAGCTAAGAGAAATCGCAACGTAGAATTTTGCCACTCAACAATTCAAATTCTGCGGAAAGGAGTACAGAGTGTCTTGACACTAGAATCCTTTTGTCAACCCTACTATGTGGGATAAAAGCGTGAAGCTAACAAAAATTAAAAGCTTTAATAAAATATAAAGACACTCTTTAATATATGAAATTTTAATGCGAAAATTAAAATAATTAACTTTACGTTATATAACAAGCAAATTTTGCTAGCCTGCCATCGAACTACAGTCGCCACTTACGTAGATAGGTCACTGAAGATACAAACTGAAGTGGTCACTCACTATTAATTATGGAAAGTTGAAAATTTTTGACGTTAACAACCTTTTAAATTATATACAATGATTATATTAGTACTAGTAAAAGCTGATAGGGCCGGTCGAGGTGCAGTGTGATAGCGTCTGAGTGTAAACGTGATCGGTTCTGGGTTCAAGTCCCATTCGGGGTATTGATTATATTTAAATTATTTCCGTTTCCTCGCGCTAGTAAGATGAAGTGCAGCGTTGAAGTCCACCACTCAACACGCAATGTCTCGAATTAAGCGGAAAGCGAAGTACGAATTGTCTTCACATTAGATACTTTATGTCTACAAAAAAAAGAAAAAAAAGCTGATAACTAAGGTACTTAAGTTTCAAATAGATACTGATTTATATATGGACGTTGAAAACACGAACAAAAGATATGAAAAAATTTGAAACTTTTTTTACGTATTAATAATATATTAATAAATATACATAATGAGCATCTATAGATATAAATAGAATAGTATATCTGTCTATATATTATGGAATAATATTAAAATGAAGTAGTTTCCAGGCGTAAAGATCTCTGACTCACAGAAGGATGGTAAGAAAAACCATATAAAATATATTTTTCTCGACATTAGTAAGGGATATTTGAATTAGTAGAACATATATTTAAAAAAAAATCACTTTTCTACAAAATTTACCAATAGTGTATATATATATTTTATTTTTGAATTATATTTAGACAATATTCATGATGAATTCATTATTTCGGCTTTATTGGTACATTGCTTTTAAATAATATATAAAAATGTTTTGCAATCCTAAGTGGTGAATAACACTTTAAATATAGTGAAATATTTATAGGTATTTATAAAAAACGTTATACAACTTCCAGGAAAAGAATATATTCTTCTCGTATACTTACATATACTTATATTTATATAAAATAACAATTTTTTTATTAAGCGTGATAATTAAAAAAATTACTACAAGTAATATTTTGTATTGTTTCAGGTATATAAACCGATTTTGATATGAGATGGGCATTCGTGCACTGTGGTGCGCGTTACTTGTTACACTCTTCAAGCCTTCCGGAAGTGATTGGCTGAGCTGCGGCCGCATCAGGGAGTGTCACTGTAAATGGTCTTCTGGGAAGAAAACTGCAGCATGTATCTCCGCCGGACTAACGCAAATACCTCATTTAGCATCAGATATACAAGTATTAGATCTACACGGAAACAACCTCAGCGAACTGCAACAAGATGCTTTAGCCGCTATAGAGTTATTGAACTTACAACGCCTGAACCTCAGCTCAACAAATCTTCGTTTCTTGCACCAAAACGCTTTCCGGGAACTCCGTATTTTGATAGAATTAGATCTATCCCGGAACTATCTCACCGAACTTTCACCAGACACTTTCAAAGGCAACGAACGTCTAAGGCTTTTAGTTCTTAATGACAACCCGTTAAGTAAATTAGTTGCGCAGCAATTCCCGCCCTTACAACATTTAAAGAAACTAGAACTTTCACGATGTAGACTCCGTAAAGTTCACCCTTTTGCCTTTGTGAACCTGCGGGCGTTAGAAACTGTACATGTACAACAAAACTTGCTTTCATATCTACATCGGGACACGTTCAACCTGCCAGTTCTGAAAACTTTAACGCTCACCGATAATCCCTGGTTCTGTGATTGTAGGATAAGGGAGTTTCACGAGTGGTTTCTTAATAGCAATCTCGGTAATGAAGAAGTGTTTTGCTCGGGTCCCGACAACAAAGCACATACATCCTGGTTAGACATTAAAGATGAGGATATGGTCTGTCCTCCTTCAGCTGTAACAAATCCATCCGTAATTCGTACTGAAACTGGGGCGGATATATCGTTTGGTTGTTTTGCCCGTGGGGACCCCATGCCTAAAGTATCTTGGTATTTTCGCCATACACAGGTTGTAAATAAGACTTATAGTGATAGTGACATTTCTGTTTTCGAATATTCTAGTGGAAATTTTAATGAATACACAGACGATTTTGTAAATAAAAGTGCTCAGTGGTACAATGTGACTATAAGTAATGTTACCAGTGAACTGGCTGGAGAGTGGAGATGTAGCGCTAAAAGCGCAGCGGGGGAATCTAGTGCTTACCTAACTCTTTTTTTACCCAAAGCGAGAACTGCAACTGCTCGCAGTGCGCCAGATTATTCAAAGTTTTTTATAGCTATAGGTGCAGTACTAGCGATGGCTAGTACAGGGTTCATAGCCGCCTGTGTTTGTTGGAAAATAAGGCGTCGAAGTGTTCCTCCTAGTCGAAGCTTCACAGACCAGGAAAAAAAATTACTAGACACCTCATTAGCCGTCAGCTGCGACCGTACAAGCGTGGACATGGGTTCTTCTTATGGTTTCGAAATGTTTGACAGATCAATGTCTATGGAGAGTGAAGATACCCAAAGGTGTTTGGAACCAGTACAAATAACTATAGAAGGACCTTCAGGAGCGTTTCCTCCACCACCAGCTGAATTTGCTATACCAGCTCCTTATGGCAATATATTTATATCGGTTCAAGTTACTGGACATAACGAAAAATTTCCAGATTTGTTAGGTGGTGGTGCGACTTTGCCTAGACGAAGTAGGACATGTTTCTTGAAATCAGCTTACGATAATATGGGGCCGAGAGTGACAGCTACTGGCAGTTCCACGTGGTCTTTGCCAGGAGCAAAGGGCGACAAAAGCACTAGAGACTCAACCCCTCCCATGCCATTATCGACTTTTTCAACTGAATTCACTGCTTTATAAAACTTATAGTAAAAATTTTATATCTATAGACAAATAGACGGAACGAGACTTTTTTGGTATCTCTCAATGCATATTAAAGTATTGTTTATAAGATTTAAGTTTGTATTCGTAGAATATAATTATCTATAATATTGTTTTAACTATTTTGTGCATTTTACAAATTGAAATGACATTTAAAACGATCTTCTGATATTTATATCTTCGGTAAGGCATATTTATATCTCCGCAAGGGCTCAATATAGGGTGGTAATGGGACAAGGAAGTGTTTTGATACTCTCTCAATTCTATCTGCCTTCAACTATTATATATGTAGTAAATAGAAGAAAACAAATATTTTGAATACTACACTGCATCGTAAATATGGCTGATGAAATAATTTAGAGGAGCAGGTAATAATTATTTCAAAAACGTTCAAGAAACAGTTTACACTGAAACACGTGTCAAAGTAATCTTTGAAAGACTTTGTGGGTTTGTTCTTTATAAATACGAAAAGATTTAATTTTCCTAACTTCAACAAAGGTAGAGTTCCTTTTCCCATAGATATATCTATATTATAATATATATTTTTCATTAGAAACATTTTTTAAACTTCACGCTATTTATATATTTCAATTATTTTCACTTCCTCGCTCTGGCAAAAAGACAAAGTGCGGCGTTGAGTTTCACCACTCAACACGCAATGTCTCGAATTCGGTGAAAAACGAAGTACGGATTGTCTCGACACTAGGTACTTTCTGTCTACCCTGTTATCGGGATAAAAGCGTGAAGCTAAAATAAACATATTTATGGCCAAAATTTCATAATTTTATGGCTTTTTATGTAATTCAACATGTTCATATATAGAATAACTGCTATCACCATTGTACCCACATACTTTATAGTAAAGTTTAAGGTCAATTAAGACAGAATTTACAGTCATGACAATCTATTCTTGATCTTCCACTCTAATTTTGTGTGTTAATTGGCGGAACCCAACGCTGTCGCATCGTTTACCCGAGCAGAAATCATATCGAAACAAATATTAACACGTTATACAGTAAGGCACTATCCCATTGCTCCAGGATGGATTCAAATGTATATAGATCCTTATCTGGTACAGATTCATTTCAATTTGTAAATTTAATATGTAGTTAAGTTAAAACACTTGTGTAACGTAACATATCAGTCTTAGCAGCGTGCTTTTATTAATTTTAGACACTAACAATTTACGTGACTACTTTGATGTAGGTAATAGTTTGTATTGTATAGTAATATATAGAATTAAGGGTTTGGATCGAAAATAATTGCTTTAAATTTTATGAAGGATAAATAAAATAAATAAAGAGATGAGAATTATGTGGATTTTTTTTATTATTATTTAATAGAAATAGTTAATATAATATATACTTAATATATACAATAAATAATGCTTAATGCTAATATCAATATTTTAGCATAATACGCTACCAATAAATTCTCAAGTAAATAAACTTTTCTTCAACCTTACATAAATAATAAATTAAAAAAAATTACAGGAATTATAATTTAAATTAAAAATGGATCCCGCTATAACCCGCTTGCCAGGGCAGTCAGAGTGCACATAGTGTCAAGACACTTCGTTACAAAAGCATTACATCATATTGATTACAATAATGTAAGTCAATGGTGCGCTTCGTGTTCACTAACAATAAAATTAATTCTTTTTGGCTTCATGCAATTATATCACTTATCAGGTTGGACAGAAAGAACCTAGTGTCAAGACACTACGTACTTGGCATTCCGCCGAATTGGGACATTGCGTGTTGAGTGTCGGAATTCAAATATAAATGCTCCCTCGAGTGGAAAACGAATCCACAACTGAGCGCTTACAGACAAACTCTGTCACACTGCGCCACGACCGGCATCAATTTTAATGCTATGTTTCTCTGTAACTACGTACTGAACCCAATCAGACGCGTTATTATAATAAATATTTACTTATATTAAATACATTATTTTTAACATTAGAGGCACTTCAAGCAACAATCAATGAACGGATTACCTTGACACTAGTCTGTCTCTAACTAGCCTTCCACGCGGTATAAAGTGTAAAGCGATGTGTTCATATGTAGAGAACATATGAACACATCATTGTAAATAAATACAGATTCTATCTATTAATTAAAAAAAATACATAAAATATACAAATTTAATATAAATAATTACAGTTTATATTATTAAATTTATTATCACATACTAATGATACACTTAAAATATGAATAGCATTTTATGAACAGTTTTGAAGTACTGTGGGTTCAAATCCCACTGTGTTTTACCTGTCCTGCGATAAACACGATGCTCTTAACAACGTCACTAAACAGGACGTTCAAGACAAGGTACTAGACTGGTACTAAATAATGTATCTTAAAAATAAATATATAAATACCACAAGTTGAAATATGTATTCATCAATTGTGATGGAAATCTACTTTATATATTTTGCTGACTTTTACTTCTAAAAGCTTTCAAATGAATCAGCGTACAGTCGAAGCTTTATCTTCAAAGTTCTAAGCAATATTTTGACAAGGCGTTTGAAGTGAGCTAGTGTTTCTAACATAATGAAAGCCAAGAGAAAGTTATATATCGAAAAAATAACTTTTGGGTTCCTTAGTTGGAAAAGTTTTGGGAAAAATATAAAACACTCATCTAAGTTTTAGCGTTTTTTTTTCAAGAGTGATCTGTGGTGTTGATTGGTTGGTATTTTGTTTGTAAATATTTAATTATGAATAATAGAGGCTAGTCGTGGCGTAGTGGGACAGCGTCTGATTGTCAACGCGATAGGTTGTGGGTTCGATCCCCATTTGAGGGAGTTATTTGAATTATTTTCTTACCACACAACACGCAATGTCTCGAATTCGGTGGAAAGCGAAGTACGGAGTGTCTTGACACTAGGAACTTTCTGTTTATCCTGTTATGCGAGTTAAAAGCGTGAAGCTAAAAAAAACAATAAAAACCATAAATAAGATTATATTAATATTCTTATAAGTTATAATTTTATTTATGGATCGATTGACATAAGTTTCTTGAGTACTTCTTAAGAATAATTTTAACACTATACTAAATAAAGCACGAAAAACTTTCAAGACTCCTGCTAGAAAAAGCGTGAAGTTCAAAGTGCTTAGTAAAATACTATATACATATATTTTTTAGTTAATTTAAACAAATTTTTCTTATATTGAGTTGCTATTTATGGGCAAAAACGCCTCAATTAATTACTTTTCTAATAAAGGTATTTTATATATATTTTCTTAATATGAAGGAAAAATTGTAAGAAGACATGGAGCAAGTTTCAAATTAGTACTAAATAGCATATCGAACTAATGTAGGTGATTCACACAAAATTCGAAACGATTTCTTGGTTTTTTTTTCTTCTTTTTCTTCACCGCACCTTGTTTTACCAGAGCGAGGAAGTGAAAATAATTTAAATATAATCACTCGACTGATTAGGAATCAAATCTACAACCGTTTGCCTTTACAGTCAGACACTGTTCCACTACACCATCACCAATCTTTTAAAATTATTTCTTAGTAATAACAAAAACCTTACAACCCATAATTAACTACTAAAGCCAACGAATGGTTTATCAGTGTTTTTGTGCTGAAAGAAAAAAACGCTAACACTGAAGCCACGCCACACAGTCCGTATCGGAATCGAGCGCTGACATTTCAATTTGCTCAAAATAATGGGCGCATTGTAAGGCGAAAAGCGTCCGCTATTTGACTGGCGTATAAAGCGAAAAGTAAACTAATTTACCTTCCAAATGATTGACGTATATCGAATAAATGCCTGTATTATCATCTTTTTCTGATTTAATACGTTTGTATAATCTTGTGTTTGATGTTTTATGCATAATAATAACGGTTTTTTTTGTATTGAAAATGTCTTTTATTCTTAAAATATGTATATATTTATATGGCTATAGAAGACGGTTTTGGTATTATAATTAAACTGTTTTTATCAGAGCTGTCTCTACCACCAGAAGCTATCGTGGTGCAGTGTGCCGGCGTCTGATTGTAAAGCAACTTGAGGTTGTGAGTTCGATTCCCACATGGAAGAATATATATTTAAATAATCTCTATTTCTTCTCTGGTAAAACATATTGAGGCGTTGAGTACCGCTATTTAACAAGCAATATCTCGAATTGGGCCAGCAGTCTCTTTATACTATGCATTGCCGGATGAAGCGAAAAAACAAATTAAAAAGTCTTCTAAAGGAATAAAAAATTAAAATACGTGATATAACATATAGCGTCTATCCTACCATCATTATAATATATAAGAAATATATGAAAATAAGTTTTATAAACATCTACTAAAAACAGAAAAGCGCCTGAATTATAATAATTACTCTATTTGTATATGTGAAATTGTGATAATATTATATTATTTGCTTTATAAGCGTTAATTTCAATTCACTTAATTAAACTTTAATGAATGAAGTGTTCTTTCTGCCTACAACAAATTAACGCAAATCAAGCAAAATATAAATATATCTTACATGAAAAACAAAATGCGGCGTTGAATTCCGCCATTCAACACACAATACTTTGATTTTAGACAGTGCTGGAGAACGGAGTGTCTTGATACAAGTTTCTCTCTAACTTGCCATGTTTTTGCATTTGCCTTGCTATGCGGCGTATAATGTAAAGGGTAAGTAAACTGATGTTTTAAATGTATATAATTATTAAAACTTAATGTGGGTTAGTATAGATTTAAAATCGTACTAATTCCCCATTACATTAGCGAAATCACTACGGATTCTATTCTCGGATTTTATTATATCGAACTGGCGGGGTAGTCAGAGAGTACGGAGCGCCAAACGCTACGATCCCTGCATACCTCTTTCGCCTCGTCCACAGTCATTATACTCTTCATGCATGCCCTTCGGGGGGTCCTCATACTTTTTACGTGACCTTCCTCCAGTATCTTCGATACTGTGTTTTCGAAGGTCAACCGAGGTCTTCCCCGACCTCTCGTATCCCTCACCTTGGCTTCATAAATCTTTCTTACCATTCTTTCATCGCTCATTCTTTCCACGTGCCCAAACCACCTGAGCACGTTCTTCTTCATTCTTACTGTGACATTCACGCTTACACCTGCCATTCTGCGTATCTCCTCGCTGCATATACTGTCAGCTAAGCCGACTCCGCATTTTCGACGAAGAGATCTCATTATGATAAAGCTGAGTACATAATTCTCTTTTTTTATATAAACAGTTACAAGAGTTATCCAATATAGCAGGATATATCGAGTGCCTTATCTAAAACACTCCACTTTTCACTATTCATTCGAATTTCACACATTGTTTATTGAGTAGCGTAACTTAACACCGTGTTTTTATCATCTATATTATTATTAATATATTCATTAAAGACAATAGTTTTACATACCTTACTTAATAATTATATATTGGACTACACAAGAAATTCCCTTTAGCTTTAGAATGGCTGGGCAAAGCAAAAGTAATTTAACTTATATAGTTCTTGAGACTACTATAAAGTTCGAAATTATTATATGTAAAACTTAGCTTATTGTAACATTTATTTAATTATTTATATTGTATTATATTAAATACTTTTTTTAATTAGATTATTTTTATGAATAATTGTAACTGTTATAATGAGATCTCTAATTTTCGTGATTTTTGTGACCACTTAACCACTGACTAGTAGTTAGTGGTCAGTGGTAAAGGGTTCTCAGAAATGTATATTCGTATACCAAAATATACGCGATTAATCCGTTTAAAATATTTTCATTAAAAATGTGTAAGTGATGTAGTTGATATTATCTATTTTATACGTTTTGCTAAAGAAACACTACATGTTACACATTATTCAAGTCGCGATGGTTATTGCTTTGATTCCCTCGAAAGGGGAAGATAGGCTTCTCCACTCTGGAAAGACATAGCGTGGCGTTGAGTTACGCAAATCAAGACCACCCTATAAAGTCGATCAGATAGTAGAGAAAGAACTGCTTCAACATAAGATTATTCCTTCATATTTTGCATCATGCTTTTTCCAGTAACACAGGAAGCAAAAGCGGAAGCGATAGAACTTATAAGTACATTATTTTTTTTATTACTCTTTAATAAGAAAATAAGCTTATAAATAATAAGGCCGGACATGGCGCAGTGGGACAACTTCTGACTGTAAACGGATCAGTTGTGGGTTCGATCCTCACTCGGGGGAGTGATTATATTTAAATTATTTTCACTTCCTCGCTCTGGTAAAAGATAAAGTGCGGCATTGAATTCCACCACTCAACACGCAATGTCTTGAATTCGGTGGAAAGCGAAGTGCGGAGTGTCTTGACACTACGTACTTTCTGTCTACCCTGCTATGCAGGATAAAAGCGTGAAGATAAAAAAGACTTAGCTTGCTCCTTACTATTTAATGATAAATTTAAAGACAAAATATATCGAACTCATAACTAGTTGTATTTTGTATTGAAAAAAAATATTTATGTTTTATTTTCTAAAGGTTTAAACAATAAATAGACAATTTTCGTGTGCTATAAATACACTCTTTGTTATATAAAACAATTCCCAAGCAAAACCTTACATATTTAATTCATATACTTATAATTGTTAGAATACAGAAGTGAAATATATGTATTGATTATTCATAATAATATCGTCCATGTTATAAAAATAGATATCACCGAACACAACTTACTATTCGAGAATCAACAAGTAAAAGAGCGGCTTTAATTATCGATTTATACAGGCATTGAATAAACTTAGGCAAATCATAGTTAAAAAAGAGGATTGGTGTTTTCTAATAATATTATTATCCAAATGATATTCTTAAAAATATAACTATTAATATTAAGTAATCCTCGCTCCTGCCACTTCCTCGCTGTGGCAAGACAAAGTGCGGCGTTGAGTTCCGCCACTCAACAAACAATATCTCTAATTCAACGGAATGTGAGGTACGGAGTGTCTTGACACTAGGTACTTTCTGTCTTCCCTGCTATGCCAGATAAAAGCTAAAAGCTAAAAAAAGTATCAATCAAGAGAATTAGGTTATTAAGTGACAAACAGACACAGTACGATACATACTACTAGATGTAGAAAGCTGAAAATTAGCATGTATATTCCTTGAAAAGTATATAAAATAGGTGAGAAAAGTATAAAGATTTCTAGAAATTCCACATATATAAGCTGAGGAGTATAAAAGAAGGGAGGAAAGTGCAAGGATTTCTCAAAATTCCCACAGAAATGGGAAATTTCACAATTTTCCGTGTTAAAAACCAATATCAAGTAATCAATATTATGGACTACAACTAGTTCCAAATAAATTTGTCACAATATATCGTGTATACAATAAATCTCTATTCAAAGTCAAAGTTAAAACAAAGTGTAACAAATTTTAAATGAATCTGAAGAAGTCATCTATCAGTGTCCATTCAACGGAGTTAGTTGTGCAAGTTTGCTATAACGTCTTACGTTACCGTCCTTTGGGTAAAAACTATATCTAGACCGAAATGTTTATATTTTGTACTTAATAGGATTAATTTGTATGTTTTTTGGTTGTATATTTAACTAATAATGATAATATTTAATTAAAATTAATATTAGAACCCTTGTGACACAGTGGGACATCGTCTGACTATAAACGCAATTGGTTTTGAGCTCGAATCCCACTCGAGGGAATGATTATAATTAATTTTTAATTTCATTTGTCGTAAGATAAAGCGTGGCATTGAGTTCGCCACTCAACACGCATGGTTACGATTTCCAGGTTGAAAGTAATCAACGGAGTGTGTTGATACTAGATTGTCTCTGTTTGTTGCTATTGGGAATAAAGTGTTATATATATATATATATATATATGTATATATATATATATGTATATATATATATATATATATATATATATATATATATATATATGTATATATATATATATGTATATATATATATATATATATATATACATATATATATATATATATATATATATATATATATATATATATATATATATATACATATATATATATATACATATATATATATATATATTCATACATACACCAAATATGCAAAGCGCATATTTATAGAATTAATTGGTATATAATGATAAATTAATATTAATATTAATAAGAAAATATATATATACACATAGTATATTCTGTATATCTCTGAAAGTACGGGAAGTACATAGAAAAAAAATTAAAACTATAAAAATAAATAATATTTTAAACGTTATCAACTTGATAAAAATGCCTTTAATTATAAATTTTATTTAATTCAAACAATTCATGTTATCAGAAAAATCATGCGTATTTGCATTATATTATAAATTTAATGTATATATTGAGAAAGTTATATAAAATACTTACTTAAAATGTTTTGATTTTTAACTACAACTTTTATCCTATAGTTTCATTGTTAGAGTTCCGCACCCGAAAGAAAAAATGGCACTAGGAGGCCAGAACGAATCAACGGCAATATAAATCAAATATAATCATTTCCCTGAATTGGTATCGATCCCACAACCAATCGTGTTTACAGTCAGACGGTGTCCCATTACATGAAGGATTTCGAGGAGATGGCTCTTTGCTCTACACCATGTTTACCTAAAGTACGTGGTATGTAGATGATACTTTGACAATTTTACCTACGGACAATATTTATATATTTCTAAACCATCTGAATACTATTAATGACTTTATACAATTTACACTAGAAATACAGGCAAATAATTCCTTAGCTTTTCTTAATGTTTTAACTATAAAAATCCTAATGTTATATTAGGCCACACAGTGTATAGGAAACAAACCCATACCAACAGATATCTCAGTGGTGAATCCCACCTGTGCTATGCTCTACATCTAGGAGATGAGCTTCGACAGGTTGTATGAAGCCCAACAAGCCACCCACAGTGGAGAGACAGCCAGCACTTCTACTTTATGTGAAGGGAGTTACAGACAGGATTGGCTGCTTCCATAAAAACTATATTTGAGCAGTGAAACGTAACGTTCCTTTATATTTATTTAAATAATGGGTTATCATACATTAGTCAAACAAGTGAATGAACACATCTCCGACGTCCACAATAGGCGTGTATCGTAGTCAGCTGTGTGTTAGTATACATTGAATAAGCCTACCTATTACATAAGATTTGATTTTGCCTCATATCCTTACTAGGAAGTATAGATATGTTTCTAGAATGATCCGTGAGGCTATTAAAACATTCTAATTTCAATAGACGAGATGGGTCGAAACACTCTACCACCTGGGAATTAAGGTCTTATAAAAAAATTAAGGTCTCAAATCCACCAGACCAGAGGCAAAGATACAGTCAGCTAATTCTGCTAATTGTGCGGGTACGGTTGACATGATTGAAACTATCTGAATAATAAAACATAAAAAAATAAATATTTTGATTTGACAACATATATCCGCAAAATGCAAATTATCGTGTACGAATAATTAAGACATAATAATTTTTTTATCAAAGCACTCAGTTCTTTTTTAATATTTTTTAATATTAGAACCATTGCGACTCAGTGGGACATCGTCTGACTATAAACGCAATTGGTTTTGAGCTCGAATCCCACTCGAGGGAATGATTATAATTAATTTTTAATTTCATTTGTCGTAAGATAAAGCGTGGCATTGAGTTCGCCACTCAACACGCATGGTTACGATTTCCAGGTTGAAAGCAATCAACGGAGTGTGTTGATACTAGATTGTCTCTGGTTGTTGCTATTGGGAATAAAGTGTTATATATATATATATATATATATATATATATATATATATATATATTCATACATACACCAAATATGCAAAGCGCATATTTATAGAATTAATTGGTATATAATGATAAATTAATATTAATATTAATAAGAAAATATATATATACACATAGTATATTCTGTATATCTCTGAAAGTACGGGAAGTACATAGAAAAAAAATTAAAACTATAAAAATAATTAATATTTTAAACGTTATCAACTCGATAAAAATACGTTTAATTATAAATTTCATTTAATTCAAACAATTCATGGTATCAGAAAAATCATGCGTATTTGCATTATATTATAAATTTAATGTATGTATATATTGAGGTTATATAAAATACATACTTAAAATGTTTTTATTTTTAACTACAACTTTTATCGTATAGTTTCATTGTTAGAGTTCCGCACCCGAAAGAAAAAATGGCACTAGGAGGCCAGAGCGAATCAACGGCAATATAAATCAAATATAATCATTTCTCCGAATGGGTATCGAACTCTCAACCAATCGTGTTTACAGTCAGACGGTGTCCCGTTACATGGAGGATTTCGAGGAGATGGCTCTTTACTCTACACCATGGTTACCTAAAGTGCGTGGTATGTAGATGATACTTTGACAATTTTACCTACGGACAATATTTATATATTTCTAAACCATCTGAATACTATTAATGACTTTATACAATTTACACTAGAAATACAGGCAAATAATTCCTTAGCTTTTCTTAATGTTTTAACTATAAAAATCCTAATGTCATATTAGGCCACACAGTGTATAGGAAACAAACCCATACCAACAGATATCTCAGTGGTGAATCCCACCTGTGCTATGCTCTACATCTAGGAGATGAGCTTCGACAGGTTGTATGAAGCCCAACAAGCCACCCACAGTGGAGAGACAGCCAGCACTTCTACTTTATGTGAAGGGAGTTACAGACAGGATTGGCTGCTTCCATAAAAACTATATTTGAGCAGTGAAACGTAACGTTCCATTATATTTATTTAAATTATGGGTTATCATACATTAGTCAAACAAGTGAATGAACACATCTCCGACGTCCACAATAGGCGTGTATCGTAGTCAGCTGTGTGTTAGTATACATTGAATAAGCCTACCTATTACATAAGATTTGATTTTGCCTCATATCCTTACTAGGAAATATAGATATGTTTCTAGAATGATCCGTGAGGCTATTGAAATACAAAAACATTCTAATTTCAATAGACGAGATGGGTCGAAACACTCTACCACCTGGGAATTAAGGTCTTATAAAAAAATTAAGGTCTCAAATCCACCAGACCAGAGGCAAAGATACAGTCAGCTAATTCTGCTAATTCTGCGGGTACGGTTGACATGATTGAAACTATCTGAATAATAAAACATAAAAAAATAAATATTTTGATTTGACAACATATATCCGCAAAATGCAAATTATCGTGTACGAATAATTAAGGCATAATAATTTTTTTATCAAAGCACTCAGTTCTTTTCTATAAATCTAGATTCAAGCTATTGTATTCTGAGGACCGGAACTCAACGTCGCAGTACATAACCGGAGAGAAGAAAAAAAATTAATGGCATACAATTTTTTTCAGACCACACTCGGACCCAGGACCACGACATATACAGTCAAACAGGTAAAAAAATATATAACTGAACATAGACCACGAAAAAAGCTACACGGAATATGAATATACGAACAGAGCGATGTTGTAAATATATCAGGATTTTCGCATAAAACTTGAAAAAGCCCTGACACTATAGGAGTACAGTGTACAATATAGGCGCGACGCGACGCGACGCGGCCGCCTGTTTTTTGGCAATTTTTAGTTTTATTCCCTTGTCACCACGATACTTAGATTTTTGTATTTTATTCATAGAACCACAGTACAGGTGTATTATGAATACTGTTTTCGATGGAAACGTTTTGGCATTGATTTCTATAGCAATGTTTGTGACGTATGCAGATACGGGTTTTGTTTTAGTGTTTATTTTTAAAAGCTTAAAATTGAATCAACAATGTTATTTTTCAATTTAAAAAGCCTAGTTGTGTTAGTAAAAACATAAGAATGTCAGTATTGTCAGTCCTACTAAAAGATACTTCTAGTTCGAAAGGCAGTTTTGCTGAGAAAGGAACTCTGACTAGAAACATAACAGTTGTTCTTTTTAAACGTGTTTTTACAATTGGTAAGGTTTGTTATACAATGCAATATAGAAGAGGCTTTTGTCAGGTTATGACAAATAACTTACGATTTAAATATATTAGAAATAAGCTAATAACTTATATTATTATAAGAATTATCTCCTCACAATTTCACGCACCCACGTTTAAGTGTCACATAGAAAGGAGAGAACCTAGAACTTGTAAATAGTTGTACATAGTTTCATTAATTTTCATTTTAATTATGTGATTTTAAATGAAACTACTTTAAACAGATTAATCGCGTATATTTTGGTATTCGAAAATACATTTTTGGAAACCTGACGTTTCGAACACTTTACAGTAGTCCGTGATCACAAGTAGACTGAGGTGGCATTCGTCTGTCAGTTAAAACAGAGAAAAAATTCAAAATGTCAGGTTTCCAAAAATATATTTTCGAATACCAAAATATACGCGATTAATCCGTTTAAAATAGTTTCATTTAAAATGTGTAAAAATCGCGAAAATTAAAGATCTTATTAATTATGTGAATAAACAATAATAATCAGTACAAATAATTATATTTTTACTTGATAATGCATGATGTATCCACATTGAAAGGTGATACATTTTGCTTTAATTTTTTTTTAAGTATTATATTTCCTATTCTTCATTCGTTAATGTAATTTTTACTGGCCGAACTAAATATTTATTTTTAGCTTCACGCTTTTATCCCGCATAGCAGGGTAGACAGAAAGTGTCATAACAATCCGTACTTTGCTTGCTGAGTGGTGGAACTCAACGCCGCACTTTGCATTTTCCCAGAGCGAGGAAATGAAAATAATTTAAATATAATCACTCCCCCGAGTGGGGATCGAACCCACAACCGGTCGCGTTTACAGTCAGACGCTGTCACACTGCGCCACGACCGGTGACGACTAAATAAATTAATAAATAAAAAAATAGAAAATAGAAAAGTTGCAGTAGTTGATAGATCTCCTGGTAGTTTCAAAAATCATAGATGATATTGACGCGTAAACGACACGTCACCGTGGCAATAACAGTTTAATAATTTTAAGGTTTTTTTTATTACATTATTAAAAAAAACAATTCTGCAATCTCTTCTCTATGTAAACTGTAACTGTTCCAAATTTCATACCCCAATATTCGTGTGTTTTTCGAAAAAAAGTATATAAAGGTTTCCTTCAGATATTAATATATAGATACAATAAAGATTCAAAACACAAACAGTACAAGCAAAGCAAGGTTATAATCATATCCAATAGTAACATATACATACGTATAAAGGAGTAAAAATAGCAGTAATAAAGGTATTATACACAGAATTTTGTGAAACAAATAAGGCGTTCAAATAAAAACCAAAGTGTTCTTTTCATTATATTTTACACTGTAAATAACTCAAGTGGAAATTGGTTTCGCTTGAATCAAATTTACTTGCATTTTAAATTGAAATTGTGCAAAGAAGTATCTAAATTGTAAAGATAAATTTACTGCACATTAACGTAAAAGGAAGCGGTGTTTTGCATTTTTAAGTGTACGATTTAATTTTTAATACAAAAGACACTTTGTCTTATCACAATGGAAAAGTTTTATAGTTATTGCCTCAATTGGGAATCGAACCTAGTTAGTGTTTGTGTACCTTATTGTTTTTTACATTCTAAAACATTAAATTACCGCAGGGTAAAAATATTTAACCCATATGCAAAACATTAAATAAATTAGCAATTAATTTAATATATGAATTTAATATTCAATGTATTAAAAAGAAAATATATTTCAAACGACATATCTTAAAAAGAGAGCTTTAAAGGAGAGATACACAAAGTTAAAAGTAAAATAAATACAATATATCCATTCTTACACTCTGGTCAAAGTATTGAGTTACGCCATACAACATTTAGCGTCTTAAATGTGGCTGTAAAGAAAAAACAAATGATTCCCCACACACATATCAAAGTAAGAATGGAGAGCACCTTAACACTAGATTCTCTTTGTTTATCCTCCTATAAAATATTTACCGTAAATCTTAAAAAAATTTACAATTTCATTTTTCCGCTCTCGTAAGACGACGCACGTCGTTGAGTTCCGCAATATCTTGAATATGAGCGTAAAGCAAAAAACAGAGTCTTTCCACTCAAAGGTTTTCACTGTCTATACTATTATTTGGCTAAGCTCGTCATAATGCCAGGATATTAGAAGTCTTTGTGCACTTTCCTCTATAAAATAAGAATACGTTAAATGTAAAATTACCGGTGTAGTACAAGCAATGGTTAGCTTGATGAGTTAGGGCTGTACTACACGACTAACTTCTGTACAATACCCACAAGTTTTACTTTCTTAGGTTTTAAAGTTGATACAATTTTATGAGAGAACTAAGTGGTAAAGAAGTAATTTATATTAGTTATTATATTTTTACATTATAATATCAGGAACCTCTTAAATTTAGATCAGAAAGGGAGAAAAAAAATAAAAGATAAGCATTCTTCGTGTGAAAATCGAACCCTTCACGAAACTACCGCTATATATATATATATATATATATATATATATATATATATATATATATATATATATATATATATAATCATATCTTGTGATATATTATTCCATCCAAGAACTGATGAAGCTACCTGTGGGGCGGATCATATTGATTTGTTTATATTTGACTTTGTGAAATTATTTAATATAATTTAATAAGTGAAATTGCTTTGAATAACCTATTTCAATAAATAATATTTTCATTTTTAATTTTGAACCCCAAACTATAAGATAGACAAACACCTTTCTAATCCGCCGCGGTATGAAGATGATGTCAGAGGAAAAGTACTTCCGGTATCTTTCTCCGCTTCTACTTATTTCTGTCTTTGACGCACTTCCGTCTCTGGGAAACATTGCCATTTTTACCCCACTGCCAAAAGGACGGTTATGTTTTTACCATGTATGCAAGTATGTATGTATATCCGTTCGTTTGTTCTCTTGCAACTGCTAAACTCGGGACTGATTTTGACAAATGATATGTTGTTAGAATCATGCTATGGTCCTGCTTGTGTCTTAATGTTAAATTTCTTTGACGCACTTCCGTCTCTAGTGGCGCGAGTATCAGTAAATACATAAAATTACTGAAGAAAGAAAATGGCTATAAAATGAATTTTCTTTACTTTTTACATACATTACTACATAAAGAGTACTTATATATTCATTAAAAATTCCTGTATTTTCATATACCATATAAAACAAACGGATTTGAAGTAATAATTAATATATTAAATATAGTACACAGCATTTTGGTCACAATTATATCATTTTCTGACCAGATAGAAATAATTCAATTTATATTCATTGAAATGTTACATTGCGATCGAGTTTATAGCACGAGATATATATTTGTGCAAAGCTATTCAGTTGTCATCTTAACGTTGTAATTTATGGATCATATATTAATTTAAGATTTAATTTAAGAAAAAAAATATTTTCACGCTTTATCCCGTTTTAGTAAAAGATAATACGTTCTCTACATGTCAGAGGTATAATAATATTTTTTATTTTATTTTTTTTTACAGAAAAAGGAATTAAACAAGCAGAAGGGCCACCTTATGGTAAGCTGTCACCCTCGCCCATGGACATCTACAACATTAGGGTTGTAGATGCGTTGCCAAGAAGATATAAGAGAAAGGATGTGAATAGGGTGGGCATAGGGGAAATTCGTCAGATATTTGGCGAATCATTTTTGTCATGATAGTGGTTGCGAGCCAGTCGGAGGACTAACCTCCTGCCACCAAATTACTGGGATACCCACCCACCTCTTATGGGACGCTACCCAGCAGAGGAGAATTGCATTTTATCCCGCCTCCTTCAGGGAGAAATAAGAAGATAGTAAGTTTATGGTAAAGTGGCGTAACTTAACACCGTGTTATATCTTACTTAGAGCGGAGAATTAATCTGAATATGAATCGACAATCAACCGCGTTTACGATCACAACCGAACGCAATTTATAATAATAAATAATTAGTTACATTTTTTTAGTAAAAAAATATTATTAAATCAACTTTTCCATATTTTAATTTCGCAATTAACCTAATCTGTGACAATCACGAAACACGATCACAACTGATTACGTTGGAAATAATTTAACGAGTAACGTTTCAGAGTCACAATTACCTCATTATTTTGATATAAATTTATTGTAACAATATTTTGTTGCCTTAATGACCCTGATTTAATTATATATGATATTTTAACTTTTATTATATATAATAAAGTTTTGTAGAGACCAGTTGTGGCGCAGTGGGTCAGTGTCTGACTGTAAACGCGATCGGTTGTGGGTTCGATCCCCACTCGGGAGAGTGATTATATTTAAAATATTTTCATTTCCTCGCTCTGGTAAGACAAAGCGCGGCGTTGAGTTCCGCCATTTAACACGCAATATCTTGAATTATACAGAAAGTGACACTAGGTACTTCCTCTCTACCTTGCTATGCGAGATAAAAGTGTGAAGCTAAGAAAAAAAAATAATGTCTATATAAAGTGGATAGCTGTTAATAACTTTATCAATCTGCTGAAAATCTATACAACTTTATAAATCCAAATGTAACTGCTGTCAATAAACGTTCAATACTCCGCGGGTTGTCTCCAGTGGGATGAATTCAATTATTTACTTGACATCGTCGCTCTTAAAAGGCTTAACTTGTTAATAAAAATTAGTTTAAAGTATTTTTATCTTTCACACTTTTTAGTATTTATATTATTATAGTAGGTGCCATACATACCATAATGTCAATAAGGTTTTTTAGACAAAACTTAGAGTCAAAACAAGAGTCCCTTCCCGCCTGGATGTCTCAAACTGTTGCAAGTTAACACCACCACGTTTAACCTTACCAAAACCGAGCAATTATTTCCATCGAACCTATGACCTATCTCGTTAACTGTCAAACGCAAAAAAATATGACAAGATAACCTTGTTTGTAGGTAAATATGTACTATGAACCGATGATATGTATGATATATATGTATCTAAATAGGTTTTTAACAAGTAATTATTATTAATTAACACTTTTAACTTTTTTTTATTTTAAGAACAGTCCTGATATAAAGCTTTTTTTTAAATTTTTTGTATCAACTGACAGACGAATGCCACCTCAGTCTACCTGTGACCACGGACTACTGTAAAGTGTTCGAAACGTCAGGTGTCCAAAATGTATTTTCGAATACCAAAATATACGCGATTAATCCGGTTAAAATAGTTTAATTTAAAATGTATAAAAATCGCGAAATTCAAAGATATTATTATGAAAAAAATATTTAAATTTATTATTATAATAACAACATTGCTACAAAATCCACTTGTTTTACAGTGTGCATGCTCTGTGCTCGGAATCTTAAAATCTGCTGTTGCGTAAACCCACTTCTAGTATTGCTTGCAGTTTACGCCTCTAAAAATTTTACACGGAAAAATATCATATAAACTTTAGTACATACGAAAAAACGATGTAAAAATTAAAAAATATCTATAAAACTCGGATAAAATGTTAGCTTCCAATTGTGAAGTTTTACTTTGTTATTATTATTAGTTGATGAAGCTAATGAGTTACAATCATTTTTAAAAAGATATAAGAATTTAAATGCAGCGGGATTTCAACCCGCGCCTCTAGGAGAGCGTCCCAGCGCTCTGACTGCTAAAACATAGCACATGCAGTACCGGCTGTGTCAAAATTCTTATATGCTTTGTTACAACTTATTTAGGTTGTTACATGCTAACATTCGATCCTTTAACCATGCGTTAAAGGATCGAATCTCGCTGCGTTTAAATATTTATTTGTTTTATAGATATGTTTTATAATCCTTAGTTATTAAAATAACATTCTAAAAGTAGTAATAATTAGTTACAATAATTTATCGAGAGAAAACTTAAAAGTCTTTCCAATAAGGTTTTTTTATTTTATTATTATATAATATTTTATTTATATATATATATATATATATATATTTATATATATATATATATATATATATATATATATATATATATATATATATACAATTTGATTTGACAAGTGCATGCGCTTTTGCTTGGTTCTTGTCAATACCTTAACTTTAATTGTAATTCTTTCCTAATATTAATTAAAAATAAATTTAATTATAACTTACTATTATTCAAAGAAAAGTTATACTTGTTTATATTTTATATGTCATCATATGAGATTGTTTATAATAATATAGGCTTAATAAGCTGAAATATAGAAATGAAATAATGACGACGATAAACGACGCATTATTTCCATTTTGAATTAATGTTTTAGTGCTTTAAGAATCATTAAATGATTTCTTTCATGGAGATTAGTAAATTTTCTGTCATTATTGTAGGCCTCAGTGTCATTTTTAACTTCACGCTTTTAATCCCGCATAGCAGGGTAGACGGAAAGTACCAAGTGTCGCTAAGTACCTTGCTTTCCACCGAATTCGAAACATTGCGTGTTGAGTCGTGGAATTCAACACTGCACTTTGTCTTTTACCAAAGCGAGGAAGTGAACATAATTTAAATATAATCATTCCCCCGATTGGGCATCGAACCCACAACCAATCACGTTTACAGTCAGACACTGTCTCACTGCACCACTACCGGCCTCATTATTATTATTATATATTAAAATAAATTACATTTCTCTGGTAAGATATAAATGAGGCATTATATTCCGCAACTCAATTTGTCTCGATTTCAGGAGGAAAATGGAGAACAGAATGTATTAACACTCCTTTCTGTCTGGCTACTCTGAATGCTCTTATGCGGAAGAATGTGTAGCGTGAAGCTATAATAAAAATATTTATTTTACTATAAGTTGAATTTAAAACAAAAAATATTTGTTTTATTTTTTCTTTGTTCGTTTCCGGACCAACACTTTCGGGCTCATTGAAATAGTATCGTTTTAGATACGCGCCATAAAGTAACTATCTAGGAATACGTCTGAAACGAATTCTAATTTATATCTATTCAGAATAAAACGACTATTTGAACAAAGATCTCGATGCATTGCAGAAATTGGAGGAGGAATAAAGTTAATATATTTAAATGTAACTTTGAAATTATGAATATATTGCTTTGTGAATCTATCCCATGGTCTTGGAAGGGTTCCAGGGTGAGAGCAGGCAATCTACTTTGGGTGCAGGAAATCTGAATTAAAAGGTGACTGGTTGTGGGTTCGATATCTACTCGGGGGAATGGTAATATTTAAATTATTTCCCTTCATACGCAATGTAAATTTAAATTTAGTTACTTTAAATAAATAAAATTAAGTCAAATCACAGTGCCCAGTAAAAATTAAGTAGACAAGAAATATCCTTATCAGTAATTGTTAGCTTAGGGGCTTAGCAAATAAGGTTAACAACCTTCACTGCAAACTTTTTTAACATTTATTGACATATGGGATGATATCTAGAGGGCACAATACTGGATTTAATGTGATGTGATCTTGTCTAACCAGCAAGCAATTTATAAGCGAGATATTTGCAAAGATACGCATGCATTTGCCAAGATGCACCCGAATATTTGCTTAAACCATTTGATCGCCTACAACGCATAACCGTTCGCATCATTGGGGACCCAATAATCTGTGAAAGGCTTGATACTTTTGTATTGCGTAGAGACGTTTCCTCGTTATGTGTTCTCTACCACATGTATTACGGGACATGTTCTGGAGAACTGTTTGATTTGGTTCCTACCACTGAATTTTTTCAACCCAGTATGTAGCAGGCAGAAAAACCATCCTTTCCGTCTGGATACGTGGCGTTCTACTACTTTAGGGTAGGAATTTCCTTCCACGTGCTATATAACTGTGGAATGGCCTCCCTACGGCAGTGTTTTCAGGTCGTTGTGACATAAATACCTTCAAAAAGCACGCTTATTACTTCAAAGACCACCAACTATACCTTCTCTGGTGTCACATGGGGCGCTGGATGGTGATGATCACTCACCAGGTGAACGGTTTGCCTCGCCTGACCTATACAAAAATATACAAGCACACATGCTCGCATACACACATACACACAAAACAGAAACATGTATACAGAACATAAAAACATCCGTTTCGCTTTACAATCAAAGAAACAACAATAAATATTTGAACATGAAATAAACTGTAGAGCTTACAGTATACACTAAACCAATTTTACAGTGAACTCCTAAATCTGAGATTTAATAGCGGAATTCCGCAAATGCGGATATAAAAACTGGAATGGTCCGCTCACGTCGTCTCTGTCACAATGTTAACGTTGCAACGAAAAATTCATACGGAAATTTATTGACAAAACACTGTATTTGTATACAGCGTTTTCTTCCTTGTAATACTGTGTTTCGTCTTTAAAGGGATTTTTTAATGTTTTAATTAAAATTTAATTTCATAAATATATTGTATTCTGATAATATCTGATAATTTTTTTTACAAAGTATATAACTTCTTATTTGAGTATCGGGGCGCAGTGGTAAACCATCTGAATGTAGCCATTGGGTGTGGGGAATTGATTTTTACTTAAATCATAATTGTTGGTACCCTTATAAGACAAAGCGTGGTTTTGAGTTTCGCCATATCTTGAAATGTGCAGAGTGTATTGATAATATGTTTAGACAAAAACTTATGAATATTAATGAAAAAAGAAAAAATATAGTTAAGTTGGTCATACAAACCTATTTCCCTACTGGTAATCGAACCCAAAACCAACATTCGTTTACGTTTACATTCAAACTGCATTAGCAGAAGAAAAATTTATTTAAAAAATATTCATTTTAAATAAAATTATACATACCTGTCTTAAAATGCGACCCACGTTGTAAGTATAAGCTCTACACAAGACGTAAGTAGAAGTGTCTCATAGGCAAGTTGTTCACGGCTTTGCATTGAGTTACAATGTGAACGCTTCTTTAATGCATACATATTTCATACAGCCTGTTCTTTGAATAATTTTATTTCATTTTTTTTAATTAAATATAATAAATTTAATATTTTACTGTTTTAAAATGTTATACACACATATGATTAGACAATCTTAAAAAAAACCTACAATAATTTTAACGCAGCGGGATTAGAATCCGCACCTCTTGGAAACCGTCCAAACATTCTGACCGATAAGCCATACGTTCTATATGCGGTTGCGTCTATTATAAGTTTGTTAAAACTTATACGTCTCTAATCTAAGAGATCATTTGTGCATTAACATCCATTTGAACACTTATAACTAATTATTTTTAGTTTATTGTGACTTTTGATATTACTTTAAACCAGGCCATCCAGATCATACCAGACCAGACCAAGGCAAGCCAAAGTGAAATATGCCAAGTAATTCAAAGCCACTCTATCGATTTACAACTTGGCGAAAGCTTAAGAGTTCTATTGGTGGAGTTTTAACGTATGCACCAAGTCAGAGCGTACAGATTTTTTTGTTCTTTTGCAGCCATTGTACAGTAAGCTATGGAAAGTTTGAAACAAGTTTTTTAACTAACTGCCACGAAACTGGGAAGAAAATTTGTTTTATTTTTTTATTGTATTAATGTATCTATCATCAGGTAGTTCTGGTGAAAATCTCATTAAGTTCTGATTATTAAAATCTTTTTAGCAGAAGATCATAGACAACGCACAGAAGACACTACTGGATAGACTGGATGTAAGCTGAAATTGGCATGTTTATTTTTTAAAGCGTTTACACGAGTATTAAGAGACGATTAAAATACTCGAATTAACGGGAAATATTGGGACATGACGTTTTAAAAACGATAACTCGAAAAACGATGTTGCAGGCTACAATTAGATATTCGTTATATTATATACCGATATTACAAAAAAGCAATTTTAATAGATGACTTTCCTACTACTTACCCATTACTAGGTAACAATAACAGTAGCATAAACTTGTAGTACAAAAATAGAGGCCAGTCGTGACGCAATGGGACAGCGTCTGACTGTAAACGCTATCGGTTGTGGGTTCGATACCCACCTGGGGAAATGATTATATATAAATTATTTTCAACTTCTCGAGAGTACGGAATGTCAAGACACTACGTATTTTCTGTCTACTGTGCAGCCAGTACAAAAATATACTTGCATATAATATACTAAATTTACCCCAAAACAGAATGAAACACATAAAGATCACATTAATAAAATTGTTATATATATAATTCTATCTTAATTTCAATTTTCAAATACAAATCACTATATAAAATATAAATACAAACGTCTGTACGTATACGTGGCCGCAGCTTTACTATCTCAGTGGGACTTGTACGATTTATCCTTGTCCTAGTTTTTCACACAATGCCTTTGTATCACCTCCGCAAATACCTTATCCGTTAAGCTTTTTCTGGCAGATTCGTTTGTTTCGTATGACATTTTTAATTTAATTTCATTCCAAGGGTTTTTCTTAGTTTATTAATATAACATTATTTTCTATTATGTCTTGTTATTAAATGTTTTTTGTCTTTTTCTTTATATTTATGTTGAAATTTAATATATATCACCTGTAGTTGGTATTGCATTTTTGCTTCATTAATAGTAATCACCCTTGAGTATCAATGACACTAGAGGTCGTGTAAAAAACATGAACATCCCAGAGGGTATGTATGAAGAGGTTAATGAGTGTCGACGAGACGAAAGAGATAGGCAAAGATCATTATAAAACTCTCACAAATATTAAAGATTTTTCTATATATAGTAGAACGTGTAAAGACACATTTTTAAGTAACACATAAAATTAAAACTCTTTTTTTAAGTCAACTAAATATTATTTAAAAATATATCAAGTAAAGTCATTCATAGAATACTACAATATAACACCTTAAGGGTAATAAATAAACAAAATACAACACTCGCCTATAATTCGAATGTTAATATTGCCTACATTTCCAGACTTTGCCGAGATAACCTTATTATAAAAAAAATAATTAAAAGCGCGTTCAGGATTCATTCAGGAGGGAAGTCAGAGAGAAGTTAGTGTCAAGACACTCTATTTACTTTTATTCGACGAAAATCGAATTAAAACTTTAATAATATATATTTTTAATAATAACGCAGTTTTTGTACGATTATCTGAGTCAAAATGTAAGCAAGGTTATTTTTTGTTTAAATTATAATAATAATATATAAATATATTATTATTATAATTTAAACAAAAAATAATAGCTTAATATATAAATACATTATATAAATATATAAATAAATTAGAATATATAAATATATTAGAACCTAATGTTAATTAAGTAGGTCTCTAATTGCCATAAATAATTTGAATGTACAAAAACAAAGAGCAAAAACGTTATATTAATGAAACTCTGCGTTAAGTTTCGCCTTATAATTTCCAATACTTTAAATTTAGACCATAAATTGAGGACAAAGTATCTTGACACTACGCTCTCTCTGCCTACCACTCTACCAAACAAACACTTAAAATATTTGATATATTATATATTTTATATAAAGAGACGGACAAAACAACTCGAAATAAGTATATATATTTAGAATCGCGTGACATTATTTTGGATTTAAGTATCGCGTGCACAAATTCTTAGTCGAAAATGTCGGTATTCTTATAAGTGCTGCCATAAAAAAAGTGTTTATTGCCATAGTTTGCATGTTGACAAAGTTAGCGTGGTAATGTCTTTGTTCTAAGCGTTATGCTAATTAAGATCGACAGGAGATTATTCGAACAGAAAATTACTAACTAGATTTTAAAGTACATATTTTATTTATTACTTAGATCTCATCGTTCAGTGAGAAGCTTATATGGCTTATAGGCTATAAACGTAATTGGTGTTGGGTTCGATTTCTCCTCACGAAGCTATCAAATATAAGCATTTCTTAGATATTCGTTCAAAGTGTAGAGTTAAAATGATTTTTTTTAACTTTACAATCCCGTATAGTAAGGTAGACAGAAAGTACCTGTCAAGTTTGTTTCCATGTGATTATCATTGCGTGTTGAGTGGCGGAACTCAACACCGCACTTTGTCTCACCAGAACGAGGAAGTGAAAATAAATTAAATATAATCACTCCCTCGAGTGGGAATCGAACCCACAATCGATCGCGTTTACAGTCAGACTCTGTCACATTATATATATATATATATATATATATATATATATATATATATATATATATATATATATATATATATATATATATATATATATATATATATATATATATATATATATATATATATATATATATATATATATTTATATATATACATATTTACATTTTTAAAATGATAAAATGTAAGCCTTCCACAGAATGAGCAAAAAATGATAGAATAATTTAAGAAACATGTTTCCCACAATTGAAGTTAGCAAAAATCATACATTTCCCTAATAAAACACGGCTATTTATTTGAAAAACCTCGGTACCTCAAACAAGAGTGGCCATAATAAAAATTTATAGGCAATTTGCGAAAGATATACAGCCTCCTTACTACACAGACTTTTGTTTTACTAATGAAAAAAACATTACAATCTTCTAAATCTCTGACCACTGGTTCTTATTTTGGGTGATCTGTTACAATCTATTCGGCATTTTTTTTGATAATACTACATAAAAATCATATGTTTCAATCAATTCATCTTATAAATTATTTAAAGCTGCTAAAATAAAAATACACTTACGTTTAGCAAAACTAAAAGAAAATTGTTAGTTCCTTGAATTTTTTTAACTTCACGCTTATATCTCGTAGGAAATGCATTGTCATTGTTTGCCGAATTCAAGATATTGCGTGTTGAGTGGCGAAACTCAGCACCGTACTTTGTCTTAATGTAAATAGTTAAAATATAATAAGATCTTTGATTTTCGTGATTTTTATACATTTTAAATGAAATTATTTTAAGCGGATTAATCGCGTATATTTTGGTATTCGAAAATACATTTTTGAAAACCTGACGTTTCGAACACTTTACAGTAGTCTATGGTCATAGGTATACTACCTGAATACCAAAATATACGCGATTAATCCGTTTAAAATAGTTACATTTAAAATTTTGTAACATAATCATTCCTCATTGCAGTCAAACACTGTCTCATTGTCCCAAAAGAAATTAGTTCGTTCCTTGAATTTCATCATTAGTCACTTATTTTTAGATTCACGCTTTTATTCCGCATAGTAGGTAGACAGAAAGTACCTAGTGTCAAGACACTGTGTACTTCGCTTTCCACCGAATTCGAGACGTTACGTGTTGAATGGTGAAACTCAACGTCACATTTTCTCTTACAAGGACGAAGAACTAAAATAATTTTAAGTATAATCACTCCCCCGAGTGGGGATCGAACCCACAACCGATCGCGTTAACAGTCATATGCTGTCCCACTACGACACGACATAAGTACAAGATATAAGTACATTAATCATTGCTATCAATATCTAATATGTCATATTAATAGATGGCTTAAGAAATTATATAGAAAAACAATTCAATAAACTGTTTATTATCATATTCACTGAATCACAAAACAATTGTAATTTTAAAAGAAACTATTTTAAACATTTAAAATACATTAGAAACCTGAAGTTTCGATCACTTAATTACTTAGTGTTAATTACTTAGTGGTCGTGGTCAGTCTATCTGTGACTTAAATAGTAACGTGGTCACTAGATATGCGAAACGACTCCTAGAAACAAAGTGTATTTCAAAAGTAAAATAAACCTATTTCTTTGTCAAAAATATTAAATATTCAAATGTTCAAATTTTTATGTAGATTCTAACAAAAACTGTCGTTTGCAAAACCATTTCTTCATATTATTTTAGGACTGTGTAAACCTTGTTTTTACATCTTTTTCCTTAATAATATAATACCGACATTGTACTGTCGACATTTAAGGTAATATTTTATTCAAGAAACTAAAAATCATATTCAGTGTAATATAGCAAAACTAAATTGGTAAGGCATTTACCAAATTTCCTGGATTATTATAATGGTCATATATTCAAGTAGAATATCAATTATTTCATTGATTACAAAATTCTACATCTTCACGCATTAATCTTTAAGTAAAGCTTATGTAACATCAAATTTTATAATGCTATAATGCTAATAATATCAGTGGCTACGTTTACATTTCCATACTATGGCAGCACGCGTAGTATGAGATGCATGCGAATTGCTTTATTAAAACCTGCAAAAGTAGTATTTTTATTAATAAAAAATATTTTAGGCTTTTTTGACTTTTTTTACAATATACATTCGTGACATTTATAAAGGAACTCAATATTTATATTATGATCATTGTAATGGTACAGCATAAAAAGAATGTTTTTTATACAATTTCTTAGAATCTTTGATTACAGTTCTAAGTTATTCCTTAAACTTCCCTACTTCTTATCATTGAAGTCTTTTTTCAGCATTTTACCTAAATAATATTTTTTTTTTCATTTTAATAGAGTAATATAAGATTTTTTTTTAATTTTCCACATATACTTATATAATATATGAATAAGATGAAAATGTATACAACAAACTAAAATAGATACATTAAAACAGAATAGAACTTTCGACAGCAATCTATTCTATAAATTAGATATAACAAGGATATAATAAACAACACTCTTGAGATAACCACGTAACAAGGTAAGTTTAGATAAATGGTGGAACTTGTTATATCTGGGCTAGATTACGTTTCCAACCAATTGAACGAATATAAATTGTGTATCATCAAATTTTGTATATTATTTTTAAAAAAATATATATTATTTCTTTTTTCTCTGGTGTAATAAAGATCGGCGTTAAGTTCCGCTTAACACGATGTATCTCGATTTCTGGTGGGAAGTGGAAAAAAGAGTATCTTAATATTAAGTTTACTCTAGCTGTTGTATTTTGTCTGAAAAGCAAATAAGTGCTACATTTAATATTTTTTTATATGTATATGTTTTATTTTACTTTATTTATTATATTGAGTGCATCGATGTATATTTTAATTATAATATATTTTAGTGCTATATTTTGAATGACCATTGCATTGATGATAAATTAATATTTTTATTTAATATTATTTCAAATAAAACTCTGTAGTATTTAGGTTTAAACTACTTTAATGTACCAAACTACTTTATTTCATATACCAAATAATATCTAAAAATAAAACGTTTTATATCGTAGTTACGTTAAAATGAGTACTCCATACATGAATCAAATAGTTTATAACTCTAGTACTTGATTAATGCGTTTTCTCTTTTCCCATTGCCTTTTAAAATGTTCTATAGATGATTTATTTAACAATACTACAAATGTATGAGGTATAAGTCTATAATCAAACATGAAATCAAATACTATTAGGACAGGAAATACTAAGGTCACTGACGTTACCATATCACAAAGAATAGCTATTCCCACTAAGGAAAGAGCCCTAGTTCCTCCCGTACGCGATATCCTCTTCTTACAACACGACATAACAGATAACATTACTTTTATTATGACCATCATATTTAAAAACATTAAAAAATATACACCAGTCACAGTAGCTTCCATAATATCAGGTCGATCCAGTTCGAAAATACTTGGCACCACTAGTTTGACCACAATCAACATGACCGTTAATGTTCCGTAGCTGAAAGCAGCTGCCTTTCTCTTTCCATAACTAATTTTTCCAGTTACAAGCAGGACTAGCCTTGTATACGCTAATAGGGAACCACAAAGAGTCCAGCACATGCCCGCAGGGAACAGATATGTGGAGTATGACGACATGGAACTGCTGTCCCAATCAAAATGAATTGTGCAAAGATGAAGCGTCCCTAGTAGTATCTGATGTATATTAATAAAATTGTGCAATGATCGCCATTTTGGATTTAAAATCCACACTAAAATCAATATAATTGTACACAATACAGATAAAATCGTGGCAACAACTGCTGACGTGTTGGACATTTTATAAAATACTGTATTATTAATTGGGGTTACTAGTTACATGTTTTTTCATTATTAATTAGTGTTTATCGCGTTGATAATGTATTATTGAGTAAGAATGATCTTAATTTAGCTTTATGTGTTCTGCATAGTTATTTTAAATAACGCTTTTCACGTTTGTTTCTGGTGTATCATTACGACATACAATGTGATTGTTTTGAATGTCGTATATGAAAATGCTTGATGTGTATATATATATATATATATATATATATATATATATATATATATATATATACATTTAAAATGTTTGGACACACAACACATCAAGTATTTTCATATCGCAAAATTTTGTATGTCGTATGATGCATCAGAAACAAAACAGAAATAATATAATACATCAAAAAAACGTTATTTAAAATAACTATGCAGAACACATAAAGCTAAATTAAGATCATTCTTACTCAATAATACATTATCAACGCGATAAACACTAATTAATAATGAAAAAACATGTAACTAGTAACCCCAATTAATAATACAGTATTTTATAAAATGTCCAACACATCACCAGTTGTTGCCACGATTTTGTCTGTATTGTGCACAATTATATTGATTTTAGTGTGGATTTTAAATCCTAAATGGCGATCATTGCATAATTTTATTAATATACATCAGATACTACTAGGGACGCTTCATCTTTGCACATTTAATATTGATTGGGGCAGCAGTTCCATATCTTTATACTCCACATATCTGTTCCCTGCGGGCATGTGCTGGACTCTTTGTGGTTCCCTATTAGCGTATACAAGGCTAGTCTTGCTTGTAACTGGAAAAATTAGTTATGGAAAGAGAAAGGCGGCAGCTTTCAGCTACGGAACATTAACGGTCATGTTGATTGTGGTCAAACTAGTGGTGCCAAGTATTCTCGAACTGGATCGACATGAAATTCTAGAAACTACTGTGACTGGTATTTATTTTTTAACGTTTTTAAATATGATGGTCATAATAAAAGTAATGTTATCTGTTATGTCGTGTTGTAAGAAGAGGATATCGCGTACGGGAGGAACTAGGGCTCTTTCCTTAGTGGGAATAGCTATTCTTTGTGATATGGTAACGTCAGTGACCTTAGTACTTCCTGTCTTCAAAGTATTTGATTTCTTATTTGATTATAGACTTATACCTCATACGCTTGTAGTTTTGTTAAATAAATCATCTATAGAACATTTTAAAAGGCAATGGGAAAAGAGAAAACGTATTAATCAAGTACTAGAGTTATAAACTATTTGATTCATGTATGGAGTACTCATTTTAACGTAACTACGATATAAAACGTTTTATTTTTGTACATTATTTGGTACATTAAAGTAGTTTAAACCTAAATACTACAGAGTTTTATTTAAAATATTATTAAATAAAAATATTAACTTATCATCAATGCAATGGTCATTCAAAATATCGATGCACTCAATATAAATAAAGTTAAATAAAAATATATACATATAAAAAAAGATATTAAATGTAGCACTTACTTGCTTTACAGAGAAAATACGATTGCTAGAGTAGTATTAAGACACTCCTTTCTCCACTTTCCACCAGAAATCGAGACACATCGTGGTAAGTGGAACTTAACACCGCGTTTTATTACACCAGAACCACCAAAAAAAATGTAGTTTTTAAAATTATATACGAAAATTTGATGATACACAATTTATATTCGTTCAATTGGTTGGAAACGTAATCTAGCCCAGATATAACAAGTTCCACCATTTATCTAAACTTACCTTGTTACGTGGTTATCTCAAGAGTGTTGTTTATTATATCCTTGTTATATCTAATTTATAGAATAGATTGCTGTCGAAAGTTCTATTCTGTTTTAATGTATCTATTTTAGTTTGTTGTATACATTGTCATCTTATTCATATTTTATATAAGTATATGTGGAAAATTAAAAAAAAATCTTATATTACCCTATTAAAATGAAAAAAATATATATTATTTAAGTAAAGTGCTGGAATAAGACATCAATGATAAGTAATAGGAGAAGTTTCAGGAATAACTTAGAACTGTAATCAAAGATTCTAAGAAATTGTATAAAAAACATTCTTCTTTATGCTGTACCATTACAATGATCATAATATTAATATTGAGTTCCTTTATAAATGTCACAAATGTATATTGTAAAAAAAGATAAAAATGCCTAAAATATTTTTTATTTATAAAAATATTATTTTTGCAGATTTTAATAAAGCAATTCGCATGCATCTCATACTACGCGTGCTGCCATAGTATGGAAATGTAAACGTAGCCACTGATATTATTACATGGCATTATAAAATTTGATGTTACATCAGCTTTACTTGAAGATTAATGCTTTTAGGCTATACGATATATCGTAAGCGTACTGTATCGCACGCTTAGAATTAAAGTGACTTAATTTAAAATTTATTGAATTTGACATATTTCTATCATTTTAACTATGTGAAACTTAGAAAATATCTCTCTCGTTTATCGTTTAAATTTCCATTCGAGTAAATCGTTATATTTAAATTATTTTCATTTCGTTGCTCTGGTAACATAAAGCACCGCGTTGAATTTCGTCACTCAACACGCAACATTCGAATTTAACGGAGAGTGGAGAATAGAGTATCTTGACTCGAGTTATTTCCTATCTGCCTATGAGAGTTAAAAGCGTGAAGCTAATAAAGAAAATTTAACAAAAAGTACAAATTTGCTTATTACAAACTTATACACATTTGACTTAGAACGGGCTCAGGTTTTTTACTTATTTACATTACTGGCATATCTTTTATTTGTTGTTTGAAATGATGAGATCTTGAACATTTTGTCTATTTTACTTGAAAATTCAGAGTAAAGGTAAGATAGGGATTTAATTCTTCACGAAGAGAGACTAACAGCTCTTCGAAAGGCCATATAGTTAAATATATCTCAAAGCGTGTAACCTACATTTATGAAACACCTCTCAGTTCACAGCAGGTTTTAAGACAAGCTGAGAATTTGTGTAGACATCGGAAAGAATATTTTAAAGGAATTTTAAAAGGATTATTCCCGTGTATACATGGAAGCTGAATAATTTCTGCCTAAAACTAAATTATTTTCGAAAACGGTTTAAAATTAAGCGAAAAACAAAAAGTTAAAACCAGAAGTACTATTTGGATAACTGAGTATATAAATAGAAAAAAAAATCGTATAGTATAAACGATTTTATAGAAACATTCCTTAATATGATTGGGGATCGATTACGTTTACTCGATTTTATCTTACAGATTATGTTTTAAAATATTTATAGATATGTTACTTTATATTATTTTAACATGTTAATATTCTTAAAATTAGAAAAGAAACTCCGTAGCATTTCATGGATTCAGTGATTCATAGTTATATTATCCCATGGGACCATTATGTAACAGTGAGAAGCTAGAAACAACGCCTGATGCTTGTAACCCAAATGATTTATCTTTAAAATATGCATACTCCAGAAAGAACTTATCATATCGTATTTTAATAAATAGAATTTTGAGGTCACGTATAACGGAGTCTATGATAAAAAATTCGATGAGGCTTAATAAGAATGTGTGACTTAATAGTGTTTAACAATTTTTTTGGTTCTTTTAAAGGAAACTAACTTTAGCTGGATTAATTGCGTATATTTTGGTATTCGAAAATACAGTCCGTGATCACAGTTAGACTGGTCTACCTGTGACGAACGAACTATTGTAAGATGTTCAAAACTTTAGGTGTCGAAAATGTATTTTCTAATACCAAAATATACTCGATTAATCCGGTTAAAATAGTTTTATTTAAAATGTATAAAAATCGCGAAAATCAAAGATCTTATTAATTTTTTGGTAGACCAAGGAAAAAGAGCGTTCGGGTCCCTTAATGGTAAGTGATCACGGCTGCCCACGACTCCTTTAATAAAATTTAAAATAGAGGATTTATTACTTTGTTAATATTACCTAAATCGTATCAACCCACCGGTAGGCCGTCCTAAAGTTGGTTTATATATTTATAAAAAAATCTTTTAACCTTAGTACACAAAAAATACTTAAAAATATTTAAATATTCATTTTTTTACGTTTCTAAATAGTAAAATAAATAAAAAAAACGACATAAACGATAATACAAGCTTTCGATTTACCAAACAAAATGAAAGCGATGCATGAAAAAAAACTCCGCCAAGTGTACGGAGAGATGAAAGGAATAGCGTGCAAATAACATTCATTACAAAAAGGTACTATTCCCTTTTTCCTGTACCTTTACGGTCCATTTCAACACTTTAAGGGTCTTTGTCCTCGTTCTTCGTCCTCACTCTGGAACTGTGTTAATTTAGCCGATGGTAGTTTAATGACGTGTGAATCGTAATCAATATACCTTCTTGTATGTAAGGGAATAAAACGTTTAGTTTTATATTGTTTTTTAGTTGTAACACGCTTCACGCTTTTATCCTGTTTAACAGGGTAGTCAAATATAATCTAGTGTCAAGACACTTTGTTAACTGTTTTCCGCTTGAACACGATACACTGGAATAATTAGACCGATTTTGATGAGAATTTCACTCGCAGACAGCTAATTTAATAAGGAGCTAGCTTAGGTTACCTAATTATGTATTATATTTTAGAATTATAAAATAAAGATTCTGAGATGTTCAATTCCACTCGGACCGAATCCCAGGCATAGTTTGTTATAAATATAATGATTTGTTATATAATATAATGACTAAAAATATTTGATGTGTTTGTTTTTTTTTTATTACATTGAATTTCAATAATAAATTGATGAGGTTTAGTAATAAAGTAATTAATTTTTTTGCCGACATTTTACAATTTCTTCTTCTATTTTACCATTTATTATATTGTCTCAAAATCCACTTCAAACCCACTCAGTAGTGTTTGCAAATAAATAAAAACAAATAGAATATAATAGAAATAGAATTTTTTCAGATGTAAATATGACTTTAATGCAAAATCTCACAAAAAATATGCCATAACCCGCCCATAAATGTGATATATATTTCTATTTACCTATCCCTTATAACACCTAGATTGAAGACGCGTTAAGTTAAGATACACACTTCTTATAAGCACCCAAAAGATACGAAACAGTTTAAGCTGGAAAAATATTCATGAGAATATCGCTGACCGAAGTGATAAATAAAGTGATTTTATCCCATATTCAAAGTACGTAAACAATAATAGAACAGTATTTGGTGTATTTTATATATATATATATATATATATATATATATATATATATATATATATTTATTGAAAACAAATTCCCTGCATTTTAAAAGCGTGGAAAGCAAATTTTAATAAATATACATTTCAAACTAGCTTTTAAGCCTATACTTGATTAAAAATCCCAATTTGTGATCCAAGCTCGTTTCTCCACGACACGATGGAAAGGATCCAGGAAATGTTAAGAAATTATCTATGACTGTCTTATTAATATTAATTATATTTTTTTATTTAATTATTTTTGTTATATATTTTTTTTATTTAATATTCCTGTTCCATGGCAGAGTTAATGTCCATCAAGAAATCGAATTCTTCCATACAGCTAAATTCATATACTTTCCAATTGCATTACAATAATATTCCATATCTTAATTTAAAAAAAAGGAATTATTTTCTTGAAACAATATTTTCGTATTTCATATACATAAGTATAAATTAAACATTATGGTTATCTCTGATGGGAATTAAAGGAGTAAATTTTAGATAACTTACTGTCACAAAGTCCCCAGAGTTTGGATATTTCCACCGATAGCTCCACTTAATGACGCATAAGACTTGTAAACTTCAGCCAAGCGTTAAAATATACCATGTTACAAGAGATAGATAATTTATTTATGAAAAATATAAATATATATATATATGTTATTTTTTGACAAAGTACGGCAGTGGGAAGTAGCCAATAACATAATGTAAACGTAAAGGTCTTGGGTTCGATTTTGAATCAGAGGAATAGTATTTAAATTATATTCATATTCTGGATCTTGTAAGACGAAGACGTTGAGTTCTGAAACTCAATACGTACAATATCTGGAATTTATACTAAAAACAGATAACGGATGATTTTGACACTTGACATTTGAAATTCAATCCAACCTTATGGCAGCATTTTGTGACCGGTCGTGGCGCAGTATGACAGCGTCTGACTGTAAACGCGATCGGTTGCAAGTTCGAATCCCACTCAGAGAAGTGTTTATATTTAAATTATTCTCACTTTCTCGCTTATTATTATTTTCACTTTCTGATAAAACAAAGTGCGGCATTGATTTCCGCCACTCAACACGCAATGTCCGCAATTAAGTAGAAAGTGAAGTACGGAGTCTTGACACTAGGTGCTTTATGTCAACCCTGCTATAAAAGTAAATAATGTTTAATAAAAATAGCAGAATAATAAAATAAATAATATTTCCAAACGCTATACTCTTGTAAGTTAAAAATGAATTATAACTTTTACAATCCGAATTGGTTCTCCTATGAGACCAAAGCCCTTAGTATTAAAGATTACAATTTTATTGTCACGAATATCTATATTGCCACACATATTTCTTGCCTTAAAGCCGGTCGTGGCGCAGTATGACAGCGGCTGACTGTAAACACGATCGGTTTTGGGTTCCATCTGCCACTCAGGCGAAAAAATTATATTTAAAATTTTTTTCACTTCCTCGCTCTGGTAAGATAAAGTGCGGCGTTTAATTTCATTCAATTCCATTCAACAAGCAATGTTTCAAATTCGGTGGTAAGCAAAATACTTTCTGTCCAACTCGCTATACGGGATAGAGGCGTGAAGCCAAAAAAAACATTTCTTTAATAAGAGTAATTATTTTTGCTCTATTTTATTTTTGTATGCTCTATATATTTTATTTGCTCTATACTTGTTTTGCTTGCTTTTGTTAGTTTCACCTGTATCTATCTGTATTAAATATATAATAAGAAAAACTTGCAGCTCTATTTTGACTTACTTTTTAGGTTCAGCTTCGATTTTCACAAATCTCTGTCCATCAACTTATCCATGTACCTCAAGTACTATATATATATATAAATGCGTTTTTCCAATAAGAATGATATGTTTTGAAATTGAAATAAAACATGTAATATATGTTCAAATTTCGTGCTCAATGGCTTTATTTGATAGAAATTATGCTATTTATGATTTAAACAAAATATCGTTCAAATGACCGCCACGACTTTTTTTGCACTGGTGAATAGGATCGGTCCAATTTTCGATGACTCGGTGCAGCATTTCGGCTGGTATGGCCGCTATAGTCACTTGAATGTTGCGTTCAAGGTCTTGAATCGTAGCTGGTTTAATGGCATATACTTGAGATTTAACATACTCCCACAAAAAATAGTCCAAGGGTGTTAAATCGCATGATCTTGGTGGCCAATTGTGAGGACCGTTGCGAGAAATAACTGACTCACCAAACTTATCACGCAATAAATCCATTGTGACGGTCGCAGTGTGGCATGTTGCACCATCTTGTTGAAAATAAATGTCGTCCGCATCGATTTCATACACTTCAGGAAAAAAATCGTTCAACATGTAACGATAACGGTCGCCATTGACAGTAACAGTAGGGCCTTCGTCCATGATTCCACCGTATGATGTTGATGGATGTAATGGTGTTTCATGAATCACTCTTGGATTTGACTCACTCCAGTAACGACAATTCTGTTTGTTCACATAACCATTGAGCCAAAAGTGAGCCTCATCTGAAAAGATGATTTTCCTATGAAATACGGTGTCCGTTTCCATCATTTCAAGCGCACAATCAGCAAATTCACGACTCTGTTGGCTTGAATTCTTGTGCCAATACAATCTTGTATGGACGTAGGCTAAGATCCATACGTAAAATTCGCCAGGTTGTCATTCTGGATAAGCCCAATTCTTGTGCACGTCGTGGAACGGAAACATTTTGATTTTCTTCGACACTGGCTGATACGGCGGCAATATTTTCTTCAATACGGCCTGTCCGTTGTCGTATTGGTGGTCTACTATCGTGCAAAGAATATTCACTTTCCAGTTTTTGGATTATGCGACGTATAGCGAGCTCAGACGGTGCACCATGACGACCATATTTAGTACGAAATGCTCTTTGAGTAGAGACAATACATCTTGAATTTTGATAGAAAATTTGGATAATTTCCAAACGTTGAGGTAACGTGAACTTATTTATAATTAAATAGCAAATATTACTTAATACAAAACAATACAAATGTCAAATGTTAAATAATCAAGATGGCGGCTGTGAGCTATCAAAATCCCATCATCCCTATTGGGAAACACTGTATATAACAACTTTGCGCATTATCCCGCATATTAGAGTAGAGTAATCAAGGAGAATCTAATGTCAAGATTCTCCGACTAGTATAAATTTAATCTATCATATTTATTATCTGATAATATCCCATTGCACTTCGATATCTTGCAATTGGACGGAAAGCTGATTACGAAGTGTTTTGTCACTAGTTACTTTCTGCCTACCTTGCTTATCGGGATAGAAGCGTAAAAGCTAAAAAAACCTCGATAATGTCTATTTTAAATAAGGCTATAAAAATTAAATTTTAATTTAGGTTATATAGTATATATATATATATATATATATATATATATATATATATATATATATATATAAGCAATGTAAATAGATATCGCCGTGCTATAGTAAGTATATATATAGGAAAGTTTATCATAAAATTTATATATATTCATTTCCCCTATACAGGTGTATGTGTGGTATTCATATACATATATGTATGCTGTTTAATGTAAATATTGTATTTTTTTTTCTTGTGGTGTAACTCAACGCCTCAACGCTGCCATAAATACATATATATATATATATATATATATATATATATATATATATATATATATATATATTTAAGAAAAATTAAGTTCTGCTATACCGGCAGCAAGTCCCACATCACACATTGCAGCCCAATTTACCGCTTTCCGGTACTTTGTGTTGAGTACCCTGGAGGGACTTCAATTGCAGGTCAATATTCTGGCACAACAGTGTGATGTTCTTGATATGAGAAGCAGAAGGAAGATCTTGTTGCTGCATGGTGTTCCTGAAGAAAAAAATGAAAGTGCTCCTGTCACCGCTGTGAAGACCCTATCTAAACACTTTAAAATGCCTGATATGACGTTGAACGACATTAGCCGATGTCAGCGCCTCGGTACTGCAACACCTGATAAGCCAAGGCCATTATTAGTGAAATTTTGAGATTTGTCCCTAAAAAATCGAATCTGGTACTCAAAAACCATTTTAAAAACACTGGAGTTACAATATCGGAATTCCTGACTAAATCCAGACATGAAGCGTTTATGGCAGCGCGAAAACGTTTCGGCATACACAAATGTTGGACGAAGGAAGGTTACATAGTTGTTATTGGACCGGATGGGAAGCGGCATAATATTTCCTCACGCATCGAGCTTGATAAGATTCACGATACGGCCGAAGTACCACAAGTTCTCTCTAAAGCAACTACGGCAGACTTAAATGCGAGCGACACTAAGGTACAATCACTTATGCAAGCCTCACGAACGAAGAGAATTATTAAGAAGTAAATAACCTCACTATTATCTATATATTTTCTAAATTATTAGAACTAAAAAAAAAAAATCTATCATTATGTTCCATTAAATATGGACTAGTTTTTCTTCCCATGTTATTGTTATATTAATTGTTTACTCACTAATTTTTATAATTTAATAGCATACTTTATTGTTTACATTCATGTCATAATTGATTTAGGTTCACTGACACCTGAATTGTCAAATGTTATATGTTGGACAGTGATTTGTCACAGATTATGTATATGTTGATTTAAACGTTTCTTTTTACGAGTAATTCCATAAATGTCCATTTAAATGATATTGAAAATTTGTTAAGATCGTTTATTTCCTTTGTATGTAAGTTTATTTCTTTTTTAAAATTGTATGCTGTCAGGCGTGTGATGTAAGATTATCAGTTTTGTTATCTTTTTTTTTTGTTTTTTTTTTTTATTACTTAGATTTTTTTTTTGTTAATATTCTATATTACTCTTTTATTTTTATTATTATTATTATTTGGTAAAAGTTTATTAAGTTACATATTAATATTATTATTATTTATAATTTTGTTTTGTTAGATTTTTTTTTTATTATTTTATTAATTTATTTATTAATCTTTATTAAATATATATAATTTATATTGTTACTCTATATTTCAACATACCTATATTACATATATATATTTTTTTTTACGTTCTATATATATATATACATATATATATATATATATATATATATATATATATATATATATATATATATATATATATATATATTTTTTAAATTTATATTTTAATATAATATTAAATAATCACTTATTTAATTAGAATGCTGAACAACGTTACTTTGAATACTAATAACTCGGATGACGATATTTATTGTCAATACACATCTATGTCATCTGATAATAGTTTTCAGAGTTCTTCTGCTCCTCTTAACACACTTTTAGACGCGACCTTCCTTAACTCTGCTAAACAGTTCAATGTGGTACATATTAACGCACAAAGCATTCCCGCCCATTATCCTGACCTGTTAACTACATTTGAGGTTAAGAACGTACATGCGATCTTGGTCTCTGAATCGTTCCTTAAGCCTTGCTTACCATCAACATCCTATGCACTGCCTGGTTTCCATCTTATTCGAAATGACCGTACAGGTAAGGCGTTGGAGGAGTAGCCATTTATTTACGTAGTCACTTACCTTTTTCTATCCTCGACAAATCTCCACCACTCGACTCAAATCCTACTGAACATATTTTTATAGAAGTCATCTTTGGTACCATAAAACTTTTATTAGGTGTATTTTATAGTCCATCGCTCCACATTAATTATTTTGACTCTTTTGAAATTTTATTAGATAAGTATGTACCAAATGCTGATCACACTATTTTAATGGGAGATTTTAATACATGTATTATTAAAAATGACTCGAGAGCCAAACGTCTAATGAGTATTATAAACAGTGCAAACCTCAATCTCCTACCTACCAACGCTACCCACTTTTTTCCAAATACCTCCCCATCACAACTGGATTTAATGATAGTTTCTTCGCATGAACACGTTTCCTCGTTTGGCCAACTGAACGCGGAAGCATTTTCATATCATGATCTCTTATATTTAGCATATAATATTCGTACACCAAAAGTGAAGCCTCCAGTTGTTATTCGGAGAAGCTTCAAAAATTTTAATAATGAGGGTTTTATGCAAAGTTTAAGCCAGATAGACTGGGATAGTGTTTTGAATGCGCCAAGTACTAGCGACAAAATTGACATATTTAATTCTCTTTTAATTGAACTATTCGACGTATATGCTCCATTTAGACCAGTTAAACTTAAACATCTCCCCGCTCCCTGGTTAACTGATGATATAAAGAAACTCATGAGGAAACGAAACTCTGCTAAGTCTAAATATAAAAGTAATCCCAATGAAGAAAATCTAATTAGGTACAAAACACTACGGAACCGATGCAATAAAACTTGCAGAGATGCACCACGCAAATTTATTTATAATTTTATCCAAAATAGCAGTTCTGCTGGGATGTGGAAGTTCTTGGATTCAATGGGTATCGGTCGCTCAAGGAATACAATTTTTCTAAGCGAGAAAATTAATCTTGACGACATTAACAAGCATTTCACAGGTGTTAAGATATTAAATCATGATGTAAAAATGAATACAATTAAATCCATTCCTATCACCTCTGGTCCGTCCCCGTTTTGTTTTTCTATTGTTTCTACTAGTGAAGTGAAAAAACACGTATTAGCCATTAAATCCGATGCTGTTGGTAGCGATCAAGTCAGTCGGAAGATGATTCTCCTAACTCTAAACTGTGTGCTTCCTATCCTACGTCATATATTCAACCATTCCCTTTCCACAAATTGTTTTCCCAACTCCTGGCATCAAGTTATAGTGGTTCCTATTCCCAAAGTATCTAATCCTTCATCTTTCACTGACTATCGTCCTATCTCTATTCTCCCGTTTTTATCTAAAGTTTTAGAACGTATAGTCCACCAATAACTCTTATCCTTTTTAACTATAAATGATATACTCTCGCCATTTCAGTCCGGTTTCCGCCCTGGACACAGCACTGTTACGGCATTGAACAAAGTCAGTGACGACATCAGGTTAGCAATTGATAATCAGCAAGTCACTATTCTTGTCTTCCTGGATTTCTCCAATGCTTTTAATACTGTTGATTTTGATATCCTTCTTGCTATTCTTAGGTCTATTAATATATCCTCTGAGGCTACGGAATGGTTTTATTCTTATCTACACGAACGAGAGCAGGTTATTCGTATTAATAATAAATGTTCTTCCGCGTGTCGTCTTAAAGCTGGTGTTCCCCAGGGTGGTGTACTTTCTCCTTTGCTTTTCTCCATCTTTATCAACTCCATTACTAAGCTCCTATCGCTTCCTTTCCACTTATATGCTGATGATTTGCAGATTTATACTTCCATAGATGTGAAGGATATTGCTAAAGCCATATGTTTAGCAAATTCTAATCTGCAAATAATTAGCACATGGAGCAAGTTTTTTGGCCTATCCATAAATCCTAAAAAGTCACAAGTCTGTATCCTGGGCAGTTCAAGACAACTATCCAAACTAAATATCCTTTCCCTCTCCCCAATAATGCTTGACAATTGTAGGTTGGAGTGTAGTAACACTGTTAAAAATCTAGGTATCAAGATGGATAGCACTCTTTCCTGGGCACCACACGTCTCAGAACTGAGCCGCAAGATTTATAGTACTATAGGTAGACTGAAAAGGTGGAAGAATCTTTTACCAATCAGTACAAAGATTTCTTTGGCTCACACACTTCTTCTACCTATATTAGACTATGCTGACACTTGCTACCTGGATTTATCACTTCAATTGCTTAACACCCTAGAACGTCTACAAAATCTCATTATTCGGTTCATTTTTGGACTGAAGAAATTTGATCGCATCAGTCAGCATCGTGTTAGGCTGCGATGGCTTTCTGTGAAAGACCGACGAAACCTTCACACTGTCACTCTCCTGTACTCTATTCTTTTCAATACCGATACCCCATCCTATCTTAAAGAACGATTTTCCTTCCTAGGCGCCAATTCCTGCCTCCCGCTTAATCTTCGCTCAAGAAGCGGAAAAATTCTAGAGATACCAATGTGCCACAGTCACCGTTACAGTAAATCTTTTACTGTACAAGCAGTGAAGTTGTGGAATGCATTACCAAATAATATTAGGCAGTCCAACACAATAAACAGTTTTAAAACTAAGGTCAAGAATTTCTATCTCAGAATGTAGTGTATTTAGCATTGATATGTGTATATATATGTGTGTATGTATATATGCCTGAATGTATGTATGTATATATGTATGTATGAATATTTGGCTAAATCTGTACTCTATGTATTTATTATGTATTATATATGAGATATATATGTATATGTGTATGTATGTATATATATGTATGTATATGTGTTTGTGTGTATATATATATATATATATATATATATATATATATATATATATATATATATATATATATGTCTATGTATGGTTTTGAGAATTTATTTAGTTTAAGATCTTTAATATTTTTTTTTTCTTTATTTTCTTTTTGCATTTTATTGTTTTACACCGCATCATGCCCGCTCTTTATGTAAATCCTTGTAATTTGGTTGCCTGGAAGAGATCACTCTCAGTGATAAGGCCGCCTTTGTGCATTTTATTGTTCTTTTTTAAAAACCTATGTACTATTTTATCAATGTACAATAAAGGTTTTAACTATATATATATATATATATATATATATATATATATATATATATATATATATATATATATATATATATATATATATATATATATATATTAAAAACTGTGTTATAGGAGTTTTTAACGAAGTGACTTTTCCTTAGAAAATTATTTAAGTGATTTATTTAAAACATATATGTTAAGTGAAAAAGAAAAGTAACAATAAATAATAATATTTAATTAAACTAAGTGAATATAACAAGCCCTACCATATGATTTGAAATACACGTTTATATAAAGTGATATACACGTTGCTAAGGCAACGCGTTGTTAACACGTCAACGAGACATCTAGTAAATCTACTACTATATACTAGTTATTCAGCAAAATAACCATAATTTTATTTCTTATTATTTATCAAACTAATAATAATTTAAAAATATATAAACTTACGAATCTCCTCGTAGTTTAAATATAATATAGCCCCAATAGTTAAGTTTCCAGCAAACAAACATCTCGCAAATGTATTTGCTGCTATCGATCATTGCAAACGTGTCGCCAAAGACGTCGCCAGGATTAAGTACAATGCAACAAAATTATATAGATAGATATATCTATATAATTATATATATATATATATATATATATATATATATATATATATATATATATATGTGTTATTTTAATTTATTTAATCTTTGGTATTATAAAGTGAAGGCCTTAATGGCGCAGTGGGAAACGTCTGACTGAAATTGCGATAGGTTGTGGGTTTATTCGGAAAATTGATTATATAATAGATTTTTTCGTTCTATTAGAAAAAACGTAGTGTTCAAATTGCCATTCGATACGCATTATCTTGCCTTTCTAGCGGAATATCAACGGAGTGTCCTGCCACAATAATTTACCTGTGAAAAGCTACTAGATTCTCTTGATTTTTTATTCATAAATAATCAACTCAAGGATATTTTTTATAAAATATTTATTTGCTAGTGGTACATATTGATAAATTTTATACGTAACATACAAAAAATATAGTTAGTAATACACCGTTTGAAAGCAAACACGACGTGCTTTGTGTCCGGCTTCAGAATTTTAACGTCTTATATTATACTTAGAACATAATTCAAGTACAATATAATGATAATTAAGGCAAAAAATAATTTAATTAAATACAAACAAAAAATTGCACCGCTAAGGCAAATACACAGAAAAGTCATAAAAACCCATCAATTGAATGTGAGATATTATTTTTGCTTGACTACATGACTCAATATTATATGTATTGGGTGAATCTATGTTTATATCAACAGAATTGCCGATTTCGTTATAAAGCTTACAGAGGCGAGGAATACATCCATTAGCTCCAAAACTGTTTTTTAATTGGGGTGCTAAGAGAGAATCAAGCTTTCTATGATATCGGTTATGGTATTCTAAAATTTAGTTTACCTAGTAAGTTTGGGCAATGTGTTTTGTTTTGGAGTAGTTTGTATAAATACATGAGATCCAGTAAGTCCTTTCTTTGTTCCACAGTTATGAAATTAAAATATTACAATCTATCTTTACATGATGGTTGAGATTTCTTAATTTTAACTTGGTGTGATAGATATCATAAAAATCTTTTTTGTACTCGTTCAAGTCTAAAAGTGTGGGTAGCGTTATGCTGCTACAGTAGCTGCCAAATGATGGCACAGTATTCAAGCTGACTACGGACGAGGGAGTTGTGCTATATGATTTTAGTTGTTAATTTCAAGACTTTAGCCTTTCTTAGACCAAAATCCAATGTTTTACTAGCTTTAGTTACTCTATCATCAATTTGATTTTGAAATGTCATCTTAGAATCCAAGTCTACACCCCCCTCTGTGATCGTCTTTTCTTCAGTCTTCCTTCAGTAAGTAGTAATGTAAACTTTTATGTTGACGTGTTAGAATAATGTTACCTTTTCTTATAAATTTAATATGACTTTCATTTTCAATTGACAATTCTTAGAATTTTATTAACATTCATTCCATTAACTTGAAACCATTTCATAGCATTATTAAAATGTTTTTGAAGTAGAAGTAGTTACGAGAAAGTTCCAAACAAATAAACTTTAAATCATCTGCATACAAATATGGAGTCGAGTAATAAAAAAACATATAGACAGATTGTTTAAGAAAATATTGAATAGAATCGGACCAAGGTATGAGCCTTGGGGAACACCAGACGAGATTGAAATCCACCCAAAACAACAAAATATAATCAATTATCTTTGGTATAAAAATATATAATTTATTTAAATATTTGATTTTCATAAATTAAAAAACAATCTTTACAATTGATTTTTATTATTGTCATTTTACAAACAATAAAAATTTGTATATAAATTTGTAGAAATAAACAGATACGTTTACATTAAATTCACATCATCCCTATATATATATATATATATATATATATATATATATATATATATATATATATATTTATATATATATAATTTGAAAAATTTGACGTGCAAAAATTATATGACTACATCCGGCTGCGTTGAAATTCCTATACGCTTGTTAAAGCTTATTCACGTTGTTAGCATCTCTGTAGAGAGATATTTCTGGTAACGAAAGATCATCTCTAATACATATTCGTTTGGCAATAGAGAAATGTGTTTTTATTAAACATGTTTTTATTATTGAATTTTATATTATTCAAATAACGGTGTGTTATTTCAAACTTAGGATTAAGATACGAGTAAGAGCGCACCAGCAATTTTCAAGAGTCGCTAGTTCGATTCCTGGTGCATCCAAATTTTCATATACTTATAAAATTAAATTTTTTCTTTAACTTTTTTGGAGGCTTATTACATTAGTTTTTGTTTAATTACCATTATCTAACTTAACTTTTAAGCTTTTAAAATTATAAAAACAATATTTTTTGTTACCCGAACGTAGTTAAACTAATTTGCTTACATTTTATAATATCTTCGCTTATAGCATCACATATAAAACAATCCTTACACGTACATATAACCACCCTTATAACGTACGTATATAACCAGTATTATTTACGATCCGACCGACGATTAGTATCTATACTATGAGTTACAGTGGAAAATTTACGCTATATTACTACAGTCGCTAAAGTATTAACGATGCAATAACCATAGCTCATACTACATGGGTGACTCTACGTTTTACTATAGAAACAATTTACGCGTTCGCTCGCGTGTATAGTATAACGGTGAACGTTTTGTGTTACATTTGAATTTCGTTCAGGTCCCACATTTTATTGCTAATACAATAAATTAACATATTAAAAAATAAAATTTTATGTTTTCATGTCTCTATAGAGGTAGGTAGAGTTATGACTATTATTTGGGTGTTGAAAATTAAATTCTGAACAAAAACTGTCGTATGACAGGTAGTCCTAAATTTTATTCGTGAAATTGCTTTAAAAGATTATATGAGGCATACATTTTAATATATATAAATATTTTAAATATATAAAACAAAATTCCTTTATTTACAGTAAATTTTGTTTCTAGTCGATTCTTTATTTTCCACAACTGTCATGATAAGCGCAAAATAATCAAAATATAAAAATTGCCGAAATCAAATACTCAACATTAGTTATATTCGTACAAATCTAATTCACGCATTTTTTTAGCTTTACGCTTCTATAATGCATAGAAGGGCAGATAGGAAGTACTTAGTGTCAAGACACTCCGTACTTCGTTTTCCGCCAAACTCAAGACATGGTGAATTGAGTAGCGGAAGTCAACGCCGTGTTTTGTCTAGCTAGAGCGAGTAATTTCAATATAGCCTAGCAGGGTAGACAGAAAGTACATAGTGAAAAGACACTCAGGCACAAAACACTCTGTACTCAGGTCCATAATATGAAAATATTTTAATATCTACTATTTTTAAAGTGTTATTCTAGAAAAAACGTATAAAAATTATTGGAACCTGCGCCTCTTGGACAGTATCCAAGAGGCGCGGGTTCGAATTCCGCTGCGTTATAATTTTTATACGTTTTTTCAAAAATTATATTTTAATATCATCGGATTTTGGCACGAAGGTATTCTTACATTGATTAACATTTATTGATTAATAGGTAAGATAAGTGAAAGAAACTATTGTAATTGTTTCAAAAATCAAAAGATTACATTTAAATTATTAATTCATTTCCTCACTCTGGTAAGACAAAGACTTCTCTGGTAAGGTAAGTTAAAGTCTTACTAGTACTTCCAATCAACAAGCAAAGTATTGAAATTGGTAAAAAGCGAAATACGGAGTGTCTTGGCACTAGGGAATTTATGACTCAAAAAAAAAACAATAATGAATATGTAATACTTTTCACTAATTCTTGGAAACCACTCTTTAAAATCCAAGTTTGAGTTACTAAAAATGTATACCGCCCTCAAAAGTATAAAATGAGCAAATTTCAAAATATACTTAAATAAATTGGACTATTAGTACAAAATGTAATTACAATAGAAGAAACACGATAAAGCTGAAACATCGAACAGCAATTCTAGTTCCATCAAAGAATCACAGATGGGTTAAGCTATCTAATTTAAGTTGGCCTAACGAAAACAGATCCCGCGCGCAGTTCGTACCGTGTAAATTAAAAGCGTTTGGTATTTATATATATATATATATATATATATATATACAGCAGGACGCTGTGTGTATATTGTATGGATTGCTATGGTGGAGTGCGACAGCAAGTGGCTATAAACGCGATTGGTTGTGCGATTTCCACTTGGAGAAATAATTTTATTTAAAAAATTTGCATTTCTCTGCAGGATTGATTTCTATCAATGTCTTGAATTTAGGCAAAAAATAATAATATTACTTGATTTTTTAGTTTTAGTAAAAAAAAACTATTTATAACGCACTCAACGCTATCAGCTTTAAACTTGAACGCATATCTTAAGTTAAAACTCACTTATTCTAACTAAACTTTGAGTTTTCATGTCCTGATTCATCCACTTCGGTCCACTTTCTTTTTGTAATAACGGGTTAAGTTCGGTGACTTGTTGAAATCGTTTACGTTAATTAAAATGTTTCAGAGGAAATTCTCTGGATTATTTTATATTTTTTTGTATTTTCATATATTATATGCCATAAATATTATTCATTTATTTTATTTTTTTAATTTTATTTATATTACGAGTGATTATTTTTAAAAATTATCATCACTTCCTCGCTCTGGTACAAAATGCGACGTTGAATTCCACCACGCAACACGCAATATCTCGAATTCGGTGAAAGGCAGGTACTTTCTATCTACTTAAAATATTATGTCTTGTTATTCTGTATGCTTAAAATATTATATATTTCTTTATTACTCTCTCCACATTTTTTGTTGTTATACAATACAATAATATGACGAAAACATATTTATTTTATTTTCAGATTTGCTACAGTTACATATGAAGTAAATATGACCTTGACTATTGGCGGTGAAGGAGCAATGTAAGGAATTAGTGGATTTAAAGACAATCTAAAATTGTCGGCCTGAATTCCCTGGCCTGGATACAACTCGATCTCAGTCTCCAAGAGGAAAATAATCAGTAACGGTTTTCCTCGCGACAAAAATCTTTGTCCTTGCAGTTCCCATGCCTCGATTATTGGCGGTCGATGAGCAGCCGTGAAGTGTGTCAATGGAGTCTGACCTATATCAGATGACTTAAAAGTCTCACATAATCAGTCCAAGTCCCAAAAACAGGTATACAAGGATTCATTACAGTAAAAAGGAGCCATGTCCTATTATGACACTAGCATATGTATCTACACATACTACTTCTTCTGGCATTAGTTAGATATGTACATACGTAACGATAATAAAGCGTGTTAAAATATGAATTCAACAACCTCACGTGTTACTGTTAATTTCAAACCCAGCACACATATATAAATCTTACAAAGCCATCAATAATAGTTAAACTTACCTCTAATAGTATAATAATATTTTACGTCAACAGGTTGGGTACAAACCAAAATTTTATTGAAAAGCGTAAATCCCACAACGATCCCCATTCATCCCATATTTTACAATTTTATTACGGACTCGTATCATAAAATTGGAAATATATGCCGCTATAAAGTATAGCCGTAAAGTTGAAATTTAATAAAACAATGCAGTTTTTTCTTTGATGTACAGATATATTGTTGATTATGAAAATCAAACTTCAGTTGCTCAGGTCTTGTCAATTGTTGACTTGCCTTGTCTTACTTCGTGGCTTTCTCTTACCAAATTTTCTTTATGCACATTCCCAATTTTTTTGTTTAATTCAATTTTCATGTAAATTCTATAAAAAGAATTTTATTTTTATGTTAATTCCAATCTGTCCTTACTTAAATATAGTTTTATGAAATAAATAAAAATATCTTGTTTAATTTGAAAGAAACGAATAGAAGAAAAAAGCGTGAAGACACGTCAAAGGGCAAGTACGAAGATATTGATGACTGCGGTTTGGACACTAGACCGTAGTGTCTGACACTACATTTAGTTTTATAGACATTTATTTCCTTAAAAAGACATAATACAGTCACTTACATGAGAAACAATATTTAAAGTTAACTAAGTTAAGGTTAATCAGGATTAATGAGTAGTACCAAATACGAGTAAGAATAAGAAACTTGTTAATAGTATGTGGGTATGTTATTTTTAAATATAAAGGTGAAGTTCCAATGAGAGATTATACAATATTTTATTTCCCTCTCAATACTCCGCTAGGCATAGAGAGTGAATCTAAAAGTCGATAAGCAATCGAACTTATAACCTACATTTACAGTCAGGTACGTCTCAATTGATCCACAGTGTTCATTCGAACAAAAAATATATCGACAAATATTGAAAACGCACTTGACCTGCTCATTATATTTTCATTTTTAACTTCCTCTTCCAATCCACTTACTATAAGATCCTTATACAGACCCCATGTTTTTATATATCAAGAATAATGAATCAATGAACTATGAGTCAATATATAATGACTAACGACAAAATGGTTATACAAAATTACATTACGATAAAGCACGGAGTTGAGTTCCGCCACTCAACACGCAATAACTTGAATTCGGTAGAAAGCGGAGTATGGAGTGTCTTGACTCTATGTTGTTCCTGTCCACCCAGCTATGCGGGAAAAGCATGAAGCTTTAGTTACAGCTTCAAATACATTACTAAAGTGAGATATTGAGACGGGATCTTGATATTTTTTAATGAAAGAATCAATTATATTAGTAAATCAAACAAGGAGCAAGTCTAACGCAACACGATGGTATTGGATTTAAATTCCAATGGATTCCGCTAGCCCCATTGCAGAGAGGAGCTCGGACAAGTGCCTGAAACCTTTAATTCAAATGCAGGCAAAGATTAGCCGAGTTGTAAAAGGCCATACTAATACCTCCATTCGTCGTAACTAATGTTAGTCTAGAAAGGCCGAATCTATTCCTATTTACTTATGAATTCACAAGTACTTGAACAATCTTCAAGAATATTATTTTCTTACAGAACTGTATATATTTATTAAAAAGTAGGTTGAGAATTTTTCCATTCAAATAATATATTAATAGATTTATTAAAAAATATATTAAACAATGAAAATTAATACAAATCAATGAAAATGATAGGCAAATAGAGTCTATTAGTATATTTTGCTGAAAATAAATATTGAGTGTTATTAGCGGGAACAAAAAATGATTTTGAACGTAACAGGATTCGAACCTACGCGTCTTGCAAATAACCCAAGCGCTCTTGCCAACTAAACTAAATATTTTCATTATCAAGCTACATATAAACTAAAGAAACTTGGCTATTCAGAACAAACCACAAAATATTTATATTTTACAAAATTATCATATTATATTAAAATGGTTTAAGCTTCGAAGACATCAAACGATATTCACATAAATCGTTTAAAAACGTAGAAAGAAGTATTTTTCGAAACGTTTATCAATCAAATGTCGTAACCAGGTAGCGTTTGTAAAGTTGTGGACTTACCATTTGTTTCCACTGTTGCTTCCGGTGGAATTAACATCACGATTTACACACAAAAATGCAAATTTATGTTTCCTTCATCATAGCATACCATAGTCAAAGACGGTTGTCTTGACACTAGGTTTAGTGTCAAGACACTCCGTTGGCCGCTTTCTGCCCGAAATCCAGACATTGCATGTTGCGTGGGTGGCAAATTCAATCCTTTGTCTTACGAGAGAGGAGAAACAAAGATACATTTGAAATATAATTATTTCACCGAACTCTCGACTCTTAGGAAACACATAGATACACTATCTATGATTTTAATAAGTTTAAGCACTTTAAATTATAAAAGAAAAACCATAAATAGAAAGAATCTATTTAATAGGGTTAATATATATTTTTTTCAGCTTTACACTTTGTATCCAGTACATCAAGGTAGAAAGTATCTAGTATCAAGACACTCCGTACTTCGCTTTTCACCGAATTCGAGACATTGCATGTTGAAGGGTGGAATTCAACGTCGCACATTGTCTTACAAGAGCGAGGAAGTGAAAATAATTTAAATATCACTCCCTCGAATGGGGATCGAGCCCACAACCGATCGCGTTCACAGTCAGACGCTGCCCCACTGCGCCACGACCGGCCTCATTAATAATAATATTAAAAAAAAGTATTTTACCTAGTGAAAACTGAACTCCTAATTAGTCACGTTTACAACTAGACACTGCCCCACTGCGCCGCACGAGCTTTCTAAACATATAATATACTATATGAATTGTTTACATATTTTAAATGAAAATATTTTAAACGGATCAATCGCGTAATATTTTGGTATTCAAAACACCATTTTTGGGAAACTGAAATTTCGAACATTTTACAGTAGTCCTTGGTACCAACCAAGATCAAGTAATCGGTTTAAATATGTTTCATTCAAAATGTGCAAAAATCACAACAATATAAGATCTCCTTGTACGCTATAAACCGAAAAAAAAAACAACAATCATTAACACAATGGAAACAGTATATGTGAGGGCGGTCTCGCGTCATTTCTCAAAATCACGCCAAATATATACCCGTCAGAGGCATATACTTTGATTTATTTAGAACTGATATTTTTTCAGTGCAATGAATATTTTATTTACGGTATGGATTTTCTATAGTGTCATTTACAGGTTTCAGATTTACCTGGGCGTCTCTATAAATTATTATCTATTGAAAAATAATATATTGTGCATATTTCCTGCCATTTTTGTATAACAGTGCACTTGTAACAATGGTTATGAGTTCAATTCCTACTTGTGATTTTTTTTTCTAGTTTCAAGATTTTTATCTCGCATAGCAGGGTAGAAAGAAAGTACTTAGTGTTAAGACGTTCCGTACTTCACGTTCCACCAAATTCAAGATATTGTGTGTTGAGTGGTGGAATTCAACGCCACACTTGTTGCCTTACCTTAGTATGGAAGTGAAAATAATTTTAAATATAAGCACTCCCCCGAGTGGGGATCGAACACACAACCGCTCGTGTCTGACATGGTGCAGTGTGACAGCATCTGACTGTACAGTCAGATGCTGTCACACTGCACCACGACCAGCCTCTGTGAAAATATTTTGATTATTTTCGTATCCCCGCTTTGGAAAGACACAGTGCGGCGTTGAATTTCGTTGTTTAACAGTCAATGTCTCAAATATGGTCCTGACACTAGGTTGTCTCTGCCTACCGTGCTCTACAGAAAAGGTTATAAAGATGTTTAAACAAAAACACGATAAATATTAAGGTTAAAATACGATATTAAAATCTCCATACAACTTTAAAGGAATTTTCAATTTAATAACTATGAATTTGTAGCAACGCGGATGTCGTTTCACAGAATTTATAGCCGAGTGCTCAGCGATAAGTGAATAAAATTGACAACCTTTAGATAAATTTGCGGATATCGAAGGCGTAATATATAAAAGCTTTCGTAAGAGTTTCTGTGAAACATGAAGAGATTGTTATTAAAATTTCGTGAAAAAATGAAACCTAAAACTGGATTTGAACCTGAGTCTGTGTGAAGGAAAAGCTTAACACCATTTTTACTAAAATTAAGTTAACCAAAGAGTGTAAAATTTACCATATGATACCATTGAAGGTCATATAAAGAATAAGTGTTAATAGACAATATTTTTCTTAATACATATACGCACAAAAAATAATTTAAAAATGATTACACACACAATCATATTTTTTTAGATTCACACCAATAAAATTGTGTTAACTTGTTAAGCTAAAAATGGATTACAATAGAGTTATCATACTCCATCGACGAAGTGTCCTGACACTGTGGCTGATAAAGCGTGACTGAAGCGTGAAGCTGCCTTTGTTTCATATTCAATTCTAAACGCATACATACCTACACTAATAAAAACTATTCAAAACCATTAATTTATAATTATCGACCTTTTAAAAAAGCGAAAGACCTGCTGAGTATTTTGCGCCGGTTCTTCTCAGATCTAAGACATTAACTTTAGCGAACTGGTAGCAAATTTTTCGACGTTTAAAAAATTATACTTTCTTACTTTGTGTAAAATTATTTGACTATGAGTTTCACAAAAAAAAATAAGATAAAAAAATTATTAAAAATTATTCATACAAAAAACAATTAAGATAAAAAAATTAAATAGAGATGTCACCTCCATTCTCCTGTTCACTCTGTACAAAGTAAATCAAAAACACAATTCAACTCCCATATCGATACATGTAGTATGGAACAATAACTAATGGAATCAGCCATGCTGAATAAATAACACGTCCAGTATAAATAAAACGTATCGAATGTTAAGTCTTTTGTAACCTGCGTATCGTTTTAACATTATACAATTTCCTAGCATAATTGTAGTGATGTGCCTTTAAGGATTGTTTTTGGATATCTTCCGTTTATTATAGGTTTTTTTGTTAAACTAGTTTATATATCACGTGGATTTTTATACGATTACAATATGGCCATATTCTATATGCCAGTGAAAATTACTCCAAAGGTTATCTGAAACAAACATACTGACAGACAGATAAAAATTATAAAATGTTGTGTTGTTATGTTATGTTGTTATTTGTACCTTTTTATAGGAAAAGGAAACGAGCCACGGACATTCCCAATATTGAAATTGAGGACGCGTCGCTGGCCTGGGGATAGAAGGAGGAGGGATACTACAATCTCTCCTCGGCATTCTGAACTGACGGTACCAGCACACTCAAAGATGAATAGGAATACGTAAAGCTGGCTTACACGACAACGAACCGGAACACATCATCAGATATTTTGCGGATCGAATTGGTCGTGATGGTGGTACGAGGCAGTCGGGCAATTAAACTCCTACCAATATTGGGTTACCCACTCCTTACGGGATGCCACTCAGCAGCGGAGGGGAATTGTATTCTGCCCTGTCCCCACACAGGGAAAACCTATATAATACATACTCATATGCATTTATTATAATAGTTATTTTAATATTATAATCAGACACTCCAGTTTTATTACTTTTATTATGTATAGATAGCATAACGTTCCTTTTATTTAAATTGATTAAAGTAATTTGCTTACCTATATATTTTTTTCCATTACTAACATTTTTCTCTTGAAAAGCGAAGAACCTAGTGTCTTGACACTAGGTTCTCTCTAGACACTACTCTGTTATGTAGAAAAAAGCGTATAGCGCTAAATTTACCATACATATTTATAATTGAAATTTCTGTATCACCAAATGATTTATTACAAGCTTGTTTAGCAGAAAATCTTAATAGCTTCAATTTTCATTTTACACTAACCCAATACGAAGATCGAGTTGTCTCGACTGTCAGCTATGATGTATGATGTTTGCTCTGAAATTTAGTGCGATAGTTTAAAAAGAAAGCTTTGGAAGTCCAAATATTATTACTACATATAGGTCATGATGGCGCATTGGGATGCGTCTGTCTGTAAATGAGATTGGTGGGAGGTTCGATTTTCACTCAGGGAAGTGATTATTCTTAAATTTCGCCATTTTACAAGTAGGTTATATCTCAAATTCGTGTGTAAAGCTGCAAACGGAGTGTCTTGACACAAGGTTCAATCCCTCTATGCGAGATACAAAAAAAAGTCAAAAAATAATACATACTCTTTTTATAATCATTACTAAAATCATTAAAAAAATCTATAAAAATCTATAAATCCTCAATGATTTATAGATTTTTATAGATTTTTTTGCACCAGTGGTGGCGCTTTGATCACCACTCGGGGAAGTGATTATGTTTAAATTATTTTCACTTCCTGGCTTTGGCTTACCAGACTTATTTTTTCAAAATTTTTTTTTAACAAAGTGGGGCGTTGAGTTCCACCACTCAACACGCAATATCTCGAATTCGGTGGAAATCGAAGTATGAAGTATCTTGATAGTAGATAATTTTTGTGTACCAGAATAAAAAAAGTATCACAAATTACATAAATTTTGGGTTAGGTCTCTTTTATTCAAAGATTTTGAAACGTAAAGTGCATCAGAATGTTTAGTTAAATACATGCGTATCGAGGGAACTATTTCATACAACTGAATACAAAGAGCAAATTTAATGTGAATGTATATTTTAAGAAGAACATACTCACTACTTCCTCTATAATATTATTATTTTTAATAGTCAGGGAGAACCATCGAAAGCTGCTTATTTTTACAACATTTGTTTTAGTAATTTTTGTATTGTCTAATAACGCTCTATCATCATTTGTAATTGCATTTTTCTTAGGAAGTAAACAAATGGGTAAAATAAAATAAATTTTATTTTTTAAAAATAACATCACTGAGATATGTACCATTCAAACGTATACACTCCTCAAATTTGGACCTCAAATTCGTAAAAACTCACTGGCACGTCGCTCGTTCCCTTGCGGTCATTCCCTCACAAATGTTGTTCTTGAGCTGGACAATTGTTGTCGGTTTATTGGTATAAACGCGGCTCTTGAGGTATCTCCAGAGAAAAAGAAACAGTGGCGTGAGATTTGGGCTCCGAGGAGGCCACGGAATATTCTCTCGACGCGATTTCAGTTTTCCAGTAAACATTTCGTTTACAACTGCTAAGGACTTATTGGATGTATGAAATGTAGCGCCGTCTTGTTGAACCCAAGTCCTGCTGTTGTAAACTTCAAAATTATGCAGTTGTAGGAAGAAAGAGTTACGTAACATGTCACTATAGCGATTAAAATTTACAGTTATAATTTTGCCTTGCACATTTTCGAAAAAATGGGGTCCGATGATTCCTTCAGCCGAAATGGCTGCTCAAACTGTCGCTTTAAGCAAATGCAATGGTCTTTGATTTTTTATTTGGGATTTTCTGAGGCCCAATACTGACAATTTCGCTTATTTACTTATCCACTTATATGAAAATGAGCCTTATCCGAGAAAAGAATATTGTCCAAACTTCGAAAACGATGTAACATTCTTTCGGCAAAAGCACGGCGATAATGGTGGTCATTTGGTTTCAATTTCTGGACTAATTGAAGCTTATACGCCTTGGTAAAATACGCCTTAATAATGTTCTTGATAAAGTGAGCTCAGTTGATCTGTTTCGGCTTGATAACTGGGGATCGCGCTGTACGGATCTCACGACTACACTTACAGATTCTTCCGTTTTTATTGACCTTGGACCCTCCGCAGGTTTTTGATTCAGTGTTGAACCCCTTGACTCAAATTTTTTGACCCATGATCTGATAACACATTCACTAGGACTTTGATTTAAATCATATAAAGTAACTGCTGCTCATAAATGAAACGCTCAATAGCGACTAAATTTCAGAAAACCAAGCTACCTATCCCCACTACCCGTACCCATACCCTTCCATATCCCTCTCAATCAAAATTTTGAAATATGCACGCCCTTCTGGCCCACCCCGTATAAAGATGAGTACTTATTTAAGGAAAAATCTATATAAAATAATGATAAAAAAACTAAACTGAATATAATAATAAGCCGTGAAGCAAACGATTCGCCTGTGTAATATTCACATAACAAATTAAGCGTAGTCGCTGCGGGCATCTTATTTGCATGCATATGAGAATTCGGTGTACAATATTGCAGTGTCCACGTTGTAGGTAATCCTGGGTGGATCTAAAGCTTTACATACTAGAAGTGTTTAATAAAAAAAACAGCTTCATACTTTATCCCATATAGCAGGGTAGTCAGAGGCAACCTAGTGTCTAAACACTCCATTAGTTACATAAAGTTATAATCATACCCTCGTATGGGAATCGAACTCAAAACCAATGGCGTTTACAGACGTTGTCGTTCTGCGACACAATAAAAATGGCATACACGTTGCTAAGTTTACATATATTTTACGTGTCAACAAAGTATCTAGTTAACTTAAAAGGTTAAAAATGTACACTTCCAGTACTTTAATTCAATAGTTAACATGCTGTTAGGTTATTTAGCTAGCGTTCACATACAAAGGTAGTTAAAACAAGTTCTTATGATGGTGCATTCCACGTAATTCTACTTATTTGTAACAGAATATTTATTGAAGTTAAAATTTTTAGAACAAGCCATTTTGTTTTAAATATATTTTCAGTACGTTGAAGGCAATATTCTTATTTCTTTTAGCTTCACACTTTTACTCCGCACAGCAGAGTACACATTGTGGGACGGAACTCAACGCCGCTTTTTTCTTACCGAAACAAGAGAATGAAAAATTTTAATATAATCATTATTATTATATTCATTTTACGAGTGTAGTACTTTGTTCACCAACCTGTAGTGACGATGACATATTAACAGAAAGACCATACGTTTTGCAACGATGGGTGGAATTCTACAAGGAGAGAATGACGCGTCTGTCTCGAGCGACAGCAAACGGCGAAATCAGTATAAAAGAAATAGATAATCTATACGAAGTCTGATATGTGGTAAGGCAGCGGAAGCTGATGAAGTTACTGCAGACACGATAAAATATGGCGCGCCGTGCATCTTCCTTCGATAACATGGGTCTGCAACCTGTGTTTATCTCAAGGTATATTCCCAAGAGTGTTTAAAAAGACTGTTGTTCACCCAATCTAGAAGAAAGGTCGTGTGAGTAACTATCGACCTATATCTATTTTGAGCGCACTTTGCAAGGTTCTTGAAAAACTTATAAATAAAAGACTGATCTCTTACCTGAATAAATATGTCTTGCTGTCTTCTAACCAATATGGTTTCAGAGCTGGCAAATCTACGGAGGATGCACTCATGAGTTCAATAGATGATGTGGTACAAAACATTGATAAAAAAATAAAAACTCTTTGTATTTTCTTGGACATTTCCAAGGTGTTTGACACAGTGTCTCTACCGATTTTGTTTAATAAATTGGAAGCAGTTGGTATCAGAGGAACAGCTTTGGATCTCTTTAAGAGCTATCTATCAGATAGAACACAAATAATTTCAATTGATGGCATCACCAGTGCCGAAACAAGTCTCTCGTGTGGTGTGCCTCAGGGCAGTGTTTTAGGTCCCACTCTCTTTTTAATTTATGTTAATGATCTATGTGATCTGAAAATGCCAAATTGCAAAATTATTTCTTATGCGGATGATACCGCTTTGCTTGTACATGGCAACAGTTGGAAGAATACGCGAGATATTAGTGAAAAGGCTCTTTCTGTTGTGATAAATTGGCTAACCTGTAATATGTTGTCTTTAAATGAAGAAAAAACTCAATATAAAACTTTTGGCCACAAACGTTTTTTGGCACCTGATTCGTTTTGCAATAATAGCTCATAGATGTTGCTTAGAACTGGACAGCATTTGTAATTGTAGTACAATAACACGGGTTCGCACAATAAAATATCTAGGGGTTCTCATTGATGAAAATCTTACCTGGAAGAACCACATCCTAGCATTGGCTTCCCGTGTATGAAGGCTTGCATATATCTTTAAGCAACTAAGAACTAGCGCTAACATACAAGTTTTGATCATGGTCTATTACGCCCTTGTGCAATCAATACTTTCCTACTGTATACCAGCTTGGGGTTGTGCTGCGAAAACAATTTTACTTCCACTAGAAAGAGTCCAGAGGTGTATCTTAAAGGTTATCCTGTCTAAACCTGTTCGTTTCCCAACAACAGATTTATACCAATCGTGTAAATCTGTTCTACGAAAGCATAGACTCACCTGCTACGATTTGCAGTTTATTTGCAGTAAACGCAGAGTTGATAAAATTTATAAAATTGAAATGCGACGTAGCATATCTTCTAATAGAAAATTTTATTTCTTAAGTCCCATTCTTTACAATAATATCAATAAAAAAAATATATACCCTCTAACTTCTCATCAATGTAAAATTAACTTAAAAAAATTGTTATTAAAATCAAATTATAATCAGACAGAATATCTCCTTATTGTCTAACAATACTTTGGATTATAAGTGTAAACATCACACACACACACACACACACACTCAAACACAATACACCCACACTCATATTCACACAAACAAAAACACAAACATAAGCTCACGTTCTTAACTTACACACTACCTATTACCATATATTAACCTTTGTATCAATTCATAAGATCTTAGTATTATTTGATTGTATAATGAACGATATTATCAGTTTTGATGTTACTTTGGTTTTTGAAAAGACGCTTGTGAAGCGGGCGTTAATGACTGCGATTCAGTTTCATACTAATGCAGTTATTATCGATATAAGATGTTATAATTATGTACCAAACCTTATAATGAATAAATTTTATTATTATTATTATTATTATCTGTTCTTTTTTTCTATCCAATTTATGCTGGAAAACGTGAGAGGTCCCGGATGATTGGCAAGGCACAGTCATCGTGCATTTGTATGAAGGCAAAGGTTCATATATAGACAGTGCAAGCTATCTATCAGTTTGATTAGTTTGAGTAGTAAAATTTATGCTAAAATCTTAGCGAGAAGAATGCAAGACAGGTCCAAAAGAAAAAATCGCTTTATCGACATCACTCAGCCTGTGTACGAGTAGGAACTGGCATGTCACCTCAGTTTGATATTCGATCGAGTGTCGAACAGGGCTGCGCTATGTCAGCTTCAACTTTTCAATTTGTATTTGCATAGCTGTCTCCAAGAAGTGAAAGAAAGTGAAATAAGACTGGAAGTTAGTATTTGACAGTTAACGGTCTGTTGTATGCAGATGCAGTGCTAATTGCAACATCAGAATGAGAGTTACAGGCATTAGTCACCATTCTGAAAGAAGGGTGTGAAAGTAATGTTCTAAGCCTGAATGCGAGTAAAACTAAGATTCTGGTATTTAAAAGATTTATAGATTACGCAAGATTAGGGTAGATAGAAAGATTTTAGAACAAGTGAATGAGGTGGTATATTTGGAAAATATGTTTTGTAGAGATGGAAGATACGAAATGGATGTGGAAAGGCGTATTACTGCCGGTAACAGGGTTACTGGTCCTCTGGCTGCATTGATGTGACGGCAAAACGTCAACGTACCTGCACGTCTTGTCGTTCACAATGCAGTACTGATACTGACGTTGTTATACGGTAGCGAGACGTGGGTGTGTCAAAAGGAGATTGAAAGAAAGATGAATGCTGTAGAAATGCGTTCTCTTCGCCGGATATGCGGAATCAGTTTAGCTGATCTATAAGATCAGCTAAACTGAGCTGCAGCGAAGAGATTCAGAGAATGGTAAGCGTAAATATTATTGTGACAATGAAGAAATGCTCAGGTGGTTTCGGCACGAAAGAATGAGTGATGATAGAAAGATTTATAAAGCAAAGGTACGAGAGGTCGGGGGAGACTGGGGAAGAAAATAATGAACGTTTAAGCTTTTCCTATTGAGTTTAATTGAGCATGGGCTGTAACTCCTTTCGTAGAAATTACTTCATTCTACCAAACAATTTCTTATAAAACAAAACGCGGCGTTAACTTACGCCACTCATATATAGGTATTGACACTAAATTTTCAACGATACTATGTAAAGCGTAGAGCTGATTCTTGTCAAATTTTGGCACAAAGATTCTTGTTATATTTTGGCACAAAATCCTAATACTGTACAATACTGTCATACGTATAACAGTAAAATACTATAGTATCTTCACAAGTGATGGATTGCTTATTAATTTATATAAAAAAACTGCTTATAGGAAAACAGTAAAGAGATCTATAACTTACTATGACACATGTTATTTCTCGAATCACATACAAACTTACTTATTTAAAAACCTGCATTTAATTCCTTTTTCTATACTTTATAAAAATGTATTTTTTTTCAAATAAACGAATAAATTTTTTTAATGCAGATTGAATTTGATACAAGAATTCATTTATTTCTCGGACCCTTAAGTCACGTCAAGGAGCACTCGACAGTCGGAGCGACACTTTAGTTTTTACTTTCATCTAAATACAATGAATACTGCTTATATAGATCAAGATTTGTTAAAATCCAAAAGAGAAAAAAGTAAATATATATAAAAAAACAGCCTCATGCTATATCCCGCATAGTATGGTATTCAAAGAGAATCTAGTGTCAAGACACTCTGTTGAATGGTAAACTCTACGCTGAGCTTTGTCTGATTAGAACGGAGAAACGAATATTATTTTAACGCGAATGGGACTCGAACACATAACTGAAGTGTTTACTGCAAAATACTATCCTACTGTACTATAATAGTCTAAATATATTATAATATGTTTGTATAATTATTCATATGTATCTAACTAAGGCATAGAGAATACGCAATTTGATTAAAATGTAGTTTATGCATCAGTTGATTATATATATCTCCTCTATTTACAATATTCTGTATTGGATATTAGTATGTGAATAATTAACTACATATGTAATAAAATAATGTATAATTAAAAATTTAACGAAAAAAAAAATTAAATTCTATTAATCAATATAAAAGACCAACGTGTCCTATGTTGACAGTTGACGTTAGTATACAAAAGACATCATGGGTTCGATTCCCACTCGAGGAAATGATATGAATATTCAAATTATTTTCAATCCCTACACTGATAAGGTCAAGGTTTAATAAAATTTCAGTTATCACGCAATGCCTCATACTAGCCTTACTATTTCTATCCTGTTCGCAAGAAAAAAGGCAGAAAGCTTAATCCTGCATATTAATTAATATGGGAAAACGTCTAACAAGTGTCTATAATTGTTGAGGGTCTCGCCATTTACTTTTATTTTACTGCTTTCGAGCTGGTGGTAGCTGAGCATATGTTACTACATGTATGTATATACATCGGGTACAGTTACGTCTTCAAAAATTATACAAATCATTTATGGTACAAGATTTCCTAATCTATAATAAAATTCCATAAACAATTTCATATCCGCTGCTAAAGAAATACAGAATTAAAGTTAAATATGTATTATTGATAAACGAATATTATTTTATAAACGAATATTATACAGTTCATACTCAATCAGGAAGATAATTATTATCAAAGTCATTGTAGTATATATTTTTTTCTAAGAGCAACTATTGAGTTTCTCGCTGGCCCTTCTCAGTAGAACTACCCTCCGAGCCGATGATAGCATCCTGTTGGACTGACAATACTGACAGTTGTGTTGATTGACGATTTAAAAGTGCTTGTAAACAGCCTGTTTGAATAAGGAATATTTTGATTTTCATTTTTGATGTTGACTGACAATACTGACACTTTTATATTCAATGACGATTTGTTAGTGCTTGTTTTGTTCGATCCCCACTCGGGGGAGTGATTATATTTAAATTATTTTCACTTCTTCGCTCTGGTAAGACAAAGTGCGGCGTTGAGTTCCACCACTCAACACGCAATGTCTCGAATTCGGTGGAAAGCGAAGTACTTAGTGTCTTGACACTAGGTACTTTCTGCCTACCCTGCTACGCGGGATAAAAGCGTGAAGCTAAAAAAAACATTTTAGTTCAGTAGTATTTTAGTTAGCAGCTTATTAATAGTATATTTGTATACAAACGACATTTTTGCCAGTCTCAACTTGCATTATAAAAATTCCATTTTAAAATTCCATAAAAATAACATAAGGCGCACAACAAACGTTGCTTCAGCAAACATCTTTATATTACATACGAGTATGGCTTTAAAGAGCCCGAACTGATACCCAGTGAGTATGTACGTACTTCGTACTAGGAATGCAGTATTTTTTACAATTTATTATTTCCAATTTCACATTAAGCTTGTGGTATAGTAGAGATGTATTTTCTCATGGTGGCCTGAGTTTGATTCCCGTGCAGTACGACAGTTATTGCCAGAAAATAGAAAAAAAATCATTAATACAAATAAAATAGACGCCGAGCGTGGCGCAGTGGAATAGCGTCTGACTATAAACGCGATAGGTTTTAGATTCGATTACCACTTGAGAAAATGAGTGTATTTAAAGTTATTTTCATTGCCTCGCTCTGGTACGGCAAAGCACGGCTTTAAGTTCCGCCACTCAACACGAAGTGTCTCGAATTCGGCGGAAAGCGAAATACGGTGTTCTTGACATTAGGTACTTACTGTCTAAACCCGCTATGCGGGATAAAATCGTGAAGATAAAAAGTACCGTTTAATTATAATGGATTCTATGAGTATATCTACCCATAAATCTTAAAAGAAGATTCTTAATACTAGTATTAAGTATTGGTGAGGTATCACTAGTAACTAAATATTAATATAGTCATTAAATCTTTGTGGTGAAAATTCTTCTTTATTTAATAATATTCTCCTCTTCGAATGGGCCTCATAGAAATTAATAAAACATTCTTTCTTGTTTTTGTTCTTTATTGTATGTTTCTGCATCTAATAATGACCACTGTAACATGGCGAGAGAGCTTCTGATTGTAACAAGGTTGTGAGTTTGATTTTCATTCGAGGAGATGATTATAATTGCATTATTTTCATTTAGTAAGACAATCATCCACGGCGTTAAGATCTGCCACTCAACACGTACTCATAACTCGAATTTACTGTATGCCTATAATGCTACACAGGAATAAAAGCCGAATTTTTTATACAAATTTAAAAATCAATAAATATATAATAATGAAACAAAACAAAATTAAAATTGTGGTTGTTAAATAAAATATAATAATAAAAAATGTCTTTCTTATTAACACTAGTATGTTAGAAAAAATAAAACGTTGCAAAGGAGAACAATAGATTCAGCCTAACAAACGTAAAAAAACTTGGGAGTGAGGTATAAAAAACTTGCAAGTATATTTTCTTTCCCGGCTCATTTCTTCCTTAGGGCAAGATGTCCCTTAGAATTGATATTAAAGGAAGTGATATGGGGTTTTAAATAAAAAAATGCTACTTTGAAGTGATTGTTAGATCAAATATCTCTTAATTTATTAATATGGCATAGAAATAATAATTCATGGCGTTCTGTTGTCCACAACTCACTGCTGCATAAGTCTCCAACGGACAGGAAACGGGGAAAACAGTGTATGAAACTAAAAAGTCTGACTCTAGAAAGTGTCATATTAAATAAACTGTGAAAAGAGTGTTTCTTAACTAAAGCTGCAATATGATAATACTATAAAGCTAAAATGATTACATAACTTAACGGAAATATTATTTTAATTTTTTTTTTTAATTATAATTAAAACTGTATAAATAAATATAAATTTAATTATTATTTTAATAAAACGGATCAATTATGTCATTTGGTTGAAAGTTTAACCTCTTATAAATATTAACGGAATAAAACACATACAAAATACTTTTATATACATGGTGTATAAATTTACGGCACATTTTATAGCCCATAACGAACTAAATTTGCCCAAAATAATATTAAGAGCTGCTATATTATTAGCAAAATGATAATGATATAATTAATTTATCTTAATGTATATAAATTTCGCACTTCTGTTACGTTATTTGTTCTTTGGGCCGCGGAATAAAAATGTGCGACAAAGCTAACGAATCCTCGCTTGCAGGCTCTTTTGTTTCGGAAATGAATGAAGAGTTTCTTAGATCTATTGACACATATGTTTAAAAGCGTTCGGCTCATAGAAATAATCAGTATCTGCTTTCATCCTCGTCTCTGAGTTTCAGATTATGTTCCTTTTAATTAGGTATAAATGATAAAGAATGCACCGGTCGTTGGCTAATAGGACAGCGCTTGTAAGCACGATCGGTTGTCAGTTCGATTCCCACACAGGGGAATGATTATATTTAAATAAGTAAGACAAACGCAGCGTAGAGTTCCGCGACTCAACACACAATGTCTCAAACTCGGGGGAAGTGGTGTACGGAGGGTATTGACACTAGATACTTCCTATCTACCCTGCCATGCGCAATAAGAGCCAAAAAAATAATAAAATTGATTTCTATTTATAATATTAATATGTTGAGTAATGTCTATCGATTCCCTTTAACGTAAATTAGGCGGACGGAGGAGTAAGATGGTAACAATTTATAGGGAGAAGTGTCAAAACGTTTGTTATAGTTTCATTATTTTATTCCGCATAGCAAGGTAGACAGGAAGTACCTAGTGTCAAGACACTCCGTACTCCCCTATCGTCCATTTAAGGACATTGGCTGTGAATGGCGGTAGTCAAAACCGTGCTTTGTCTTACCAGAGCGATTAAATGAGAATAATTTATGTATATAAATATTTTTTTATAATAAAACATTAGAAGTATACAAAATTATTATAGACTATAATTATTAGACTATAAGTATATAGTATATTAACAATAATAAAAAATAAGTTAGTTATTTGAACAGATAGAAGCCAAAGACAGGCAGTGGGACAACGTTTGTCTGTATACGTGGAATAATACAGTATTCCACTTGGAGGAACTATTATATATATATATATATATATATATATATATATATATATATATATATATATATATATATATAATAGTACTAGTTATATCGTAAATTTATATTCAAGTATAAATGAACAAACGTATATATAATTTTTTTATGAGCTTCACGCTTTAACCATAGCAGGGTAGACAGGAATTACCTAATGTCACTCCGTACTTTGCTTTCCACCGAATTCGAGACATTACGTGTTGAGTGGTGGAACTCGACGCCGCAATTTGCATTTTTCCAGAGCGAGGAAATGAAAATAATTTAAATATAATCACTCCCCCGATTGGGGATCGAACCCATAACCGATAGCGTTTACAGACAGATGCTATCACACTGCGCCACATATATATGTACCTATATATATTTTATAACACAGTTCTCTACTATTAATGCTATACACAAACAGACAAAGCATTTGTAAACATAAATGACGTGCAAAATAATCCTCACAGAATGTTAAGTAGCAATCCGAACTTCTCTTTGTAAATCATAAAGTAGAATTTGTGTACTCTTTATCTTGAAATAATTTTAAAACTTCCAGCTTTTTATCAAAGACTAATTAACTACTAGCGTTCTCATTCATAAGTAGTTAGTATATTAACCGAATCTTAAATAAGTATTATATAATTTTAGATACATAATGGCTCAGTGGAAGGGTACACATTAGGTGTTCGAAAAATCTAATAAATTGCCGGTTCACATCCGATATGGGAAATTTGGCAATGAGAAAATTGATACTGGCAATGAGAGAGAATAAACAAATAATCATTATAATATTTTAAATGAAACTAGTTTGAACGGATTAATCGCGTATATTTTAGTATTGGAAAATACATTGTTGGAAACCTGACATTTTGATCACTTTACAGTAGTCCCTTTTCACAGGTAGACAATTATTTTCAAATACTAAAATATACGGGATTAATCTGTTTAAAATAGTTTCATTTAAAATGTGTTAAAATATTAATAACATTATAATCTTGTAAAAACATATTCATGTTTACTTATATAGTGACTTTTATACAACTTCACGCTTTATCCCGTAGTGATGAGGGTAGTCAGAGACAACCTAGTGTCGAGACAATCAAAACATTGCATGCTTAATAGCAAACTAAACGCCGCGCTTTGTCTTAGCAGAATGGACAAATGACAATACATTTTAAATATACCCATTTTCTCAATTGAAAATCAGATATATCATGTAACTAGAGACTATCGTAGCACAGTGGAACGTCTAAATGTAAACACGATTGATTATAGACTCGATTCCACTTACTAAGAAAAAACGCAGCGTTAAGTTCCGCAACTCAACACGTGCCGTCTAGAAGTTTACATTGACTTGCTATTTTATTTTTACTGTAATACGGGAAAAAGAGAAAAGATAAAAGACTGGTAATAATAATTAATATATTCACGTAAGTTTAACATAGACGTATTTACAGTCGTCCAAATTGTTTCATTGTTTGGTTAATTTTGTACAGAGTTTTCTTAATTATTTCGCATTTTAAATGAGATAATGAGTCTAATTTTTCTGTCTGATTTTGTAATTAATTTCTTGGTACTTGATGGTATTTAAACAAAAAATCTTTTATAATTAATATAATTCCCAATTTGTATTTATAATAGCTAATTTTCCTGTGCAGGGAAGGTGTAGAATACGATTCCTCTCTGCTGTGTAGCGTCTCACAAGAGACGACTATCCCAGTAATTTGATGGCTGTAGTTTAATCCTTACTGGCTCGTGACCACTATCATGACAAAAACGATCCTCCAAATAACTGATGATGTTTACTATTTTTGAAGTGTTATTCCACACTTAGAATTAGAAAATTTATGAAAAGACGTATAAAAATTTGAACGCAACGGGATTTTAACCCGCGCCTCTTGGATATCATCCAAGCGCTCCGACCGCTAAGCCATGCGTTCTACTACCAGTTGCGCGTCGAAATTCTTATTAGTTTGATACAACTTATTTATGTTGTTAGCATCTTTTTATACGTTTTTTAAAAAATGCTGTAACAAACGTATAAGAATTGCAACGTAGCTGGTAGTAGAACGATTGGCTTAGCGGTCGGACGGTATCCAAGAGATGCGGCTTCAAATCCCCATGCGTTCAAACTTTTATACGTTTTTTCAAAAATGTTATCTGATAATGTATTTCAGTTCGATATCATGTATGCCAGCTTTCCCCATTTCCATCGTTTCCCTTAAAGCATACTGGTTTCGATGGTTCTGTCTGCCCAAGCCATTGTGCTAGCCCTTCACTTCCATCTCAAGACCTGCTACACATCTACAACTCTAGTAATGTAGATGTCCATGGGCGAAGGTGACCATTACCCTCAGGTGCCCCTAAGGCTCGTATGCGTCCTTTTTCTGTAAAACAAAGATAAAGGCTATTAGTATGATTCGTTTGCATTTCATACTATATATTTAATTATGAGACAATAATTCGGAAATTACGCCTACGAATATTCCGTGTACAGTTATTTTTATCAATTAAGTCAGTACAATAAATAAGAGCTATTGCGCGCTACTTAGTCCGCTTAAAATTTAACATTTAAGGATCTTTATTTGATTAAACTGAAATGAAAGTAACCTAACTTACTCCTTATTAAATCAACTCTCTGCCAATGGTCCCATCAAAATCGATACATCCGTTCGACAAACTAGCCAGAAAAGACAAACTGGCGAACAAAAATTGTAAATAAGATTATTTTGGAAGAAATACTGTAAATATACATACATATCCAATTAGTAAAGTGTAGTTATTTTTTGACCAAAATTTGATCTCTTAAGACAATACATATATAAAAAAAACGAATAGAAAAGAAAGAAAAAACAGAAAACCTTTTTCTTTATAATAATACATTAAATTAATAAAATAAAATTACTGATACCATATGTTTCATATATACCTTTGTTTCCTAACGTATATAATGTTACCATGGCAAAGACGTATTTGAAAAATAAAAAAAAAACTACAACCTAAGTGACTATAGTAAAATAGCACATCGAATTTGTATCGAGCGAGTACATCAGCGAAAGATAGACGCATTTACATGCTTCAATATAAATTGGCCGATCGGAAATCCGATACCTGCACTCTGCTTTTTGGTCAAATTCAATCAAAACAACATACTCGTGGAGTGCGTTTGTAGTTTGTTTTATCAATTGTTGGATAAAAGGGATTTGTGAAATATAGTAGGCAATTTCACTGTGATATATATAGTGAAGTTTTAATTTATGTATTTATAACTGACTTCTAAAAGAGAGAAGTGAAATTAAGTTGTAAAGTAGAAAAAACAAAACAATTATCTAAATATTTATTTATAAGGTGAACGCTTTAATTGAAAATTGACAATTTTGGAGTAATTTGCAACCAAGAAGATGTGACAATATACATATTTAGTATTATTAGAATTGAGACCGGTCGTGGGGTAGTGGGACAGCGTCTGATTAAACGCAATCGGTTGTGGGCACGATTCCTACTTGGGAAAACGATTATATTTAAATTACTTTCATTTCCGCGATGTGGTAAAGACAAAGTGCGGCGTTAATGACGATTTGTTAGTGCTTGTTTTGTTCGATCCCCACTCGGGGGAGTGATTATATTTAAATTATTTTCACTTCTTCGCTCTGGTAAGACAAAGTGCGGCGTTGAGTTCCACCACTCAACACGCAATGTCTCGAATTCGGTGGAAAGCGAAGTACTTAGTGTCTTGACACTAGGTACTTTCTGCCTACCCTGCTACGCGGGATAAAAGCGTGAAGCTAAAAAAAAATCATTTTAGTTCAGTAGCATTTTAGTTAGCAGTTTATTAATATTATATTTGTATACAAACGACATTTTTACCAGTCTCAACTTGCATTATAAAAATTCCATTTTAAAATTCCATAAAAATAACATAAGGCGCACAACAAACGTTGCTTCAGCAAACATCTTTATATTACATACGAGTATGGCTTTAAAGAGCCCGAACTGATACCCAGTGAGTATGTACGTACTTCGTACTAGGAATGCAGTATTTTTTACAATTTATTATTTCCAATTTCACATTAAGCTTGTGGTATAGTAGAGATGTATTTTCTCATGGTGGCCTGAGTTTGATTCCCGTGCAGTACGACAGTTATTGCCAGAAAATAGAAAAAAAATCATTAATACAAATAAAATAGACGCCGAGCGTGGCGCAGTGGAATAGCGTCTGACTGTAAACGCGATAGGTTTTAGATTCGATTCCCACTTGAGAAAATGAGTGTATTTAAAGTTATTTTCATTCCCTCGCTCTGGTACGGCAAAGCACGGCTTTAAGTTCCGCCACTCAACACGAAGTGTCTCGAATTCGGCGGAAAGCGAAATACGGTGTTCTTGACGTTAGGTACTTCCTGTCTACCCTGCTATGCGGGATAAAATCGTGAAGATAAAAAAGTACCGTTTAATTATAATGAATTCTATGAGTATATCTACCCATAAATCTTGAAAGAAAACGCTTAATACTAGTAATAAGTTTTGGTGAAGTATCCCTAGTGACTAAATATTAATATAGTCACTAAATCTTTGTGGTGACAATTCTTCTTTATTTAATAATATTCTCCTCTTCGAATGGCCCTCATAGAAATTAATAAAACATTCTTTCTTGTTTTTGTTCTTTATTGTACGTTTCTGCATCTAATAATGACCACTGTAACATGGCGAGAGAGTTTCTGATTGTAACAAGGTTGTGAGTTTGATTTTCATTCGAGGGAATGACTATAACTGAATTATTTTCATTTAGTAAGACAATCATCCACGGCGTTAAGATCTGCCACTCAACACATACTCATAACTCAAATTTACTATATGCCTATAATGCTACACAGGAATAAAAGCCGAATTTTTTATACAAATTTAAAAATCAATAAATATATAATAATGAAACAAAACAAAATTAAAATTGTGGTTGTTAAATAAAATATAATAATAAAAATGTCTTTCTTATTAACACTAGTATGTTAGAAAAAATAAAACGTTGCAAAGGAGAACAATAGATTCAGCCTAACAAACGTAAAAAAACTTGGGAGTGAGGTATAAAAAACTTGCAAGTATATTTTCTTTCCCGGCTCATTTCTTCCTTAGGGCAAGATGTTCCTTAGAATTGATATTAAAGGAAGTGATATGGGGTTTTAAATAAAAAATGCTACTTTGAAGTGATAGTTAGATAAAATATCTCTTAATTTATTTATATGGCATAGAAATAATAATTCATGGCGTTCTGTTGTCCACAACTCACTGCTGCATAAGTCTTGAATTCGGACAGGAAATGGGGAAAACAATGTAGGACACTAAAAAGTGTGACTCTAGGAAGACTCTGCAATGTGATAATACTATAAAGCTAAAATGATTACATAACTTAACGGAAATATAATTTTAATTATTTTTTATTATTTAATTATAATTAAAACTGTATAAATAAATATAAATTTAATTATTATTTTAATAAAACGGATCAATTATGTAATTTGGTTGCAAGTTTAACCTCTTATAAATATTAACGGAATAAAACACATACAAAATACTTTTATATACATAGCCCATTCATAGCCCATAACGAACTAAATTTGCCCAAAATAACATTAAGAGCTGCTATATTATTAGCAAAATGATAATGATATAATTAATTTATCTTAATGTATATAAATTTCGCACTTCTGTTACGTTATTTGTTCTTTGGGCCGCGGAATAAAAATGTGCGACAAAGCTAACGAATCCTCGCTTGCAGGCTCTTTTGTTTCGGAAATGAATGAAGAGTTTCTTAGATCTATTGACACATATGTTTAAAAGCGTTCGGCTCATAGAAATAATCAGTATCTGCTTTCATCCTCGTCTCTGAGTTTCAGATTATGTTCCTTTTAATTAGGTATAAATGATAAAGAATGCACCGGTCGTTGGCTAATAGGACAGCGCTTGTAAGCACGATCGGTTGTCAGTTCGATTCCCACACAGGGAAATGATTATATTTAAATAAGTAAGACAAACGCAGCGTAGAGTTCCGCGACTCAACACACAATGTCTCAAACTCGGCGGAAGTGGTGTACTTCCTGTCTACCCTGCCATCCGGAATAAGAGCCAAAAAAAAAATTTAAAATTGATTTCCATTTATAATATTAATACGTTGAGTAATGTCTATCGATTTCCTTTAACGTAAATTAGGCGGACGGAAGAGTAAGACGGTAACAATTTAAGGGAGAAGTGTCAAAACGTTTGTTATAGTTTCATTATTTTATTCCGCATAGCAAGGTAGACAGGAAGTACCTAGTGTCAAGACACTCCGTACTCCCCTATCGCCCATTTAAGGACATTGGCTGTGAATGGCGGTAGTCAAAACCGTGCTTTGTCTTACCAGAGCGATTAAATGAGAATAATTTATGTATATAAATATTTTTTTATAATAAAACATTAGAAGTATACAAAATTATTATAGACTATAATTATTAGACTATAAGTATATAGTATATTAACAATAATAAAAAATAAGTTAGTTATTTGACAGATAGAAGCCAAAGACAGGCAGTGGGACAACGTTTGTCTGTATATATATGTATATATATATATATATATATATATATATATATATATATATATATATATATATATATATATATATATATGTATCAATTTTCTCATTGCCAAATTTCCCATATCGGATGTGAACCTGCAATTTATTAGATTTTTCGAACACCTAATGTGTACCCTTCCACTGAGCCATTATGTATCTAAAATTATATAATACTTATTTAAGATTCGGTTAATATACTAACTAGTTATGAATGAGAACGCTAGTAGTTAATTAGTCTTTGATAAAAAGCTGGAAGTTTTAAAATTATTTCAATATATATATATATATATATATATATATATATATATATATATATATATATATATATATATATATATATATATAAATATATATATATAAATTTACGGTATATATATATATATATATATATATATATGTACCGTAAATTTATATTGAAGTATCAATGAACAAACGTATGTATATATAATTTTTTTATTAGCTTCACGCTTTTGACCATAGCAGGGTAGACAGGAATTACCTAATGTCACTCCGTACTTTGCTTTCCACCGAATTCGAGACATTACGTGTTGAGTGGTGGAACTCAACGCCGCAATTTGGATTTTCCCAGAGCAAGGAAATGTAAATAATTTAAATATAATCACTCCCCGATTGGGGATCGAACCCACAACCGATAGCGTTTACAGACAGATGCTATCACACTGCGCCACATATATATGTACCTATATATATTTTATAATACAGTTCTCTTCTATTAATGCTATACACAAACAGACAAAGCATTTGTAAACATAAATGACGTGCAAAATAATCCTCACAGAATGTTAATTAGCAATCCGAACTTCTCTTTGTAAATCATAAAGTAGAATTTGTGTACTCTTTATCTTGAAATAATTTTAAAACTTCCAGCTTTTTATCAAAGACTAATTAACAACTAGCGTTCTCATTCATAACTAGTTAGTATATTAACCGAATCTTAAATAAGTATTATATAATTTTAGATACATAATGGCTCAGTGGAAGGGTACACATTAGGTGTTCGAAAAATCTAATAAATTGCAGGTTCACATCCGATATGGGAAATTTGGCAATGAGAAAATTGATACTGGCAATGAGAGAGAATAAACATATAATCATTATAATATTTTAAATGAAACTAGTTTGAACGGACTAATCGCGTATATTTTAGTATTCGAAAATACATTATTGGAAACTTGACATTTTGATCACTTTACAGTAGTCCATTTTCACAGGTAGACAATTATTTTCGAATACTAAAATATACGCGATTGATCTGTTTAAAATAGTTTCATTTAAAATGTGTTAAAATATTAATAACATTATAATCTTGTAAAAACATATTCATGTTTACTTATATAGTGACTTTTATACAACTTCACGCTTTATCCCGTAGTGATGAGGGTAGTCAGAGACAACCTAGTGTCGAGACAATCAAAACATTGCATGCTTAATAGCAAATTAAACGCCGCGCTTTGTCTTACCAGAGTGGACAAATGACAATACATTTTAAATATACCCATTTTCTCAATTGAAAATCAGATATATCATGTAACTAGAGACTATCGTAGCACAGTGGAACGTCTAACTGTAAACACGATTAATTATAGACTCGATTCCACTTACTAAGAAAAAACGCAGCGTTAAATTCCGCAACTCAACACGTGCCGTCTAGAAGTTTACATTGACTTGCTATTTTATTTTTACTGTAATACGGGAAAAAGAGAAAAGATAAAAGACTGGTAATGATAATTAATATATTCACGTAAGTTTAACATAGACGTATTTACAGTCGTCCAAATTGTTTCATTGTTTGGTTAATTTTGTACAGAGTTTTCTTAATTATTTCGCATTTTAAATGATATAATGAGTCTAATTTTTCTGTCTGATTTTGTAATTAATTTCTTGGTACTTGATGGTATTTAAACAAAAAATCTTTTATAATTAATTTAATTCCCAATTTGTATTTATAATAGCTAATTTTCCTGTGCAGGGAAGGTGTAGAATACGATTCCTCTCTGCTGTGTAGCGTCTCACAAGAGACGACTATCCCAGTAATTTGATGGCTGTAGTTTAATCCTTACTGGCTCGTGACCACTATCATGACAAAAACGATCCTCCAAATAACTGATGATGTTTACTATTTTTGAAGTGTTATTCCACACTTAGAATTAGAAAATTTATGAAAAGACGTATAAAAATTTGAACGCAACGGGATTTTAACCCGTGCCTCTTGGATATCGTCCAAGCGCTCCGACCGCTAAGCCATGCGTTCTACTACCAGTTACGCGTCGAAATTCTTATTAGTTTGATACAACTTATTTATGTTGTTAGCATCTTTTTATACGTTTTTTAAAAAATGCTTTAACAAACGTATAAGAATTGCAACGTAGCTGGTAGTAGAACGATTGGATTAGCGGTCGGACGGTATCCAAGAGATGCGGCTTCACATCCCCATTCGTTCAAACTTTTATACGTTTTTTCAAAAATGTTATCTGATAATGTATTTCAGTTCGATATCATGTATGCCAGCTTTCCCCATTTCCATCGTTTCCCTTAAAGCATACTGGTTTCGATGGTTCTGTCTGCCCAAGCCATTGTACTAGCCCTTCACTTCCATCTCAAGACCTGCTACACATCTACAACTCTAGTAATGTAGATGTCCATGGGCGAAGGTGACCATTACCCTCAGGTGCCCCTAAGGCTCGTATGCGTCCTTTTTCTGTAAAACAAAGATAAAGGCTATTAGTATGATTCGTTTGCATTTCATACTATATATTTAATTATGAGACAATAATTCGGAAATTACGCCTACGAATATTCCGTGTACAGTTATTTTTATCAATTAAGTCAGTACAATAAATAAGAGCTATTGCGCGCTACTTAGTCCGCTTAAAATTTAACATTTAAGGATCTTTATTTGATTAAACTGAAATGAAAGTAACCTAACTTACTCCTTATTAAATCAACTCTCTGCCAATGGTCCCATCAAAATCGATACATCCGTTCGACAAACTAGCCAGAAAAGACAAACTGGCGAACAAAAATTGTAAATAAGATTATTTTGGAAGAAGTACCGTAAATATACATACATATCCAATTAGTAAAGTGTGGTTATTTTTTGACCAAAATTTGATATCTTAAGACAATACATATATAAAAAAAACGAATAGAAAAGAAAGAAAATACAGAAAACCTTTTTCTTTATAATAATACATTAAATTAATAAAATAAAATTAGTGATACTATGTGTTTCATATATACCTTTTCCTAACGTATATAATGTTACCATGGCAAAGACGTATTTGAAAAATAAAAAAAAAAAACTACAACCTAAGTGACTATAGTAAAATAACACATCGAATTTGTATCGAGCGAGTACATCAGCGAAAGATAGACGCATTTACATGCTTCAATATAAATTGGCCGATCGGAAATCCGATACCTGCACTCTGCTTTTTGGTCAAATTCAATCAAAACAACATACTCGTGGAGTGCGTTTGTAGTTTGTTTTATCAATTGTTGGATAAAAGGGATTTGTGAAATATAGTAGGCAATTTCACTGTGATATATATAGTGAAGTTTTAATTTAAGTATTTATAACTGACTTCTAAAAGAGAGAAGTGAAATTAAGTTGTAAAGTAGAAAAAACAAAACAATTATCTAAATATTTATTTATAAGGTGAACGCTTTAATTGAAAATTGACAATTTTGGAGTAATTTGCAACCAAGAAGATGTGACAATATACATATTTAGTATTATTAGAATTGAGACCGGTCGTGGGGTAGTGGGACAGCGTCTGATTAAACGCAATCGGTTGTGGGCACGATTCCTACTTGGGAAAACGATTATATTTAAATTACTTTCATTTCCGCGATGTGGTAAAGACAAAGTGCGGCGTTAAGTTCTGCCACCTAAAACACAATCTCGTGATTTTTGGCGATATCAAAATAAGGAGTGTCTTGACACCAGATACTTCTCGTCTATCCTGCTATGAGGGATAAAAGCGTGAACCCTTAAGTACTCTAAAGTTCTCAACTTAGGTTAACTACAAATAAAAATTTCAGTAATTGTTTTCATTTTTTAGATTTTCTCTGAGTACTCTGGATATTCGAGAAAAAATGCCTGAAGCTAGAATATATTAACTGAGCTGAGCCGCAGAACCCAATCAATAGATATTTACTTTCGGAAAAAAATGGGGCAATACATTATATACACTATTTCAATGTTCAATATTGTTTTCTATATACGATTATTTATCAATATAACTTAAATATCTAATATATCAAATAATAACTAGGAGTTTCAGATATAAGACAGTCAGTTGCAAAACATTTCTGTCCCAAGGTGCTAGTTATGTTAGGTACATAAATCATGGCCCCTAGACGATCTTATTCGGGCAAGATACCTGCTTGTTTAAGTGAATTGCCGACCTTTTGGGAATAATTGGAGGATGATACGGGGCAGTTGGAAATTGGATTTATTGCTGGCCAGTTCTATCGCTTTAATTGCCTAGATTTTTAAAAGATCGGACTTTCTTGGATGGATTTTTCTTTTAATGAAACTTTAATTATCTTTGAATTTATATCTATACGAAAAGTTCTATTTATTAAGATAAATTATATAGCTCATTTTAAATTATTAGACCTTAGTGTTACAGTGGGTTTTGCTTCTAGCTATAAACGGGATTGGTTGTGGATTCGATTCCTACTCAGAGGAATGATTATATTTAAAAAAATATTTGTATTTCTCCGTTCTGGTAAAACAAAGAACGACGTTGAATTCACCACTCCACATGCAATGTCTCGATTTCGAATGGGTAGCAGTCCTAAGATGTCTCTTACTATTCCGCTATGTGGAATAAACAGTGAAGCTGCGTTTACTATTATAATTTAATAGGTTGAAGTAATAAGTATTTTTAGTTTGTATTAATGATAATAATACACAATAAATCTTTCCAAGCTGTCATTTATATACTTAGGATAATTCAAGGTCATAGGTTAATTTCAAAATAAGTATTGAATAGCATTTACATAATACGCACATATTATAAAATAAAAACACTTAATGATCATAATAGATTAATTTTCATTTTAGACAATATTTTAATACTAGTTGTACTCTCGACTTTGTTCTCGTAGATAGATGGAATACTCTTCTTTAAATCAATTATCTGCTATGAAAAACATAAAATTGCCGTTAAAATCGATTCATACGTTCTAGAGATTAACTGGAACAAACACACAAACAAAAAATGAAAAAAAATATTTAAACATTATTAAAATAAAACATTTGTAAAAAACATTATTTAGTAAAAAGCGCTCATTTTAATATTACAAACAGACAGTCCAATTTTATTTGCTTATATAGACGTTAGAGCTTTCTCAGCCATGTGAATCGAGCTAGGCTATCTTTACCTACCACCAAATAAGCTGTGACACGTGAAAATGTTCGCATCATTTTATTTATTTTATATGAAAGTTAGGCCAAGGTAAAGTAGTTCATAATGTATCGATGTCGCTATACCGGACGTCGAATGTAATTTTGTTATAATGTAATTTTATTATACCTTGCAACACTAATAATGCGGGACAAATATCAGAATTTGGTATATTATGATTTAAATATATGTAATAGATCTTTTTTGTATTTAAATACATTTTTTACAAATTAATATACAAATATAAATTATATACAAATTTACAAAAATTATATACAATTTTTTTCCGTCTGTCTGTCTGTTCTGGTTAGCAGTACCGATTTTGACGGCGCTAACACTGGCTGCTTGCTAGTTAATTTAGTAATTGATTAAGTAAATTAGGCTATATTTATTTAAAATTATACAATATGTATTGTATTTCTAAACGATATATATTTTATAATTCTAAATAATTTCATTTTTTAATTATAATTCTTTATAAAATAAATATCCAGGGATGGTAAAGTAAATGTTTGAACATCTGACTACATTTTTAAATACATTTAAAATTATGAGGCCCTGTTTATTTCCGCCACACAGCATGCCATGTCTAATGATATCGAACAATTATATGGAAATTAGAGAAAGAAGAGTGTAAATAAATAGATAAATAAATAAAGAAAAAAATAAATAAATAAAAAGAGAATATATAAACTAATAAATAAAGAAGTGATATCAGTTTCCTGCTTATCCTGCTATTCAGGATAAAATTTAATAGTGTTTTTGGAATCATTTTAATTTTACCTATAGTCGACACGCATCTTAAAAAGTGTATATTTATGTGAAAAACGTACAACATATGTAAAACATTAAAAAATATTATGAAATCTAACTCTAAAAAGCGAAATAAAAATTCACAAAGAAAAAGGTACAAGTAGCTACGAACGAACTAAAGGAAACATTCATTTAAATCTCATCCAGTCAGTACTGAGATGTCGTTCTACAAACATTACTCCGTTAAACCCTCTAGTTTTATGTAAAATTGAAAATAATAAATTGCAAGATAGACAGCACACAGCCACCGCTATCTCAAAGCGCGTTTACGTTTAATATCCGCAAAAATGAGGTTTGCTAAAGCTACCTTAACTATTCTACTTATACATACTACAAAATTCACGTCAACTGTATGCTTTAAACGAAGATTTATGTACTTTGTTTTAGTTTTGAAACAAGGTAAATAATCATTATTAAAAATTGCTTTCAGTGTTGCTTGGAACGGTGGAAAGCAGGGAACTGAGTCTCAGGCAAGTATAAATAAAGTAAAAACATGTTTTAATTATCAAAATTAAGATTCTGTTTTTTATTCCAATAATATATTTATTAAGAGAACAGATGATTTAAGATTACATTTATAATTAATTGAATGAGGAAATAAAAATATTCATTTAAAAAATCACTTTAATAATAAGCTTTTTCACTAGCACATTTATTTGATACCTATTTTGAGTATATTATGTAAAACATTATAATCCGCCATTTTGTTGTGGTGGCCATTTTAGATTTACAACAAAATTGATTATATTTTCAGTTTTATGAGAATCAAGGTCGTATTCTAAAATCCAGCTCATCCAGACATTGGAAAGTGGGTCAAATTCAGTTTAAAAGAATTCACACACACTAACTGACTAACTAACTAATTGAATAAAAGTTGTAGAAATGTAAAAAATATAATAAATTAATTTTAAATGAAACTATTTTAACCGGATTAATAGATAGACTCTACCTGTGACCACGGACTACTGTAACGTGTTCGAAACGTCAGGGTGTCCAAAAATGTATTTTCGAATAAAAAAATATACGCTATTAATCCGGTTAAAAAAGTTTCATTTAAAATGTGTAAAAATCGCGAAAATCAAAGATCTTATTATAATAAATTATTATTTATTAAAGGAGAAGGATCGATCGATCGTTATACTTTTGAAAATACAGTGTCAATGACATGGAAGAAACTCCTATAAAAACATGAATAACTCTATATCGGGATATATCAGCAGAAAAGCATTGGTCGTTTACGAATCTATCCGGGTAAAGCTATGCCGTGATTTTATGAAATTATATTTTACTAAATACTTTTTTTTATAATATACTTCGAGGCCGGTCGTAGCACGATTCCCACTCTGGGGAGTGATTATACTGTAGACAAACTGCGGTGTTGAGTTCCGCTACTCAACACACAATGTCTTCCTGTTCCTTGACACTAGGTACTTTCTGTCTACCCTGCTGTGCTAAAAAAGACACTCCGTACGAGAATTTCTGATAAATTTGAGACATTACGTATTACACTATCAAACGAAAACAATTCAAATATAATCAGTTCCCCGAGTAGGAATCGAACTCGAACTTGATAAAATAAAATCTGTACGACTATTCGAAATAATACTTTAAATTAATTTTAAACCTAAATTAAAATCTTAATACATTATAGCTTCGCATAAAATTTGCTCATTACGCTTAAGTTATTATTGCTACATTCAAAGGATACTGTTGTGAGTATAAAAAACAAAAAGCGACCAACTATGATTTATGTTCTCGAGAACGACGCTCGGAATGTACGATCAGCGACGATAACACACTTGGCAAGAAGTTTAACTTAATAAAATAGTTTGATTAATGCGTTCCAGTAATAACATTGTTTGCTTTCTATATTTACATAAAAATCTCTTTGGCTACTGTGGCACAGTGAGGGAACATCTGAATGTTATCAGAATTGGTTGTGGATTCAATTACTATTCGGGGAAATAATTAAAATTATTTTTATTATTTTTAGGTTTACGCTGAAATTATTATTATTTTTAGCTTTTCTTATCCCGCCTATCAGGGTAGATAGAAGGTACCTAGTGTCAAGACATTCCGTACTTCGCTGTCCACCAAATTCGAGACATTGCATGTAGAGTGGGCTCAACACCGACCTTTGTCTTATCAGAGCGAGGAAATGGAAATAATTTAAATATAATCAATCCCCCGAGTGGGAATCAACCTTTTTTTTTGTTCTGGTACGATAAAACGTGGCATTGAATTCGCCTCTCAATACGCAATGTCTCGATTTCAGGCGGAAGGCAGGCAGGAAGTGTCATGAAACTAGGTTGTCTCTGACTATCCTGCTATACGGCTAATAAAACGTGAAACTCTTAATAAATCTCTTTATTTTCTTATCAATGTACATTCACATAATTTTATACAGAAGTGAATTTCAAACACATGATGGGTGTTGTTATTTATTGTATAAAAAAAGAGCAGCTGTACGCCTTATTCTGTATGACAGAGTAATCAGAGATAACCTAGTATCAAGACACTCCATTGCCAATTTCCGCCTGAAATCGAGGCATTGCGTGTTGAGTGGTGAAATCAACGCCACGGTTTGTCTTACAAGGGCAGAGAATTGAGATTAGAAGTGTTATTACCCATACATATAAATATTAATTAATAAAATTATGACGCTATTTATATGTCATGTTTTATTGATATTATTTATATTCATTATAATTCATTATAAGATCAATGGTTCTAAATATAACGTTATATTTAATAATTTATTACTTGCGTCATAAATGAATCCCCAACATAAATTTGCCATAAATTGCAAAAAGGGAAAAATGACATTTAAATAACTTTTATTTCTCTGGTAAGACAAAACGCGGCGTTGAGTTCCGCCACTAAACACGTAATTTCTTGAATTAGATCTGACTACCTATATACTATGCGAGATAAAGCATACAGCTGTAATAAAGTCACTTAAGTCTTGGGGCCAGTAAACTCAATATCAGAATTCTACACTATAAGAAAATAATTTAAAGAATCTTCCCTAAATGCCAATTCCATTTCAGTTCTATAATAGTTTAGTTGCCCCGTTAATGGAACTGTCAGTCACCTTTTCCTTTTATATTTATCAAATATTCAAAGGATTTATACTTGTATACCGTTGTAGCTCAACTGCCACTTATCTGACTAAGCGATGGGAGTATATATATATATATATATATATATATATATATATATATATATATATATATATATATATATATATATATATATATATATATATATATATATATATATATATATATAGCATGTACGCTTTATTCCAAATATTCGGGAAATAGAACGACAAACGCTATGGTCCCTGCATATTTTTTGGCCTCGTCCACTGTTATCAACCTCTTCATACTGGGTTCTGGGAGTCCTCAACCTTTATACGTGTCTTTATACGTTCCTACATATATGATTGTATTCGTATATATATTTGCAGGTGTATATTTTATAAGCTTTTTTTCTTTTTTCTTAAACATATAACTATAGTTGAAGCGCTGAAGTATTTCAAATTTATCCGACAGTAGAAAATTATAATTCATAATTATATCACTAACATTTTCAGTATTGGGACAGCTGATTTTTACAAGAAATTTTAAAAAATCATGTATAGCGAAAAAATAAACATTGACTGGGCGGTCGTGGCACAGTGGTATAGCGTCTGATTATAAATGCAATTGGTTAAGAAGTTCGAATTCCACTGGGAGAAATGATTATGTTTAAATTATTACCAAGTTTTTGCTCTTGTAAGATAAAGTGAAGCGTTGAGTTACTTTCTGACTACCGCGTTATTAACGAGTCCAGCTATTCGCAAGTTGACAGTTGGTATTTCCTGTTTAGGATAGACATGGCTATAGGGGATGAAATGTGAAGCTAAAAAATATAAATAAATATTTATTTTCGTTCCTCCATTCTGAAAAGACTAATCGCGACGTTGAATTCCATCATTAAACTAATATAGGAGAAAGCAATGTCGTGGCACAAGGTTCTATTTGACTATGTTGTGTAGCAAAAAATGCGAAGCTACTTCTATGTTAAATAAACTTTTTTGTGTATATTTTTATGTATATATATTTATATGTAATATATATAATATATAACTTTATATATATATATATATATATATATATATATATATATTTATATGTAATGAGTGATATAAAAAATACTTCACTCTCCTTACCCCATCCGCTCTCCGCAAAGTGTTTAACTATACTGTAATATACATAAATCCAAGTCAAATACAATTCACGAGGCGGCCATTTGTGGGCAAGTCACAAATACTCGGTCTAGAAACTTTCAGGCTTTTCACTTGTTCACTTGTAACAAATTGTTTCGTTGGGCTCGAAGTATAACGATGGGAGCTGAGCAAGGTCGTTCGCAGGATTCTATTATATAACAGATTCCATTTTAATACCAAATAATACTTAGTATATCTATAAATAGATATTTATTTTAACACTAGTGGAAACCTGCAACTTTCTGTTTAATAGATTTATAAAGTACGTAAGTAGAGATACAATCTCTTCCTCGGATGTGCAGAGTACTGACTCTGTATTTCCGACGAAGAGATCAATAAGAAGAAGTGTTAGCTGATCGTTTATAAAACGAGGAGATAAGCAGAACGGCAGGCATAAGCGTGAATACTATAGTAAGAATGAAAAAGAACGTGCTCAGGTTATTTGGGCACGTTGAGAGGATGAGTGATGAAAGAATAGTAAGAAAGAATTATGAAGTAAAGTTGAGTGGTACGAGAGGTCAGTTGACCTTTTAAAACACAGTATTAAAGATACTGGAGGAAGGTCATGTAAAAAGCATGAGGACCCTTTGGAAAGAGTGTATGAAGTAATTACAGTAGATTGGGCGATGGAGCTATGCAGGGACCGAAGCGTTTAGCACTCCGTAATTTCTAACGACCCCGTTAGCGATACAACAAAGCTAAAAAAATATATAATGTTGTTTATGCACACACATACAATCAGACTCAAAAGCGGAGTACGGAGTAAGGAAGTACGTAGGTACTTCCTGTCTATCCTGCAATGCGGGATAAAAGCGTGAAACTTAAAAAACAATTTATTAAAATGCTACTATTACACCGATATCAGTGATGTAACATAACAAAATCAATAAATTCATCGAATGCGTAACAAATGGCCCAAAGCAAACAATGGTAAAATAACAAACATATACCAAACACGTCCAGTTAGAAATCGACTGAATTAAATGTCACATCACAATACACCGCCATAGAAACTTTGCGAGTTTCCGTCAAAATTCAAATCGAAATGCGGAATTGTGGTGGCGAATCAACGATAATTTATAGCGTAGACGATTTTAAAGGTAAACTTGTTTGTTTATAATGTTAACCGACTGGGAAAGTGCCTTGTATTTTTCTTGTATACTTGAATAAAAGGCGCAGTTAGTGATAAAAATACATATTTCTCTATAAGAAAGTTCTATTTAATAGGTAATTTGAAGTTGATCTTATATTTTATTAGAATAGTGCAGGTTCAATCCCAACTGGGGGAATGTTTATTTTTAAATTATTTAACTTTTCCCGTTTTAAAAAACGCGGCGTCTAGTTCCGCCGTTGATGCGGATATTTTAAATAGAATTATAACACGAAATGTCAATGATTTCAAAAGTTTAGATTGGAGCCATATAACGCTAGAACTCTGCTTAATAAGTAACAACCTAAAAGTTTATTAGTTAAATATTGTTTTTTAAATTCATATATGTATTCATATTCTGGTAATATGGTTTTTTAGAGTGGAATTTTCAAGAAGTACAAATTCAAATATTGTTGCGATGATTTTTTTAGCTTCACGCTTTTATCCCGCACATCAGGGTGGGCAGGAAGTACCTAGTGTCAATACGTACTCCGCTTTCCGCTGATTTTGAGACTTTACGTGTTGAGTGGAAGATGTGAAAATAATTTAAATATATTCGTTTCCCCGAGTGGGAATCGAACCCACAACCAATCCCTTTTACAGTCTTATGCTGCATCATTGCGTCACGAGTGACCTCAATTTTTAAACACTGTTTAAAAATATTTTCAAAACAGAAATGTGGAATAACACTTAGGAAATATTTTATACAATTTTATCATTTTACAAAAACAATAAATTTTTAAGTGAAATAAACAGGTACAAGAAGCTACTTCGTAAGAAAGTAAAAGGTTTTAACTTCAAAATAAAGAGATGGGAAAATTACGTTATATGCTGTATTTGTGTTCGCCTTTTACTACTAATGGACCATTTTATAAGAGTTTTACTCAAAAACATTTTTGGTGAAACTATTTGAGAGTAAATACATACAATATACCAAATGTATTGAAAATACATTATATTAAAGTAGACCAACCACGGACTACTGTAAAGTGTTCAAAACGTCAAATGTGTGTATTAAAAAAAAATTGACGTTTTGAACACTTTACAGTAGTCCGTGGTTGTTCTACTTTAATATAATGTATTTTCAATACATTTGGCGTATTGTATGCAATGTATTAAAAATACATTTGACCTAAAAATATACGCGAAAAATGACAAAACTCAATGATCATAGAACTTTGGTGATTGATTTAAAATGAAACTTGTTACACTATCTGTGATTATGGACTTCTGTAAAGTGGTCGAAATATCGGGTTTTCAGAATATGTATTTTTAAATACTAAAATAAGCCAACAATAGTTTCATTTAAAACTTAGTTTTTAATTTATAATATAATTTTTTTTTATTAATTATTTGTAATATTACGAAACTCAATATGCAAGTCTTGATGTAGGGTAGAAATTGAAGAACGGAGTCTTTTCACACTAGGTTTCTTCTGTTTTGTAAGAATAAGCGGTAAGCTATTTTTCTTTTACTTTTTAAAAGAACTTCATAAATTTAAATCTGTATTTGAGTATCAATTTAAAATTCAAGAATTAATCCCTATCTAAAACTATTATAATATGAAAACATTATCAGATCCTGTCGATCGCCACGATAGCCCCATTACATTATTGTTCCCCTGTTCCTACTTAAAAAGAGAAATTGCGTGTTAAGAAATTCAATATTGTATATATTTTAAGCAGGCTAAGAAAATTATCTCTACAAGAGATTAAACCTAATTATGCTACCACAGTGACCTATAGAACTATACGATTCTCATTTCCCTTTCTTCTTTGAAAATATAAGTTTTTGTTTATCATTTATTAATCATTGTGTCGAGTGGTCGAGTGGTCGAGTGCAACGCAGTTTGTTTTAGCGAATAAGAGAAATGAAAAATTATCTGTAAATCTTATACTATTCCCAAAGTATTATTTTTTTAATACTTGGAATTAGAAAATATATTAAAAAAAACATATTAAAATTTGAACGCAGCAAGATTCGCACCCGCGCCTCTTGGACAGTCTAAGCGCTCTGGCCGCTAAGCCGCGTGCTACTGTCGAATGCGATAAAATTCTGATACGTTTTGTTACGACTTATTGAATTTAAACCTTAATATTTACTATTTTTAAATTGCGTTATTCCACACTTAGGATTAGAAAACATTTTTGTAAAAATTGTACATTTGTACATAAATAAGTTGTAACAAACGTATAAGAATTTCCACACAGCCAGTGGAGCGTGGCTTAGCAGTCAGAGCGCTTGGACGGTATCCAAAAGGCGCGGGTTCGAATCCCGCTGCGTTCAAATTTTTATACGTTTTTCGTTTTTTCAAAAGTTAATTTTAACCTTGTTGAAATTGGGTTCGAATAATACTTAATAAAAAGTATAATATTAATATAAAGTATCCAAAAACAATAATTTTGTTTAAATAGAGAAGGAAATAACAAAACCCACAAGTCAGTTAAATGTCTGCCAATACCGTTCTCCGACTTTCCGGAAACGGAAATCGACACCACCATATTCGTAAAGTTATCTATCTTTTTATAGGTTTAACGTTGGATTTATATAGTTTTTTTTTAATTTAATAAGTGATAACCTTGTTGCTGTAAAAAACGGGTAACCATAGCAACGTGTATGTAACTTGTAGCGTGTGTAGTATTTATGCTATTAATTCAATGTATTCTCTTTTTATTTTAGTTTCTTGCTTTTATCCGCTTATCAGGGTAGATAGGGAGTACCTAGTGTAAAGACACTCCGTGCTCCACTTTTCGGCGAATTCGAAATATTGCATGTTGAATGCCACTACTGGCCACTTTTTATGTATTCCTAATAAAATATTACTTGTTTACATTTTTTTTATATAAGTATAGTATAGTTTTAACTTTACGTAATAATATGACCATAGGATACATACTTAATTACCCTGCAATGCAAGATTAACCGTGAAGCTGCTTTTTATATAGTAAAAAAGTATTTCATTCTATTTAAATATAATATTAATATTAGTAATATAATAATACTTTTATTTTGAGACGTTTTCTTTAAGAAACAAAATGTATATCACAATATAAGTATAATCTATCGTTACATATATATAAGAGAGATTATACGTGTATTGCCCTATATATAGTAAGTAAGCAAAATCTAATGTAATATATGTAAATACCCATCGTCTACAACTCTCCCGCCTAACTTTATTATACGCAAAGTGGCGGAACTCAACGCCGTGCTTAATTAACCACATCGGAAAGATGACATTAGTCTTGAGTAGCACATTTGAATGTCGCAAATATTAAAATTATATAAAGAAAATTATATAAAGAAAACCGCAAAACCACACATCTTCTTTGAGAAAGGAGTTCGTACAAAAACATCTAATGGCGGAAATATAAGCATTATTATTTTTAACATGTGTATTTTTTGAATAATAGATGAAATAAAATAGATCTTGTTGCTTTCACTTAAAATTTAAATTCGTGTGGCTGTCTGCCCACGTAATATGAACATGTCGTGATAAATGGTAGAGGACAACAGACAAATTTGATATCGTATCGCTTGATGTAACATTAGTTTGTGTTATGGTTTTTTTTTGCAAAATATAAAAGCAGATTCACGTTTTATCCAACATTAGAGAAGCGAGTGTCAAGACACTCCGTTAACCGCTTTCGCTACTTAAACATAAAGGCGTTTCTCTTTATGCCAACATCTTGATGTACAGATTCTTAATGACACTTAAAATATTACTAATTTTGATCCCGCGGAGCTGCTGAATCCTGCTTGCGAATTTTATTAAGATAAAGTATATAAAACTATAAAATTTTATAAAGACCATTGTAGCAACGTGGCGTTTAACTGTGAACGCGATTGGTCGTGGGTTCGGTCCGGGACAATTATTATATTTAGATATGTATCCATTTTTCTGCTTTAAGAAGACAAAGCGCTTTGTTGAGTTACGCAACTCAATGTGTGATGTCTTGGATTTCGCTTAAAGCGGAGTATGAAATGGAGTGGAGTATGCCTTGATACTAGGTACTTCCTGTTTACCCTGCTATGCCGGATAAAAGCGTAAAGCTAAAAAAACTAGTAGAAGGAACAAAGTTAGAGTAGCTAAACACCACAAATGTCACTAAGTCAGACTACAACCAGTTACGTCATATTACAAGGTTTTTAAGTTGAAAACGTAACAGATACGGTAAAAATTTTATTATAATTTTACATTAAGTGAAATTCTGTACTCAAAATTTAGTTTTAGAGTTAATTTTTTCATATTATTATAGTTTTGGATTAAAAATTGATTCTTGAATAGTATTAGTTCAAATAAAGAATTATATTTATGAAGTTCTTTCAAAAAGTAAAAGAAAAAGTAGCTTACCACTTATTCCTGCAAGATAGAAGAAACCTAGTGTGAAGACACTCCGTTCTATATATATATATATATATATATATATATATATATATATATATATATATATATATATATATATATATATATATATATATATATATATATATATATATATATATATATATATATATATATTTTATTCTATTTATATTTATATGTGTGAGATGTTCTTACTTAGATAATGAGTAAATGTAATTTTGTTTTGTTTAAGTTGATCAATACAGTGACACCTATGGGAAGGAAAAGGGTCCCTCCAAAAGATGCGAGCACTACGTGGCTTGAGAGGGTGTCGACGTCCCCCCGGGACACAAACCTCGACTTGCTACTGACAAGCGAGATGAGATTTTCCAACAGGGTAAAGTATTTCTCCCTTAGTGCTTCGTGTATGTACTCCTAAGTTGTCACTGGTGCTAACGCGTTTATTTCGGCACTCTTATTCACTCGGCGTAGTCCCTGATTCATAGAAGAGCGCCCTAATTCACCCGATCCCGAAAAAAGGTGATGGTTCCGATCCGAGTATCTACAGGCCTATCGCTATCACCTCCCTGCTCTCCAAAGTAATGGAGAGCATAATAAACAGCCAAATCCTGGTGTATCTGGAAGATCAACGGTTGCTCAGCAATCGTCAATATGGTCGGTCAACCGGTGATCTTGTAGTGTCTTAACCCACCGCTGGGCTGCTGCTATTGGAAGCAAGGGAGAGGGGCTGGCATATTAGTCTGGACATGGCGAAAGCCTTCGATCGAGTGTGGCACAGGGCGCTCCCTGCCAAACTTCCATCGTATGGGCTTCCCGAGAAATTATGCAAGTGGGTCGCCAGCTTCGTCACTGGGCGTAGCATAAAGGTCGCTATTGACGGTTTTTGCTCTCAATTAATGCCCGTGAACTGCCAGTATCGCGATCATCTGGAAAGCAAGGCCAAGTTAGCCTCGTAAAAACTTGGTGTCATCAGCAGAGCGAGACGGTACTTCACGTCCACACATCGTTTGGCCTTTTATAAGGCCCAGGTTCGACCTCATATGGAGTACTGTTCTCATCTCTGGGCTAGTGCACCCTAGTATCAGCTTAAACCATTTGATTGCATACAACGGAAAGCCATTCCGATCTTTGGGGACCCAATTATCTGTGACAGGCTTGATACTTTGGCGCCGCGTAGAGACGTTTCATCGTTATGCGTTCTCTATCGCATATATCACGGGGAGTGTTCTGGAGAACTGTTTGACCTGGTTCCTGCCGCTGAACTTTCCAACCGCACAGTACGTAACAGAATAAAATACCATCCCTACCATCTGGATACGTGGCGTTCTACTATAGTGCGGTTTTGTAGGAATTTTCTTCCGTGTGCCACACAGCTGTGGAATGACCTACCTGCGGCAGTGTTTCCGGGTCGTTACTACATAAGCACCTTTAAAAAGCGCGCTTATTCCCCCCTTAAAGGCCGGCAACGCTCCTGTAGCTCTCGTGGTGTTACATGGGGCCGTGAGCGGCGGTATTCACTTACCATCACGTGACCTGCACGCTCGTTTGCCTTGCCTGTCTTATAAAGAAAAAAACGCTAGAAGCAGCTTACTACGTCCATAATACTTAAAAAAGGTAATCACTAAATTAAAGACCTCATTCAACAGGCAAAAAGATATTTAAAAATGGCAACAGTCAGCGGACTTATTTCCGTTTTTCTTATTATTAAAAATCGAAATACATTGGTGGGTTTTAATGTAAAAGTAAAGCGGCGTCAATGCGATCGTGCGAAAATTGAAAGCCGCTATCAAAGCGCCCTGTCTATACATTGTCGTGGGGACTTAATCTTAGTGACAATACCAATTCTACGGCGATGGGAACGGTGAGCTACTGTTCCGTAGAGTAATGAAGGAATATTGCGTATTACACCCGCCCGCGGTTCAATTGAAATTAATTTTTAGTAAATTAAGATTTATATTATACTTTTTTTTAATTTTTCTTTTTTCTCACAATATGGGATATATCTCGAATAAATGATAATTTTAAATTTTTAAATTTCAACTGTAAATGTGTTTACAATCATTTTATGCACACAAAAATCTTCCAGACATAAGAAAATAGCCTAACATTTTATAAATTAAAAAAAAAGTTAATTAATTTTTTTTCTACGATTTATAAAAAAATAATAATAATATCAAACACGACCTCTACCATCAGCCTACTCTATTGTCAAAATGAGGAGCCATTCGTAAACGGAATTGCGCGAGGGAATGCCTGCTTGACGATTCAATCCGCTAAAAGCTCTTTTCCTCGGAGGCCCTTGAAAAACTTGTAAAGAATATATGAGTGCCAAAGTTGCCTCCAATCCAATAAAATTTCGAGTCAATGTACCGACTGCCTAGTAGTATAGCACTCATTATTTGTAGCTTCCCTTCATGAGTTACTAAAATGTATACAAAAAATTACAAACGGCCATAACTATATATATATATATATATATATATATATATATATATATATATATTTCATGACACATCTGAACCGATTTGTCTTACTAGAGCGAGGAAATGAAAATAATTAAAATATATTCATGCCCTCGAGTGGGAATGTAACCCACAACCGATCGCGCTTATAGTCAGGCGCAACAATCAGACTATAACCATAATCATAATAAATAATAACAATAATAAATATTATAATTTTCCCTCTTTCAAGCACATTTCAGCGCTAAGTTGCGCCACACAACACGAAAAGTCTCCAATCAGAACGAAAAGTCGACCACAGAATGCTATTAACATTAGGTTTTCTCTATCTTATCCGCTATATAGGAACAAATGACAAACTGTTAGCTACACTTTAATATTTTAAATCACATTTTAATAAGACTCTCTTCTTATTTCTTCTTTATACATCTCACTTATTATACTTGTTTTTTTTTCGAATAAAAAATACTGAAAATCAGCGGAAATGATTAATTAAAGGCCCAATTCATGTACTAAAAAATTGATTTTGTTTACAAGAAACGTCATCCATCAGGCCCAAATGATTAATTACAAATACATTATGGAAACCATTCAAGCTTCCATTTGCGGCGAATATTAGCTACTAATACGTTGTTTTAATATAACGAAAATGAGATTTCTTTAGAAATAATGAAATATGAGTCTGTTTTAATGGTTTCTTGGTAAGAGGAAATAGGAATAAAGTATTTTGTTAATTTAAGATACGGGTCTTTTTTGTTTGATAATATATGATTTTATTATCATTTTGGACGTCCAAAATATATTATTACTAATACTATGTTTAATGTAAACTGAATACATGCCGGTTGTGGCGTAGTGGGACAGCGTCTGACTGTAAACGCTGATCGGTTGTGGGTTCGACTCCCATAAATATTGACTATATTCACCGAGTGGTGGAATGACTATATTTAAAGTATTTTCTTTTCTTTGCCAATGGAGTGGCACCAGGTTGTCTCTGATAACCCTGTCATACAGAATAAGGACGCCCATCATGTGTTTGAAATTCACTTCTGTATAAAATGATGTGAATGTACGTTGATAGAAAACAAAGAGATTTATTAATATAGTATAGCTGGATAGTCAGAGACCACCTAGTGTCATGACACTTTCTGCTTGCCTTCCGCCTGAAATCGAGACTTTGACTTACCAGAACGGAGAAAAGGTTGTGGCGCAGTGAGATAGCGTCTGACTGTAAACACGATCGGTTCTACTCGGGGGACTGGTTGTATTTAAATTATTTCCATTTCCACGCTTTGGTAAGACAAAGTGCGGCATTGAGTTCCACCACTTAATACACAATGTCTCGAATTCGACGGAAAGCGGAGTACGGAGTGTCTTGACACTAGGTACTTTCTGTCTATCCTGCTACGTGAGATAAAATCGTGACGCTAAAAAAATACAATGCAAAAAAAAATAATGTACTCAAAAGTAAAAATACAATGTATGAAAGTCAGACAGACAGGGCCTTGTTATTAAATTTTCAAGAAAATTGAATTTTGCCGTAGAAAATGTCAAATAAGTTTTGTGATGACTTCATTTATTATCTATGTCTATATAAAAAGGAAAATTAGATTAAATAGATATGTATACTATTAAGTTCATAGTATCAAAAAGTAAATTAAAAAAATAATAAAAAAAAAGAAAAATTATCTCTTAAAACCGAGACCGAGAGAGATAGAACGACATTTGAAATTATGTTCTAATATTAATAGAATTATGTCTTTAAAAATGTAAAATTGTTATAATTTTAACAATAGTCTAAAGCCAACAATAGAAATTAGAAAAAAATATAATAAAAAAATCTTACAAATGTTTTCGAATCAGAATACTCATGTCCGTTGACTATAACTATTATTACTGTGCTAAAGGTAGACGATATTAGGACAAATAACCACTTAACGATATTAACACATTGTTAATGCAATTATTAATCATCAATCAAATAATTAAAATCGATTAATTTCGTATATTCAGATCAGAATATCAATTCGACTATATTTTGAAAAACCCAACGTGTCGAACACTTTAAAGAAGTCCGTGGTCACAGGTAATAAGTATTACCATTAGATTTTCTCCCTCAGACAAAATGCCGACATGAAAATATAAAATTTAAAACTCAGTAAAATTTACACGATAAATAAAACGCGTCATATGTAGCGATTAAGAATCATTATTTACTCAGAAAGTCCCATTAAATTGTAAATTGCTGTAAAAATGGTTTCAGAATTAAAATTAATATTAAAAAGATTTTCTGGCCGTGTTAATTTTTTATATACGAGTATATCAGCATAGCCTTATGATAATACACTTTTGCATTAACGCCATATAAAACTATTAGAAATAATTCAAAAAATTATTATATTTTTCGGCGTTGAGCTCCACTCAACACACAATGTATCGATTTCAGGCAGGAAACGGTGTTTCTTGTCACTAGATATATATATATATATACATATATATATATATATATATATATATATATATATATATATATATATATACATACATTTGTGCATATTAGGTAAAACTGAGTTTTATCAGGCGAATAACAGTTTTAATTTCCAGTTTCAATACTATAACCCAATAATACTTCCCCTAATTCTTAACTTGTGTATACTTGGCCTGGCACTCGCAATTCACTTGCACCAACGAACGCCAAGAAGGGAGAACTAAAGATAGACGCCAGTCACAAACAACAGAGAGGCCCATAAGGGCAAGCTGCTAGACAGAGAATGGGTTGATAACGATCCTGATGAATATATATATATATATATATATATATATATATATATATATATTGAATTAATAGAATATAGTAAAATATTTTAAATTAAACTATTTTAATCGAATTAATTCTTACTAAGACTACCTCCCTAAGCCTACCTATAGGAACACGGATTAATGTAAAGTGTTCGAAACGTGGAATTTTTAAAAATATATTTTCGAATACAACATTAAACCGTTTAATTTAAAAATATATAGCTAATATGAATCATCTTATTAAAAGTAAAATATATATTTTATCGAATATGTTGTTAGTAAAACGAACTAGGTCGATTCAATCAAAGAAATTTTAACGACGAAAACTAAAGGCGACAATCGGACGTTTAATAGAGATTTTCTTTTATTATTGTTTCAGTCTTGAAGCAAACCACTAATGGTTTCACTTCGCGGCAAGTTTTTAGCAATTTTAGCGGAAAATAAAGTATTTGTACCTCAAAGTAAATATCTATGACTTATAATATTATATCTTAACTTCATGTTTACATTATAAGTATAAATATATACACTATATTCCTGTATTATCTTCAAATTTTTATCCCGCTTAGCAGAGTAGACAGAAAGTACCCAATACCAAAACACCCCGTACTCCGCTTTCCGCTGAATTCAAGACTGCGTGCTGAGTGGCGAACTTGCTGCCATGCTTTGTCTTACCAGAGCGAATAAATGAAAATAATTTTTAAATTTAATCTCTCCCCTAAGTGGAAATCGAACCTACAACTGTCCTATTGGCCCACTGTGCCTCTATTAACATACTTTACATTTTCAAGTAAAGTAAATTTTTTGTTTCAAATCAAAAAAATAAACGCGCACTTTGTACCAGCCGTGTGGTTTTTATATAGCCACAAAATATTCATGACAGAAATATATATATATTTACACTATCCTATAGGCAAGCCGTGATAGTCTTGATATATTCTACGTAAGACCCATCTTTTCATACAGATTCGATAGTAGGTTACCCGTATTTATCGAACGGAAAAGTTATAAAAAATAACAGGGCATAACGATGTCCCTCTTATAGCCCGTTATTGGCCGTTATCGGTCGTGTAGGACGGAACATACCTATTTATAAAGGGTAAAGTGGTATCGGAGAAATATTAGGGCCCTCGGTTTAACTATTGAGACATGAATAGCTGGTTTTATGAATATATGGATTATGTATGTTCGTTAGCTTTGCTTGTGCATGGGACTTTTCTTTTTTGACGTTATATTTCAGGTATTTTAAAATTACGCTTATTTCAAAATGGTGGCAGAGACAACGTCTGAATGTAAACGCGAGCTCGAGGCTATATTTAAGTTATTTTTCAATTCCCAGTTCTGGTAAGACAAAGTGCGGTGTTCAGTTCTGATACTCATCACGCAAAGCCTGGATTTCGTGTAGGTTATTGAGAACGGAATTTTTAGAGTAGTTAGTAGAAAAATTTCTCAATCTAACCTATTATTAGCGTAATTTATTTGTAAATAAATAATAATGCATCATTTATAAATTAATATTATTAGAAAATACCTACCCTCCTTTTTTATTTTATATTTTGCCTTCTTTCGGTAGACAGGAAGTACCTAGTGTCAAGACATCCCGTGTTCCGCTTTCCACAGAATTCCAGATATATTGAGTAGCGAAAGTCAACGCCACACTTAGTCTTACTAGAGTGAGGAAATGAAAATAATATAAATATAATTATTCCCTGGAATTGGAACCCACAATCAGTGGCGTTTACAGTCGGACACTGTCCCATTACGCCACGATCGATCTCAGACGTTATTACTATTATTTAAATACATCTCACTTGTATAATCTAACACACTTTGACGGAAATAACCTTATAAATATATTTATTTACTTATAATTTAAGTCCGAAATCAAGCAAAGATAATTTAAATATTTTCCAAACAACAACTGAGTTACGATATTATTTGTATTAACAATACAATGTAATACAAATTATTGCGATGACATCCCGATTAATAGATCAAATAGCTCAGTGTAATTATTTAAGTAGGAGACGCCTAGCATTCATAGAATAATTCCGATGTTAATAATTAGAATTTATACGTGTTATGCTCATTGTGTTTAATGTTTGCGAATAATTTTCATCTTTAAAGAAACATGGGGAAAATTTAAGAGAGGTGCGGATTCGCATCCTGCTACGTTAATAGTTTTGTTCATTTTTCTACAGAATTAGTTTAAAAAACAGCTTCACGCTTTATCAAGACACTCAGATTAACATTGCTTTTTGCAAGGATATATCGCGACAAAGAGTGTTGCTGACAATGACTTAACACCATGGTTTGTTTTACAAGAACAGAAATATGAAAATAAATTTCAAACAAAATAATTCCTCTGAGTGAAAACGAAGTCAGACGCTTTCCAATGTCTACATCTTCTTTTTGTCACCAAAGTAAGTCAAAGGGCGCGTTGAGTGAAACTCAACTGAAACTAGGTTATCTCTGCCTACTTTATCTTGTGGAATGTAGCCTGAAACAGATGAACAGCGTAGTAGAATACGAACCTGCACCTCCCTTCTTCTATTAAATTTTGTTATAAAATACATAAGTAAAATACATGTGGCCGGTCTTGGCGCAGTGTGACAGCGTCTGACTGTAAACGCGATTGGTTGTGGGTTCGATCCCCACTCAGGGGAGGGTTTGTAATAAATTACTTTCACTTCCTCGTTCTGGCAAAAAGACAAAGAGCGGCATTGAGTTCCACCACTCAGCACGCAATGTCTCGAATTCGATGGAAAATGAAGTACAAATTGTCTTGACATTAGGTACTTTCTGTCTACCCTGCTATGCGGTAAAGCTAAAAGAAAAATAAAAAAATAATAATAATACATAAACAATGGAAGACATTGTAATTATTGAAGCTCTATATATAATAATATGTAAAGGAATATTTAAAATTTTTCCATTTCTTTTCGCGCTAATTAGGTGAACGGAGGAAAAAATTGATTCGTTTACAATTTGTATTGAATAAAAAGTGCAGAAATTAATAAAATAAACAATATGTAAAACGTTACTAATATAAATGTATTCTACGTGCCAAAAATACGGCTAGTACTATCAAAAAACTGCATTAAAAATTTTATAACAACAAAATATTAATATACGCGGGCTTGCTACATATTTCTTAGGTACTTCGCTTTCAGCTAAATTCGAGACGTCGCGTGTTGAGTGGAACTCAACGCCGCATTTTATCATACCAGAGCGGGAAAGTGAAAATAATTTAATAGTCACACCACGCTTTCACAATCAGACGCTGTACTGCGCCACGACCGGCCTCAATGGAACGGCCCCTTGTTTGTCATTTATTGACAAATAATCATCAGAAAATTTCAAACTGTCAACAAAAGTTATTAAAGATCGCCTTTCAAATCAATTTCCTGTTATCAATATGAAACAAGTGCAAAGTTCGACATAATATATTAGTAATTTCTTCGTAATGCTATAACAAAGTAAGCTTCGGTGATTGATGATGGAAACAGCGGCAGGGGAAAGTGGAAAAACTGAACGCTGTAAGGCGTATTGTATAGCTATGTCGAGACTAAATGCAACGTTTTGTGTTTTCTTAGAACCGTACTATAAAAGGTATTGCGTAAAAATGTTTGTTGTTTTTTTTTTTATTTTTACGCATTTCCAGCAAGTAATAAATAGGGTATGCAGAGAGTACGTTGTGTTAAAAATGTGTGTTATCTTTTTTTTTAGCTTTACACTTTTAAATGAAACTATTTTAACCGGATTAATCGCGTATATTTTAGTATTCGAAAATACATTTTGGACACCTGACGTTTCGAACACTTTACAGTAGTTCGTGGTCACAGGTAGACTGAGGTGGCATTCGTCTGTTAGTTGATACAAAAAATTAATTATATCAAACTACCGCCATCTGTTTCTTAACTGCCCTGGATTCTTGCAGAATGAGCTCACTGTATCTTTGTTTCTGGTGTGGTCGATTTGAGACTTTAATTTTTTCACAAGCGGGTCCCGGGTAATAGAGAATTTCCAACTATCTTCTCTATTGAAATTTGGATGTTTTTGAATTTCAATAATCTCGCGGATCATTCTAGGAATATATCTACTTTCCCTAGCGAGGATATGTGGCTTACCAAAACTGATGTAGTGGTTGGACTTATTCATTGTATGTTCACACACATCTGACTGCAATACACGCCCATTCTTGACATCGGATATGTGTTCTTTCACCCTGACCCCGATGCTCCTCTTTGTTTGGCCAATGTATGACAAGCCACAGTCACAGTCTAATTTATATACACCTACACACTGCAAAGGAATATTACATTTCACGGGTCTCAAGCATTGGCTCACTTTTTTATTAGGCTTAAATATGGTTTTGATAGAAGGTCTTCTTAAGATATTACCAACTCTGTTTGTAACTCCCTTTACAAAAGGTAGAAGTGCTGGTTGTCTCTCTACTGTGGGTGACTTGTTGGTCTTCATACAACGATGGCGGGGAACTGGCAGCTTGTTCTGATGACACACTTTTATCCCGCATAGCAGGATAGATAGAAACTACCTAAGTTCATGATACTACGTACTTCGCTTTCCACCAAATTCGAAATATTGCTTGTTGATTGCTGGATCGCGTTTACAGTCAGGCCCTATCCCACTGCGTCACGACTGGCCATTATTAAAATAATTTCCAAATATCGATGTCATAAACAATATTATTTGTATTAATAATACAATATAAAACAAATTATTGCAATGCCATCCCGATTAATAAATCCCGATTAATAAAAAGCTCAGTGTAATTATTTAAGTACTATAAAACATACTATTTTTAAAACATACATTTTTTTTATAATATTCTTATTAAATATTACTTAACTTAATATTTCCAAAAATGAAGGATTTGGTGGCTTTAATAAAATTTACACATAGTTTATTCTTTCGATTAATTCATAATACAATTTTTATTAATAGTACCTCTTGAAACATATGTATGAGAAAGTTAAAGACTGTGAGCGAGGTGAAAGAAAGAGAGAAGACTTATTGACTATTGAACGAAGACCTCCTTCCCTGGTGAAACGAATGAGTGAATGAACCTGTCCAGGGGAACGGTTCCACGACCTGGCCCTTGGACCGTTAGTTTCTTCGCCATCTATAAATATAGGTGGGTCTTGGGGGAAACTGCAAGACCATTCAAAAATGGCTGGTTATCCTAAGAGGGATAGAGGATACCGGAAATCAAAAAGGATGAGATTTAGCTGCGCAGGTGACCTTCGGAATGGGTATTCAGATACGATATGGTTCCGGATAAATGATGGATTTAAATGAATGAATAATCTATCTTGACCATCCCGTATCTGAATAACCATTCGATAAAGAAAACTCTTTGACTGTAGGAAATTTAATAGTAATTTTCATTTATAATATCCCCCCTCCTTTTATATAGATTCTACAGTATGAAATCCATCATTGTATTTTCTCGACTTAGTCACGTGTCATATATTGTCAAGTTTTTCATTCACTGAATATGTTTTTTTCCCTACGGATATAATTGTAGTTCATATTTTTTGTTAAAATATTTTTTTGTTTTACATATAATAATTTTTTTTTTACATTTTCATTACTTAAAAGTCGGTAAAAGACTGGTGACGTTGACGTGTTCCCTAGGAGACACGATTTGAATTTTCAAGCTCTACATTTTATTTGTATGACTCTACCTACTGGATTTGAGGCCGGTCGTGGCGTAGTGGCACACCGTCTGACTGTAAATACTGACTGAATCGAGTGTGGATTTAATTTCCACTCTAAATGGGAGAATGATCATAATTAAACTATTTTCATTTACTCGCTTTTGTAAGACAAAGTACGTTGAATTCCGCCACTCAACACGTAATGTCTCGAATTCGGCGGAAATTGGAGTACGGAATTTCTTGACACTAAGTACTTTCTGTCCACCCTGCTACGCGGGCTAAAAGCGTGAAGCTAATGGAATTATGAAACAACCTATAGCAAATGTAGCTTACATTATAATATATATGTAATATGTATAATTCGCGCCCTATCCATCAAATAGCAATGAACTGTGTGTGAAATTGTAATGGAACATTAGGCTTAGCCGAGCGATTGCAACATCATCACTATAATACGTTTCGGATGAATGCCTCTGAATTTCCTATGATTCAAGCTAAATGCTATTCGTTATGTATATATAAACTGTATTTAACTTACTCATCCATAGCCGGTCGTGGCGCAGTGTCACACAGCGTCTGACTGTATCGTCGGTTGTGGGTTCGATTCCCACTCGGAGGAGTGATTATATTTAAATTATTTTCACTTCCTCGCTCTGTTAAATACAAAGAGCGGCGTTGAGTTCCACCAATCAACACTCAATGTCTCGAATTCGGTGGAAACCGAAGTATAGAGTGTGTTGACACTTAGTAAGGTCTGTCTACCCTTGCTATGCGGGATAAATGCGTAAAACCATGAAGCCATACAACTAAAATATATAGATATTATCAAAAACATACGTTGTATACACGGGGCCATCTGGTAAGACAAAATGCAGCGGTGGGTTCAACACTCAACACTGGGTGTCTCGGATTTTGAGAAGAAACCAGTTTATGGATTGTTTTGACATAAGGTTATTCTTAAATATCTTAAATATCCTTACATATTTAGATTAAAATATAAAACGCAACAGTTATTTGTTATATGTTCAAAAACTCTTACTCTAGTTCTATGGAACAAAAAAGTGTTCTACATTTATACGTATATTTTTGTATTCGAAATTCCATTTAATTTAATCCATTTAAATTAGTTTCATTTAAAATATGTAAAAGTCGCGAAAATCAAAAACCTTATTATAGATCATAGATTTTTTAAATGAAACTACTTTAAACGGATTAGTCACGTATATTTTGGTATTCGAAAATACATACAATTTAATCCATCCAAAATGTTGAAAATTTGGGAAAATCACAGTTGTTATTATAAATAAAGGCATATTTTTTCCAAAAGTAATCAAGTGAGAGTTATTATAAAAAATTTTAATACACTAATTACTTAAGGAGCCAAGCAACATTTTATTACTTGGCGAATCTATTACGTTTTTTATTTAATCTCGCAAGCCCGCGGTAAGTTATATTTATACAAGAACTTAAGTAGCCATTAACGCAAGAGCATCATAAAGCTAATGCTGACCATCGTAAATCTTTTTTTAAGAAATTTATTGAATAAATAATTGTTTCATATAAACTTTTGAGATCGGTTATGGCACTGTGGTACAACGTCTGGCTAAACGATCGGTTGTGGGTTCGATTTCCAATCGGCAAACGGTTCAATTCCCAATATTTAAATTATTTTCACTTCCTATACATATATATATATATATATATATATATATATATATATATATATATATATATATATATATTATATACATTACGAGAAACCTTGTATCAAAACACTTCATTTGCCGCCTTCCGCCCAATTTCAAAACATTGCATATTGTATGGCGAAATCTTACGTCGTTAGAACAGGAAGTTATAATATTAAAATCACACCACCGTAACCCAACGAGTAACTTTTTGCTATATAGCCATTGCCATTTTTTGTTACAAATTACAAATATTATTATTCAAAGTATATATTTAAAGTATATATTTCAAATAGGTAATGGTACGTGTAATATTTATTATAATAATTCAATGCATTAGAATGTCAAGGCATTATTATAAAAAAATGCTAGCCCCTACCCTCACTTTCCTTACAAACTTTAATTGTACGGAATTAAACAGTCCTAGAATATATAAAAAATGGATCCAATTATTTTCCTGGTTTTAATAAGACCAGTGATGGTGTAGTGGGACAGCGTCTGACTGTAAACGCGAACGGTTGTAAGTTCGAGGAATGGTTATAAATTATTTCTATTTTCTCACTCTAATAAGACAAAGCGCGGCGTTGAGTGTCGTCTCGAGTTCGGCGGGAAACGGAGTACGTAATGTCTTAGCATTAGGTCACTTCCTGTATCCCTGTATGCGGGATAAAATCGTGAAGCTAAATAAAACACATTGGATTTAAACGTACATACTGTGTTAATAAAAGCAAAACATTCACCAACTACACTCTAATCCGTACACAACTATGAAATCAAGTGACGATTTCCGCCTATAATTTATACATGGCCCTCGCTTCGGTGCCATTGTTCATTTCGGCCAGCGTATCGCACTCGCGGACAAATAGCGTAATTTGTCTTGTTTTTTGTAGGCCACGTTGCATGATACATACGAGCGCTAAGCTTTTTAAAATCAACAAAACCTTCCTTTATTTTTAATATAAAGAAAGGAGCTAGTATAGAAATAACCTAGTGTTATTAGATATTTTAAAATATAATTTAGTATTCCTACTTGAAAAATATTTCATTATATTACTATACTATTTTACTATTTTTAAAATGTTATTCCACATTTAGGATTAGAATACGTTTTTAAGAACGTACAAAAATTGAACGCGGCGGTATTGAACCAGCGCCTTTTAGAAACTGTCCAAACGCTCTGACCGCTAAGCTATGCGTTCTACTACAAGCTGCGTCAAAATTCTTAAACGTTTTGCTCCAGCTAATTTACGTTGTTAGCATTTTTGGAGACAAATTTCTGCTATCCAAAAGTTTATTAAGAAATCATCGTTTGGCAAGAGAGAATGCTATTAGGCTTAATATTTTATTATTTCTAAAGAATTATTCCACACTTAGCATAAGATAACATTTTTAAAAACGTATAATAATTTGAACGCAGCGATATTCGAACCCTCGCCTCTTGGAAGCCGTCCGTCCGACTCTGTGCGCTAAGCCATACGTGTCGAAATTCTTATACGTCTTGTTGCAACTTATTTAAGTTGTTGAAATGTAATATATATATATATATATGCTTGATGCAACGAAATACAAACGCTTTGACAAATCAGAACTATTTCTTAATCAAATAGCTCCCAATTTTCAATCCTTAACTTGTTTTATTCGACAGACGTATTCTACCTATTTTTCGTAGGAAACATTCAAAGCTAAAAATATACAAAAATTGTCTAATATCTATATATTTAAAAATATAATTCGCTATTTGGAAAATCCTTCTAATAATAATCTTAATAATATAACTATAATGATGATTGGAACTCATAACCACTTTTGCAGCTTCACGCTTTTTTTTTCTTACATATAGAATAAGCAAAGACAATCTAGTGGCAAAACTCCGTTCTCCAGATTTTGCCCGAATTCGAGACATTATGAGTTGCGTAGCGGGTCTTAACAACGCTTTAAGTAAAGCGAAATACTAAAGCGAAGATATGGCGTTAGGCGTTTCGGATAATGGGCATTGAACTCACAACCAGCGCGTCGACAGTCCCAATGAGCCACGATGTCGTCAAGAACTTATTTATTTATTAATAGAAAAAATGCTCTTATTATCCATTTCTAGGTTCCGTAAACCCCACAATATGTATGCGTAGGAAACAATGGAAAGGCTTTTGAGTGTCGCAACGCCATGAATATGCATTGATATGTATCGAAGTGTCTACATACGTTTAGTTTAGATAACAATGTGCGGCTCATGCGCTTTTTGTACGTGATAAGGGTTTTGTTTTATATACTAGAGCTAGTTTTAGAGTTGGTTTGTTTGCTTTGATATAAGTGTTAGAAATCAAGTTTAAAAGTATTTTATAATTATTGAATTAGGTATTATTAACAGTTTTAAAATATTTTTTTTAACGCCGCGTGTCTCAAACCCGCACCTCTTCAAAACGGTAGAAGTATTTTCACCACTACGCCTATCTAATTACGAAAATTATTATACAACAATTGTTAAAACATTTTTAATATTTTTGCTATTAGCATCGCTGAGGAGGGATTATTTTCTACTACTGTTTTATTTTCAATTTTAACTTATAGTTATAAAGAACTATGTGACTGCCATTTTGCATAAACGACAATACTGATCATACAAAGTGCATTATCATGAACTAAGGGTCTATTGCAAATTGTATCTTAATCGGACAGTGATAAGGTCAAATTCTGCTTGACTTACACGGTTTTTGGCTTACATCAACATACTATACTATATATAAAATTTGTTATATTATATATTATACTATATGTAAAAATAAAACAAGAGCTTATAGCTTCACGCTTTATCCCTAGCGAGGTAGTCAGAAAGAGTGTAACGCTAAACGATACGGTCTCTGCATACATCTTTCGCCTCGCCGTTAACCTCTGAAAAGTCTACATGTTATTTACGAAATTCCTCCAGTTACATTATATACTGTATTTTTGAAGGTTAATAGAGATCTTCCCTCAAATCTCTTCCCACTCAGATAAAAGCTTCTAATATTAGCAAAATACTTAAACATAAAATCAAAATTAAAAAAAAAAATATGTAAAAACAAAAACACACAACGCATTACTGTTACTACCCAAGCCCATAGTAAATGGAATATAACATAATTGGCTTATTCTATATTGTAAGGCTATTAACCCTCCACTGTCGGAATTAAAACATCCACGATTACCTCGTTTATTCAAATCGCTTGATCCCCTTAACACAAACAACGTAGCAATACAAATAAAACGTATTTTTGCTTTGAGCCCCTCATAATTTGCATAAAACAAGTATATTGAAATAGAAGATATACTAATTATAAAGATACCATATTCTTTTTGAGTTATCTATGCTTAGATGGGACTGTTATATGTAAAATAATAAAATGAAAAAAAAATAGTACATAGATGGACCATATATTATATGCGTAGTGCATTAATAGTAAAAATATTATGAAAACCTAGTATAATAAGATCTTTGCTTTTCGCGATTTATTTACACATTTTAAATGAAACCATTTTAAACGGATTAATCGCGTATATTTTGGTATTCGAAAATACATTTTTGGCAACCTAACGTTTCGAACACTTTACAATAGTCCGTGGTCACAGGAAGAGGAAGAATCCGTTTAAAATAGATCCATTTAGAAATCTAGTAAATCTAATATTATGTTAAAGAGCAAGCAAAGGTAGACGATAGACGAAGAGAACATAGTACTGAGACACTTTATATTCTGTAGAAAATATTTTAAACCCAGTACACACAGTAACGTATTGAGCGTTCACACTGTTCTACTCCCCTCGATGAAATAAAAATTAAATATTGTGGGCTGAAAAACTTGTAACATATTTAGCATTTTCTTGGAGTATATAAAAAGGTTAAAATATGTCGAGTGATGCAAGACTCCTCTCAAGCAGGCACAGTGCTTGCTAATTTTCGCAGGATTAGAGCACCCTCTGACCTACCCCTTCTGGTGTCGCTGTATAGACCAACAAGGTCAACTCTCTTACTCGTTTAACAGAAAAATAAAATGTCGAGTGATGGAACTAAACGCCGCCTTTAGTCTTTTTAATACATTATGACCGGTTTGCTACAAAAAATGATTTTTTTAATGTTTTAACCAGTATAATTCAATAAGAGCCGGCAGTGAAAAACGGAGTGTCCTAACATTAAGTTGTCTTTACCTTTTTTTAGCTTCAACTTTTTATCCCGCATAGCAGGGTAGCCAGAAAGTACCTAGTGTCAAGACATTCCGTACTTCTTATTCCACCAAATTCGAGGTGGAACTCAACGTCGCACTTGGTCTTACCATACCAAAGCGAAGAAGTGGAAACAATTTTAAATATAATCACTTCCCCGAATGGGGATCGCACCCACAATCAATGGGACGCTGTCCCACTGATTTTCAATACTCAAACTTCTCTCTACCTACCCTGCCATATAGGAAAAAATTCACACTTTTTAACGCTTTTATGGTACATAAATCTATTTAACCATTCATCCTTCTATTTCAAGACAATGCAAATGAACGTCTACGACTCTATTTATTTGGCCTGAATCGATTGTCACAAATGGTTTAAACTTGTTACGATTTGCCGCCTGAGCGGTGAGCGTGACAGGTCGCCGTTAATGGAGCGCTTTAGGGACTTCCTGACTTTAACTTTAACATGTATTGATAAATTTATATAAATAATGTTTTGTTATTTTGAATTTAAATGTATTATAAAAGTAGAAGCCGTCGTAGCGCAAAGGTACAGTTTCTGATTATAAACGCGATTGGTTATTGGTTCGATTCCCAGTCACGGGAATACTATAAAGCGTGTGGTAGTTTTAAAATATATTAGGAATATTAGTTTTTATTAAATTCTATGGAAAGTCTGAAGTAGATTTGTATATTTTTTTTATAGCTTTAATTTACTATTGGTGCCAAAATGCGGTATATTTTACATATAAATGTGAAATGAATATCAAGTTTTTAAGGATAATAGAGAGAATACTACGACTACTACTCCGCTAAACAAAAAATCTCTTAATGTTGTAAAAAAATATTTTTAAAAGTATTTATTTTTACAAAGTTTACTCTTTTTTTACTCAATATTATATATATATATATATATATATATATATATATATATATATATATATATATATATATATATATATATATATATATATATATTTTAAAGAATGTATGCCAAAATAACATTTCAAACGTTTTTCTGTCTGTCTGTCTGTTTGTTGCAGCTAACTACTGGTACGGCTGGAGCGATTTTGATAGAACAGATAGTTAATTTAATAAGGAGTAACTTACGCTACTTTTACTCAATAATTATAAAATATAAAACGTAAAAAAAGAAAATATACAAGCTTTCCAAATATTTCTTCAAAACATACTTTACGAGCTCTATACAATTAAGACTTGTAACAATATCTGTGCTATGTTGTCTGTTATTAACAATTCAGTACCAATTGAACAGTATCATGTTACATTTCAGAATTAGATATTATTATTGACAAATTTACTACAAGATGCTTAGCTTAAATCAGTATATGTATTAACATATAGGAATCAAAAAATCGACCGTGGCACAGTGGGGCGGCGTCTGGCTGTAAACGTGGTCGGTTACGGGTTCGATACTCACTGGGAGTGATTTTATTTAAACTGTTTCCGTTTTTCTTCCTCTGGAAAGATAAAGTGCGACGTTGAGTTTCTCCAGCCAGCGCGCAATAATAGCGTAAAGCTAAAAAAATGCATTTTTTTTTTTTGTTGTTAGCTTCACACTTTATCCCGCATAGCAGGGTAGACAGAAAGTACCCAGTGTCAAGACACTCCATACTTCGCTTTCCACCGAAGTCGAGACATTGCGTGTTGAGTGGTGGAACTCAACGCCGCACTTTATCTTTACCAGAGCGAGGAAGTGAAATTAATCTAAATATAATCACTCCTCCGAGTGGGGATCGAACCCACAACCGGTCGAGTTTACAGTCAGACGCTGTCCCACTGCGCCACGACCGGCCTCATGAATTAAAATGTTAGCTTATTATTCAAATATAATCAAAATGGTGGTTGTAGGTCCATACTGCATTTTGATCGGTTCCCGACACGTGTACGAATCAAAGTAGCGTTGCAAGATTTTGTCTTATTACTAAACGATTATATAGTTAGTATAAAATAATATAATAACAAATTGAGTCTTCAGAAGAGTCCATGCTTTACCCCGCGTATTAGGATAGACAAACACAACCTAGCGTCGAAAACGTCTTCATTAATAATCTATTAAAATCAAACAATGATTTGTAAGAAAAATATGACAAAATAATAGCTTGTGTTTTCAAAAGCATTATACAAAGAAGGTCATGTCGTGAACTGAAAAAAAACGCAGATAAAATATTTTCCTCTCGGCCAACGCGCCTATAAATGTTCCCTCACTATATATCAAGGGGTGTCAAAAATGCCATAACACCAGTTATTTTAACTGTCAAGGAGGGCCCCAGAGATATAGTGGCCCGGGCTCGAATCTATAAAGTTCCTTTCTAACCTATGTTTTTGTCATCTAAACATTCAATTGTTCTCCCAAAATATTGTGTAAATAATAATTTTCAGTTAGAAGGATGAATCGGTGAATATGGGTTTAGAAAAATTGATTTTGATAATTGAATATTTTGGTAGTACTGGCAGCTTTGTGCTTATGGTTTTATCCCGTATAGCAGGGTGTTTAATTAACCTAAGATAAAAACGCGCCATTTATTAACATTTAAGATGCATTGTATTAGGTAGCGGAATGTTTTTTGCGATTTTTTTTATTTTAATTTATTTTTAAAAAAAAGTATAAAAGTTTGAACACAGCGGGATTCAAACCCGCGCCTCTTGGATACCGTCCAAGCGCTCTGACCGCTAAGCCATGCGTTCTACTACCAGCTGTGTCGAAATTCTTATACGTTTGTTACAATTTATTTATATAGTTAGCATCTCTGTATCTCAACAGAAAATAATTTCTCGATTTGTACAAATTTGTATTACTTTAAGATTATTATTAAGAAAAAATCGTTTAACGAGTGAGATTGCCATTTTATTATAATATTTACTATGTTTAAATTGTTATTCCATACTTAGGGTGAGGAAACATTTTTGACAAAACCAATAAAAATTTGAACGCAACGCAACGCGGGCTTCGAACCCAAGCCTCGTGGATGCCATCCCAGCGCTCTGACCGCTAAGCCATGCGCTCTACTAAAAATAATAATAAAAGATAATTAAATATCAACTTCACCGCTATGTTAAGACAAACCGCGGTTTTGAGTTTACCACTCAACATACAGTCTCCAATACGGGCGGAAAGCAATCAACAGTCAGATAACTAGCTTATTTTAATACATTTTCAATACAGAAACAATGAATAATTCATCATAAATTATAAATCTATCTAGTTTTTCTATCTCTCGGTTGGAAATAGGGTCAAAGAAATATACATTTATTTTTGTACGTTTGTACTAAAGTTGTACACGATGCTGTAGAAAAAAACCTTAGGCACAAAAATACTTATATTATTAAAAACAGGAACAAAATCCTAATTTTATATTCAAACAAAAAATATTTAATTTGCTTCCACAAGTTATCATTTTCTTTCGTCTTGAAATAACTTTTTTATTTTCCTTATATAATAATTTCGTTTACTTTTTCTATGTCAAAGTACTAAAAGATTAAGTTGAAAAGATAGGTCTTAAAGTTTAATTTTAATATAAAATATAATTATTTTTTGTAGCTACACGCTTTATCCCGCATAGCAGGATATTCAAGGAGAATCTAGTATCTTGATACTTATTCTCTGCTTTCCGCCTGAATTCAAAAGTGTAAAGAGAGTTCTACTGGACTCTCACGCACAGTCAGGTGTTCAGTGTACACTCTGTTCCACTTCCCACGATGAAATAATAATTAAATATTGTAGGCCTAAAAACTTATTTAATATTTTACCGGAGAATTTTGTAGTCCGAGAGGATATTAAAACGAGAAAAAGCTTTTTTAAATGAAACTATTTAACCGGATTAATCGTGTATATTTTGGTATTCGAAAATACATTTTTTCACACCTGACGTTTCGAACACTTTACAGTAGTCCGTGGTCACAGGTAGACTGAGGTGGCATTCGTCTGTCAGTTGATACAAAAAATTAATTATATCAAACTACCACACACACATCCAAATTTCAATAGAGAAGATGGTTGGAAACTACCACCTGGGACCCACTTATTAAAAATTTAAAGTCCCAAATCAAAAAACAAAAAAGAGACAAAGATACAGTGAGCTCATTCTGCAAGAATCCAGTGCAGTAAGCGAGGCAATTAAGAAATCGATCTACCGGTCACGGACTACCGTAAAGTGTTCGAAACGTCAGGTGTCCAAAAATGTATTTTCGAATACCAAAATATACACGATTAATCCGGTTAAATAGTTTCATTTAAAATGTTTAAAAATCGAGAAAAAGCTTGTTGATTGGCGGAACTCAACACCGAACAGTGTCAATATTCAATTCAATTCAAGTAAGAATCCATAACCAATCGCGTATACAATACAACACTGTCCCACCGCGCCATTGTATACTTAATATAATTATAAAATAATGTAAATCAGCCTAATGAATAGGAAAGCCACCTGACCTTTGTGTCCTTAATTGAAAGTACTTTAATTAAAAACTAAAATTTCAGAAGCAATTTACCGGTAATCCAGGTTTATGTAGATATTTACTTGAGTAATGAAATATTACTTGAGAAGTTATTTTATATAACATAAAAACGTTTAACCTTTGAATACCGCTGTACCTCATTGGACCGTACTCGTTTAAACAATGTTTGTAACTTTATATTGAAATTTAATTCGAGGAATTAGTATTAGCAGCACAGTCAATGCTCCATGCCGCGAAAGAAAGTAAAAAGAAAATATAAAACAGCAAAAGGAATCGTCAGTAGATAAAGTGGCGTTAAGTTCCGCAATCCAGAAGTAGTTTATCAATAAATTAGATACCAGTGTTTTGGTGCTATGTTCTTCTTGACTTACTTGACTTGACTTACATGAGAATTTTCTCTAACAATATTATGTCATGCATCATCTTAGTTTGAATGTAAGTAGAATTTTTGTTAAAGTGAAGTTATTAACTTCAAAATAATTTCTCGTCAGGTAATCTTAAGGTTAATTCTGCAAAACGTTTTTAATGAAACTATTTTGAACGGAATAATCGTATAGGAGGCCCAGGTCAGCCTGCCTATCACAGTAAAATATTGGAAACGTCAGGTTTTCAAAAATGTACTTTCGAATACCAAAATATACGCGATTAATCCGTTTAAAACATCGTCCCATTTGAAATGTGTAAAAATCGCAAAAATCATAAGACATTGTATTCTTTGCAAATAAACAAACTGTTTATTTTTCATACATGAATAAATAGTTTATTTACGTAAACTACATATCACTTTAAAATAGGTTGAGGTCGGTCGTGGTGCGGTGGGACGTCTGATTGTAACATGATCGGTTGTGGGTTCGATCCCCATTCGAGGCAGTGATTATATTTAAATTATTTTCACTCTCTCGCTCCGGTAAGACAAAGTGAGGCGTTGAGTTCCGCCAACTCCAACTCGCAAAGTATATATATATATATGTATAAAGGTGGCAGCGCAGTATCGCAGCTCTGATTGTTAAAAAAATTGGTTGTGACTTCGATTTTCACTCGGGGGAATGATTACATTTAAATTATTTTCTTTTTCTCGCTCTATTAAAACAAAACTGTCGCTCTATTAAGAAAAAAATGTAATGTCGAATTGGCGGAGAGCGGACCACGGAGTCCATGGATAAAAGCTTAAGTTAAAAATATAAACAAATTATAACAGAACAGAAAATTAATATGAAGACTTACGAAAAAAATGAATACAAGTTCGCAGTATTTTCATTTAAATGATCGACCTAATTACAAGGTATAGTAAAATACTTTTTTTATATTACATTTAACAACACAAAACACAATTTTCATTATACAAAATATTTCAGTATCAAGTCCCGCTAGCTAATTATAGTTTTTTATTACAAGCTACTTATTTTTCTTAGACTTCGAAGTTACTGGTATAGCCGTTGTTAGGTCATTAATCAGAATTATATAGGCTACGTAATGCCTTTTACGAGTATTATTAATGTCAAGTAAACAACCAAGATCTCTTTACGTATTCTGAGAAAACCATGAAAAATCAATATAGAACTCAATTTTTGTTTGAAATAAACAATGCTTGACCAGTCCAAGTGTGAAAATAGGACTATAGTATGACCACCTAATACAAAATCAAACAAAAGCCTCAATATATAAAGGAAACGATCATTTATCTCTCGTGGATGTTTGTACAGCAACAGGTTATGAACAGCTCCAAGTTGATCTCGGAAATGACGAATAGAAGGAAAACCGTTGTTTGGTTTTGGAGAAAAACTACATCTATTTCAGTCTTTCTTACTTAGAGATTGTTTAAAGAAATATTCTCAAAAGTCATAATATAAACAACTCATCGTTCATCTTTTGTAGACATTATCTTGTTTTTTTTTATATAAATATTTTTAATATTTACTATTTTTAAAGTGTTATTCCACACTTAGGATTAGAAAACTTTTAAAAAAAACGTATAAAAATTTCAACGCAGCGGGAGTCGAACCCGCGCCTCTTGGATACCGTCCAAGCGCTCTGACCGCTAAGCCATGCGTTCTACTACCAGCTGCGTCTACTACCAGTTTTTCAAAAAATTTTCTAAATATTTTTAAATAATAATATAAATAAGACAACACACATTGATATATATTTTAATTACAGCGATTATTAGCCTTTTTTCAAGTAACATTGCAACCGAAAGAAACAATATATGTATAAAACAAATATAGTTAAATTTATCTCTTCCGCATCAGAGTGGCATCGGGTAACACTCAATTTGTTGTTCTAGCTTCACGCTTTTAACCCGCATAGCGGGGTAGACAGAAACTACCTAGTGTTAGAACACTCCGCACTTCGCTTTCTACCGAATTCGAGACATTGCGTGTTGAGTGGTGGAACTCAACGTCACATTTTGTCTTTACCAGAGCGAGAAAATGAAAATAATTTAAATATAATCACTCCCCCGAGTGTGGATCGAAACCACAACCAATCGCGTTTACAGTCAGACTCAGTCCCACTGCGCCACGGCCGGCCTCACCTGTACATAAGAATATATTTATAGCTTACGGTTTATCCCTAACGAAATATTCACAGAGAATCACTGTTCCTGTATACTTCTCTCGCCTCGTCTGCAAGCATGAACCTCATCCAATTGTATAGCTTAAAAAATACTAAAGTTAAATATAGTTTAAAAATACTAAACTAGTCTAAAAATAAAATATTAGAAAAATATTTTCCAGTTAATTAATTTAATTGTTATTCTTCTGTGTTTCGAATCTATAGCGAAGATATTAACGCCCTGTACTCCGCTTTCCGATATAATTAGAAAATACAACAATATTTACAAATATTATATATATATATATATATATATATATATATATATATATATATATATATATATATATATATATATATATATATATATATATATATATATGTAACAAATAATTAAAATAAATAACATTGAATCATTATATACATATTATAATATCGCCATGTTATTTAGAAGTACGTACTTACACAATTTAAAAGCCCATTTAAAACATTTAACAAACAGTTTTCCCAAAAATCGGGTAAATTTGAAACTGAGATCGGTTTCAAAACACTTTTTAGCTCGTCTTAAGTCTAATAGATCCGGATAAAACGTCCCGTCTTTCCATTTTGTTTGTTCCTGCATCCTTAAAGGATTTAAAGCTTAGTAAACGATATTTTTTTAAAGCAAAAAGCTTAAAACATTGTGACAGCTTTATTAAAACTAGAGGCTTTGTTAACAGATTAAATATATGCAACGTATAACTTGCGAAATAAGCTAATGTCAAACGCATAGTGGTGGTGTGTGTAGTTTTATTTTAAATGGAACTATTTTTAACGGATTATTCGCGTATATTTTGGTATTCGAAAATACGGTTTTGGACACCTGACGTTTCGAACACTTTATAATAGTCCGTGTTAACAGGAAGACTGAGGTGGCATTCGTCTGTCAGTTGATACAAGAAAATAGATGGTGGTAGATGACATAATTTAAGAATTTCCACGCCAATGATGTTGCTAGTTGTTAATATTTTTATACTTTTAATATTTATAAAAATATTTATAAAAATAAGTGGCAACATGCGTATAAAAAATTCTAAAATAAAGAACTCACAGTTTTGTAGTCACTTAGGCGGTTTAAAACTGACGCAGGTTTGAAGCCGGCTTTTGATTTTCAATGTATTATCTAAAAATATTTGACAATCAACCAATTATATTTATTGTAGTACCAACCCAATCATCGATGTAATGACGATTAAATGATAATTGACGTCTCTTTGTGAGGCTATCGTTAATATACATAGTAATGCAGCAACACATGATAGAACTATATAATTATTTAATTAAAGTAAATTATAATTAATTTGTCCGACTAATTGGCGGTGTGTAATACAATATATGTTAATGCAAATAGACAGCCCCGATGTGAGTATCATGGGGATTTCCCGGGAGCATGTCAAGCACTATTCGCACTATAAACCATATTCATAACCATACTGATGTGTTTACGATATGGTGTTGGGTTCAAATTTGCATTTAGATCATTACTAGATGATATTTGGAAAGAAAAAAGCATTTTTTTTTCTTTTTTTCAACTTCACGCTATTCTAGACATTGAATATGGAATGGCTGAATCAACGCTGTTTTTATCTTACCAGTCGCGTTTACGTCTTATTGTTATTTATTAAATTTAATATTAATACTAATAAAACAATGTACATATATAGTGGATATAAATAATCACTAACCGGGAATCGAATCCATACAAAACTTCAAATTATCAACAAAGAAAACCTAACACATTTGCAATAAGTTTCACTCTTTATACCACACAACAGTGTAGTCCGAGACTGACTGCCTTGTGCCCGAAATCAATACATTGCGTCTCCAGAGGGGAGAACTATATTAAAGTATATTTAAAATTTTTCCGAGCGGGAATCGAACATCCTACTAATCACATATACAGTCCAACTTTGTTCGCACTGAGCCACAGTGACATCTTTCTTTTCTATCCGTATCCGTTTAACACGTATAAGGCCTCAGAATCCAATGAGATGAACAAATATTTGTAGCAAATAGCTTGAGATAATACTGTTGATACGGTTTCATTTTATATCAATAAAGGATTATGAATGGGTTTGCTTTCCATTCTTTCCACCTTATAGATTAAGTTGTAAATATATGTGAAGTCATACTTGCGCCGATATGATGTATTTGAAAGAACGAGGAGATCGTAGGTTATTTCTTTTTAATTTATTTATATGGGATAGGATGGTGAGTGATCGCTGCTGGGAAGTAGAGGGGAGCTACAGGTGTGTTACTGGCCTTTAAGGTGGGAATAAGCGCGTTTTTTGAAAAAAAAATATTTAAGATAAAATGCTAGTAAAAAATTCCACCAGGGACATCTTTAAATTATAAATAAATAATCATTAGATTTTACATTGATTTCGTTGGTCTGAGGAACTAGATAGACGTAACGTAGTTGCTCAATGCCACATTATATAATTACATTAATTTAATTATATTTATTATGTCACTCTCATATAACAGAGTGCGGCGTTAAAAACCGCTACAGACTAGCTCTCTTTACCTATTTAACTGTTATACAAACGTAAAACTCTCTTTGTATATTCTCGCGAAACTTGCTTATAGTGTAGGCGGCAGCATACCAAGTGTTTTTTAAGATATTAGAGCTAAGATTCATACAAATATTTTGTTTTCTTTAATTAAAAAATACTATATCAATCATTTACTATATCAATGATGTGAATGAATATGAATGATCTGGTAAGACAAAGCGCGGTATTAAGTTCGCCGCTCAACATGTCATGTCTCGATTTCGGGCCGAAAACAGCCAAGCTTCTTGACACTAGGTTGTTTCTGACTATTCTACTGCGAGATAAAGCGTAAAGCTTCCTTAAGTAGAAACTTATTTCAGTATTTACCATATTTAGTATACAAAGGATTCTTGAAAGCGAACTTCCCTGCCGCTGAATCTTGCCAAGCAGCAATATGTCAATATTAACTAACTTGAACCGAAACCACGACACAATCTCGAATGCAACAAGTATGCTGAGACACTAAAATCGCAGTAAATTGCTAAAGCTTACAACTTCTTAGAATGTATTTACATCAGAAACTTCTGCGTATTGAATGAGTGGTATTTTTTTGACAATAATGAAAATTAATAGCTCAAAGTCTGGATTCTCTTTGTTTTTACAGGACAAGCCTTGGCCTTGTAGCCTGCTGATGAGTGATCACTGCCGCCCATGGCACTATGTTTCACATGGCTGGCAATGCAGCCAGCCAGCCAGCCTTTAAGGTGGGATTGAGCTCGCTTTTTAAAGGTACTTGGATGCGGCAGTGTTTCCAGGTCGTATTGACGTGGAAACACTGCCACAGGTAGGCCGTCCAACAGTTGTGTGGCATTTTGAAAGAAATTTCTGTCCCTACAAAACCGCGCTATAGTTTAAAGAAACGTATCTAGATGTTAAGAATGATATTTCAGGCAGTTACGTACTGTGTATTTGGAAAATTTAGCGTTAGAAGCTAAGTAGAACAGTTTTCCAGAACACTCCCCAAGATATTTGCGGTAGTTCACATAAAGAGGAAACTTAAGTTAAATAATAAGCTTAACTTCTCTGAAGGAACATATGGAGATACTAAGCTCCTGAAAACTAAAATATAAGATGAATCTTATTATATTCATAATCAATAAGTTTTCCGTTATGAAAATGTAAGAAAATTGCAAAAATAATTGTAGGTAAGTCATTATTGTTACAATTGTAAGTATTGTAAAGTAAGAATTACAAGAAAAAAAGGCAATAAACTTTTTAAATATATGAAGATATTTTATGTCAAGACTTTTCGAATCTTTTAAAGACATGCTTTTGAATATTTTATTTATATTATTATTATTATTAATGTTTTATTGCACATAAACAAAATAACATATATGTGCAATGACGACCTTAGCGCTGAAAGCAATCTTTTCAAGGCAACCACCCAAATAAAACATATTGTAAGAGAGTGCAGAGATGTGAGATATATATATATATATATATATATATATATATATATATATATATATATATATATGAGTGTGTGTGTGTGTATATATATATATATACGTTTTTCCGGTAATTTTAAATGAAAACTGAAACTTAATGTTTCAGCTTAATTATATTTTGTTTGTACTTTCGAATGATATAAAAATGTCTAAACACTACTGACGATATATTAATCAATTGTTATTCATCTTAATTCAAGTGTACAAATAGACTGCGGATGACATGGCTTTTAAAATCTGAGTTTTTGTAATTTCATAATTAGATACATAAGAAGCTGGGTTGCTTTCATTTAATTACAGTGAAATTTCAAAATTTTTTGAACTATATAGAGAATTAAGTTAGTAAATTGATTTTTATTCAGCTTTAATAATCTATTCAGATAACAAGGTAAACAGAGAGACTAAAGTCAAGATATTCCGTTATCCCCTTTCCCCCTTAAATCTAGACATTCTGTGCTGAGTGGTGGAACTCTTCGGCGCACTTTATCCAGCCAAATCGAAAATTAATAATTAATTCATTATACATAGTTGTTTACTGTGAATTCAAATTTTAAAATTATTATTTTATAGTACAGCAACAAGCGTGCTTTGGGATTTCTTCAGTCAGTATTCGGTACCTAACTCTCTATTGCGAACTGTAACAGATTTAAAACAATTATAACATAAAAGGGAAAAATAATAAATAAATTAAACATAAAAAGATTATTTACATGAAAAAATATTTTCCTTCGTATATCCGAAAATATATCCAGCAATCTGTGTAGTACTTATGAAAGAGATCTTATCGCAGTTTCTTTTTATTGCGATACATATCGTTGGCGATGATGGTGGTACACATACGGAGTTGAAAACCACACTATACGACTGACTAGCAAAATAGCTATAGAAAAAAATATACAGCTTCACGTTTTAGCCACACAGTAGGGTAACTAGAGTGTACCTAGAGCAGTTCCCCCCAAAAATAGAATTATTGCCTGTTGAGTTGCGGAACTTAACGCGGTACTTTGTCTTACCAAAGCGAAAAAATCGTTTTAATAATTTATTTGACTTTAAAATTATGAAAAAGATATTTGTATTCCAGATTGTTGTAAAAATATAAATATAACAGAATTTGAACTCTTTTAATTGAAACTATTTCAAATGAATTAATCGCGTATATTTTGATATTCGAAAATACATTTCTGGAAACCTGAAGTTAATTATATCAATCTACCGCCATCTGTTTCTTAATTGCTTCGTGTACTACCCTGGATTCTTGCAGAATGAGCGGTTGTATCTTTATCTCTGGTGTTGTGGATTTGAGACTTTAAATTTTTATAAGTGGGTGGGTAAGATGGTAGGATATTTTTGAATTTCAATAGCCTCGCGGATAATTCTAGAATTATATGAAATTTCCATAGCGAGGCTTATCAAACCTGGTGTAGTGGTTGGACCTATTCATTGTATGTTAACACACAGCTGATTTTAATACACGCCCATTCTTGACATTGGATATGTGTTCCTTCACCCTAACCCCGATGCTCCTCTTTGTTTGACCAATGCACGATAAACCACAGTCACAATCTACTTTGATTACACCTGACACTGCAAGGGAATGTTACTTATTATAGGTCTCAAGCATTGACTCCCTTTTTTAATAGGCTGAAATATAGTTTCAATGGAAACTCTTCTTAAGATGTTGCCAATCTTGTCCGTAATTCCTTTCACATATGGTATGGTAGTAATGCTAGCTGTCTCTCTACTATGGGTGGTTTGTTGCTCTTATTTGTACTCTCTTAATAAGATATATTTTTTTTACTTTCTCCTTTTCTTTGGTCTCTGCGACTTTTATATAGAAAGACGACCATGAAAAGCTACAAACGTTTCGAAACGTCGTATTCTAAATATCAACTCAATCGGACACTAGAAAGTGGGTCAAATTCAGCTTGCAAGATTTCACAAACACTAACTAACTAACACTGCAAGTTAAATAATAGCTGGTTACATTAATATTCATTATAATTATATAATCGAGAGTCGAAGTCGTAGCACAGTGGCATAGTATCTGACTATAAACACGATCGGTTGAGGGTTCGATCCCCGCTCGGGGGAGTGATTATATTTAAATTATTTTCCCTTCCTCGCTTTGGTAAATCCAAAGTGCGGCGTTGAGTTCCACCACTGAACACACAATGTCTCGAATCCGGTGGAAAGCAAAGTACGGAGTGTCTTAACACTAGACACTTCTGTCTACCCTGCTACATGCAGGATAAAAGTGTGAAAAGAAAAAAATATATAATTGCATTGTAATAATAACTAACTACATATTAAAAATATCAGCTATATATAAGTACATACATATATTAGTTACCGAGAACATTTAACCCACACTAAAGCGGTAAGTTAAATAAAAGCTTCTAAAAGAAATTTTCACGGTTATGTTTACAAATTCCTTTCTATGCGCAGTAGTCATGATGTTAAGGGTTGAATGCACAGAACGCCGCTGTTTACTCTTTCCACTGTATGATGTCCTCATCCTCTTTTAATCATCAAATGATAATATAAATTTATTTTTTAAATTAAATTTAAATATATAATAATTTAATTCTATTTAATAAAATCAAGACAACAACAGTTTAAATAAATACAGTAATTGCGGATGTGGGACAGATACGAAAAGGTAAACATTTTCGTCATATTAAATTCTGAAATATCTATAAAATGAGAGAGAGAGAAATGTGTAGAGCGAAGCTTAATATTACTCGGTTTTTATACTTTTACTGCAAAAATTAAAAATTGTATGAAAATATGACTTAAATTATTTCCATTTGTCAACACTGATAATAAAAACGCGGCGTTGTGTTCCACCAACAACACGCGATACCTCAAACTCGGGCGAAAAGGGGAGAAAGGAGTATCTTGATACTAATTTCTCCCTTCCAACCCTGCATTCTATAAAAAAAGTGAACTTGCATAATAAAACCTGAGAAAATTATAGAACAAATATTTGAACGTACAATTATGATCTATGTGAATTATTTTCATATTATTATTTTGGCAATATTATTTTATTAAACTGGCTATCAAAAGTCGTATACGATGGTGGCCTCAATGAAATAATACACACATACGTATTATTCTTATCAATAATGATAAACATGCCAATTTATGCGGCTATTTGAATAAATAATGGCAGTTAATATAATAAATATTATACTTTTTAAGTAAGTTCAGGCATTTTTGAGTACAACAGTGTATATAATAATATAATAAACTCTCTATAATTTGAAATTTACTAAATGTAACGATAATAACGGGGAAACGGAAGTGAACGTCGCAACCGCGCTTCCGGTGAATGGTGACAGCAGCTGAGCCCACATTAATACCCACGTTGGATAAACTAAATATACATATTAAACTACGATTATAATTTGTTTTAGCGAAAATGCTAACATATTTTTTTGTAAATAAATTTAAAGCATTTTTTGAAAACATCTTTTCTAATCCAAATTGCGAAATAGCACTTTAAAAATAGTAAAATATTAAAATAAATAGCATTCTCCTGCTAAAGTAAATTATTATTAAAGTTGTATAAAGTTGTATACAGTCGTCTATTAAGCCTACCGTATCTTCATAGTATTGATGTAAATTTTAAAGTACAACTAATTCATAATTTGCTCATGAACCTTAACTAATAATGTCTGTCTGTAAACGCGGTCGTTTGTGTGGTCAATTCCCGCTCGGGGTAGTAATTATACAGGTGGGCCAGAAAGACCAAAAGGAAAGGAAAATTGAATTGAATTGAATAGATGGTGAGAGGAATGCATGAGCGGTGCGCGGGTAGTGAGGATAGATGGCTTGGTTGTCGGAAATTAGTTCTCAGAAATCAGTCACCGTTACGCCGGTGTGCAACGTGCGTTCTGTGTAAAGGATTATTACAAAAATGGCGATTTGTGCACTATTGTGCGGCGTCTATTTCGTTCTGTTGATTAGTTATCAACCCGAAAAAGATCAACTGAGCTCCAGAGATCTTAAATTTCAGCCGTATAAACTTAAATTAGCCGAGGAATTGAAATCAAATGACTATCATCTTCGCCGTACTTTTGCCGAAATAATGTTACAGTTTTTCGAAGTTTGAACAATATTCTATTATCGGATGAAACTCATTTTCATTTAAGTAGATATGTGAATAAGCCAAATTGTCGGTCTTGGACCTCAAAAAATCCCTAATTAAAACATCAAAGATTGCATTCACTTAAAGTGACAGTTTGGGCGGCCATGTCGACTGAAGGAATCATCGGACCCCATTTCTTCGAAAATGAGAGAGACCAAGCCGAAACGGTTAATTCTGATCGCTATACAGACAGGTAGACATAGACGTAACTTTTTCTTCCCGCAACTGCTTAATTTTGAAGTCTAGTCGCGTCTATATTTACTGGAAAACTGATATCGCGTCGATGGGGCATTCTGTGGCCTCCTCGGAGCCCACGCTACTAATTTTTTTCTCTGAGTGTTCCTCAAGAGCAGCGTTTATGCCAAAAAACAAACGACAATTGCCCAAATTAAGAATAACATTTACAATAAGAATAAAAATCCCATGTGTTTACCTTATTATAAATAAATGCGGGATAAAAGTGTGAAGCTAAAAAAAAGAAAAGGCAAAGCCAAAGCCAAGTTTCACCGTTGTACATCTTTAACATAGGCCAGAAAGTGGTGAAAGATGTATCTCATTTATGTTCTCTCTGTCTATGCTGCTTGCAGGAAACAAGGGATAGAAATATGTAAGACATGAAAATAGAAGTTATTAAAAGTAGTTTTAATTGAGGAGCATTTTTACTGACTTATAACTGACTTATCTAGTATATCAGTTACACTATAGCAAATATAAGTGACAATTAAATGAATAATGATTTTTGCCCCAATGGTTAGGATAGAAATGGTAAACAAGTGGAATTATTGTAATAAGGAATAAAATCTACGCAAACAAAGTCATGGGATCCAACAAGTATATATATATAGGAAAGCTAAGGTCTAGTTTTTTATCACAAAGCTGTCTAAGAACTACACAGAATACAAGACATTATTTGCACTGCATTGTCCAATAGCGCTTATTGACGCTGCGTAAATCAAATCGATTGTAGTCTATTCAAGTTATTTGATCATAGTGATGTAATTATGTATTATCGATATTTTTAACATCATTTTTTATATGTAGAAATATTTTATAATTATATTTTTTTTCAGCTTCACGCATTCTGTGTAGCAAGGCTGTTTAAGAGAAAATATTGCAAGCCGACTTTTTGTTAATAGAATAATTTTAAATATAATCGTTTTCTGAATGGGAATTGAACCCATAATCAATTACGATTAGTTACTGTTCCACAGCACTCCGATGACACTCTTTATTAATGCTTATCTTTTTACAGTTTATAATTAATTTGTGCATTACAGCGAACATTTTTTTTAATATTCATAAAATAAGTAATTATTCAACGTTGTTCTTTATATTGGTGGCGGTAGATAATGAAATGAATAAGAAACTGGTGATTACTAGCAATTAGTAGAGATAAAAAAAACATGAAAACTTCCTTTCTTTATGCCATGCAAGGAGAAACATTTAAAATATTGGAATATTATTAAGTATTATATGAAGATTTCATAGCGCAGTTTGAATTCAATATATGTGGATTCAATCTTCCCTGGGAAATGATCATGATTAAACTACTTTCATTTCCCCACTCTGGTGACTTAAAGTGCGGCGTTGAATTACCACTTGTCATTGCTGACGCTGCTATGCGAAAAAACGCATGAAGCGGCTCTTCCATCATTTACTAAATTTACATGATTTCTTTTCAAATTTACATGGCGGATATCATCATTATTCATAAGATTTTTTGTATTAAATAAAAGATGTTATAGAATTTGACAGCTTAAACTTTGCAAACAAGTCAAATAGAAATCCTAAATTTTAAATGAAACTATTTTAACCGGATTAATCGCGTATATTGTGGTATTCGAAAATACATTTTGGACACCTGACGTTTCGAACACTTTACAGTAGTCCGTGGTCACAGGTAGACTGAGGTGGCATTCGTCTGTCAGTTGATACAAAAAATTATTTATACCAAATACCGCCATCTGTTTCTTAATTGCCTCGCGTACTGCCCTGGATTCTTGCAGAATGAGCTCACTGTATCTTTGTCTCTGGTGTGGTGGATTTGAGACTTTCAATTTTTAATAAGTGGGTCCCAGGTGGTAGAGAGTTTCTAACCATCTTCTCTATTGAAATTTGGATGCTTTGAATTTCAATAGCCTCGCGGATCATTCTAGGAACATATCTACTTTCCCTAGCGAGGATATGTGGCTTATCAAACCTGATGTAGTGGTTGGACTTATTCATTGTATGTTCACACACAGCTGACTGCAATACACGCCCATTCTTGACATCGGATATGTGTTCTTTCACCCTAACCCCGATGCTCCTCTTTGTCCTCCTCTCCTACAGAGCTGCTCACAGTGAAATTGCAACCTTATACAATATGAAACTGTACCGATATGTCATCGATTATTTTTCGATTTCCATATCGATTATTTTTGACAGCTACAATACTTGACGTTTGTTATAATTTATATAAGCCAAGAATGTGTTTTAGTTTAAAATTTAATAAATAATTCTAAAAGTTATTTCTACGTACGTACCTAGTACATAAGTAAGGAATTCTCAAGAGTAGTAGATGTAGCCCTTTTGGCCCGCTGAGCGACTTTGACCTTGAAACTTGGTAATATGTTTAGCTTTAATGTGACCCTAATTTCGCCATTAAGCTTAAGGTATGTAAAATATTTTAATTTAATAAAGGTATTAAAATTTATAACAAATTAAATACCTGGCTTGTAAAATATATTTTTTTTGTTTTTTTTTTCAGTTTTACACATTATCTCACATAGCAAAGTGGTTAATGATAACGTAGTGGCAAAATACTCTGTTCTCTATTTTTTGTCCGTACTAGAAGTTGTAAATACGTGTTAAGTGGCGGAACTGAACCCCGTACTTTACTTCACCACAGTAAAGAATGTAAAAAAAATACGAACAATCTACTACATTCCATTTGGCGAAAAATTATTTTTTTTATTTTTTCTGTAGTAACAATCCGTTTTTAAGCCATAGTATCCAAGACACAAGACAATAGAAATCGCTTCCCTCACCTTTACCAGAAAAAACAACCTTTATTCAATACATACGATATAAAAAAAAATAGCAAATAATTTTCTTTTTCATAACTTTGTTATTAAATTCCAGCGATCATCCCTCTACCGTGTTCCATACTTAAACGTTATATTCACGTCATCCACAGGCCATTAAATAATGCTCTTTGTCGATACATCGGTCACTTGCCTATTCTTGGGCCAACAAAAGGGAGCAAGCATTGAGTACGAAATTACGGTTGGGAATTACGCGAACATGTACCTTATGGTCTTTCAATTAAGGCACAATGAAATTATACAAGTAATTATAGCTAACCCAATTATATTGAATCGCTAATGCTTGATCTTGTCTTTAATGCGTTTTCAAGAATAAGATTGAATGGTTACATTAAAATAATAGGATTTGTGTAAATTGAAGGATTTTTATCCCAAATAGCAGGGTAGACGTGAAATACTTAGTGTCAATACCATTCGTACTACGTGGCGGAACTCAACGCTGCACTTTCTCTTATCACAGCGAGGAAATAAAATAATTTAAATATATCGCACGCATAACCGACCGCGCTTACAATAGGACGCTGTCCCACTGCGCCACGATTGGCGATTTTTTTTGTTTAACATATAAATAGCCTGTTTAACGAATTCTTTTGTATATTTGGATTTAACTACACATTGGTTGAGAGTTCGAATTTTACTTGGGGGAAGTTTACTTCATTCACTAAGCATTTATTTTTACTCCTTCCACTTTTTATTTAAAAATATTATATACCTTGCCAAGGTAGATGAATGAAAATAATTTAAAAAAATAATTTAAATAAAGGTAGATGAATGAAAATAATTGAAAATAAAATAATTTAAAAAACGTAATCATTGCCCAAAGTGGGGATACAAGGCATAAGCAACTGCGGATTACTTATATAATACGTTACTTAAATCGCTTGCCGTAAATAAATATATAATAATCATATGTATATTTGTATCAAAAATAGAGAAATATGAAAGATAAAAAATTAAGAAGCTCATATTATTAAAAAAATATTTCAAATAACCGTTGTCCTATACAGAATGTTAACGATTAAATGCTTTCCCAACACGAACAGCTGATAACGTCGATGTCCAATACCATTGTCTCGAATAATTTATATAATAATCGCGATAAGTGCTTAAAAATATTTTCATACAAATAAAAGCGATTTTGCTTGTGTTTACCTACTTTGAATTTTTCGACTAAAAAGTGTTTATAATTATAAAAAATAAATAAATATGAAAACTAACGTCCACAAATTTCTTTTCATGAAAATACGGAAAACGTGAATAACGGAACGGAATAACGGAGTGTCTTAACACTATGTACTCTCTGCTTTTCAAATAGAGTACAATAGAATAATTGAGTAATTTTACCTTTCATAACAGGCAGCATACGAGATAGGATGGCATAATGCTAAGAATAACAGTCAATAAGCACCGCGGCATAGGATGGAGGATATCTAACATCCTAGAGGATTTGGACTATGCGGACCATCTCTCTGCTGAGCCACATACACGCCGATATGCAAGGCAATGAAGATGGGCCATAAAATAAACACTCGAAAGACCCAAGAAAAGCGGTGCAGAGCAACAAGCGCATTGCCGTTGCAGAGGCTGTGGACTGTGTTCACAAATTCCTCTACCTCGGAAGCATCGTATCGGAAAGCAAGAGCTACCTTTGCAACTCTGAGAGTTAAGTCTAAATATTCAGGTCAAATGTTAAAACCGTTTAGCTTTATGAATGCGAAACGTGGAAGGTCGTACCCAAGTTATTTTATTTTTTATCATAATTTGAATCAATTTTATTGATTGAAAAATGTAAAATTTGTGTTTTTTTCTTTATTATTTATAATAAAGAATTAAAAGTATGATAATATTATAAAATATATCAAGATATATATACAATTGTAAAGACATAAAGTAACTAGTTTCCCAAGTGATATTTGAATTGTCAACCAACGTTACATACGTAACAAGTGTCCTAACATCTAACATACAAAAGAAATTTCTACAACATTTATTAATGGAGTCTAAAATATTCTATTATTAAATAATTAAATAAATATTACAAGCAGTACTTATAATTACTTTAATGTACATTTACATATTTTTTTTTAGCTTCACGCTTTATCGCACATAGCAGGGTAGACAGAAAGTACCTAAAGTCACCGAAGTCGAGACATTTACCAGAGCGAGGAAGTGAAAATAATTTAAATGTAATCATTCCCCCGAGTGGGGATCGAATCCACAACCTATCGCGGTCACACTGCGCCACGACCGGCCTCAAAACAATTTATATATATGGCGACTTACATATATATATATATATATATATATATATATATATATATATATATATATATATATATATATATATATATATATATATATATATAGTATGGCAAACGCGTAGGTTACTCGTACCGGTCTGCTAGTCATTACTAAAGTTATACATACATATATTTATTGTTATTTTCTAATAGACCGTTTTTAAAATAACTCCTCACATAACTACCTTGCAAATACAGCAGAATGAAGCAAGTATTTTTGAGTTTCTTGTTTAACTTGCAACGTAATGCTTTAAGTGGACAGTGGACGGGCCATTCGAGAACTTGGGGGTAAACATCAAAATTACATTTGCATTTGCCTTCGGTACGACAACTTATATAAGCTTAGTTATTTGTAAAATTTTGTGGGAGAATTCTTAATATATTACATTTTTTAATATTTATGTTTATTTCTTTAATTCTTTCTCTGTTTATTTTAATAAACATGAAAAAAGTAAAAAAATATTTTCCATTTATTTTATTAAAAAATTTAATTAGAAAATAAAAAAAAAAAAATCCATTTATTTTCAATATCGATTTAAGTCTTTTATATGTAGAAACCCTCGTAATGCAGAGACACTTCACTAGCTTCGCGATTTATACCGCACAGCAGAGTAATCAGAGACAATCTAGTGTCAAGACACTCCGCTGACTGTGCTTCGCTCCAAATCGAGACATTGCGTATCGAGTAGCGAACTCAACCTCATAACCTATAAATCATGCTTTCAATGGACAAGTGTGTCTCACTTGTCCATCTAGGTAAGGCCATCGTGGCCAAGTGGGACTCACACCTATATTTAAATAACTTTTACTTCTTCACTGGCAAAATTAGCCCGATCCTGAGTTCCACGACACTCCAAGCAACATCTATACTGTCGCTTCATCCATTTCAATGCAATTTTGTATGTAGTGTTTTGACACTAAATTCTCTCTACTCATCTCTATCATATATATTTGTGTTTTATACTAATTTATTCTACCATTTGAGATTCTATCATTGTTTATTAATGTAATTTTTTATTACAATTGTATAGTAGAAAAGACAAATATTCATAGTTTTTCTCTAGATTTCATTACATCCATCATATTTTTTACATTTCATTTCTCAATACCTGGGATACTTATTGAATTGTTTGAAGTATTCAATTAAAAAGTCTATCCGTACTTTATAAACAATTCTTATAGTTTAACAATAGAATATAAATTTATTTTTGCTTGAAAAGATTGGAATATAGGTAATTGTCTATATATTAATACGGAAAGCAATAACTTGCCGTAATAAACCGTTTTTACAAAAATTACGCGGAGGAAGTAGTTTGAAATTTGACACAGTTATAGCTTATATGGACTTAAAATTCAAGAAAAAATGCTAATACTATTATTTTTGAATAAAGTATACAACATATTTTTGAATAAAGTTAAGATAAAATTGAGGCCGGTCGTAGCGCAGTGACGCAGCGTCTGACTGTAAACGCAATCGGTTGTGGGTTTAATTCCCACTCGGAGATTGATTATATTTAAATTATTTTTACTTCCTAGTTCTGATAAGACAAAGTGCAGCGTTGAGTTCCGCCACTCAATACACAATGAATTCGGAGTAAGGAGGGTCTTGATACTAGGTACTTTCTATATATCTTGCTATGCAAGATAAAAGCGTGAAGCTAAAAAAAAGAAATTAAATGAACAAACTAAGTATAGCACACACTACCATGTGTTTGACATACACGTTTATATTAAGTGACATACACGTTGCTAAGGCAACGCATTGTTATAACTTCAACGGGACACCTAGTTTTAATTCACCCGCTTTTAGTCACTTTTAAGCCGCAGCACTCAGCGCCGTGCTTAATATTACACAAAGCACGGCGTTGAGTCCCGGTAATTAATGTACAATGTCTAGATTTTGGGAATCCGAATCTGATAGGAGGCTTAAAAAGGCAAGTGGAAATAAAAATTATTTTACACCTATATTACCCACGAGACGCGTTAAACAGCAAAAATCTATTTATCAATGTATCGACTTGCATCTGGACCGATAATCTCAAACGAGATTAATTATAGCCACAAGTGAAAGCTATCGGTGGCCTTTGATTGGGTATGACTTGAATTTTGAGAGTTTCCACTAAAAGCTGTATTCGGGAAAAAAGCTATAGGTTTCTTGAGGACGATGTTTATGACGTTGTTAGGATGCAGTTAAGAAATAATTGAAAATAATTCTACGTTTTATATATATATATATATATATATATATATATATATATATATATATGCATTATCTTTTTAAGCAAGTACGAGATGTGACAAACAAACGTAAAAGTTAAAATACAACTATTTATTTATATGTGATTTCTTAATATTATAGAGACTAATTTATTAAAACGTATATAATATACAATAAGAGCATCTTAATGATCCTATCGTTCATAATAATGTCAAAATAACATTATTTTAATATTAACTATTTTTAAAATGTTATTCCACACTTAGGATTAGAAAACATTTTTGAAGTACAACAAGTATAAAAACTCTAACAACACTTTAAAAATAGTTAATATCAAAATAAAATAGCAATCTCTCTTGTTGAATAATTATTTCCTAATAATCTTTAAGTAGCAGTAAAAGTAAAATCTCTCTACAGAGATGCTAACAACATATATAAGTTGTAACAAACGTACAAGAATTTTGACGCAGCTGGCAGTAGAATGCATGGCTTAGCGGGCAAAACGCTTCGACGGTATCCAAGAAGCGCGGGTTTGAATCCCGCTGCGCTCAAATTTTTATATGTTTTTTCAAAATTTTTTCAAAACATAATTTTAATCAAATCAATACGTATTCTGAAATAAATTATAGAAAATCAGATGTTTCAACTCTACGTACAATTCAAATGTAGTACCAAAATACACACGGTTAATCCGTTTAAAAACTCCGTTTCCCGCCGATTTCAAAACATTGTGTGTTGAGGTAGAACTCACAGTCGCACTTTGTCTCATCAGAGCGACGAAATGAAAATTTAGATATGATCACTCCCCCGAGTGGTAATCGAACCCACAACAGATAGCGTTTACAGTCAGATACTGTACCACTGCGCCACGACCGGCGTCACAATTTATTTTAATACAAATAATTTAATCTAAACTAAATTATATCTATATTTTTAATATAATTCCACCCTTGCTCTCTTGAGGGCTTTAAATACATTTCTACTCACTATTCGTAGATTAAATAGAATTTGCAGTAACATTGTAAATACCTTTTACGTTTACCGAAACCAACTCTTTTAGTACAAAAAGCTCCGGTCCCTTAGTTTATTGCTCTAATGTCAACAACTGCGCTTTGCTAAAGTGAATAAATACAAAAAAAGGTAAAACAATATATTTTCTGACGAAACAGCTATACGCTTTTTCCGCAGTAGGTAAAGACAACCTAATGTCTGGACACTCCGTGCTCTACGCTCTGTCTGAAATCAAGATATTATGTGTTAAGTGGTGTAAGTTAACATCGTACTATGTTTTACAGAGTAAAAAAATGAAACTAATTTAATTATTCCCCCAAAAACAATTCGAATTTACTGCCATTTCTTGTTTGCAAACAGATCTATTGCGCCATGATAAACTCAATATAAATTTTAGATATTCGTTATATATGTAAAATTATTGTATTTTAAAAGTTACTTAAAAAACAATTTAATTGTATATTTTTACCCCTTCTATCTCTTGGCTTATATGTATTCTAAAATACATATATAAAAAATGCATACCTATGTATGCATTTTTTACCTTTACGCTGTTATCCTGCATAACAGAGTAGATAGAAAGAACCTAATGTCAAGAAACTTCCGCCGAATTAGAAATATTGGGTATTGAGTGGCGGTACTCAACGACGCGTTTTGTGTTATATATATGTTAATCATTCTATCGATTGGGAATTAAACCCACAACTCATTGTGTTTACAGTACTCTAGAGACTGTTTCATTACGCTAAGACCGGCCTTTAGATATATTATTGAGAAAACCATCCTATCTTCACTCTTTACTATTTTCAGAGACAAGACGTTTTAAATAAATATCACTAACGCCATTAATTACCCAATGTATTAACATTATTGTCACTGTTGTTAGAAAACTAACCATATGTTTGTTAAAAATATAATAATTCGCGTCATATTATTTAATAAGTTAAACACTAATTAAAAATTTAAAACATAAATAAAGCTTCCTCGGTAAAAATATAAACAAAAAAATTATACTTGTAACAATTTCAGTACGTTTTAAAGGTAGCACACTGAATTTCTCTATAACGGGATGCAAACTTTTACGGCCATTTAAAGCTATGATTCCGCTAGTCAAGTGAAATTAATCCCGACCCGATTTGGTTAAAGTTTCCCTAGAATTAAGTATCGATCCAATATCTTCTTACATAAATGAACAAAGTGAATTCAAAAACTTTCCCTCCAACTTTAATTATAATTTAAGTTTGGCGATATAACGATCGTTTTGGGTTTGATTGTTTTTTTAAATAATATTAGAAATTGTTTGAGTAATTCTGAGTAATAATATAATAATTTTCTATGTTAAGTAGAATGTCAATGTTAGATAAAAATATATATGTTAATGTATATATATATTTAATATAAAATATAAAATATATATGCTAATGTTAATATAATATATAATTATAATATATTTATTTTTGTTTAATTTTTTCACTGCATTTTAATTTAATAATAATATAAAAATTACACCTTCGGACGGACACATGTCTGGCTGTTGTCACGATTGGTTATAGGTTCAATTCCTACTCGGAAGAATGATTATATTTTATTTTTATTTTTCCCCACTTTTAAGACAAAGTGCGGCGTTGAGTTTGTCACAAAATACCAATGTCTTGATTTTGGGCGGAAAGCAGTTAACGAAACATCATGACATTACGTAGTCTCTAACTACCCTGCTATATGTAATCATATTCTCCTTCGACATCTCCTTCTCCTTCTTAGAGATATCTACAACTACATACCCGCCACTATGATATGCGTTAGGCATGTATACTCATAAATATATCAAATATGAAAACGCGTGTGTTTGTTCGTGGCTGTATATACACTAACACATACACACACGTACACAATGTGTGCACTTTCATGAACGATTCTATTTTAATTATTTTAATTTATCTCACTCTGGTAAAACAAAAGGCAGCGTTGAGTTCCGAAATTTATCACACAGTGCCTTGAATTTGGGCAGAAGGCAAAGAACGAATTACCCTGACACTTCATTTTATCTGCTTACCTTGCTCTGCGGGAGAAAGCGTCAAGGTACTAAAATCTAATGTCAAGATAATACCAAAAAGTTGGACTCCCTATCCCACAAATATTTTACATCACTAGTTGAAACAGTAAACGAAATTTTGCTATTTTCCCATACAAATAATATAATTTACATTCATACATACATACATACATACATTTGCCAACATACATATGTATTTCAGTATTAATATTCAATATATTATAATTAGGTCCATTGTCGTGTAAAATATGATATCGAGTCTTCATTAAAATTGAAAGCGTAATAACACTAAATTTCACTTACAGGTGGTAATTGAATGAAGGAGGAAAATTTAATTATGACGTAGTAAATTCATTTTTACTATTGAGTGTAATTTCTATTTTTTCTATATTAAAGTAAAAAAATACCTAAATAATAAATAATGCGACCTGATAATTGATAACCGTTCATTGTTTCTCGTCTAAAATAGAAGTAAAAAAAAATACAAATTCTTATATTTTTTTGCTTTACGCTTTATCCCGCATAGTAGGGTAGACAGAATAAACCCTAGAGTCAAGATAATCCGTTCTTCACATGTCACCTGAATTAGAGATGTTGCGTTTTAATTTTCGGAACTCAACGCCACGCTTCGTCTTACCAAAGCGGGTAAATGAAAATATTTATTTAATATAATCACCCCCCCCAGAGTGGGAATCGAATCCACAACCGTTGCGTTTACAATCAGACTCTGTCCCACTGCACTAAGATGGCCTTTTATGATGCCGGAATCAATTGATATATTAATTCAATTTAAATTTCAGATTCAAAATCATTTTTTTAACATGACGCATCTCATTATTCATCAAAGTAAGCCGAGGAATCGAAATCACTATAACCAAATAACCAAAAGTTACATTTTTTAATACTATATATAAAAAAACTCTTAATAAAAATAATTAATTAAAATAATAGTGAGAGAATAACTATGTAAGGGGATTTTTTGACGAATTAAGGCAGTACGTCAGTCTGTCTTATGTAGACGCAATCGTACAAGTACATTATCAGTTTAAGTAGTTATTATACGATATGGTGTAAAAAGACACTTCGTGAACAAGTGTTTTATGCAGTGTGTAGTGTTAAGTGTGTGAAGTGAATAAGAGAAAGTGATATAAACGTATTGACTATTTTTCTTATTTTACTTCTCCCCTGGTGTTTGTTTAACATATAAAACTAACATTTGGTTCGAACCTCTGACCTTCTTCAAGTTAGATCAATTAACTATATATATGAACTTTTTTATCAATTTACCAAAACTGATAGACAGCTAGTCAAAAGTAGAGGAAAGTTGATTTAAAACGGGTACCTTTCTACTTGGCAATTAAAGTACCCTTTCCGAAAGTTCGTCTGTCACAGCCAAGCTTGAATTGAGTAATGGCTCCCTAATTTACATTGTCATTACTTGCAATTTCTTCAACGTATTAAACTTGGTTTATCTCTTTTGAATTACATACTAAATTTATCGCAGATATTATTTTATTTACAGGCGGGAAGCTCGAAATATATTTATGGTTTTTTTAGCTTCACGCGCTCCGCTTTGCGGGATATACCCGCATAGCAGGGTAGACAGAAAGTACCTGGTATGAAGACACTCCGTTATTCCGTACTTCGCCACCGAAATGGGGTCATTGCGTTTTGCATGGCGTAACCCAACGCCGCACTTTGTCTCACCAGAGAGAGAAAGTGAAAATAATTTAAACACTCACTTTAAACACTCAAAATATATCTCGAAACATATGGAAATATATATATATATTGAAAACCTAAAATAAACAAAATTATCATAGAATTAATTACTAAAATATACAAATAAAGCAGATGAACGCTTTCTTCTACATAGCAGGGTAGGCAGCGTAAATCTAGTGTCACATTCGAGACATTGTATGTTTAATAGCAAAACTCAACGCCGTGCTTTATCTTACAAGAATGTACAAATATATTATATTACGAGCTAGAAAATATATTAACACAAAACAAAAATGGCTTACAAGAATTAAATTTTATTTATGTCATTTTAAGGGTGTTTTTCTATGGAAGCGATGTGAAAGGGATGTTTTTAAGGCGGGATTAACAACGGCGCGCTTAGAAAAGATACCGTACATTATACTCGTACTTAGTATTAACAGCCAAGAGAATTTCACGCATTTTACATTTAGGAAACGCCTTGTTAGACGGAAGCTGTTTTATTTAATCTCCATATCGCTCTATTAACATTGTCTTGTTTGCCTGCGTTTTACTTTTCTAATATTAAACATCGATTTTAAAATAAAACAGAGATAATTGAAACAAAGTTTGATAGCGTCCCATTGTAAACGCGATTAGTTGTGGGTTCGATTTCTACTCGGGTAAATTATTATATTTAAAATTTTGTTAGTGTGAGGTCGATTGCATAGCGCAGTGGGTTAGATTCCCATTCGGGGGAGCGATTATATTTAAATTATTCCTTATTCTGGTAAGACAAAGTGCGATGTAGAATTCCGCACAATGCCTCGAATTCGGTACTTCTTGTCCACCCTTCTATATGAGATAAAAGCGTGAAACTAAAAATATTTAGCGTGACGTTCAGTTCGATACTCAAGACGCAATATCATAAATTCGGGTAAGCAGTCAACGAGGTATCTCGACACTAGTTTGCCTCGAACTACCCTTCTATGCGAGACAAAGCGTGAAGCTGAATTAATGAAACAAAACGTAAATTGCGCCTGTCCATATAAAAACTATAAAATATTAATAATAAATATTAATAATTTCCTGTTAAGATGTCAATAAAATGCGATATTGTTAATAACGATAGGAATGTCTTTTCCAATTGTAACATTTTAAAATGTAATATTTCTTTAATTATTTGGTAGCTATGCATATACAAATATATAAAATTAGAACGTCTGTTTGTAATATTAAAATAATTACTTTATATCCAATTCACGTCTTAACACACAGCATACATATGTACCAAAATAACATGTTCCACAACTTTTGTTTGTCTATTGTTTCTGGCTAATTTGTGGAACTGAAACGATTTTGATACGACTTCTACTAACAGATAGCTGGCTTAATAAGAACTAACTTGGAAAAGAGTTGTTTTAGAATCAAAAACTAAACACTTGTTAAAATGCAAACAGATTCTCCCGGTTTTCATAAAATCATTCTAACGAATAAGTTTTCAAAATAATACGTAGAAAAATAATTGCTCATGCACTTGACGCATTTACGTGAAAAAATTAAACGCATTAAAATATGATAATAAGGCGACTTCTTCCATAGGTCGCACGATCTCTCACAAATAAAGTGTTAATATAAAATAAAATAACGTACTTAACATGTATATTAAAATCTAGAATCTAGATGGACGTGAAAAGTATGAAATAATTTTTAGCTTTATGCTATTCCATAGAAACCCTAGTAAAGGCACGCCGTTTTTCACTATCTTTCCAAATTCCAGACATTACGTATTGAGGAACGGAGCTCAACACCGCATTACGCCTGAGGACCAAAGTAGGGAGGTGATAATACTTTAAATATGTTTTTTTTTTAAATGTAGATCAACCTACGATTACCTTTTTAACGATATTCCTTATATAAGACCGACTTTGCTTTAATTATAATAAACTATTATATATTTCATTTAAACCTAATTTAAATTGTAAATATTTCTAATCTTTAAGCTATATTCAGTACTATAGGCGAACCTAAGCCCATAAGACGTCACCACTGACATGGGTTCGCGATCTGATACCAACGGATCCCGAAATTCATAATTTCAGTGTTATTAGCCAGGGAATTCATAATTACCTTGGCTTTTACAAAGGAGATATAACAAAGAGAAGATTATGCACGCCATTTTTGACTTTAAAATTTTACATATAAGAAACAAAATCGCGTGTCAATTTTGTTTCGAGGGAAAATGCTGCGATGCGCACTGTTACAAATGTCTTGCGTCATAATATTGCCTGATGGTATTGTCGTTACACAAATATTTCTCATCAAGTGAATTTTTTTGGAAGCGAAACGAAGAAAAAATTGCCTAAACATGCAAAGTTTAGATAATATTGTGTTAAGGGACAAGAATTCTGAATTTTCATGAAAATAACTTTTAACTTATTTCTTACGTGTGTATTTCAGTATTTACAAAAGAAATTTAAAGAAGCCACTGGGCCCTTAGTCAGGTCTAAGTAAAATTTGATTCTAGTGAGAATTTGAGTTCAAAAACTTAAAGAACAATTCTATATTAAATTAAGTAATTATTCTAACTAAAGCTTAAACAGTTTTGAAATCGAAAAGAATATTGCTTTGCCAAGCAAAATATCAAATATTATTTAATCCTCACAATTAAAACTCGTTTAGAACCACTGACTATATTAGGTTAACAAATTTATTAAACCACGTCGTGGCGCAGTGAGACAGCGTCTGACGGTAAGCGCGATCGGTTGTGGGTTTGATTCCACCCGGGAAAATAATCATATTTAAATTATTTTTTTATATTTTAGTTATATAATTTTTATTTCCACGCTAATAAGCGTGGTACTGAGTTCCGCCACTCAACACGCACTGTCTCAAATTTGGCGAAAAGTGATGTACGAAGTGTATGAACACTAGGTACTTCCTGTCTACCCTCCTATGTGGGATAAAAGCGTGAAGCTAAAAAAATAATTAAACAAAATTATTTTAGAAAATTATAAAATTTTTAATGAAACTGGACTTTAAGATTTTCTTTTAAATATCAAGTATTACAGAGAAAATCCAGTGTAAAAAGATTCTCCACTCTTCGCCCCAATCGAAACGCCAGAACCAAATGTAAATAAGAGTATTTCACTGAGTAGGAATCGAACCCACAACCACATTCACAGTCTGACACTGTACCACTAGAACACGAAAATAGGAAAATAGACTAAAGCAACACTGTAATCGTTGTAACAGTAACATGATACGAAAAAGAATTATCAGTTCTCGTAAAGCTCGAAGGCCAGCTAGGTATATATATTAAGAAAATATTTTACTATGAAATTGTTGAATCCCACGTGCAGAGCCGTGGGAAATTAGATTACATCAAAAAATATATATTTCAAATGAATATTCTTACTTCTTTCTGGTAGTAAATGTAATTTTTTGTGCAAAACATAGTCAACAACGTGGCGCAGTGGAAGCCAACCACATTGAGCGCGATAGTATTAGGTACAAACCACACTAAACTCAAACGTAGTGATTATATATATTTTTTAGCTCTGGTAAGACAAAGTGACTTAGTTAAGATCCACTACTTGTCCCGCTATCTCGTATACGGGCGTAAAGCGTTGAACATTTTAACACTAGGTAATCTCTGTCTATCCTGCTTTGTGGGATACAACGTCTAACTGTAAAAAAAATATTATAAATTAACATTTAATTTATAAAGATTTTTTTCTTTATGATGCTCAAGTACAATGGCAAAACAAATGAGCTAGATTTTCTTACATTGATTAGTGTAATAAGTGGAGAATAAAGGCGTGGTAAACAGTGTTTTTCTCTGTTTTGTGTAAAGGTGTGTCATATTTCGCCATCTAATCCGGTATCACTGTACAACCGACAAATCGTAAAAACGGAGTGTTATAGCACCCAGATACTGTATGATATGCCTTCTCCGAAAAAGGCTTCATAGCTTCAAATTCAATTTCCAATCATTCCTCATTATAGTTTCAATGCCACAAAATAGTCTCACTTCGTTAGAATCTTAAAACAGTACCAATAAAACCTTTTTGCCGCCCTTCTATAAAATTTATTGGGTGGTGTCCCTTAGGGATTTAGGTACGTACCTCAATAAATACGAAATTCGTAAGCATATGCTAGTTTAAATAAGTAACTACATGATTTTTTTCATATCCCTCGATAGAAAACTTAATATTCTGTTATATTTTATAAGTTCAAATAACCTTTATTTTCCCATACAAATTGATCATATATTGATTAATATATATGGCTAGTCGTGGCACAATGAGACAGTGTCTAAGATCTATTTTGGATTCGAGTTTTCCTACTCGAGGGAAATTATTTTAATTTCCTCGCACTGGTACGGCAAATTGCGGCGTTGAGTTCCGCCACTTAACACGCATTGTCTCGAATTCAACGGAAAACGGAGTACGGATAATCTTGACACTAAGCACTTCCTTTTTACCCTCCTATGCGGAATAAAAGCGTGAAGCTAAAAATAGAATAAAATGATGTAATTATTTACATTACATTGCAAGTAAAATAACATTTGAAAATCCACGAACTTAACGATCATTGTAAGGCCTTGTATTTTTATCATGGCCGCATCATACGTTTATTGACTTAGCAAGTTAGACAAGAAGTACCACTTGATACTAATCAAGACATCCCGTATTCCACTTTCCGCCGAATTCGATACATTGCATGTTGATTGGCGGAATCAATGCCAAGCCTTCTTTGTTTTACCAAAGCAAGGAAATGAAATTATTTAAATATAATCACTCGAATGGAAATCGAACTCACAACCTATCACGTTACAGTCAGACGCTGTCCCACTGCGCCACGACCGGCCTTTACTATTGATTTTTCCGTTATATTTTGGTTATGATATTTTCTGTATAAGACTGACAATACTAACGTTATAATGTATGATACCAAAGTGCTCGTAAGAACCTTTTTCAATAAAGTATATTTTAGTACAGCTTCACCATTTTAGCCACATTACAGAAAATTCCTTAATTCGAGATATGCCAGTACTGACGCCGCATTTTATTTAACTAGGGCAGGACATGCAAAATTATTTTAAATATTATTTTTCCCCCGAATAGGAATCAAACCCACAAGCCACAATCGCCTCATATAAGTATATTCATTGTAACCTCGCCTCATATAAAGCAACGAACAAAGTCACCAATTTCTATAAAAAAAAACATAACAAATCTTTACAAAATACCTTTATTAATCATCCGATTTCATTTGAAACGAAATAACAAGTAGAAAAAGGAAATATAACGACAAATAATCACCTAGTTGGGAGCTTTATAAAAAGCTTTCGACCAACTTTTTCTTCAATGAATCGCTCTGCCATTGATGTATATTTATTACTTCTATTGTATACAGCGGAACACGTCACGGAATGGGGTTGCCGCGATTGTTACTGAACGATGTGAATTTTGTTCCACTCAATCGTTTCAGATTACAAAACAAAGATTTATACTCTACGATGGATTTCTTTAAATATTTCTCTTGGCGTAATTTTGGTTATTTTTTTACATGTCCTCTGCCTCTGTGTAGGGTTTGATAGATTTTACTATTTAATAAATTACATTCACATGCGGAATCGTATTAAATAGATTCTTTTGCAGTTTCACGCTGTTTCCCGTAAGGCAGTGGTAGAGATAACGTAGTGCTAATGTAGTTAGAGGTTAGAATTCGCGTCTCTTGGAAACCATCGAAGTACTCTGACCGCTAAGCCATGCGCTCTATGACATGCTGCGTGGAAATTCGTATACGTTTTGTTACTACTTATTTACGTTGTAAACTTCACTGTAAAGAGATTTTTACAAATTTCTGCTACTCAAAGTTTATTAAGAAACAATCGTTTGGCAAGAGAGAATGCTATTTATTTAAATATTTAACTATTTTTTAGGTAATTAGAAATTATCTAGGATTAGAAATCTTTAAGGATTTCTAAGCGTAGAATAAAACTTTAAAATATAATAATTATATTTTTGACTTAGAAGGTAATTGAGCTCAGCCTATAAACACTAGACACAGAGTTAAGTCTGACTACCCACCCTCCTAAAACATAAAGCTGTTTTTTTTTATAAGATTCGATTAAACACAATTCAAGATCTATTAAAGGAATTTATATGGAAATTAAAAACTAATTTACATTTTATACAAATTCATAGGCACTGTAGAAGTGGTTTTCCTTGTCGCGTCGCCGAATCAAAAAAAATCCCATTCACTAACTTCCCCACAATGGCCTATTAAGCGACTTTGAGATCGAGCTTTCATGGAAAACTTTAATGTTTTAGCTTTTACTTTGACAGTGAAAAAGTCAAAAGTTTCCTAAAAAATATGAATTTTCATCATTCATCTTAATATTTTCGTGTTAAAAATTATGTTGCTTCCGACCAACTTTTTCGATACATATAATAATAGATAATAATAATATATATTTAATTTTTTTTTTAGCTTCACGCTTTTATTCCGCATAGCAGGGTAGATAGAAAATACCTAACGTCAACCAACGCACTCCGTACTCCGCTTTCCACCAAATTCGTGACATTGAGTGTTGAGTGGTGGAACTCAACGCCGCTCTTTGTCTTTACCAGAGCGAGGCAGTGAAAATATTTTTAAATATAATCACTCTCCCGAGTGGAGATCGAACCCATAACCGATCGCGTTTACAGTCAGACGCTGTCCCACTGCGCCATGGCCGGCCTCAATTTTAAAATATAAGTTTATTAATATTTTAATTATGTCCATACTTTTGCCTACAATATCTTTTGTAGATTCCTTACCTAAGACCCAACCCTTTTAACTTTAACTACAAATTAACGTTTAAAATTAAATTTTAACATACCTAATAAAATAATCTAGGACTCCCACTGCAAGTAAGACAAAGCACGACACGGCGTTGAGCTCCACTGCTAAATAGACACAACACGCAATATCACGATTTTGAATAAGGAATTTGGGAAAAGAGTGTATTGACACCACCTGTCCTCTAAATATCCTACTGTGAGGTAATAAGGAATACATACTTCTATAATTTATCTCTGTTGGGGGACGGGGTAGAATACAATTCCCTCATGCAGCGGGGAAGCGTCTCGTACAAGGTGGGTATCCCAGTAATTTGGAGATAGGAGATTAGTCCTCCGACTTGCTCGCGACCACTATACGATGACAAAAACAATCCGCCAAATATCTGATGATGTGTTTCCAGTTCGGTGTCATGTAAACCAGCTTTTCCTGTTACCACCCTTCCTTTCCCTCATCCCAAAGCCGGCAATGTATCTACAACTCTAATTTTGTAGATGTCAATGGGCGAAGATGATCACATAACATCAAGTGGCCCTTCTGCTTATTTGCCACCTTTTTCTAAAAGAATAAAAAATACATATAAAATATGAATATTTAAATTCCAACTCTATTTTGTGCATTAAAAAATGACCTATCTCTAATCTTCATTAAGTATTGTATTAAGGTAAATCCATTTAGCTGATTGTTTGCATTATTTTAAACCTTCTATCGAATATAATACCAAAATCAATTACTAAATTCAAATGTATTATTCGTTCATACATTTGTTTTAGTGAACAATTTAATCAAATATACTTCCGTTATAAGGATTAGTTAAAAGCATCTAATTTGACTGGTGAGACCGTTACGGTTATTGAATATGAACTCGCAGGAATATGAGATATTGCAATTTTTTAAAAGTATTCATACTTCAAAGTGAAGATAAGCTTCCTCTCAATTTTCTATAGAGCTTTAAAAGGCAAAGCTTTTAAAGGTGAAGCGAGCATTTTTTTCATATCCAATAAACGTACCCAAGAAAATAAAAAAATATTAATATTATATTTCTGGTTCTACTTTTCTGCGTTTATGTAATATTTATAAAAAAATATTTAACAATATTTAAATTTTCAATATTATGAATAATATATAAGACGCGGCGTTGAGTTTCGCTACTCAACACTAATTATCTTGAATACAGGCAAAAAGTGGACAACAAAGTATCTTGACACTAGATTCTCCTAGTGACTTATAACTATTTTACTATTTTTAAAGTGTCATTCTAAAAATAGGATTAGAAAACATTTAAAAAATGTATAATTGTTTTTTAAACGCAACGGGATTTGAACCTGCCCCTCTTGAAAACCGACCAAGCGCTCTGACCGCTAAGCCATGCGTTCTACTACCGGCTGCGTCGGAATTCTTATACTTTTTCTTTGTTACAATTTATTTACGTTGGTAGTATATTTTTTTACTCGAAGTAATTATTCTACTACACTAAACCAAAAGGATAGACAAACATACTTTAATACACTCAAAAACTTTATTTATAGATGTGACATAAAACAGAGTATACCATCAAAAGGGCGCAGATCCGCGTTTGATTGGTGATGTCACATGACATTACGCTTTTCCCTTTATGTCCTCGTAAAGCATACAGCACTACGTACAGTATTAAAAATATAAAAGTCATATGTATCTTACACATGTTGAATGAAAATCATACAAATTATTTGAATCGAATAATAAATCGATTTTTGTCGTTTGTCGGTCATACTTTTTCATCTTTCACTTGTAAGATGTGACATTACGTTTACGCGCTTATTATTACTAGAAATCTATTGGCCTTGTTCTTAAATACTATTTTAATCAAATATTTTATGTCTATATTTTTTATCATATATTTATATCTCTTTTCTTATAGTAAAAAACTTTTTCGCAAAATGAATTGATCAATACAACCATTTAATACTATTTTAAAAGGATTAATCGCGTATATTTTTGTATACGAAGAAACCTTCAAAAAACCCGTTGCTTTCTGTTACTTACTGTACCTTATAACATTACAGTAGTGAAAAGTAATAGATATTATGTACATTCGAATATCATAATATACTAGATTAGCCCAGTTACAATGGTAGCATTCAAATTTTTTTATTCGCCACACTTTTTTATCCCGCCTAGCAGGGTAGACAGAAAGTACCTTGTGTCAAGACAAGACTCTGCACTTCACTTTCCACCGAATTCGAGACGTTGCGTGTTGAGTGGTGGAATTCAACGCCGCACCTTGTCTTTTACCAGAGCGAGGAAGTGAAAATAATTTAACTCCCTCGAGTGGGAATCGAACCCACAACCGATCGCGTTTATAGTCAGACGCTGTCCCACTGCGCTACGACCGGCCTTCATTTTCATTCATGATGTGATAACAAATTAAATAATACAAAGAAAACTTTGGTTTCTATGATTTTTAAATCGTTTTCGTTTTCTTTGTATTGTTAGTATTTTTTTGCTAAAGAAAAGGAATGTTATATCCCTATTATATTTAAATCATTTCATTTCCTCGCTTTGGTATGAAGCGCGGCGTTGAGCTCCGCTACTCTACGCGCAATTTCTGGTCGACCCTGCTGTACGGAATGAGCGCGTGAAGCTAAAAAAAAATATTATTAAAAAAATATATGAATACAAGTTGCATGATTCGTTTTATAAGCGTCAAATGATTTACCACCGGTTCACTAAATTCGGACACACGTGAAACCAACTACCGTGAAACGCTCAATGAGACTTTTTTATAGACTAGAACTAAACCAGACAAACGTTACCTAAATTTAATTTAATTTTAATCGAACCTACACCCGTCACCTACTGCCAATACTTGTCAGACCCACTACGATGTCATCAAGCCATATTTTAAGGGCCATTATCGTCAAAACTGTCATAAAAGGTCGTGTATAGGGTGCCCCAAATAAAATAGCAATTCAATCACAAATGCCCTACATCCATATGCCCGCTTGATGTTACGTCACCAGTTTTATGACAACATAAAGCAATCATTAATAGGCATTTTATTACGAAAGACGTATTGCACTATTCTGGTTGGCTTATAGACGTTTCTTACACCTTACGTATGAATTTATCTTTGATTTTCGCGATTTTTACAAATTTTTAAATGAGACTCTTTTAAACGGATTAATTGAGTACATTTTGGTATTAAAAAAAGACGTTTTGAACACTTTACAGTAGTCCGTGGTCACAGGTAGAGTGAGGTGGCATTTGTCTGTTGGTTGATACAAAAATTAATTATATCAATCTACCGCCATCTGATTCTCAATTACTTCGCGTACTGCCCAGGTAGTAGAATGGGAACTATATAACAAATAAAAAATATTAAAAATTTATAGTCTTAAATTCCAATTACCAGACAAAGATACAGTCACCTCCGTTTAAAATAGTTTCCTTCAAAATATGTACGTATAGCTTTTTTAAGTATCATACTTTAAAAGTGCTGTGCCTATGAGAAAATCCGCCTGTAACTGAAATTCTCTGTATATTTATAATTCTAAAAAGTATATAGTAGTAATCTAATAGTAAAAAAAAGTAAAGTCGATCGAGCCACTGTGGAATGGCATCTATCTATAAACGCACTAAAATAAAGTAAATCTAGATCATACCTATAACATCAGCTGTCTGCCAGTTAAAGTTTCATCAAGATCGACCCAGCCAGCCAGCAGTTATAGAGGTTAGCTGTAACAAACAGACAGATAGACAGACAAAAATAGTAAAAAATACCATTCACGTACCATGTATATGCATTTAATAAAAATCGGTTATTTTAATATTACAAACAGATGATTCAATTTTATTTATTTGTATAGATAATTGAGGTTAACACACACAGTTATGCAAACCAAGCGTGAATGTAAATATTCAACTAAATAGTTTTTACTGAATATATTATCTATTTTCAATATATTCTTCTTGACACTAGGTACTTCCTGTCTACACTTTCTGTCTAAAAAAAATTTTTCCGCAACAAGTGTCAAAAAGAAAATGATATTTTATTAAGTAACTCTGGTCTAAACTTGTGGAACATTTACACATCGTCATTTTTAATTTGAAATGAGTATCTACTAACATAAATACTACTATGTATAAATTTCTCAACGTTTTATAATTTTTAGTTTATTTAATATAGAATATATTATATGGGTTCTATTTACTTACCCTACAATAAAAGGAATATGTATGATACTAAAAGAACCGTTTGTCTGTAAAGTCAGTATAGAGTATAATTTAACGTAATAAAATCATAAGAAACATGAATAAAAAATTTGCATACTTTGATGAATTGAATTAAACTCTAGCACTCAATTATGACTATTTTGTATAATACAAAGAAAGGGTCGATTTAAAATTACACTTTTTTTTCTATAAACCAACATTTATTTGCACTTATTAAATCAAATATTCTTTTAAAAGTAAAAGTGTGCTATTAATAAGTCTCTTTTTTTCTTTTACGCTTTTATCATACATAGCAGGGTAGACAGAAAATACCTAGTACTACGATTTCTACCAAATTCGAGATATTGTGAGTTGAGTAGTAGAACTCATCGCGGCACTTTGTCTTACCAGAAGTTGGAAGTGTAATTAATTTTAAATATAATCATTCCTACAAGAGGGAATCGAACCCACAAACGATTGCGTTTGCAATCAGATGCTGTCCCACTGCGCCACGATCGGCCACAACAATTTACTTATAATTTATTTTATATAAATATTATATAGGGTGATATTTAAGAACTTCCAATACACGTTCTCAATGAAGATAGATGCGTCACAAGCGTCACACGCTTACGCTGACCTTTACTTTGTATGGCTCAGTCCGCACTCTCGCTTGCACCGGAACTCATCAAAATGTCATCAAAATATAACATAATTTTAAAGTTTAAATATATTTTCCAAAACACTTTTTTGAAAAAACGTATAAAAATTAGAACGCAGCGTGATTCGAACCCTCTAGGATACCGCCCAAGAAGCGCGGATTCGAATCCCGCTACGTTCAAATTTTTATACGTTTTTTCAAAAATGTTTTCTAATCATAAGTGTGGAATAACTGTTTAAAAAATAGTAAATATTTCAATACACTTTTTCTAACTTGAAGACAATACAAAAAACGTGTAACATTGTTTAATAAATCAAAAATAAATCGATTATTTTGTCAAAACCATCTGTAATCCAGAATAAGCCTTCAATTGTATAAGAAAATGGCGATTTTGCGAACCAGTCAAATTTTACGGTCTCACTTTTAATGGATTTGCCTTACGGTTTTATTATTCAATTATGGGTCGTGATGTTTTGTTTTCGATATAGAGATGGATGGAGTTAGGGACAAGTACACATATAAAAGCTCTAATTATGTATAAATTTAAAAAAATCCTAAATCTGATTAGACACTTAGTTCTTCCACTTTATTACATACCAGATATGCTCATGACTTTCTCTGCGTAAATAATGCCATAAAAATGATGTAAAAGAGTAATCAAATTCAATAAAACAGTTATAATATAGCAAATTTATCAAACAAAATTTACAAAAAGATTCCCACCGAATTCGAGACATTGCGTGTTGAGTGGTGGAACTCAACGCCACACTTTGTCTTACCAGAGCGAGGAAGTGAAAATAATTTAAATTTAATTACTACTCCGAGTGGGGGTCAAACCCACAACCGATTACCACTATTACCACTTATTAATAAACAAACGGATATACAACAACGATTTTTATTTTAGCCTCACGCTTTTATCCCACATGGCACGGTAGACAGAAAATATCTAGTATCAAGACACTCTGTACTCCGCTTTTTACCGAAGTCGAGACATAGCCTGTTGAGTGGCGGAACTCAGCCGTACTTTGCCTTACTAGAGCAAAAAATTGATTATAATTTTCACTCCCGCAAGTGGGGATCGAACCCACAACCCATCGCATGTACAGCCAGATGCCGTCTCACTGCGCTACAAACGGCCTCTAACGATTTTAAATATTTCATAAATCTGACCAAGCTTAAACCATAGCTTTCCATAGAGGATTGTTTTCATATAGCTTCACAACTCGAAGATTTATACTCATTACTAAGAACGTATATTTTCCTGATATAATATAATACAGTATTACGGCTGACTCGCATATACCCCTACTTTGTTTACAATAACAACTCTAGTATGTCGCATAGTTCTTCCATACAGGCAGTTTATATGCCGATAAATTTGCGAGTCTATTTATTTGAGTACAAAAGAAATGGAAAGAATTGAGGTAACGTGTACGTATATATTTGGTTATTTGTTAAGTTATCGCGAACAATTTCAACGTAGTGTGTTACTAATTGAGCTTTAATGTGTTTTTGTTATTACTTTTTGCTCATACATTTTGGTCTAGACTTGTTTTTCGTATCACGCTTTTATCCCGCATGGCATTGTAGACAGGAAGTACCTAGTATCAAAATACTCTGTACTCCGCTTTCTGTAAAATTCGAGATCTTGCGTGAGTGGCGGAACTCAACGCCGCACTAGTAGCTTACCAAAGCGAGAAAATGGAAATAATTTAAAAGTAATCACTACTCCGAGAGGGAATTGAACCCACAACCGATCGTATTTACAGTCCAACGCTGTCTCATTGCGCCACGACCAGCCTCCATTTTTTTCATTTCATTTTTTTATATTTTTGTAACGTATATGTATATTTTCTATTGAAATTTTTAAAAGTACTAAATTCTATTAGATTTGAAGCAATTATTTTGATATAAATTTGACTAGAACTAGTGTTGTATATATGTATTTATATATGTATATACATCTGTGTGTATGTATGTATATACAGATAATTCGTTTAACGCAAATAATTTATTATAACCGATGCCTGTAACTCGCATTCCGATGATACAATAAGCACTTCATCATTAGCGTGCAACAGGCCGGTAACCGTCAGAAGCCCTACTTTCACTCCTTTTTCACTTTGTTTAACACATCGCAGACAACTATCTAAATACATATTGAACAGCCAAGCTGACATGACCCAACCTTGTTCGACTACAAACTGAGGCGACATGGTCGCAACTTGAACCCGTAACTTGACAGTTCAAGCGCTCTCTACAGTCAAGTATTAGGCATTAAGACATTTTTATACTCTTGTTACAATTTAATTTTTTATTAGCATCTCCATAAATATCACATTTTTAGCCTCTTCCGCTACGCTTTAATTATTTCTGAGAAAAGTCGTTTGATTTTAATAAAATATTTTATCTTATCCTGATTATATAATTTGACAAATTAAATAGTATAACTAAATAGGAATACAGATAATAATAGTCATTTGGTATGGGCTTATGAAATATGTAAATTTCAAACTAAACTATCCCTTTACTTACTAATGAAATACATCCTAATGAAATAATATTGCGGAAGAGCAGAACGTAATTGATATAAATTAAACGTCTGCTCAAAATATTGTTTACACGTAACTACAATACAGTGCTTAAGCCAAAACAATCACTGTATTTGTTCAATTTCTAAATCTTAGTTAAATGCTAATTGTTATATCTGAGTGAAATAACAATAGGAGTTTTTCCCTACACCTTATAAATCATCTACTTAGTGAATAGCTTATATATTCACAGTAATGGTTTGATGTAGAAGCAGAAATATCTATATATTTTTTAGTATTAGTATGGCGTAATTCATATGAGCATTACAGATCTGCAAGCAAAATGGATCATGTCTTAACAATGACATGTTTTACTACGTGAAAAATACCTTATAGCACATTTCTAAGTACAAACAAACAGACTTACCTATTAATAATATATACGTAACATATAGCCACAATATAAGACGCATGGAAAAGCTACTAAATAAATAATATCATTATAGATACATATATTTTTGGTTACGCCAACAAAACATCCTTAGCAATACATCGTAGGCGCTACGTCGTAGCAGAGTTTCGTAGACTTTATGACGAACTTTACGAGCTTACTCCCTTCTAATTTACGAAACAAACTGGGCTTAAAACACCATCGTTGCGCAGTTGTGTTATTTATGGCTTTATTAAGATGGTTTTGATTCGAATTCCGATGGCATACGCCATTTTAATACATATAGCAAAAATGTTGTTATCTTTTTAAAAATAGGACGCGAACAGTAAAGTTGGAAATTTGACTTAGATATTATTTATATAGAGAAGTGCAATATACATTATATATATATATATATATATATATATATATATATATATATATATATATATATATATTCTACAGGAAGACTACTTTTAATAAATATTCTACATTTACTCAGTTCAGCTTTCAACATAAAATGCGTACAACTAGCAATGTACTCCTAACCTTATGTTTATTTTTACCGATGTGAGAAAATATTTATTTATTTTGATAAATTAAGTTACATTTTTTGTTTACTTTTGCTTTTATTTTAATAGTGATTTATGTATGTAATTGAAGAAAAAATGTCGTTGTTTACTTTTTTTTATACATATAATTTTTTGTGTCAAAAAATAGCAGCAAATAACAAAAAGTACTTAAAGTTATGAGTTGCATCGTAACTCAAGGGTTTGATTTCCACTCGTGGTATAGTTTATATTCAAAGTTTATGTAGATTTCTCCGTTTTGGTAAGGAAAAGTATGCCGTTGAGGTTCGCTGCTCCACACAATATCTTAATTTAAGGCGAAGAGCAGTAAACGTAGTGTCTGGACACTATATTGTCATTAACTATGCTGCTATGCAAAATAATTCAGATTATTAGAATATATAAGTTAAATATATTAAAATAATAATAATATTGTCAGGATTAGCCAAATAGTTATCACCGAATGCAACCTTCTATTTAAAAGTAAACGAGTGAAAGAGATATTGCTGCTTTAATAACGATTTATGTAGGCATCGAACAAAGGAAGGCAAATCATATTTAAAAAGGAGGGTACGTGTTTTCTAATAATATTACTATCCAAATTATTTCCTTTAAAATATAACTACCAAAATCAAATAACGTCCCCTTAATTACTAATATTTAGAGCAAATATCTAATGTTACTTATTTATAGACAAATTACGCTAACATTATCTTACTAATTTAAAATAGGAAAAGAACCTGTCAAACTCAGCAGTCTCTGTATTGACTATAAAATGATACTGAGGCCGGTCGTGGCGCAGTGTGACAACTTCTGACTATAAACGCGACCGGTTGTGGGTTCGATCCCCTCTCGGGGGGCTGATTATATTTAAAATTATTTTTACTTCCTCGCTCTGGTAAGACAAAGTGTGGCGTTGAGTTCCACCACTAAACACACAATGTCTCAAAGTCGGCGGAAAGTACGGAGTGTTTTGACACTAGGTACTTTCTATCTACCCTGCTATGGGGGATAAATGCGTGAACCTGAAAAAAAACGCGCCACACTCGTTTACTCTAATCAGTTATATTATACTTTTAAAATAGCTAAAAGCAAAATATATCATCAAATACTCGCTCGCGAACGCTAGAACGTAACGTAACGATGTGTTCCATATTTCTTGAAAACTATGCCATTTCCCTCAGCGAAATATTCTTTCACTTTTCTTTATTTATTACTATGAGTGGGAATTTGCAGTTGTGTTGTAATAAAAATGTTCTTTGAAATTTATCAAAATTATATTCTAGGAGCCTCTTGAGAATCTCTTGGTTATATTTATATAATATTTGAAGTATGTTTATAAATTTCTGTTAAATGTTTATTAATCTTATTAAATTATATGACATACGCTAGCTCGTTGCTCAGGCCCCGCCTATGTTGTACGGAATATATCTTATAAACTTTATATAGCTTCAAGCTATTATTTGCATAGCACGGTAGACAGTAAGTACCTAGCGTATACTTCACGTTCCACTGAATTCCAGACATTGTGTGTTGAGTAGTGGAACCCAACGCCGCACTTTATCTTACCAGAGCGAAGGAAGTGAAAATAATGTAAATATAATCACTCCCCGTGGAGTGGAGATCGAATCCACAGCCGATCGCGCTTACAGTCAGACACTGTCCCACTGTGCCACGACAGACCTATTATTGCAAAGTTTTCCATTTCCACCCAAATTTAAATAATTGTGCGTTGTAATAAAGCTAGAATAGTAAAAACAATTTATTTATAATCATTCCTTCAAGTGGGAAGCGAACCCATAACCATCGCGTATTGAGTCAGAGGCCAGCAAGGATATATCTCTGTTATATATTTTCTAATCTTACAAACACTAAAACATCTTCAACAAACAAACAAAAAAGTACTAAACGTTACATCGTCGTCATAAGTGCTACAACGGTTTCCGGTATGGCCGTGAATAAATGCACTAGGGCCGTGTACATTCTTATCATGTTCGAATAAAAAGGCGAAATGTTTCGTTTTAATGTCTGCCCCTTCCTTCGTCCCTTAGGCCATAAAAGTTAGTGATGAGACATAGCTAGCAAAGTTATCGATTAACAAATTTATATTAAATTAACTATAAAACATTGGCTTTTATATAAAAATCAATCTTTCTACTATTGATTAAATGGTAACATTATTAAAAAAGCAGCTATTGTCATTATATATTTATTTTTTTTGTATTAAAATGTTTTGGATGCGATATCGATATTCGTTATCCAACACTGGTCCCAAACGATGCGAGTAACATTCACAAAGACATGGCTTAATAAAAACAAGTCTATTGAGTGTACATAATTTAGTTTGTGATATGAATTTTAATCTTGACTTTATTGTTTGTATTATGGAATATTACTCTTTTACTGTGATAGGCTTTAGCTTTATATAAATAAGAGCTATATTTGATTGCTAAATCGTTATAAAAACAACATTACAAAGGTAAATCTGAAATGATTTTTGATTACTTTGATATAAATCAAATAATATATATTTTTGGTAACACGCCTTTATCCCGCTTAGCAAGGTAGAGAGGAAGTAACTAATGTCAAGACATTCCGTACTTCACTTTCAGGCGATTTCGAGACATTGAGTGTCCAATGGTGGAACTCAACGACGCAAATTGTCTTACCAGAGCAAGGAAATGAATTTGAACAATTTAAATATAATTATTCCTCCGACTGGGAATCGAACTCACAACCGATTGCGCTTACAATCAGATGCTGTCCCACTGCGCAATGACCGGCTGCAATCAAATAATATTGAAATGAATAAAATATATAAACGGTAATTCATATCGTTAATTTATATATGGCTAATCACGTAGAACTAACTATGATATAAATACTACTACTTAGTATAAAATAAGTACATATAGGATTTTAGAGAAAAGGAGATTAAAAGGCTAACGTAGTTGGTTATGGCTTCGATTCCAACTCGCTGCTTAATTTGTGTACCGCCGATCTAGTAAGACTGAGCGTGGCGTTGAGTACCGCAACTCAACACACACTCTCCAATTTAATTCTGACAGCTGTAGTATGTTGGAAAAAGTGTCATGTTGAAAACAACAGACTAATATTTTTTAGCTTAGCAGAGTAGACAGGAAGTACCTAGTGTCAAGACACTTCGTACTCCGTTTTCTATCGAATTCGAGACATTAATTTTTATACTGCAAAACTTAATTTGAACCTACAACCTCAAGTTCAGTATTCAATATTAGCCACTATATCAACAGTTGAGTTAAGTAATAATTAGTATGTTTTAAGAACGCGTTAACTTCTAAAACTGAATAAGTAAAGATTACATACAACATTAATGATTTTACTTTAATATCTAACTAAATTTTTCCACCTCAATAGTTTTCACTTAACAGTAAATACTTCGCTAATTGCGTGGATTGCGGTCATAAAATGAATGCTCTCGTATATATACTCATATAGTAGAAAAGAGTTTCTATTTTATTCATTTGCTTTTTTTCTTATATGGTGGTGTTTTATGTAGCAAAGTGTGTTTTGTAAATTGGAACAATAATATTCTAAAGAATATTTAACTGACTGACTTTTTATAGCTTCATGGATGTATAGCATGTAAACAGAAAGTACAGTGTCAAGACACTCTGTACTCCATTTTCCGCCGTATTTGTGACATTGCGTAACATTGCCTGATAAGTCTGTTTTACTAGAACGAGGAAATGGAAATAATTTATATTATATCATCAATATAAACATTTCCTCGAGTTGAAATCGAACCCACAATAGATAGTATTCACAGTCAGACGTTGTTCCACTGCGCCACGAGCTCGATTATCTATATGAATTGTATCTAATAAACTTTGAAATACAAAAGAGGAAAACACGATTGAAACATCTGGATGTTTGGAGATGGAAAACATAAAAATATTCAAAAAAAGATTTTTATAATAATACGTGAAAGTTAAATTTTTGATACTTTAACGAAAATTATGTATGAAATTAGACTTTGAAATTAATAATATTACACAAATTACAATATGTTTGACATTCACTCCATTTTAAAGTGAAATGGTTGTTGGTAGGGCAACGTGTATTTTACGCATCAACTAATCTAGTAGTCAGTCAACTTAAATACGCGAACGCAATCGTGCAAACATAAACACGTTAGCAAAACCAAGTAAACATAAACATGTAATGAACGAAACATTATAATATAAACTAATAAACACAAACATTAGCTTTTCATATCTCCCGTATTAGAGAGAGAAATTGTGTTCTCAGCTGATGTGTTCATTTTGTATGCATTGCGTGTCAAGTGGCAGTATCTAACATCACTATTTCCTTTACCAAAGCTTTGAAATATAATTAATAATAAATATAATCTTTGCTCTAATCGAGAATCGAACCTAGAACCTTGGTGTATATGAACGATAAAAAATACAAAATGCCACAAAAATGAATTTAATTCTCTCGAAACGAATATATAAATCAAAACACTTTGAAATAATACTGTCATCATAAAATTCAAAAGATGAATCGTTTCACACCATGTCAAGTAGGTACATAAATAGATCTTACCATTTTAAAGTGAAAAACATATTTTTCTTCTAATACCAAAGTAGAATGAAAGCAGAAGATTTAGCGAGTGTCCATTTTCAAAACAAACGCGTTTGCTCAGTCGAGAAGGGGCTGATTTATTGATTGCCTGATAAACGGACTGCACTAGAACCAGGGGCTGCCAATTTTGTTGGCAAAAATTTTACATACCAAGCATAATATATCAAATGAAATAGAAATTTAAGTAATAAATAATACGTATAATAAGATTTAATTTTTGTAATATTTAAACATTTTAAATGAAACTATATAAAAAGGTGGCATTCGTCTGTCAGTTAATACAAAAAATCAACTCAGTCTCCTGTGACCAGGGACTATTGCAGTGTTTTTTTTAATATAAAATTTAATACACCACAGACTGGGTCTGTATCTTTTTTTCTCTAATTTTAACTAATTTCTCACTTATACATAATTATAATCAGCTACTTAGAATTAAATATCTATATTTAAATTTAAGCGAATTGTTGACAAAATTTAATTAACTTAATCCTACGATGTACATTTAATGTACCATTGTGACCATTGTAGTGTTCGAAACGTCGGGTTTTATTAAATGTGTTTTCGAATGCCGAAATGTTTGCGATTAATCTCTTTACAATAGTTTCATTTGTAATATACGTATTTTTAAATGTTTTTTTTTTAAGTGGATTAATAATGTATAGTGGTAAACTTCACATGTGACCATGGACTACTGTAATGTTAGGTTTTCTAAAACGTATTTTCGAGTTCTAAAACAATATTAATCATATTGTATATTTTGGTATTCAAAAACACATTTTTGAAAATCTGACGTTTTGAACACTTTACTACTGTAAAGTGTTCAAAACGACTACTGTCCGTGTTCACAGGGAGACTGAGTTGGCATTCCGCAATCTACCGCCATCTGTTTCTTAGTTACCTCGCGTACTGCCCTAGATTCTTGCAGAATGATCTGTCGGTATCTTTGTCTGGATCATCCACCATGGATTTGAGACTTTAATTTTTTATAAATGAGTACCAGATGATAGAGTTTCCTACAATTTTCTCTATTAAAATTAGGATATTTTTAAATTTCAATAGCCTTGCAGATCATCCTAGGAATATATCTATTTTTCCTTGCGAAGATATGAGGTTAATCAAACCTCATACAGTGGTTGTGCTTATTCATTGTATGTTTACACACAGTTGACTGCAGTACATGTCCATTCTTGACATCGGAGATGTTTTCCTTCACCCTAATCCCGATGCTCCTTTTTGTTTTCTTTTCGCTTCACGCTTTTTATTCTGCATAGCAGGGTAGACAGAAAGTACCTAGTATCAAGACACTCTGTACTTGGCTGTCCACCGAATTCGAGACATTGTGTGTTGAGTGGTGGAACTCAACGCTGTATTTTGTCTTACCAGAGCGAGGAAGTGAATATAATTTTAAATAAAATCACTCCCCCGAGTAAGGACCAAACCCACAACCGGTTGCGTTCACAGTCAGATGCCGTCACACTGCGTCACGACCAGCCTCACTTTTTTATTAGGCTTAAATACAGTTTTAATAGGAGCTCTTCTAAAGACTGCCAATCGTGTCCGTAAATCCCTTCAAGTATGGTAGAAGTGGTGGCTGTTTCTACTGTGGGTGGCTTGTTGGTCTCCATACAACCACCCAAACCACCTGAGCACGTTCACCTTCATTCTTATTCTTTCTGCGTATTTTCTACTGCATATGATAAGATATTTTAGGAATATATATAAATATTATCCGTAGGTAAAATTGTGAAACTATCATTTTCAAGCGGTACACGCTTATATATCCTAGGTAGACATGGAGTAGCGACAAGAGCCACCTCCTCGAAGTCTTTCATCTGCATATCTGCTATTACAGAAAATACAGGCGAACTCATAGCAATGCCATCTACTAGCAAATAGAATACGTGATTGAATACTAGATATCCATATGTAAGGCAGTGTTCTAATAAGCCCAATATAATCAGCCACCATCACATTAGTTTTGATAAACCTCATATCCTCGTTAGGGAAAATAGATATATTACTAGGATAATCCACAAGAATATTAAAGTTCTAGAACATCCTAATTTCAATAGAGAAGATGGTTGGAAATTCTTTACCAACTGGGAGCCACTTATAAAAAAAATAAAGTCTCAAATCCACCATACCAAAGACAAAGATACAGTCAGCTCACTCTGCAAGAATCCAGAGCAGGGCTAACTACTACTAAACTAAGAAACAGATGGCGGTAGATTGATATAATTAATTTTTGTATCAACTTACCACTGACTACTGTAAAGTGTTCAAAACGTCAGGTTATCAAAAATGTATTTTGAATACCAATATAAACGCTATTAATCGAAAAATAGTTTCATGTAAAATGTGTAAAAATCGCTAAAATGAACGATCTTATTAGTTTATACAATAACAAAACAAAATAATAATCAAAATACTTATAATATATTATGATTTCGGTTCCAAATTCAAATAGAAGAAGTACATATTTATATTGAAAACTGTTTTTATTTTCTCTAATCACCTTATTAAAAACCTAAAGGAAAAATTTATGAAATTTTAAGTAATAAGTTTTAAAGAAATATCAAGTAACATATAAGAATAATAAGAATTAGTGTTAGGCGTGATTACCACTCGCTGGAATGATTATATTTTAATTATTCACATTTCTCCACTCTGGTAAGACAAAGTGCGGCGCTGACTTAATCCACTTATCACGCAAGGTCTCAAATACGGAGGAAAAGCGGCGACCTGAGTATATTAACACTAGGATCTCTCTCCCTATCGTGCTGTACAGGATGCAGTATAAAGCAGCTATTTTTATTAGAATATTTTTTTTTAAATTGACCACCCCTGATATAGAGCATGCAGTGAACTAAATGCTTTTTTATACACATTTCAAATTCTATTAATTCCAACCATTGGTTACTCGACACTCCGTTTAACGACTGTAAAATGCATTTCGTTACATTTTCACATTTTAGCGATACATTTTATATGCCATATGTATAATTAAAAGTGAATCTTAACTATACGTATTAGAGTCGAAAATCCGTTTGTAAGTAGCTAAGCATTTCATACGATATACATATGACAGGGTGAATTATTCATAAATTGAACGAATGTTAAAAATAAAGAGGGTTTATTTAGACATTTATTTGTAAGCTTTTAGGAAATAATAAAGTTAACATTAAAAAGTTCAGCAACGTACCAACATTGAATATTTAAAAAGTTCTGATGTAGGGTCGACGTGAAGTACCATAGATAATTTCCTATATGATTTTTTATATTATATTAGATATCTTGTATAACAGTAGGATTTTTATGGCTGTGCGTGTTGGTTGTCTTTGAAATTTGATTTGACTTTTAAGAAAATATTCCTATTTGTTATACATAGACATTTCCCTGATCTGTTTATACGTAGCGTAACGTTAGTTTCCATTATCTATCTGTACCTAATCGACTATGTTTTATGGTAATCGCGATTGAGCTATGGTTTCGATTCCCGTGCGGAGAAATGATTACATTAAAAATATATTAGTATGGCAAAGCGCAACGTTGAGTTCCGAACTGAACGCACAACGTCTCGATTCAGGCAGAAAGCAGTCGGCGGAGTGTCTTAACACTAGATTGTCCATGCGGATAAAGCGCGATGTTCTTTAATTTAAAAAACAGGATTTGGATTTGAAAAAAACAGAATTTAAATATAAACACTCCTCCGAGTGGAAATCGAACCCACAACCGACGGCGTTCACAATCAGAAGCTGTCTCACTACGCCACGACCGGCCACCAGCAATATTGTTGAATAGAAGAAAATATTTTAGTAAATATTAAAAAGAAATAATATTAAAATGAATTAAAATGAAATTATTTTAAAACGATTAATTGCGTATATTATGGTATTAGTAAATACATTTTTGATAACCCGACCTTTCACATTTTACAGCAGTCCGTGCTTTTATCCATAGCAAGTTAGACAGAAAATACCTATTGTCAAGACACTGCGTACTTCGCTTTCCACAGAATTTGAAACATTGCGGGTTGAGTGATGGAACTCAACGCCGCACATCTAACCAGAAAGAAAAAGTGAAAATGACCTAAATATAATCATTCCTCCGAGTGGGAATCGAACCCACAACCGATAGAGCTTATAGTCACACACTGCCCCACAACGTCTCGACCGGCCTTGGTACTAATTTATAACTTTTCTTATACTCTTACTTATAATAAGTAGCTTATATAGTATTTCTACCAAACTAAAAAAACTTCAAGCTTTATTAACAGAGTAATCAGAGAGAAACTAATAACAAGACACTCGCCGTTTACATTAAAAACAAGCATTCCACCTTAATATCACTTCTACGTGTAAAACCCAATATACGTAATCTAACTGTGAACTAAATATAAAATGTAAGTGATGACAGAACTAGCACACCATCCTCCTCCCATAGGACCAACCTTTATCCCCACCCTGTAATTTATTACGCACAGCCGGATGAACTCGTGAGAAACTTTGCGATAAGTTCATATCGTAGAGTTTCTTGTACTTAACGATCTTTTTCTATATTCCTCGAGTTATTATAAAAGTATGTAAATATTATATTTTCATGTTCAATACACTTGTAATAATTTTGTAGTATCGGACACTGTTAATGGGATTTGTTGTGGGTTCGATTCTCGCTCAGAGAAATAAATTATATTGATATTGTTTTCATTTCCTCGCTTTTTGTTAACAAAACGCGTAGTTGAGTTCCTCTATTCAATAGGCAATGTCTTGATTTTGAACAGACAGGGGATAACAGAATGTCATATCACAAGGTTTCCTCCGACTGACCTACGATGTGGGAACAAGCGAAAAGCTTTCTAGTGACGTTATAGAAGATCCTAAATTATATATTATAAAACACATATTATCTTTGAAATGTTGATTTATATATATATATATATATATATATATATATATATATATATTTATATTTATATATATGTAACATATAGATATACCTATAGCAAAAAGTATGACATACCTGCGTTGTACGCCAGCCTGAGATCTATGTCTGAAGAATATACCTGGATATGTCTGCCCCTGGAACTAGACCCCTCGAGGAAAGCGATGCCTAGTTGTTTGTGAAACAGAACATAAGAGCCAGTAGACTGAGAATCACTGAGGATTCTAAAGACCATAATCTTGTTATCACGTATCGTTGGTAGTCTGTCCTTCGTGTGCCGGCACAAACCTGTAAAATATGTATAGTTTGGGATCGATAATTATACACGCAGTAAGAACGGAATCTGTAGAATTTTTACAATTGCCATTAGTAGACATATATCCATGATTAATTAATTGAGGTAAATTATTAAATTGTTATATATTTTTTTTAATTTGGGTACTTTTTGTATTATGCAAATGTATTATTATTTGAATCCATCATTAAACATCAAACTATTTGTATTATACAAATGTATTTTTATTTGAATCCATCGAAAATACTTACTTAAAATAAAAAAGTAGTGATTTGACATTTGTGTCTTATCTATCAGATATTCAGGCTGAATAAACAAAGTGTCAATAATATGAATTTAATTGTTTGCAAATTTAAAATCAATTTAAGAAATAAGTGATTTTGTTTCGTTATTTTTTTTATTATTACAATAAATATTTAATTAAAACTGTTTAAACAAAAATCCAATCAGATTGTTTTAAACAAAACAGTGTTGAGTTCCGCCAATATTCACTAATGTTTATTTACTAATGTGTTTGTTGCTTGGGCAAAGAATAAAACCAACTAAAGTGCATAAAATACATAAAAAATACTGAAATGCAATAATTAACGATAAAATGCGAATATTTCGTATAGTGAGGTCGGTCGTGGCGCAGTGTGACACCGTCTGACTGTAAACGTGATCGGTTGTAGGTTCGATTCTCATTCGGGGGAGTGATTATATTTAAATTATTTTCACTTCTTCACTCTGTTATCTGGTGGTATATGATGAAGTGTGGCGTTGAGTTTCATAACTCAGCATGCATAGTCTCGAATTCGGTGGAAAGCGAATTACAGAGTGTCTTGACACTAGGTACATTACTAGGTAGATTTTTTTCATATTAATTAAAAAGATATTTCAAAATACATATATTAAATATAATAAAGTAAATAATGATTTTTAATTCAATAAGTAAAATTTTTGTTTTTCCTTTCATGTTGAAAAAAAATAACTAATAAAATATACTTCTACAATCAAATCCTTTGACACAGATACAAAAAGTCATATAATTTTTTTCAAAATAAGAAGTTACATGCTTCATTGTTTGAACGACAAACAAATTACCACCAGTTCACGAAAACCTCGAACCCGAGAAGAACCGACGCAGTAAACTCAGTGGTATTCTCTTTCTTTTCTTTTAAATGCCAATAACTACAAATCAACATATTTAAATCGGCGTTGAGTTCCATCACTCGGCACGAAATTGTTTCAAATTCGGTGATAAGCGAAGTACGGAGTGTCTTGGCACTAGGTACTTTCTGTCTACTGATAAAAAGTGTGAAGCTAAAAAAAAACATTTTTTAATAGTGTCACGTCAAACTATTCCACAACTCAATCGGTTGCCATAGAAACTAAAAGCCTGTACAAAATCCCAAGAATAGCCATCGGCTAGAGCTAGCTATCGATGTGTATCCAGCCACCAATATTAGTATAACCCAAGTTATGTAAACATTTTTGTATGGATCACAGAACATTAATTTGCTTCATCGGTCTGTTTTTATTCCGGTAATACCCTAAACACACAAAGTACCGCATATTGTTGGGAAATGTAAACAATAACAACACATAGATATTTAATAGCTATATATATATTGAATTAAAATTAATTTTGTTTAAATTTTATCTATCTATTACTCTATTAGGTTTTAAAATGTCATAATAATTAAATATTTTATTACTACGTGATATAAATAGATAAAATACTTTAAAACAGTTTACATTATCAGAGCCCACAACCGATCGCGTTTACAGACGGACGCCGTCCCACTGCGCTACGACTGGCCCCAAAGAATAAATTGACCAATAAATAAATTGAAATTATTAATATTATATATTTTTGTAATTATTATTTTTATTTTGTTAAAAAACTTTTTATCTGTTAATTACTTTTTTATCTGTATATTAAATTATAGATTGTTTATTTTTTTATTTTTGTTATTTATTTATTTTTTATTTATGTTAATACTACGTAGTATGTGCTAAATGACTCGGCAAACTTCGTATCGTCTCAGAATTAAATAAAAGAATACTTAAAAGAAATACCCAAAAGCTTTCTTACTGATTTGACAATCTATCATATTCGTTTGATTTTAAATATTTTTAGTGTGTTCAGAAATTTTCTTAGAAAGATATATGGAGCTATTTGCGTCTTGAGAATAAATTTAAATATAATCTATATAAAAGTAAATGACATGCTAAACAATATAAAGAAACACAATAATGCCTATGGTTTTCCAATTTTCACACATTTTAAATGAATTTATTTTAAGTACACATAACAGGTCTTTCAGGGTCAGAGAATATCACAGCTTAGACAGCGTCAAGTCAAAACACATAAAATTGTTTACAGTAATTCTGTAAACAACTATTTGTGTTTTGATTCCACGCTGAAATATTTTTAGCAAAAAAAAAATTTAAAAGATGAAGTTTTATGGTTTTTTCTTTTTAAATGTTAATTAATGTACTTTTAAATAAATTTCAAAAGCAGCTTCACTCTTTATCTCGTAAAGCAGAATGATCAGATAGAACATTATATCAAGACACTGCATTGGTCACTTTTCATCCGAATTCAAAAAAATCTGTTTGTTAAAAAGCAGAACTTATCGCTGCGTTTTGTCTTATAAGTGGAAATCAATCATTATCTCAAGTGGAAATTAAACCCACAACCAATTGCAGTTATGGACTCATGCTGTCGTATAATAATAGTCGATAAATTATTTTAAGATATTTTTTTATAGAAAAAGGAGACAAACGTGCAGGGCCACCTAATGGTAAGTGGTCACCTTCGCCCATCACTTCTTTAACACTATATTTATAACATTAGAGTTGTAGCGTTGCTGTCCGTAGGATGGACGTTAAAAGAAACGAGGAAAAGGATGGATGGGAATAGGGAAAGCTGGCTTACATGACATCGATCGGGACACAACATCAGATATTTGGCGGATCGTTTTTGTCATGACAGTGGCCGCGAGATAGTCGAAAGATTAACCTACCACATTGCTGGGATACCCACCTCTTACGGGACGCTACCCAGCAGCGGAGGGGAATTGTATTCTAACCCATCCCCTGACAGGGAAGAGATTTCACATTTTTCTAATGCATAAAGTAGTTTTTTCATTAGGGAAGTTCCCTTTACTAATAAAGCAAAGCAAAGAATATATAATAATAGTAATATTTAATACTAGAGGATCGAAGTTGACGCGTATAATACGCTTGTCTTATTTATCGCAACTAATTCCATTTTTAACACCGTTCAATTTACTGAAAGTGATATTAAAGATTTACTTTACTGATAAAATCAAAAATTTAGGTATTATTATTGATCAATGTCTATCTTGGAAACCATTAATTAGGGAGGTAAGTCGTAAAATATTTGCAGCTATTGCAACGTTACGCCGACTATGTAACTTTCTACCCGTTCCCACTAAGGTTGCGCTGGCACAATCACTCCTTCTACCCATACTTGATTACGCTGACTGTTGTTATCTTGACTTAAGAGAGGAACAATTAAACAAACTTGGACGTCTCCAAAACATCTGCATAAGGTTTATTTATGGACTTCGCAAATATGACTCAAAGAAAGCTCAAGCGGCTCCCAATTCGGCTTCGCCGGAATACTCACTTCCTTTGTCTTCTTTATAATGTTCTCTTCAGTCCGTCTTCCCCATCATATCTTAAAGAGCGATTAAAGTTTTTATGTGAATCACATAACTTTTCTCTCTGTTCTACTTTTAACTTGACTCTTAATATTCCTCGCCATTCTTCTTCCTTCTATACAAATTCCTTCACTATAAAATCCGTTCGCTTATGGAATTCCTTACCTCTGAGAGTCAAACAAGCTAAAACATTACAAACTTTTAAAAAAGCTAAAAGATTTTTATTTAACACAGATATAAATCTATTGCATTTTTTTTCTCTTTACCAGAATATATGTATAAATACATGTCTATGTATATGTATGTGTGTATGTATTGTATATGTTTATGTATGACACCATACCCAATAGGGATGATGGGATTTTGATAGCTCACAGCTGCCATTTTGGTTATTTAACATTTGATATTTATGTTGTTTTATGTTCAGAAATGTTTGCCATTTAATCATGAACAAGTTTACTATGATGGAAATTGTCCAAATTTTCTATCAAAATTCAAGAAGTATTGTCTCTACTCAAAAAGCATTTCGTGCTAAATATGGTAGTCATGGTGCACTGTCTGAGCTCGCTATACTTCGCATAATCCAAAAAACTAGAAAGTGAATATTCTTTGCACGATAGTAGACCACCAACACGACAGCGGACAGGCCGTAGTGAAGAGAATATTGCCGCCGTATCAGCCAGTGTTGAAGAAAACCAAAATGTTTCCGTTCCACGACGTGCACAAGAATTGGGCTTATCCAGAATGACAACCTGGCGAATTTTACGTATGGATCTTGGCCTACATCCATACAATTACGTCGTGAATTTGCTGATTGGGCGCTTGAAATGATGGAAACAGACACCGAATTTCATAGGAAAATCATCTTTTAAGATGAGGCTCACTTTTGGCTCAATGGTCATGTGAACAAAAAGAATTGTCATTACTAGAGTGAGTCAAATCCAAGAGTGGTTCATGAAACACCATTACATCCTAGAAAATTGATTGTTTGGTGCGGATTATGGTACGGTGGAATCATTGGCCCGTACTTTTTCAAAAACGACGAAGGCCTTACTGTTACTGTCAATGGCGACCGTTATCGTGACATGTTGAACGATTTTTTTTTCCTAAAGTGTATGAAATCGATGCGGACGACATTTATTTTCAACAAGGTGCAACATGCCACACTGCGACCGTCAAAATGGATTTATTGCGTGATAAGTTTGGTGAGTCGGTTATTTCTCACAACGGTCCTCACAATTGGCCACCAAGATCATGCGATTTAACACCCTTGGACTATTTTTTGTGGGGGTATGTTAAATCTCAAGTGTATGCCAATAAACCAGCTACGATTTAAGACCTTGAACGCAAGATTCGAGCGACTATAGCGGCCATACCAGCCGAAATGCTGCACCGAGTCATCGAAAATTGGACCGATCGTATTCACCAGTGCAAAAAATGTCATGGCGGTCATTTGAACGGTATTTTGTTTAAATCATAAATAGCAAATTTCCTATCAAGTAAAGCCATTGAGCATGAAATTCGAACATATATTACATGTTTTATTTCAATTTCAAAACACATCGTTTTTATTGGGAAACCCTTTATATGTATATATATATGTATATATGTGTTTGTTTGTTTACATATATATTTATATATTTATATCTATTTACTCTGTACGCCCCTCCCCTTTTCATTCATTTTCTTCTCTACCCAAAGGTTACCTGGAAGAGATCGCTCGTTAAGCGATAAGGTCACCTATTGTACTATTTAAATACAAAGATAGATTATGTATATTTTTTATTTTAAGTACAATAAAGAGTATTTTACTTTTACTTTACTTAACTTTATCTTTATCAATCTTTATCAATATTGTATGTAGAACACATGGCAGTGTGATTAGTATTGAATTAATAATTTATTGAATTTGAAATCAACTCTTAACATCATTAGAAACGTGGTTTTAGTAAAGTGAAGATATTTGAGACAATAACGGGACAGCGAGTGACTGTAAATTAATTAATTTATTGTCCTTTCCTCGCTCTGGTAAGACAAACACGGCGTTGAGTTCCGCCACCCAACGTCTTGGCACTAGGTACTTCATTTCTGCCCCGCTATTTGAAACAAAAGCGTGAAGCCACCAAAATATATATATTTTTATAATAAATATATCAAAACAATATCGCAATAACGAAACCATCTTAAAATAATATAACACAGAAAAAAAACAATTTTCTTACAAAACGTCATTAAATAACAAACAGAAGCTACTAATAAATGTAAACAAAGCACGTAGAAAAGTGTTTCTTAAATTTTTTTTCAGAATAATGACTAAAAAATCTCACCCTGAAAAATAACTGGAGTCAAAAGGGTGTGCGCCCATGAATTATTTATGAGGCACGAACGAGGAATCAAAGGTTAGGATGAATATTTTAATTTAGAAATGTTTCGTTTTTAAAGAGCTTAATATTTTGTATAACGTCGCCTCGTCTGTTCGGCAACTCCACTCTGTTGATAAACCTTAATGTATTACCTTTTATTATGGAATTGTACGTCTTAAAAGATTTCCCAAATTCACATATTCGTATGTAAAACGAAAAGCTTATACTTTTGGAGGCAATCGTTTATTGTAATGATGCGTAGTGTGGCATGGTATGAATATGGTATGGTTGCAAGTTCGATCTTTATACAGGGTATAATGATCATATTTAATTATTTGCATTTATCCCCTTTAGTAAGACAAATCGCGATATTGAAATTATTAAATAATTTTTAAAACTCAGTATATTTTTAACATATCCAAAGTTATAAAAATATAATTATTAATATATTTTATCTTTGCAAAATTATAAAAAAAATCTTAAATCTTATTTATTAATAATAATATAGAAATAATTGTAACTAAATAAAGATAAATAAAATGTTATACAAACAATTATATTACACGTAGAAAAATATAATCGTATGTTTAACCAGTTCTTATCTAAATTCGTTTACTAAAATCATCTCAGCAATAATACAACCATTACCAAGTAAAAAATATCTAACTCCTACCAAACATACCAAATTCAAAATATAATGAAAATAACGATATTTTTACAAAGTCGCGTCTAGACACTTAAATGAAAATGTCTAGACCCTATTTATGGTTTATCTATTTCACAACTCTAAAGCTCACTAAAATAAAATGTAGCTTTTATAACACAGCGCTTTACAGGCAACCGTCACGGTTAAGCTCGTATCCTGAAGTATTCGAGTAAATATTTTAACATGTTTCAACATGTGTAAAATTTTGATTTCAATTCTTTGTATTGTTTTCGAAACAAGATTTTTAAGACTTTATGTATTCATTAAAATTGTAGTCAAATTTATCCCAGTTTCCCCTTTTATTTATTTTATAATTATTATAATTATATTTGTTCGACTTGTGTCTTCTTATAAATACAATCTTCTCATAATATCTCTTGTTCTACAAAATACTGTTTAAAATAATAATTACAATCTACTCATCATAAATTATTAATATCTTTACTGTGAACGAATGTCAGTTTGTTTTTTACGAATTCACGTAAACTATTTCACTGAACATCATGCCTTTTTTAAACATATTTAAAGCGTTTAAAATATTAAAAATTTAAAATATTAAATTTAATTTAAAAGTTTAAAATACTAAATTTAATTTAAAAGTTTAAAATATTAAATTTAATTTAAAAGTTTAAAATATTAAATTTAATTAAAAAGTTTAAAATATTAAATTTAATTTCACACGAACAAATTATATTTAAAATTTATTGGTATAATATGAATTCATTATTTTATTTACTTTTAAATGACAATTGACAGTCATTTTCTGAATTATCTTTATATCTTTATCCAATAAATATTATAGAAGAAAACATATGTTTTTATCTTTATTATTTTAAAACCTTGATTACAGCTAATTTAATATAATGATTTTTGACAAAAAAAAAGAGACCTGTAAATAACCAAAACTCACCATTCACCCCAATCACGCACATCTTAAGTTCCCAATTGGTTTGCGGTAATATGTACTCAAGCAGACATACAGACTTCAGTATACGTATATCGACATCTTGTAAACACTTGTATGTTAGCAAACACTTCACGTAGATACAGTACGTGTTCCGCCCTTCAATTCTGAAATGGCCCCAAAACCCAACCAGCTGTCAAACCTGATAATATTTAATGCATATACTGATAGACCGTTAGGGTACATGTTTCAAATTGTTATAGAGAATTTCGATGGTCAACTCTATGGCGCAATGCGGTGTATTATTCATTGGTGGTGAGTTCAAATTGTGGTAATCAATGGGTTTTTATAGAAAAAAGAATATTTCGTTTGGATAGGCAAAGTATAGAATAAAGTTTTGTTACTCATCATGTAATCTAAATATAAAATGAATTACTCTGACCAAGACATATTAAAAGTTTTATAGGTAAAGTATGTATGAATAAGTAGTGTAGAAAGTCCAAGAGTTTTAATACTATATAAATTCATATTAAAACTACCATATGTTTGTTTAATATAAACTTTTGTATTAAATAACATACACCGTGTTTGTTATTGTCAACCACTTTTTTTTCATTTAATAACAGCCAGACGCTGTCCCACTGCGCCGGTCGTGGCGCAGTGGGACAGCGTCTGGCTGAAAATGTGATTGGTTGTGGTTTCGATTCCTACTCGGGGAAGTCGTTCTGGTTAGACAAACTGGAGCGTCAAGTTCCACCACTCAACACTTAATGTCTCGAATTCGATGGAAAGTGAAGTATTGAGTGTTTTGATATCATCATAAAATGTACGATATACACAAACATATAGCTTGTAAATTAGACCAAAAAAACTTTAAGTATACATAAAACAATTCTTTATATTTTTTATAACAATCAACGTATATAACGAATAAGTATTATCTCTCAGCTAAAAAATGATTAATTTAATAACATACCCAACACCTGGAAGAAAAATAATCCGCTGACTCTATCCTGGTGGGTTATATTTGCGTCCGCTGCACTGATATTTCTAATAAAACTATTTTAAATAAATTTTGAAAATTCATCGTTTTGAACACTACAGTGGTCCGTGGTATATTTTAATATATAATAATATATAAATAATACAAGCTAAAAGTCACTCGGTAGAATTTTAGTCTGTCTGTATATATGTTCATTAGTGTACGGGCTAGCTAGGCATGGCATGGCATTTTTTTCATGGTAATAGATTAGAGCCTGAAGCATTATATATAATAATTTTATCCTGATATTCAACGTAGTACCCGTAAGAAAAGAAAAAAACTGACACTGTCAAATTACGTTGATTTCTCGTAAGCTCTTACTAATTTTACATAGTAAAAAAATATGTAAAAATGGCGTACGTACAAGTATTTCATAACACTCGTACAATTGATTTTGTATTTTAAATATATTTCTCAATTCCTTAAAGTACGCACACGTCACGCCAGCTGATGAGCAATGATGCTGTTCTTAAAAGTATAATAATACTGCTTATGTTAAATGAATATTTAAAAAAAAATTTTTTTGTAAGAAAGGTATAATAAATAGCCTTTGGGTGATACGATTTTATTAGAATCTCTTTTATGTGACTACGAATTTATATGAATATGTATATTTTTTTTATAAAATAATTTGTCTATTAAAAGTTTAAGCAAGAGTATTTTATAAAGTGGGACACAACACAATATCAGATATCGTAAACTAATATTTCAATAATTACATTAAATTTAAAAATCTTTTTTAACTTCACGCTTATACCGCATACCGCATAGCCGGGTACATAGAAAGTATCTAGTGTCAAGACACTCCGTATTTCGTTTTCCACTGAATACGAGACATTGCGTGTTGAGTGGTGGAACTCAACGCTGCCCGTTATCTTTTACCAAAGCGAGGAAGTGAAAATAATTTAAATATAATCACTACCCCGAGTGGGAATCGAACCCACAACCGATGGCGTTTACAGTCAGATGCTGTCCCACTGCCTTTCTTAGACTTCCTTTTTTAGATTATATTTACTCATTTACTATATGAAAACATGTAAAAACAGTTATGATGACAAATCTGTATTACTTAAAACTAAAAGGTTTACCATTGTAAGCTAAGAAAAACTACTTTGGCTTCTAATAAATTCATATTATCATATTTATATTATGTTCCACCTAAAATAGAGATACGTTTAATTTTGTATCTATAATATTTTTTGTAAGGACTTCCGTTATGGGTTTGGGAACGCGGAATAGGCTATGTGGTGGTCTGGATCAGTATACACCGACAGTATGTATGCTGTTAAATCCTCATGGTGCTACTTCTTTACCACCACTGAATGCAAACATGGCACGTTGCAACACAAGGCTGGTGGATCACCCACGACAGCCTGCTCAGAATAGTGCACTTGTGGATTCATGAAATCATATGTGGACATAACAAAAACCATCTTACTAAGACACATTTATTTAATGCTGTCTGTACATTTAAATCTGTCAAACTATTTAATTCATTCCATCATAGTTTCTATAAATGGTCTAGTAATGGGTGAGAAATGATAGATTTGATTAAAGTTTAGGATTCCAAGTAGAACGCCAGTGAGCATAAACAAAATAGTCGTAAACAATAATATTTTATTTAATTTTCTAAAATTTTTAAATTTTAATAAATTCCCGATAATGATAGCCAGCATTACTTAGTAAAAGATTTTTAAATACATATATATACTCGCATTTTTCCGATTTAGTCAGTCAAGCAACCTACCAGCGTTTCTACAGCATCATATTATGAACCCCTAAAGCTGTCGATAAAATTTGATATCCCTTACAAAACCCCACGGGATCGGTTCGGTGATTTTTAGAAGTTCTCGAATCAATTAAAAGTTTAATTTGAGTAATTACGAGGTCTCCATTTAATTGGATTTCTGTGTTTGACGTATATTAATGTTATTATAGAGGAAAGGTGCGCCTTCCAAATAAAGTTAAGATTGACCTCAGGATAGAAATACCTATAATTAAGTTAGAGACCGGTCGTGGCGCAGTGGGTCAGCGTCTGACTATAAACGCGATCGGTTGCGGGTTTGATTTCCACTCGGGGGAGTGATTATATCTAAATTATTTTCTCTTCCTCGCTCTGGTTAGACGAAGTGCGGCATTGAGTTCCACCACTCAACACACAATGTTTTGAAATCAGTGGAAAGCGAAGCGAAGTACTGAGTGTCTTAACAGCAGGTACTCTCAACAGCAGGTAGCAGGTCTCTGTCTACCCTCCTATGCGAGATAAAGGCGTGAAGCTAAAAAAAATATATATTATTATAAATATATATATATATATATATATAATTATATATATATATATATATATATATATATATATATATATATATATATATATATATATATATTGTACAAACTAGTAAACATTAAACTAGTATGCTTAACAGTTTCACGTTTTATCTCGCATGGCAAGGTTCTTTAGTTAGGAGTTCTTTAGTTAATCAACATATTGTCTACATACTCCGTTGGCTGCTTTTCGCCCAAAATTAAGACATTGTGTAAAGAGTAGCGGAATTCAACGTCAGATTTTGTGTTAACAGAGCGAATTAATAAAACATCGCTTAGTAGAAGCGCTTAGGCAACTTCCAAAAAGCGCAGGTTCAAATTCCGCTACTATACTTTTTCCGTGTGAATAATATTTAAAATGAATTAAAAATATTAAACATAATTTATTTAGTTATTTATAATGAATACATGTAAATAAATAATAGCGGTGATGTGTTGTGGACGTAATTGAGAAAACCGCGGGTGGCGGTTGCCGTTTTATTAACTCCATTTACCATTTACCATGTTTTATATAACAATGAGTCGCTAATAATGGCCTAGCGTTCATTTTGTTCGTCGATTGCCTTTTTTAATTAAACACACCACTTAATTTTGTTGTGAAGTTCATTTTTTATTAATTGTATAATACTATTTTTAAAAACAATTTTACTATTTTTTTTTCTATTTTTAAAGTGTTATTCCACACTTAGGATTGGAAAATATTTTTATACGTTTTTTCAAAAATCAAAAATGTTTACTATTTTTATTGCTGTATTAGTAAAGATCAAATTTTGCAAGCCATATTAAATCCACTTGTAAATGTAGACAACTTTTGTATAAAAAATGATCAAAATTCAATCAGTTTACTTATTAATCAATGCGTTTTAGTTATTAATATATACTAAAACGCATTGATTAATAAGTAAACAGTATTTACTATTTTTAAAGTGTTATTCCACACTTAGGATTAGAAAACATTTTTGAAAAAACGTATAAAAATTTGAACGGAGCGGGATTCGAACCTGCGCCTCTTGGATACCGTCCAAGTGCTCTGACCGCTAAGCCATGCGTTCTACTACCAGCTGCGTCGAAATTCTTATACGTTTTCTTACAACTTGCTAAAAAATGCTAACAACATAAATAAGTTGTAGTAGGTAGTCGAACGCATGGCTTAGCGGTCAGAGCGCTTGGACGGTATCCAAGAGGCGCGGGTTCGAATCCCGCTGCGTTCAAAGTTTTATACGTTTTTTCTAAAATGTCTTCTAATCCTAAGTGTGGAATAACACTTTAAAAATAGTAAATATATTATCTTTTAATTTATAATTAACTTAAGTCTATTAACGAAGTTGACTTGTGCCTTATTTAAAATTAGTTTTGTAAAACAAAATATTGCGTATTCAAATTGGCTATTACAAATTTGGGATTGCAATTGCATTACCCGTGGGTATAATAAATTTTCCAGTTAAGCTTAAACATTTAACAAGATACAAACCAACTAAAATACACAAATATATAATAGAATAAGCCAGAACAACAAGATCGTCAGTATGTAAACGCGATTAAATATGTCTTCAATTCCTACTCTGAGTATTCATTTTTTTCTTCTAAGTATTACGTTTTTATCCCGCATGGCAGGGTAGACAGGAAATATCTAACGTCGAGACACTCCGTACTTCGCATTCGAGGCATAGGGTGTTGAGTTGCGGAACTCAACGCACTTTGTCTTACCAGAGCGAATAAGTGAAAATCATTTAAATATTATCAATCCCCCCAATGAGAATCGAACCCACAACCGATCGCGTTTACAATCAGACGCTGCCACACCTGTGTCACAAAATTACACTCAAATCGTTTTCATTTCCCCACTCTGATAGGACAGAACGTGGGGTTTAGTTTCGCAACTCAACGCGTCTTCCTCTCAAGCAGAAAGTAGGGAACAGAGTCTTTTGATACGGATACAATGAAAAAGTGAAGCTTATTTTTCTTATTAACACGTATTTATATTGACGTCAAGTTTTAGACTAGGCTGACTACAGAGAGAGAAAAAGAGAGAGGCGTTACGTACGTACATATATTTATTTCCTTACAATTTTGACGTTCCAAGCATCCAATCCCAACGTATATCACGCATAGATCCCCCAAAATGCAGGCAGGTGTATGTAGCACACAAACTTGGACTATAAATTGTATTCTTTGAGCCCAGATTATCTCAGTCCAAGTGCTTTATTAATTACAACAGGCAACATCGATACATTCCTATTGCAAAAGCAGCAAAGTTCAATTTCGCATACAAAAACAGAAATAACGCGCGAATTTAAGTCCTAAAGCAAAGATGGATGACCAGGAATGGGCAAAAAGGTATGTTAATTGAATTCGTTCTGTACTGTGATTTTTTGCTGAGATTTACGGGAGTTGACCGACGCAGGTGAAATTTGGAATTAGGCTTTTGTATTTAGTTGAAGAGTATGAAGTTTTTCTAACACTTTCAAAATTCTTTTAATTGTTTTTCTTTTATTCTTCTTTTCTGCTTTTGTTTTATTTATTGTCCCGCCTAGCAGAGTAGACACCAAGTATCTAGTATAGAGACGTACTCCGCTTTCGGCCAAATTCAAGACAGTTGTGTGTTGAGTGGCGAAACTCAACGCCGCGCTTTGTCTTGTCAAAGCGAAAAAATAAAAATGATTTAAATATAATCACTAACCCAAGTCGGAATCGAAGCCACAACCGATTACGTTTACAGTACAGTTTACTGTATAATACTTAACTAAGTTAGTTAGTCTTCTTACTCCTCCATTTAAGGGCTTTTTTTGTAATTATTTTTTGTTTAAATTCAATATTATACATGTTAAGTTAGCATATAAGTGAGTTATACAATTACTATACATACTTATAAATGTGCCCTAAAATAAGGAATAATTGTATACAACGTTGGCTTTCTGTCAAATTACAAATAAAAATAAATCTTTTAATTACACATCAAAAATAAGTTTGGATATAATCATGTCCTACCTAAATTATATATATCATTAACATCAGCTGATTCCTTAGCATCAATGGGCATGGTATTCTGTTGGCCCTACCGGCCCTGATAGCGTCTTTGGGTTTTGAACAATACAAGCAATGAGCATAGGTTCAATTCCTAGTTAGATGACATATTTTTTTAATACATTGATATCTGCACTCTAATTACACAAATCGTGACATTGAATTTCCACCATACAATACATGTATTAAATGAAATTAATCAGAAATCAATTAAAAAAAACATTGAAAATGTAAGTTAAAAAAGTTTTTATATTAAAAAAACAAAGTAATAATCGAACAACAATCCCACAAAACATCTAACAGAGAATTATCCAATATAAAATTCCTTTCAAGTCGCAACAATACGTTACTGGCAACACAATGCTCTTGAATTTCCCGCTGCACTACCCACGAATAAGCTGAAACGGGGCTTAGGAATATGAATTTGTTATATTGATAAAGTTAAATTATTATTATTATTACTATTAATATTATTTTTTTAATATTTAATATTTAATTATTTATTAATCTAAAGAATGCTTTTTTGAATTAATTTAAAATACTTTTTTTAATTCAAATTAAACTTATATATGATATTATATAGGATAAGTTAGTATATTATTATATATAGACGTATAGTATTCAAAATATTAACTTTTTTAGAAAAACGCATACAACTTTGAAGGCCGCGGGATTCGAACTCGCGTCTCTCGGAAACCGTCCAAGCGCCAATAAGTCTGGTCCCAAGAGGTGCGAATTCGAATCTCGCTGCCTTCAAATTTTTATACATGTTTTTAAGAAAACATGTATTAACCTAAGTGTTAAATAACACTTTAAAAATATTAAAATATTACGTTCTTGGGAAAATATAAGTATACTTAAATAAAAATTCACTACTTTACCTTTTTTTAAGTTTTTTCTATACATAGGATTAGAGAACATTTTTGAGAAACGAAAGTTGCAACAAACGTATAAGAATTTAGATGCAGTCGAGTGTAGAAAAAGTAGACTAATATGGCTTAGGGGTTAGAGCGCTTGGTCTGTATCCAAGAGGTGCGAGTTCAAATCGAAAATATTTGTTACTTCGAGTAAGTTTACGTCTATGTCACCATCTTGGCAAAAGCAAATAAATTCATAAGATATTTTAAATATATGTAAGCTCGGTCGTGGCACAGTGGGACAGTGTCTGACTGTAACCGTGATTAGGTTTGGGTACGATTCCCACTCAGAGGAATTATTTTTATTAGTAAGACACGTTTTATTAGTGAGTTGAGTTCTTCCACTTAACACGCAAGGATGCGAATTCGGTGGAAAGCCGAATACGGAGTGCCTTGACACTAGATACTGACTTCCTGTCTAAGTGAAGAAAAGCGTGAAGCTAAAAAAATAAAGGTAAAGAGAATATAGTTTTGTTGGTGAATTCATTCAATCATCTTGTCGGCTTACGTACTTTGTATTTAGTATTAGAATATATATACCGGTATTTGAAAGTCTTCCGTTACAGAGAAATGAGTGTAGGTAGAAAACTTCATATGAAGAGCTTAAGAAATATAGAGAAACAATTGAAATGTGTTTTTTAAATTTAAAAAAAAAACGAGATTTTTACTAATGATAAGAATAGAAATTATATATATATATATATATATATATATATATATATATATATATATATATATATATATATATATATATATATATATGCCCTCTTATGGGACTTGGGATCTAAACTCATTTAAATTTAAATCACTCGGGGGAGTGATTATATTTAAATTTTTTCACTTTCTCGCTCTGGTAAGACAAAGTGCAGCGTTGAGTTCCACCACTCAACACGCAATGTCTCGAATTCGGTGGAAAGTGAAGTACGGAGTGTCTTGACACTAGGTACTTTCTGTCTATCCTGCTACGCGGGATAAAAAAGAAAAGAAAGAAAGAAATTTAAACCGAATATTATTTTAAATATAAGCATATGCTATAGTAAATCGTTTTATGTAATTTAACTAGACCAAACTACAGCTATTAGCTATAAATTCAATTTTTCGCTCTGGTATGTCGAAGTGCAGCGTTCCACCACTCAACACGCAATGTCTCGAATTCGATGGAAAGCGAAGTATGGAGTGTCTTGACATTAGGTTTTTTATTGTCTACCCTGCTATGCACGATAAAAGTGTAAAACCTAAAAAATCTTCCATCCATAATAAGTACGCACTATATACGGGAATGTACCTGAATATAGTGCAAGATGTAAAAAAAAAAATTATAAAATAAAAATTGTTTTTCTCGAAAACGTCTTGAAGGCAGAGGCAGAGACGCAGTAAATAATCCTCAATGTACAAACACCATTAAACATCGGGCGCTTCGCGATGTTGTTGTTTTTTCTCGCCTTCACCGTCTCGGCTGGCTAATTGTGATAAATGGGAGACTCTTTGTGCCTTTCAGTAGATGGGACGATTACGATATTCTTTTATTTTTTTATTGGTACTCATTTCTAACTAGATGTACTATTAAGTCGTAAACAAGGCGTCGCCTTAGCAACGTATATGTCACCATACATATGTACATGTGTAAGTCGAACATATGGTAGTGTGCGCATATTTATTTTATTTAATGTATCTTTATGCATTATTCTCAATACGTATTAGCATTTTTCACTTGCAAATAAACAAAATTTGAATGCCTATTTGAAATATGTATAATCAGTACACATAGGTACCAAGATTTTTTAAAATTTTTATCTGTCTCTGTCTTTTTGTTCCAGCTAATCTCTGGAACGGCTGGACTCATTTTAACTGGAATTTCACTGGCAGATATCTAATGTAATAATCAATAAATTAAGCTACTGCTATCTAATAATTATTAAAAGATCTCGAGATGTTAAATTCCACACGAGGACGAGTTCGCGGGCGCCACTCATATTGTGTGCCAAATTTCATACTCCTTGTAATTTTTACATGATTGGATACAAAGTACTTTGGATACATAGATTAAATTTTTAAGATATTAACGGTATTACTTATCCGCGGCTCGTCATTACGCCACTCTCAGGAATATTATTTCATTCTTCACTTTCTTGTTTTCATAGTAATAACTTTGAATAAAATTCACAAATCTAATTATTTCTGATGTGAATGACCTTTTTTTGAAATCAGCATATATTCATAATAACATCGTGCGCCATTTATTACTTAAAAAAATTATTGATTTTTCTTTTTCTCACTTCCCGGGACTATCATCATATAGCCGGATTAATATATAGGAAAAGGCAGTTTCACTCTTTATCCCGCATAATGTTAAAGACAAACAGCGTAGTGTTAAGAAACTCCATTAACTGTTTTCCACCCGAAATAGAGAAAGCATTGAGTGTTGAGATTTATTCATAAGATTGTATAATTATTGTATAAGCAATGCGCCAGATATATACTCAACAATATACTAGTTAATTTAAATAAAATGGTCCTTGTCGAGTTCTCAATATATATATATATATATATATATATATATATATATATATATATATATATATATATATATATATGTATATATATATATATGTATATATATATATATTGAGAACAGACGAACAGTAATACTGGATGTGATTTCAACAAGAGTATATCTTTGGATAAATAAAAATATATATTAAAAAGCAACTTGCTAATGGATTATATTATTATTCATCATTTCTATTAAAAGCTCTGAATCAAGGTATCTCTTCTTTTTTCTATTAAGACATTCTACCGCAGTCACGAGACAAAATTACAGCAAAAGTATTTTTATATTTATTTTAAAAATTAATTGTAGTAAATCACATTAATTGCTGAAATCCCAATGTTTCTCGTTTCTGTTAGAACAAGGATTTTTTTTAATAACTTTGTTTTTTTTTTAATTTATTAGAACAGTTGTAGTGGTTTCACCAGTGGTTATTACATTAGACAGAATTTTGATACCTTTTAAGATTATTCATCTTATATCCACATGCAATTGTAACGAATTTTTCAAATATATGCTTTTTTAAAACAAGTTTATAATATTATTATTTAATGCCATTTATTATTAGTATTTGTAAAAACTTATAAAAATATATATAATTTTAATAATTTTAATTTTAATATAATTTTAAAAATAAATTTTACATTAATTTCTGAGACAGCTTCCAACAGGAAGTTGCCTTTTATATTTATATAGTTTTTATAGACACTTATCGTAGTCGTCTCGTCAACACAAAACGGTACGAGACGCCGCAAAGACCAACACTGCGCGTGAGTTACAGATTCATTTCGGTTATTTATAAAGCAATTGAATTTTTCCACTTGCCCAGATGTACAATGTCTATTTGTTAACTAACTTTGGCTACGGGATTTGTCTTAGAGCTCTTTGTTTTGGCTTTTTGACGTATATTATACATCTCTCGCATATAATTAGGTGGACTGAAAAAACCTTTCTTTTTGTGTTTCTTTTTTAATTAAAATTTTACATTTCTTTGGCTCATATAAATTATAATCTACAAATTCCTTGTATTGTTCAGTGTTTTATAACATTTGAATTTCTAACTTCAATACCATTCATACAGATTAAAATATAATTGACAATTATTTATTTTAACTCCGTTATGGTCACTAATTTACCCAATGTTTAGTATTTTTTCTTAATTTTCTCCATGATTTGCACATGTTGCATGTTACGTGGTGGAGTTAAACGCTATCCCTTGTCTTGGTGAAGCGGAAAATTTAAAAATAATCATTATTCCATACTAGATATTGCGTCACGATGACATAATTTGTAGAGAAATGTCAACCAGTATCTGCTATGTCTTGGTCCTGAGTTTAAATCCGTTGCGAATAACTCTGTAAACTAAACATATTTCGTTCAAAATGAACGACATTATAACTAATGTTAAAATTAACCTTCATGCTTTATATTAAATATTAGGCCGGTCGTGGCGTAGTTTGGCAGCCTCTGACGCAATCGATTGTGGGTTCAATCCCCACTCGGGGGAAAGATTATATTTAAAAAATATGTTCATTTCCTCGCCCTGGTAAGACAAAGTGCGGCGTTGAATTCCACCACTCAATACGCATTGTGCGGAATGCTGTGGAAAGCGAAGTACGGAATGCCTTGACACTGGGTACTTTCTGTATATCCTGCTATGCGGGATAAAGCGTGAATCTGTAAGAAAAAAAATTAAAAATTGTGCCAGTGCCGAAGAATCAATATAATACGACACCCATCGGTTTACCTTTAGTATTTGTTTGTAAATAAATTACATTTATAGTAAACATAATTGAGGCCGGTCGTGGCGCAGTGGGACAGAGTCTGACTGTAAATGCGATCGGTTATGGGTTCGATCCCCCCTCGGGGTAGTGATTACATTTGAATTATTTCCACTTCCTCACTTTGGTAAAGACAACAACTCAACTCTTTCAAAGTTATGTACTGATTATATAACAAAAAAAATTTAAAAACATAATATTGTTCATAACAATTTATTTGAAATATGAAATCAATATGTTTGACATATACTTTTATATAAAATGACATGAACGTTGTTATGACAACGCATTTCTTACGCGTCGACGAGCCTATCAATTGACATTATTCATCTTACCTTTTTGAAACTTACGGCGTTACGACTTAAAAGTATAATTATAACTATCATGCTTATTCATTTATCTATTTTAAAGCCCTTCATCCCGCATAGCAGGGTAGTCAAGACATTGCGTGCTGAATGGCATACACAACACCGCGCTTTATCTTACCAGAGCTAAGAATTGTTAACAATTTTTTATACAATTACTTCCCCGAGTGGGATTCGAACCTTCAATCGCGTTTACAATCGGACATTGTCCCATTACGCCACGATGGCCTCATTTAATTTCAAAGATCTATTAACAATTATTTCTTTTCGGCTCGCAATTATTCAAATTAAACACATAATTGACCCTGAAATTTCATCAAAAATTACAAAAGGCTACGCGGCTGCGAGAAAGTGAATATTAATTACGTTGAAGCACAAATGGAATTTATTTAGGCACATTTTCTAAGAAAAAAAAAGCAAGCTACTTTTTTAGCCTTGCCCATTGTTACTGTGTTTTATTTTAAATTAATGATACCAGATTGTTGGAATTTTTAAAGATGTAGTTCGTTCAGTGGTAATGTTCAAATCCTATTTAGAAGGATATTTTAATGATATTTAACTATTTTAATCTCCCAACATTTTAAAAAAGATTATGGCGATTAAGATTATGGCGCTGTTGCACTAACAGCGTCTGACTGGAAACACGACCGGTCGTGGGCTCAATTCCCACTCAGTTGAATAATTGTATTTAAATTCACTTCCTCCTTCTGGTAAGACAAAGTGTAGCAGTGACTTCTCTGAATACGCAATGTCTCGAATTCAGCGGAATGCGAAATCTTCCTTGTCTACCTTTCTATGCGTAATAAAAGCGTGAAGTTAATAAAATTGTACAAATATGATGTCAACCCATACATTACAACCATACATTTAAAAAAATGTGAAGCTGCTAAAGTAATAGTAAAAATATTTTAGTCGCCATATATTCCATTAGATTTACAACGAAAACTTAAAGTGGTAGTCCATTTGAATGTAACAGAACGTGGACGGGACGTTAACGCGAAACCTCGACAACCCTCAAATTACACTGCATTATGACTACATTTCAAGGAGCGGAAAAGCTTTTAAACTCAGAACGAGAAAATGTTAGAAAAGTTTTCAACGAGAAATCATTATCATCTAATATTTGTTGCAAGTTTTGATACAAAGCAACGATCCCGGCAAATCCCGGTACGGCAATAATGGGTGCAAATTTCCCCGGATTTGAGCATATCAAGCTGCTGAGCCCGGGATTACCGGCTATACGTTTGACAATGTATTATCTGTGTTATTATAATTAACCTTAAATCGATATTAAATGGCTAAATGATCAGATTGTTACTTGTTAGTAGGGGTGTGTTCATAATGTTGTACGCATTTATGTTAAGATATAACAGTAAATAAAGATATAAGTGATCTAATACATCCGTTGAGGCCAATCGTGGTGCAGACGGCGTCTGACTGTAACTGTCGGTTGTGGGTTCGATTCCCACTCGAGGGAGTGATTATATTTAAATTATTTTCACTATCTCGCTTTGATAAGCCAAAGTGCAGCGTTGAGTTCCACCACTCAGCACAAATGTACAATGCCTCGAATTCGACGAAAAGCAAAGTACCGAGTGTCTTGGTTATAAAAGCATGAAGCTTAAAAAAATATATCTATTGTAATAGACGTTAAAGAACTCAAGTAACATGCATGACACTTCTGTATCTCCAATGGGACATATATTTACTGGCTGGAGGAAACTTGCGCGAGTTTTTGGAACCAGATTGGTTACAAATCACTGTAAATATTCATAATAATATATTTAGTTAGCGAATTTAGTTAGTGTTGTATTAACACTAAGAATTTAGATCCAAAAACAAAAATTATGTTCAAAATTCCAAATTCAATTTACAAAAACATAACTCTAAAATAACCGTAAAATACATTCAAAGACCAGCTTCATGTAGTTTCTAGTGAGTTTTAAGAAAATTTTCATAAAGGAAATCTAAACTAACAAGCTGTGAACATGTATATATATATGTAGGGGCAAGCTGTACTGTACTGTAGTACACGTACCGAGACGTGCTACGCCTTACAAGAGACCTAAAAACTTGGAACCAGCTGTCAAAGCTAATATTATCGGGCACAAAGTCAAATAAAAACACGCCTTACACTCGCATGTACATGTGTTATATGAGTGACGGACGTGTGGAAAATATTCTACGAATCCAATTAACTTGAACACACAAAACTTACATGATTTGCATATTCTTAATAAAATGTTGATGAAATTAGTATTTTACTCACACTGGTACGTACGTAGGTACTTTATAATATCATTTTTGTTGGGTCTTTTTATGATGAATTTTTAGTCTCGTATAGTGTTTTTCTTAACGTAAAATCTTTTTGGTAAAAAAATCATGTTTATATAAGGTAAGAAATACGATACAGGCATTAGACTAAATTTGAAAACAAAAAATTAAGTTCTTTCTTTCTAAAAAATATACGAAATTATATAAAAAATTTAAACCAAACGTAAGTTTATATGTCTAAATTCAATAAGACACGTAAATCTTTTTTTAAGTAAGATATGCACGTATTAGGCCGGTCGTGACGCAGTGGGATAGCGTCTGACTGTAAATGCGATCAGTTATGGGTTCCATGCCCATTCGAGGGAGTGATTGTTTTTAAACTATTGTCACTTCCTCGCTCTGGTAAAGATAAAGTGCGGCGTTGAGATTTACCACTCAACATGCAATGTCTCGAATTCGGTGGAAAGCGAAGTACGGAGTGTCTTGACACTAGGTGCTTTCTGTCTACCCTGCTATACGGGATAAAAAGTGTAAAGCAATATAAAAAAAATACCCACGTTCTCAAACGGAGGAATTTGTGGAGGTTATTTGGGAATCATTTGCCATTTATTTTTAACTAATCGCTACGGTAATACAAAATGAGGCATTGAGTTTGCAGTTGAGCCACCATTTAATACATAATATCGTCACGCCACCTAAAAATTGAAGAACGCAGTATCTTAACACTAAGTTTTCTCTGCTTAACTTGCTATGCTATGTAAAAATCGTTAAACTGCAATATAAATTAGTTTCATGCTTTTTATCCCGCATAACGGGCTACACAGGAAATGCCTAGTGTCAAAACACTTAATACTTCGTTTTCCACTGATTTCCAGACATATTGTATAGATTGGCGTAACTGAGCGCCACTTTGTCTTACCAAGAGCGAGGAAGTAATAATAATTTAAAATATAAATCATTCCTCCGAGTGAGAATCGTACCCAGATCCGATCGAGTTTACAGTCAGACGCCGCACTGTAAACTGTACGCCGTACACTGCGCCACGGCTGGCCTCATTAATAAATTAATAATATCCTACAAAATGATATTCATTAAATTTTAAATTTCTATCGTCCCTTTCCATTGTGAATTCGGGCTTTAAAGGGCCTAGATAGTAAATTATATACGTAAAAGGTTATAAAGGCGTGGTCGGCCACCATTTTGTTTAGCAGTTGTCATTTTTAAAATGTCATTAGCAAATGGCGGCGGCGGCATCGTTTTGTTATGCCTTGATTTATTTCGCACCCGGCCCATTATTGAGTGCTTGGAAATATGGATGTCATATAAATAAAGATGTATGGTGTTTTTTTATTATAAATAAGTGTTTTTGTTTCTATAAGTATATTTTTAAATATACTAGGAAATCAAATTTACCGATTCCTGTTTTGCTAATTTTGTCTATTCATATGGGAATTTTCTTGCAGCTGTTTTAAAATAAGTAAATAAAAAACTATATAATTAATAACTAAAAATTTAAAAAAACTTGTCATGGGATATATATTTTGATATTTATTTCATTTTATTTTTTTTAGCTTTACGCTTTATCCCTAACGGGGTTGTCAGAAACTTTAAAAAAGCAAATTTTCGTTGAAGATAAACAAATTATTATAAGATAGCTAAAAAATATTTTCATTATGTATACATGGTAAGTAAACTAAAAAAATATTTTTTTTTTATTTAATTATTAAATTAAATAGTAAAATATTTATTAATTATACTATAACTATAACTTTATGTATAATTAAGCCGTTCAAAAGCGGTCAATTTTGGATATGACAAATGACCCCTCGGAAGATCTCGGCACTGGGTCAAATCTACTCAGCGAGAAGTTGAAAAAAAAATTATATTTTTCCTAAAATATAATATTTCCCATATAGTCTGTCTAGACGTTAACTTTTGACGCTTTCATTTTCTGGTCATCTCAAACTTTTATTAGGTTCTAAGAGATACAACTTATTGTCGTTTGTTTAAGGCTTAACGCTTAAGCCGGCGTCGCGTCGGTCGCGTAACGAGACTCGCAAAACAAAACTTTCTCAATCTAAAAAAAACTTTGGGAACTGGAACTCGTTCAGCAAAACAATCGCTTCTACAGTATAGTAATAAATTATTTTACGAATTTCTATAAAATATAGAAATGTTTTTTATTTTGCATAGCATAGTAAGGTAGATGGGGAGTTGAGTCAAGACACTCCGTACTTTGTTTTCCGCCGAATTCGAAACAGTGTGTATTGAGTGGCGAGACTCAACGCCGTGCTTTGTTTTACCAGAACGAATAAAAGAAGGTATTCGGGTAGTGTTTGGTATTTAATGCTTGTATAATAAACATAGAGAAAACTATACTTGAGGTTTGTTAACGTTTCATAGATCGATAGATATTCTTTATTGCACACGACATTGAACAAACAAATGAAAAGCTCATATAAATTCATGATTTGCAGCATGCAATGGCGCCCTTATCACTGAGGGTGATCTCTTCCAACTAATTTTAACCTTGTACATTATAATGCAGAGAATATATTGGAATTTCGAATGATTACCTACAGCTTGGACGGTTCCAAAAGTCAGAGTTTCGTTGTGTTCAAATTTATATAAACTTCCTACAAATATTTAAACTCATCCTATGTATTTAAATAACACTTAAAAAATAATAAAATACTATCTTAAAATGATACTGTAACTCTACCTAAGGGTGTTGATGAAAACAACAAGAATATTTACAGAAAACGAGACAAGTGAGATACATCTTTGTCTAGAAACAAGTAGACGAAACGGATTGTCTAAGATTGTAATTTAGATTTTGCATCAGAATATAGCGTAGTCGTGGCTTTCGTATTTAAATTATATGATAACATACGTATTATGTTTATTTTTATGTAAGAGAATATGTATATGTAGATGTTTATTTTGATATGTCTATTCTGGTGAAATAAGAGGTCGGTCGTGGTTTCGATGCCAACTGGGGAGAATGATTACATTTAAATTATTTTTATTTCCTCGCTCCGGTAAGACAAAGCGTGGCGTTGAGTTCGCCACTTAACACGCGATACCTTGATCTCTGATGGACAACAGTCTATGGAGTGTTTCAACACTATTTCGACGCATCGACAGACGTTCTTTCTGATCACGAGCTATTAATATGTAATCAGAAACTAAAATTACGCAACTACATTCAAAAGAACCGCGAAATATCATGGCTTTATGGGAATCTGCAAAAACAGATATTAAAGATTCGATCAAAATTTCACTCCCAAACTACCAATAACGAATCGTTAGCATTGGATGTCAGTACTGCATGGGATTGTAAGACTGGATTGGATTGTAGTATAGGTAGTTTTGGCGTGATAATGCTGTACTTCATCTTTTCGCAGATATGGTACATGGGATATTATATAGAATAGGATAGGATTGGCCAGAGGATTGGTCTCACTCTCTGTTTATTCCTTTCCTGAAGAAGAGCTCTCTAGTAAACCACGCTTGTAAAGTCTTGATTTATATACTTAATAAGAGGGTAAAAACGTATATTTGCCCAGAAATTGCACAAGAACAAGCTGGCTTTATTAAAGGCAAGGGGGCAACGCGAACAAATTCTAAATTTAAGAAAAATCATTGAAAAAGCATATGAATTCAATAATTCTTATATTATTTGTTAAGTTCCATCACTCAACACGCAATGTCTCGAAATCGGTAGAAAGCGAAGTATAGAGTGTCTTGACACTGTCTTAAGTATTTTCTGTGTACGCAGGGTACATGCGGGATAAAAGCGTGAAGCTAAAAAAATGTTTTTGTACATTTTCGGAAAACATATGACACCGTTAAGTGGGACACGTTTTTGGAGGTAGTTTCGGAAATGGGTGTATCATTACATGCCTTTCGGTGCACAAATCGATTAACTCGACCTTTTAATAATCTTAAATTTAAGTATCATATCGCTTGGTATAGTCATATATTTATATTTTGAATATATATTATATTTTTAATATCTATCCTGAATTATGATAATTAAATGGTAGCAGTGTTTAGTAATGTAGAAAAAATTTAAGGTTTTCTACGGATTACTCTTTTTTTTTACCTTCACGCTTTACATTCCGTACTTCGCTTTCCGCCAAATTGCAGACAATGCATGTTAAGGGACGGAGCTCAACACTTTGTCTTTCCAGAGCGAGAAAATGAAATAATTTAAATATAACGACTCGCAGGCTCACACTCAACTGAAAAATATAAGAAGACGTTACGAAAATGGTACAATAACCTAGCATAGAAGGAATGATTCTTATATTTTTCGCACTCAGACTGGTGTTAGACAGAGATGTACCCTTTCACTTTTTTTGTTTAGCATTTACATCGAATATCGCATATGCTAATTATATGTAAAACAAAAAAATCACATTATGTGTAAATCGTTTTGGAAACTGGTACAAAGTTTTTTCAATTGGTGGCTGGATGATCTCTAATCCGACATATGCGAACACTACCCTTGTGGCAACAAACAGACATGGAGCGATTTCTTTTACTTTTTGAAAAAGCAGTTATAACTTTGACCTGAAAAGATCGCAAGTCTAACAATCGCCCTGATTTATAGGGAGAGATTAAATTGAAACTTGTCCACACTTACTTCAACCTGAGATCCACAATAACAAATACTGATAGCAGCGAAGTGGAAATTAAAAGAAGATGTGTACCATCTGCTGTGGAAAAGATAAAGAAAATATGGAAAGATCTCCACATAACCAAAAACACCAAGGTTCGAATAATGTCTAATATTTCCGATTTCTTTGTATGGAGCCGAATCATGGGCGATCCAGCAAAAACTGCGCGTTAAGATCGACGCTTTCGAAATGTAGTGCTGAAGGTGCTTGTTACGAATCGAATAGACTGCTCGCCGCACGAACATCTCCATCTCAAATGGACTCAGGGTCAAGCAAAGGCTATTGTCGATAGTGCGAATGCGAATTTTTAAGATTCACATGAAGCGAGAACACGCAGAAACTTTTAGTATTGTAAGGAAGAGTAAACGGACAGCGCTCTCACGGCCGCTTACCCGCAAGATGGACCAGATAAGACCTTGTACTAGTTGTAACATTAACATCTGGCTGCTCCATTAATACAAAGGATAATTCATGACCACGACCACTTCGGAAGAAGTGCATGATTAAAACAAACGGAAGTAACGAGGAACGATTGATTTGAGTTCCGTATCAAAGATCATCATAATGGCAACAGTCACACTATATACAGCCCTAACAGGTAAAATCTTAGAACACGGCCAATTATATACTTATTGAATAAGGGAACATCTTAATGTGAATCCAGACAATGGTTTTCAAGGAAGATTTACGGCTTCATGATTTAGTAATGGAGCATTGTGTTGGAACGTCGCAAATTAATTATTGTTATAGAAATAATAGATTTAATTAAATTTTCGCGTCCTACATTTTATTACACCAACGAGCCTTGTGATTACTGGTGTACAAGTATAACAGATGACTTACTGATAATAAATTGATAAGAAATATATATATATATATATATATATATGGAACATTATTTAGCGTGTAGAAAATTATTTTTGTATATATGTATGTAGAGTTTATTAAGAAAAAGGCGTTGTCTTTTGCAAAATAATCATTCGTTGTGTTTCTAAAAATTTTGCTCACTTTTTACAAACATTATACCAATTCTACCTATTCTACCAACAATATAGCTACTTGGAATCTCCAAATAGCTATATAATTAGCTTTATAGTCCAACTATCTAGCTGACAGTAAATATTTAGTTTGATTGGCTGGGCCGTTTGGAGATATTAAACAAATCCGCCATTTTGTATTTCATTCATGATTTTTTACGGTTTGAAAATAATGACATCGTTTTGATTTCTATAACACTAGAGGTACTAAATAAAAACTTTATATGAACAAGGAAATGAATTACAAAAACCATTAGCTAGCTATAATTAATTACGTAACAACTTAAAAAGGCAAAGATTAAGTTCCGCCACCCGACAAGCAATGTCTCGAATTTTGAACTGTACAGATCTAAGAGCTTTGTTACTATACATATAATATTAGTAAAATAGTTTGTTTATAACAAAAACTTAAATTTATTATTCGTATACTAAATATTATTATTTTTAGACCACGTCAACTATCAAAATATATATAAAGAAGCGATACCTAGGAAGCCAACAAGCGACAACAAAGCAGTAATTCCACTTTATATATTTCAACCAAATTATTATACAATACGTTTTTACATACAAAGACCTTAATATGTGCTATGATGTATTTTCGAAAATACACATGATTTATTATATTATTTCTTATTAACTATATTAATGATAGTTCTTTATAAAATAAACAAGAATAATTTTATATTGTAGAATGAATTCTGTTTAAAAAAAAATGCCACATAAATGAGGCAACCATTAAAATTAACTCATGTCGCCTTTGAAAGCTAAATAACTGTCTGACTAATGTAAACCAAACTCGGCAGCAGCACTAAACACTTCACACGGTGTACGTGTGCCGAGTGTCAATATACGAATGCAACTCGCAACGTTTATCAAAGAAAAGCTGGTGAAAATTGTAACATAATTCTTTGACTTACTAACATATGTTTATTTTTTTTATTGTTGTTTTAAGTAAATAACTATTTTAAACTATTTTAATCGGATTAATTGCGTATATTTTGGTATTGGAAAATACATTTTTGAAAATTTGACGTTTCCGACACTTTACTTTTTTGCTGTACATGCAATAGCCCGAGGTCCTTTGAAATAGTTCTACTTAGAAGACTGTCTTAGTGTCTATCTTCGTAAGAGTCACTATGTATTCCATAGTATTTTAACAATAATAATTAAAAAGTGAAGCATAGAATAAAAATATTTATTACATACTTTCAAATAGCTAAAAAAATATTCTGGGCATTAAGAATATAAAAAATTGAGTGTCATATCACTGGATCCTCCTTTCCTAAGTGGTCATTTCTCTTTTTACAAAAGAAAAAGTTTTATCTCAACTTGTACAGCAAATAGAGTGTGCCAGTAGTTTTGTACGTTACAGATACTAATAATATAATTTTTATGATTACTTCGTAAATTCCTCAACCACTCAATTTGATGGGGAGGTTATTGACATACAAACGGTTCATTCAAACTAGATCGGAAGTAATATCCTTGGACAATTTACACACTGATATCCGGCCCTAAATAAGTTTGGATGTTAACTACGGTGATAAACCTAAACAGACATATACGTTCCGACAAACGTTCACTCATTGTATAACTTCATTATATATATATATATATATATATATATAATTTCTACTTAACTATTATGTCTTATTTTTCAGATCCTTTCTAACGTAAAATCAAAACCAAACACATGAAAGAACACCGATTTTAGGAATCTTAAAATAAGTTTGTAAAATTTTAATTATATGAATTTTAACCTAATTTATTTAACTTATATGAATTTTAACCTAAGTTTCTTGGAGACCGCCCTAACGCTCTAACCGACTTTGCTATACATACATTCGTAACTTAATATCCAATGCGAATTTTACGCTGCAAGTGTAGCGTTTAAATTTTATCATTTATAAATATGTAACTAACACTTAAATTTAAAAAATAGTAAAGACTTTATATTTAAACATATAGCCTGAAATTTAAACGTAAAACACTTCTGCTCTTTTCAACTCATTTACAATTAAACACTAACGTGCGAGTATATTCATTGCATCGAGCATTATCGATGAGAGGGGATTCGATACGTAAAATCGATACAGAATTAAATTTTATTCTGGCAACTCGTTTCAGCAAAGTAAAAGGCAATTTGGTTGATGTTGACACAATCAAGTTCGTATTACACCGACTTAATATGAAGAAAAATGTTTACTAACGTACTATTTTAAAATGAATGAAGTTGTATGTAAAATTGATATTATTTTGGTTAGTGTTTTTTTGAATTTCTAAGTGTTTTTTTAGGTATCTGTATTTTTTTAAGCTTTGTTAAAAAGAACTTAGTGTTAAAACAGTCCATTTTTTACTTTCCCTCGAAAGACAAGATAGAAATCCTTAAAAGATGAAGTGCTAACTTTAAAGATAAAGCGCGGAGTTGAGGTCCTGGCGGAACTCAACTCCGCGCTTTATCTATAAAGAAAATCAAGGGTTCGATTACCAATTGAGTGAATGTTTATATTTACATAGTTTACTGTTCTCGCTCTGGGAATAAAAAGCGCCAAGTTGAGTTTGGCCAATCAACACTTAATATCTTAAATTCAAATAGGACGCGGAGAACATAGTAACCTGACATTAGGTTTAAAAAATAAGCGTGTAGAATTAAATTAAAGCGTGTTAAATTAGGTCAATAAAATTTGAGTAAATACATTTTTAAAATATTTTTTTTAGTATTCTCTTTCCTTATTTTCCTCCTCTTTTCTTCCATACTTTTCTTTCTTTTGAAAAATATTTTACAAAATAACTAAAATCTTACCTTTCATATAACTAACCGACCTAAGTCTCAAGCCAAATTAGTTACCAAAAGTAAAGTATATTTAAAAAAAAAGCATTTTAATACAAAGCCGAGAGTCCGCTCCAGTCCTCACCTAATTCACGGATAAAGTCCAGCTTTAGTTAAATTGGTAAAGTTTTCTTCCTCACTCACTGCATCTCGAAAATCTTAAACATTAAAGCCTTAAATAAACAAGACGATAAAAGTTGTGTTTTATCAAGAACAAGCTTCGCCGAAGCGTTTCGTAAATTGTCTGATGAAATAGTCCAAGAGCACTTACTCAAAAGTGGTATTTTAAAAAAAATTTAGTAATTTATTTATATATAACTAGAAACATCGCTTTATTTAAATCGTTTTGGCTCAGACGTTTTTTTAGCTTCGCGGTTTTATCCCGCAAGGCAGTGTAAACAGAAACCATATCGTAAGTAGTATCAAGATATAGCGTGTTGAGTGCTGGAACTGAATGCCGCGCTTTTTCTTAGCAAAGCGAGAAAATGGACATAATTTAAATATAAACATTCCCCAGAGTGAGAATCAAATCACGACTACCTCAACCATTTTGTATTGATACATTATGTACTGTTTCGTCGGGCTCTTATTATTCCACATGATATTCCAATATTCAAAAATCAATTACAGCCTATACAGTGCTGAAAGTTAATAAATTCAGAACAAATAAAGATTTATAGAATTATATTTTATTTGTGTTTTAACATTATCCTTAATGTTATCATACGATAAATATTGCCATCGTGTAGACACATTTATGTAACGTTTTATTCCAATATATACAGTTATTGTATAATATATGACACCAATAATATTTATTTATATTGAAGTTCAACCTAGAGACATCAGCTTTCTTTATATACAGTGTTTCCCAATAAGGATGATAGGATTTTGATAGCTCACAGCCGCCATTTTGATTATTTAATATTTAACATCTGTGTTGTTTTATGTTCAGAAATGTTTGCCATTTAATCATGAATAAGTTCACGTTACTTCAAAGTTTGGAAATTATCCAAATTTTCTATCAAAATTTGAGAAGTATTTTCTCTACTCAAAGAGCATTTCGTGCTAAATATGGTCGTCATGGTGCACCGTCTGAACTCATATAATCCAAAAACTGGAAAGTGAATATTCTTTGCACTATAGTAGACCACCAACACGACAACGGACAGGCCGTAGTGAAGAGAATATTGCCGCCGTATCAGCCAGTGTCGAAGAAAATCAAAATGTTTCCGTTCCACGACGTGCACAAGAATTGGGCTAGGCTTATCCAGAATGACAACCTGGCGAATTTTACGTATGGATCTTGGCCTACGTCCATACAAGATTGTGTTGGCACAAGAACTCAAGCCAGCAGACCATCGATTACGTCGTGAATTTGCTGATTGTGCGCTTGAAATTATGGAAACGGACACCGAATTTCATAGGAAAATCATCTTTTCAGATGAGGCTCACTTTTGGCTCAATGGTTATGTGAACAAACAGAATTGTCGTTACTGGAGTGAGTCAAATCCAAGAGTGGTTCATGAAACACCATTACATTCTGAAAAATTGACTGTTTGGTGCGGATTATGGTACGGTGGAATCATTGGCCCGTATTTTTTCAAAAACGACGAAGGCCGTACTGTTACTGTCAATGGCGACCGTTATCGTGTTGAACGATTTTTTTTTCCTGAAGTATATGAAATCGATGCGGATGACATTTATTTTCAACAAGATGGTGCAAGATGCCACACTGTGACCGTCACAAGGGATTTATTGCGTGATAAGTTTGGTGAGTCGGTTATTTCTCGCAACGGTCCTCACAATTGGCCACCAAGATCATGCGATTTAACATGCTTGGACTATTTTTTGTGGGGGTATGTTAAATTTCAAGTGTATGCCAATAAACCAGCTACGATTCAAGACCTGGAACGCAACATTCGAGCGACTATAGCGGCCATACCAGCCGAAATGCTGCACCGAGTCATCGAAAATTGGACCGATCGTATTCACCAGTGCAAAAAAAGTCATGGCGGTCATTTGAACAATATTTTGTTTAAATCATAAATAGCATAAAATTTTCTATCAAATAAAGCCCATTGAGCACGAAATTCGAACATATATTACATGTTTTATTTCAATTTCAAAACATATCGCTCTACCTCATACAAGCTTTACAAACCAGCAACCTTAAGAAACAAGCAAAAAATACAATTATGATATTATATTATTTATGACATACATCTGAAAGCGAAGTAAATATAAGCTTCTTATTAAATAAACTCCATCGAACATAAAGCTTTTAATAAGCCTTAATCTTTTCATAAAAGACTGCCTCAACGTTTCCTTTGTTAATATCATGTTTAATATTTGTTTATATTATTTCTTCCTTATAATAGTTTTATCTGAATAATTCTTTAATATATATATATATATATATATATATATATATATATATATATATATATATATATATATATACATATATATATATATATATATATATATATACATATATATATATATATATATATATATATATATATATATATATATATATACATATATATATATATATATATATATATATATTAACTACCGTCAATGAGCATTTTAGAGGGCTCTATGGTACTGGTCCCAACTTTTCTCCACTCAATAAAAGACATGATGAATCCATGAGACGCCAATTTTTCAAAACATGTATAGTATTTCAACTGACTTATTTTCTGAAACGAGCAAGCTGTTTCGCACTGCATGAGTCTAGATGTAAAGTATACAATGAAGATGGAACATACGACCTCCATATAAATCATAACTAAATACAAGCTCCATTATACAAATAATGATTATTTAAGTAACCGGAAATAAATATCCTTGTACATCATACTATTAGCGTCACTGGAACGTGCCTTTATATAATTTATTAAAGTATTCCTACTATTAATATACGTCAAATATAAATAAGCTAAGAAAGATTTATTATATATAGAAGTTTAAATATAAGGCCAAAGTTAATTTAAAATAGCCATTTCATTACAAGGCTATTATAGCAAGGTGTTTTAAGGTAGTGTGTACACTAGGAGGTCTGACCGCTTAAATTTATTGTTTCAATTAACCCGCCCCCCGTGCAAGTTTGCATAATGTACCCACTAAAGTTATCAAGCCGGTTCTAATAAGGATCCTTGTTTTGGGCATAAAAGCATATTTTGGCAAGCGTTTTCGTCAAAGCACTGCTGTTGCAATTTTTCGCGAAACTTTTTAATAAGGCTTTAAGCTCTTAGTAAAATATGTATGGTATAAAGCTTAGCTTAGCTGTTTAAGTTTTTCCTTGTTTTTTATACAAACAGTTATTTCGCAAGTAGGTTACCAAGTATTAGCAAATTGTTAATTTTTTTACATAAGAAAATACGCGGACCAAATAAACATACAGTTCATTATTAGGAATTTAATATATTTATATAATTAGTATATTTATATATAATTTATTTATTTATAATTTATTTATATATAATTTATTTATATATAATTTATTTATATATAATTTATTTATACATAATATATTTATAGGTTTTACTCCTGTGAACTGTGGGTTTAGGAAGACACTGGCGCATAGAGAAAAGTACTTTCAGGTTAATTTTGCAGTGCAAGTAAGTTAGAGGTAACCCAGTATCGAAACACATCCTTCACCACTTTCAGCCTGAAATAATGGAGATTGCAACGCTATGCTAGTCTAGTCCCACATGAGTTGATGACTCGTAAAATTACCAGTGAAATTCCTATGCTTAGGATACTTAAGCCGTAATTAATTGTTTTTTCTATGAAATGTTTAAATTGTTTCGAATACGTCACTTTCTACCAATTTCTAATCACTTTACACTATGTTTAACACTTGTTTAACATATAAAAAAAAACACTTATTTACCCTTAATATTTATTATTTTATAAAGTGTTATTCCACACTTAGGATTAGAAAACATTTTTTGAAAAAACGTATAAAAATTTTAAACGCAGTTGGATTCGAACCCGCGCCTCTTAGACGGTATCCAAAAGGCGCGGGTTCGAATCACGCTGCGTTCAAAAAAATTTTTATACGCTTTTTCAAAAAAATATTTATTTACCCTTTTCCACCCTCACTTTTGAACAGATTAAGACAGCAAGGGTTATAAATCCAGGTATCCCGGGACGTCGCAGTCACGGGTTGAATAATTACGGCCATTTGGCGCCATCAGTTACCGACGCTCAGATGACTATCAAACTACAGCTTACTCGGAACTGACGTTACTAGTCTATTGCGAGTTTGTATACAAATGTCGAAACGTAGTATGTTCTTTTATAATTTATATCTTGTATAATATAATACATATGTATGTATGATTATTTTTTTTAATTTTTGTATGTTGGCAACGAGAATGGAGTGCTAATATACTCTCTTCTTTAAATAAGCCTGACTTTTAATACCGGAAACTAATACCCCTTTTTTATCTATTTGAAGTTTAGTACATTTAAAGTATTATAAACATCAATATTCACATTTTCTACCTATTATTTATAAAATTTCACATTTATTGTTTAAAATATAATAAAGAAAGCCGGTTGTAGCGAAGTGTAAAAGCATCTGACTGTAAACGCGATCGGTTGTAGGTTCCATCTCACACGGGGGAACGGTATGTATTTAAATTATTTTCATTCCATCGCTCTGCTATGATGAAGCACGGCGTTGAGTTCTGCCACTCGACACGTAATATCTCGAATTCGGCGGAAAGCTGAGTTTGGAGTATCTTGACACTAGATACTTCTAATCTACCCTAAGCGGGATGATAAGCGTAAAGCTAAAATTAAATAAAATAAAGACTAATTTGTTTTGTATTTAAATAGTCTAAAAAAAATTTCGACTCAATTTTCTCAAAGGTACAACCATGGATTTCTTCATTTTAATTATGAAAGTGAACCCCATAGCTTCAGAGTACCAAATCCCTCCTACGCATTTCACAAGTTCTGACATAACAATAGAAAAATTTCTCATAAATTTTCTTATACTAGAACATAAAGGAGGGAAATAATTAAAGTCAGTCTCAAAAACAATATAAAATTACATCTTGCAAGTAGGTGTTCGATACAAAAGAAATTGCTTTTGTATAGTTGTGTATTGCACATTCTTTACTTCTACGAATACACGCTCCCTTTTTGTACCACAATTTTCCTTGAAGTACGAATATATTTATAATTTGTTATAATAAAGAAAACAATTTAGAACGTCTGACTGTCAGCGTTGTAGGTTTGATTCTCATTCGAGGGAATGATGATAAGGTAATGCGCGACGTTGAGTTCCGCCACTCAATATACAATGTCTCGAATTCGTCCGAAACAGGAGTACGGAATATTTTGTCGCTTCCTGTGTGGTGTTCCACTATGTGGGATAAAAATCGTGCAGTCAATAAAATTATAAATAAATTATAAGGATTTCGTACAGTGAGAAATACAAGCCTATACTTACAGTTGTGGATTATGATATATTCAAATTATTTTATTTTGACGTACAACTTATAATCCAACTTACAATACTTCAATTACAACCTAAATAAACTAATATTACTAACAAATTAAATAAAACATTGTTTGAGAGGATTATTTCACATTAAATTCTTTCATTTACATTTCCTGTTATGAATTTCTAGAAATCTTCTCTTAGTACTTCTACATTCTCCCATCTAACCCACATTCAAATTTAAGCTTTTTGCGTTACCACCTATACTTTACATGTCTCTAAAAAGTTTTCCATACATAAATTGATAAATAATTCCGACCACTCCATTCATTCTCACATCCTTCTAACATAGTTGAATGGCGCAACTTTTTCGTCACAAATGAATTCTTTTCTCATTGGAGCGTGACTTGCATGAAACGTATGTTCTTTTGACAACGTTACTCCGTAACTAAGTATTGTACGCTATACGACCTAAAGCTTTGTTATTTGATTCCTAAAAATAGATCTTCTTATGTGAATTTGTTCTTAAAATTGCGAATTCGTGGCATATTACCCCTTCTTTTTTTGGCTCATGTCGCCATTGTCAATGCTTAGCGTCCTATAGAATGCTCATTCTTGACTACGTGACTTGAGTTTATAAGTAACTGCATTTATCGATAATGAAACTTAAATTTGGGGTTAATTTGGAGTGAAATTAAGCTTTTTTTCATTTCATTGTTCGTTTAAAGCTTCTCTAGTTTATATTTGGGTTTAAGGCGACGTATTGTTAATATATCTCGCGTACAATTTTGTTTCTTTTTTTCTAGTTTCACTCTTTTATCCCGCATAGCAGGGTAGATAGTAAGTACCTTGTGTCAAGACACTCCGTATTTCGCTTTCCACCGAATTTGGCACATCGCATGTTGAGTAGCAGAACTCAACGCCGCACTTTGTCTTACCAGAGTGAGGACGTGAAAATAATTTATATATCACTCTCCCGAGTGGCAATCGAACCCACAATCGACAATCAAACAAAATTTATTTTTATAAACGAACATCATTTTAAATTATATATTAAAGGATTCGCCTCTCTTGTAAAGTTGTACGTTGTAGATTTGATTCTCACTCGAGGGAATGATGGTAAAGTAAAGCGCGTTGAGTTCCACCAATCAATATACAATGTCTCGAATTCGTCGGGAACCGGAATACGGAGTCTTGACCCTTGTCTTGATGGACTGTCTTGCCACTAAGTCAGAGCACTGACTATACCGCTATATTAGAAAATGCGTTAAAACAATATTTGAACTATTGAATCAAGTTATGTATTTTTAATATGTAATCAAATATTAAAGTATGTATTGTACGATATAAAATGATGATCTAGGTTTATTTGAAATAAAGCCTTTATTAATCTAATACGACTCAAAATAATGAGTTTTTAAACAAAATATTAATAACTCAAAATAATGAATTTTTAAACAAAATATAAGCATTCCCTTAACATTTAATAATGTCATATAATTAGTTTGTAAATAAGAAATTTATATCCAAATATAAATTCTGTTCGATAAATTTATCATGAAAAATAACTGTTTTCTTCATTTTTCAGTAAATTTAGTTTTAAAGTAGACATTTTTTTTCAATATCAAGTAGTATTTATAGCAAGAGATAAGACCACGCACTAGTCATTCATTAGACATTTCATATATCTAGAACAAAAGTTAAAAATAAACAAGTTCACTTATAACAACTAAAATATATATTTTAAATATAGCTAAATAAATTAAAAAGGCCTCTTAAGCAATTTCTATCCACTTTGCTTCCAGCGAAAATAATTCTAATGCCAGAGACGTGAATAATTTACATAAAACTTTTTTTCTAAAAGCGATTTCAGATGAAAGATAAAGACGATGAAGGGAACACCTCTTTATTATTTTTTTTCCCTTTTTTCGTTTATTTTTACGTAAAACATAAATTGGCGAGTAAATATTTTTTATGAACTTATAACGAGAACGCTCGTGTGTTTCGAATATTACATTCGTTTGCTGGTAATATTTAAATCACTATTGGACTTATTATAGAAATATCTTTGCCTTGTTAGGCTTTAAATAAAAAATATATATATTTAAAACCAAAATGGCACATTTGAGAAGGGTCTGACAGCTGTCTGTGATAATAGGTTCGGTTTAATTGAGGAAATATTTTAATTTAAAAAAACCTTCACGCTCTATATCGCGAAGCAGGGACTACCCTACAGTTGTCAGCGACAACCTAGTGTCAAGACACTCCGGTGACTACTTTCCACTCGAAATCGAGACATTGTGTGTTGAATGGCAATCTCAACGCCGCAAGAATTTTTCGAAATAAATATATATATATATATATATATATATATATATATATATATATATATATATAATTATATATATATATATAATTTAATTTATTTAGCTATATTTAAAATATATATATTTTATATATATATATATATATATATATATATATATATATATATATATATATATATATATATATATATATATATATATATATATATATATATATATAAACAATCAATTTCCTCGTACATATAGTTACCTTTTTATAATAAACGGCGATCAGCGTGGGATTTTAAATGCAAAACAAATTCCGAACGTCGTACTTTAACGTTTTATCGTCGGAAATCGAACCCCACTCAAGTACCGTTCAGGGAAAGAATGTTTGATGTGAAACGTTTAACTGTACCAAGTGACCACTTACGTTGATGGTCCTCTGAAAAAGGTACCTCTCGATTTTGTCAACGCTTAGTGTGTTACGCTTGGCTAAATAGCACCTTTTGATAGCAAAAGCTATAAAGAATTATGTTCTTTTTATTTTTGAACAAAAAAAGCCTGTTTAATATAATTAGTATACTCGTATATGGTTATAAGTATATTATTATAAGTCGATAGTGGCGCAGTGTGACAGCGTCTGACTGTAAACACGACCGGTTATGGGTTAGATGCCCACTTGAAGAAATAATTATATTTTAAATTATTTTCAGTTCCTCGCTCCGGTAAGACAAAGTGTGGCGTTGAGTTCCACCACTCAACACGCAATGTCTCGAATTCGGTGAAAAGCTAAGCACGGAGTGTGTTGACACTATATACTTTCTGCCTACCCTGCTAAGCGGATCAAAAACGTGAAGCTAAAAAAATGAATTAATTAAAAGCCATTATCAATAAGAACATTTTAAGTTTGGCAAACGTTAGTTAATTATTTATATGTAATTCAACGTATGAAATCTTAAATTCTACTATTATTATTATGTATGAATGTTTGTTACTCCTTCACGAAAAAACTACTGAATGAGTTTCGATGTAAGTATAGTGCTATAAAATATGGATACACGCTAAACCCTACTAATATTGTTATTTGCTCTATTATGTAAATTCTAGTTTATGGATTTGGATGAAATTGCAGTTATATACGTCATCAGAATAACATAAAGTGTATATTTTATAATTATTATAATTTTGACACAATAGAACGATAAATATCAAGTACTGAGATATTATTTATTAACACAACATGCGAGCGAAACCAAGAGCCTACCTTGTATTGTATATATATATTTCATAAATATTGTATGTATAAAAGCCTGCTTAGTGTTGTATATGTATATTGGATATTTATATTATATTCATTCAAACTAAATATTTTGAGTGTTTTGTTTTTTATTCATCACATTGAACTAGGAGATTGTATACATAAATAGACACTTGGTAGAGAGATATTTACTATTTTTCAAAAATGTTTTGCAGAAAGATTTTACATATAAAATTGCACTAACTACACATAGTATGTTATAACACACGTATAAAAATTTCGATCCAGTTGTTTGTTGAACGCATGGCTTAGCGGTCAGAAGACTTGGATAGTTTCCAAGAGTTTCGCAGTTTCAAATCCTCCAGCGTTCAAATTTCTATGCGTTTTTTTAAAAATGGTTTCTAATCTTAAGTGTGGAATAACAATTCAAAATATAGTAGTATATAAAGTAAATATGAGGCCGATCCTGGCGCAGTGGGACAGCGTCTGACTGTAACGCGATCGGTTGTGGGTTCGATCCCCACACGGGGGAGTGATTATATTTAAATTATTTTCACTTCTTCGCTCTGGTAAGACAAAGTGCGGCGTTGAGTTCCACCACTCAACACGCATGTCTCGAATTCGGTGGAAAGCGAAGTACGGAGTGTCTTGACACTAGGTACTTTCTGTCTACCCTGCTATGCGGGATAAAAGCGTGAGACTAAAAAAATAAATAAATAAAATAAAATACTATGTTTTTACAATACTTAGAAGTAATAATTTAGTAAATAGCTAGAATAATATATCTTATTAGCTGCGAACAGATACAATAAGTACAATAGTAAATCCTTTGCTTAGTAACAAACAGGCTGATTTCATGTTATTATTTAAACAGAAATAAGAAAAAAAATATACAATAATAGTATTATAAGTCTATGCATATAATATTACTATTGTATGATTTTCCTTCTTCACATTTTATCCAGAGAAAACCTAGAGTCCAAACACGCCTTTCTCCATTTGGTATCTAATATCACGACAATGCCTTTTGAGCGGCGGAACTAAACGCTGCATTTCTTACTTTAACGCAATAATACAATAAAATAGACCAAATTCATTGACTAATTACCAGTAGATTTCGGTTTGATACATTTGGTAAGTTCAAAATGAGCAGACGATGTTTTGTCGGTAAACACAAAGAATAGCTGGCGGCCACAATTACACTTGTTAGGGTAGAGCAAGGGCAATCAAAGAGGCTGTGACCTATATATGGCCGGTAATTACTTGCACGTTGTATTTGCCCCGTAATTATTATTGTGTTGCTAAGTTTAAATCAATATTTAGTTCAATTGATATCTGAAAATTTATTATTGTATAATTAACTTTACAATTCTTTTTTATACTCTTATTCCTTTGGTGATAATATGTATATGCATGTTTGAATGTATATAATAATGTATGTATATATATATATATATATATATATATATATATATATATATATATACATATATATATATATGTGTTTTGAGTTTTTGAACATTAACGACACAACCTGCTTAAAATTATTAAGTGACAGCGTCTGACTGTAAACGCGACCGGTTGTGGATTCGATCCCCACTCGAAGGAGTGATTACATTTAAAATTATTTTTACTTCCTCGCTCTGGTAAAACAAAGTGCGACGTTGAGTTCCACTACTCAACACGTAATGTCTCGATCTCGGTAGAAAGCGAAGCACGGAGTGTCTTGACGTACTAGGTACTTTCTGTCTACCCTGCTTGTAATTCCAAAAAATGTATTTTCGAATACCAAAATATACCTGATTAATCTATTAATATACAAATAGAACTTTAAGCTATTATTCTTTTATAAATAGATTTGAATTGAGATGAAAAAGAGAAATGTAAATCTAACGGCTAACCTAGTCTATTTAAAATATATATATACCACAACCAAGTATACACAGACGGCATCCCATTGCGTGAATATGGATTTTCAAGCCATCAATATTATTGTAAATAATGCCATATGTACATAATCGTTTAAAGCAACAATACATTGTATAGAAACCTTTGAACTTTCAATTAGTTTGCGATCTTAGTTGATTGATGATATGTACACTGGTATACAAAATCATAATTTAGCGTCAAACAGACTGACACGCTTAATTAGATTAATTTAAAGCAACATATTAGCTGAAACGCGATAGAGCCACGTCTGCTGTGCGATATCCATTGTGAGTAACGTCATAGTGTCACGTATTCCAGTTTTTTTTTCTATATTTCCATTTACGAGTACTTCCAGGTAGTGGAGAATCTAGAATAATCTGTTTTGAAATTTAGTATTTTAAATTTTAAATTTAATATTTTTGGTACAATTTTAGTGTTAACTTCATTGGTTTATGTGTTATTTAATTTTTCTTAATAATAAATGTACAATATACTGTATTTTATCCAAATAAATATAAAATAAAAAGCTTTCCTTCGTAATATGCTCGGGATATTTGATTAATTTTATTCCAAGAATTTTATAAAAAACGTAAAATTTTATAAAAAAACGTAATTTTATAAGTAACAAATATTTAATTACTTTAATGATAACAATCAACAAAAGATGAAACATTACACTGTCTTTGATTAACTCAACTACACATTTCTTATTCAATTTATTAAATACAGCCTTTATTATAAGACTTGTGTTAACTAAATCAATTTAGCTTCCTCGCTCTGATAAGACGAAGTGCAGCGTTGAGTTCCGTCACTCAACACGTAATGTCTCAAATTCAATGAAAAACGGAGTGTCTTTACACGTACGTACTTTCTGTCCAAAATATAGATAACACGTTAAAAACGTTATATAAAATCAGGTATAACACATTAGATTGAATCAAATTAATTTTAAATAACAAAATTTATTATTTAATTCTAAGTGATCATAATGAACTTAATATTTCAACAAATCGTGGTATTACTTGTCTTAATTAAACGAAACAAACTTTTGTCTACAGTAAATATAATATCATTGTTATTATCAAACGTCATTGCACCTATTGTAGGGATGTGCATTATTTTAACTAACGTGGACTCCAGCAGTTGTGGTCCAATCACCACTTTGTAAATACCATCTACCCACCACGCGTATATATCATCGTTCCTGTCGATTGCTAGACCTCTGAAGAATCTGTTCTTTGATAGCCATACCATCTCACTCTTATAGCTAGCGAACAAACCATACGTGCCTAAGAATACAATAATATTATACTTGTTTATAACGAAATTTGTAATCGTCATCACATCAAAGAGAACATCAAAGTTATCTCCTTTCTTCTTAACTATTTTAAATTCTCCTTCCCTAATGAAGTACACATGGCCCTTATAAAATAAACTTATAATTACATCGCCTCTAGAACTGTACGGTGATAGTCTGTTGCTATTAACATCTAATTGATAAACACCATCGCTGCCTCCTAGATAAACTATAGAATTGTCCTGGTCTAAGTCAAAGGTCCCAAAATTTAAAGTTTGTTTGCCTCCAGACATAATAGTAGTGTTATCTGGATTATCCATACTAACGAAACCTACTTTATAGTATTCTTGGTCTTTGAAAGCTGGGATGAAGCTGAAATACAGGTTGTTTGTAGATCGTAGGAGTCCCAGCTTGGTGATAAGGACATTGTTACCGAAAGGAGCTTCTATGTCGAAGAGGTAAGAGACATTATAGCATTTGTCTTCGTTATCTCTTATACAGGATGTACAGTTTTCCAATACTTGACACGTTACCGATGCAATGATGAAGGAGAGAATGATGAAAATCATGACGGCTATCTGTAAAGAGTAAAAAAAATGCTAAATACGTCTTTAGCTTCATATTTGTCATTTTATTTTTTAATATTTGCTATATAAATTTATTTATTATAAATAATAATATATATATATATATATATATATATATATATATAAATAATAATATATATGTTACTAATGTACTACAGTAAAAATATTCTTTTTTCGAATATAAATCAACATTCTTGATCTCATAAGGCTCGTTGATACAATTTCAATACATTATAAAAGCTTAATTAATGTAATAATTAAAGTATTTTACATTATTATGTAAAATACAAAATGTAAGTGCTTGTGTAAAAATTTTAAAATGTTTTTTCCAAGCCAACGAACTTTTCAGGGCACTTGAGCGTTGGAGTGTAACAGGTGAGTTAATGATTTTATACAACGACCGTCAGATATAATTATATTCTTAATTAAAGTAGATTTTTTTTTTCATTTTCGATGGTATTCATTATTTTTAACCTATATTTTGAAGTTTGTTCCATTCTTTCTGTATTGTCAGCCGAAAAATATTATAATTATATTTAATAAATTTATTATACAATATATATATATATATATATATATATATATATATATATATATATATATATATATATATATTCTAGATCTTTTATATATTTTATAAAAAACATTCAATAAATCTAAAACTTACTTTCTAATCAACTAACATATATAAAGTATATAATTTTAAATTAAATAAAAAAATAAATTTAAAAAGTTAAATTTCGAAACTTTTAAAATGTAACCCACTAAATTATTTTCTTAAGGCTGAGAACACCTTAAAAAAATACCAAATATATTCTTTTTATGATAATTAAGTTAAAAAATATGAAAATTTAATTCGGTACGTGCGTACAATATTACCGGGTCTGCAAACGAAAAATCCAATTTAAGTCAGCAATATTTCTAAGCTCCTTATCAGCTTTTATCTAAGGTACGCTAATTCTGACCCACTTTGACCTTTGTATTAAATCTGTTTAATGAAAACTTTCTCCTTATTTATATATCATGAGTTCAAATACTCGTTTTTTTTATTAGCCTCACGCTTTTATCCCGCATGGCCGGGTAGACAGGTACCTAGTGTCGAGACATACCTCGCTTTCCGCCGAATTTAGACATTACGTGTTGAACAGCGGAATTCAACACCGCGCTTTGTCTTACCAGAGCGAGAAAATGGAAGTAACTTAAATACATATAATAATCCTCCCTAGTGAGAATCAAACTCACAACCTCGCGGTTTACAGTCAGACGTTGTTAGCAAAAACGATAACATTAAAAATTTAAAAAAAAAATACATTAACCCGCAATAATTAAAAAACATTATCGGAATCTAAGCTAAAAAACGTATTTCGGGAAACTAAATTAAAAAAAACATTATGCTATAAATCTAAAAGAATATTAATAAGTTGCAACAAACGTATAAGAATTTCGATGCAGCTGGGTATAGAACGCAAGCCTAGTGGTCCGAGCGCTTGGACAGTTTCCAAGAAGCGTGGATTCGAATCTCGCTACGTCCAAAATATTTATTCGTTTTTTTTTATATTTTCTAATCACTTAAAAAACAGCAAATTATTAAATAAAATAATATATAATAATAACAATATATAACAAACAAAACTTGAATATTATATAAACCACAATAGCTAGAAGTAGAATATTCTGTTGAAATTCACAATCGCACCCCATTCGTTTATCTTCGATTTCAAAGAGCACTATTGTGTAAAATTTCAATTCGATGGGTTAAGATAACCTCCATTGTCTTTAATAATCAGCCCTTCAAAATAGGGTAATGCTGACGTTACAACAAATATAATATACATATAAATATGTATAACATAATAATAACCAAAGTTTCCTATTGTTATCGAGGATATTTTGGGGGTATGGGACCTAGTCTGACTGTTGATGTGAGTTCGATGTCCACTCGAAAGAATTTTTATATACTCTATAATATATATATATATATATATATATATATATATATATATATATATATATATAGTTAAAACAAAATGTCTTATTGGTACCACCACTTAACACTCAATGATTCTATTTTGCGCGTAAAGTTGCGTTGCGCGCTTCGCTTTTTTCTCTAATCTAACTTACTTCTCTATTTTTCTCTTAAGTACTTCTAATATTTTATGACGAGTAAGATAGTGTTTGACTGTAAATGATCGGTTGTCATTCGGAGAAATGATTATATTTCAATTTCCAGGCTCAGGTAAGATAAACCGCGACGTTGAGTTCCACCACTCAACACGCAATGTCTGGAATCCAGAACGAAATCGAGCCATGCAATTTCTTGACACAAATTTCTTCTACTGCTATGGGAAATAAAACTACAAAAAAACATAGTGTGTTTCTCTCTGGTTTCAGAGAGAACTGATAAACAAAAATCAGATTAAGAATTACTAATATTAATTAATAAAACTTGCATATATTAATCATGTTAACACCAAACATAGGTAACTAGAGCAGTTTAATCAATACATGAACGACATTTTAAATATAACATATATTTAAAATTATACACAAATAGTTATATAAAGGGACTAGCAAAGCCGCCTATGCTTACACCCACGCGGGTATTTCTATTCACACCCATTTAGTTAAGATGGGACCTTACAAACGAATGGAACTAAGCAATGCAGAGTTTCACTATGAAAAATAGGCAAATATTTGATTAAAGCAATGAAGATAAAAAACATTATCAATTGAAAAATCGCTTAAATATTTTGTAGATAATATTTGATATAATAGCCAACAAGAAAACCAAAGCAAACCATAATCAAAAGATTGCTTAGTTTTGTACACTAAGTTATCGAGTTGTCGCTGTTCGTTCTTTCGGTGAGTTTAAGTGCTTATTAATCATCATACTTGGATAATCTAAGTGTGTTTTCTTATTCTTCTTCTTCGATTTCTCGTCCAGTACTACTTAACCCTTTCCCCACATAGCAGGGTAGACAGGAAGTGTCTAGTGTCAAAACACTCCGTACTTCATTTTCCGCCGAATTTGAAATATTGCGCATTGAATGTCGGAACTGAACGCTACGCTATATTACCAGAGCGAAGAAATGAAAATATATACATTTTTTTTGTTCTATTACTCTATAATAGCAGGTAATACGGTTTATATAAATATCCATCTATGTCTGTCAAATATCTATGGAAGAATAAGAATAATACTTAAATATGCATTAAATTAATAAAATAAATGTCACACAGTGTGTTTGACATCACGTAAGTATAAATCGACATACATATTGCTAAGGCAACCCGTTGTTTACGCGTCAACGGGTTACCAAATATTCAGGACAGACAACTCATCAGATCATCAGGTCATCTTATTGAGATCATGTTTTTTCGTAACTCCATAAAAAACCGCTCTTGACCTAACAAAATTAACCCTTCAAAAAAACCCGTAACAAAATCAATAACCTTCAGCCAATATTAGTCTAATGTCGTCCACACAAACCATTCTACCATAAAAACTCTTAAAACTTTTATACATCTAAACTTAATAACGTTGTATGTAGGGACGTCCGAGATACTTGGCATATTATTTCGTGCATTTTGCATGGGATCGTCTCGACGTTAGTAGTTTACTACGAAATCTCATTTTCCGTCACATTTCTGTATTAGGTTAAAAATTAAAGCGTGGATGAAATTTGGTGATATTCACTTCACACGCAAGCAAGTACAGTAATAATAAAGACTAAACACGGCGTTGAGATAAGGGCAGAAAGGATACAACGGATTTTTTTGACCCTGAGTTCTCTTTGACTTTGGCATGAAACTTTTAAATGAAACTATTTAAACGAATTAATCGCGTTTACTTCGATATTCGAAAATACATTTTTGAAATCTAACGTACTGACGGCTGAGTAGTGTATATATATATATATATATATATATATATATATATATATATATATATATATGTATATATATATATATATATATATATATATATATATATATATATATATATATGCACTTAATTCGCTTTTCAAATACTGTATTGTACTGTACTTTCAGTGAAGCTTAAGATAGCTAGCCTTCCTCTGACTTACGAAAACCAATTTATCACAATACTTCAGGCATCCATTTATTTTATTTTAAATCAAAAACTGGATTTCATAATAAGTAATTTAATTTTAAGTAGTTATTTTATTTTAATATCAGATCGTAATAGAAATACTTAAATTATTAATCTTTTATCTTTTATGATTTGTATGAAATTTTATTATAAAATGTCGCTGAAAATATATTCCGGAAGTAGTACTTGTTTAGTTTATTGATGATGAATCAATAGAACAATGAAATTATTTATAAATTCATTATTTTTACTCATATAAGTACATAAGGTCATCGTGACGCAGTGGAACGTCTTATTGTAAACACGAGCTGTTGTTAGTTCGATTTCCAATCAAGAAAAATATTATATTTAAAATTTATTGTAATTTCTTTTTTTTGGTAAGACACAGCGTGGCGTTGAGTTCACCAATTCACAAGCAAAGTCTCGATTGCTGGAGGAAAGCAATCGACGGTTTTTTTTACAGTAGGTTGTCTCTAACTACCCTGCTATGTGGGATAAAACATAAAGCTGCTATATAAACACTTTAAAAAAAGCAGCTCCATGCTCTCTTCCGTACTCACCGACCAACTAGTGTCAAGGCACTACGTTCGTCGCAAAAGTAAAGAATAATTATGCAATTTTTTTTATATATAATATACTTGTATGTGAGTATTAACAAAACAAAGCATTTTCTGAATAACCTTATCGCTGGTGTTACATCATAGTTGCTCCCGTGGGCTTCCTAACTTAAAGTTTTCAAAGCGAATACAAAATACGCTTACTTCATTGTAAGATGTGAATAGATAAGGCTTAAAATGCTGAAGTATTTTATTCACAGCTTCACGCTTCATCCTGTTGTTAGTGTAACCGTTCTCCGCTAGAATTTGAGACATTGAGTGTCGAGAAGTGGAATTAAGCGCCGTGTTTTGTTCTACCAGAGCGAAGGTAATTTAAATATAATTATTCCTTTAAGTCTTATCTCAGGGATCGAACCCACAATCAGTCTTATTTACAATCATACGGCACTCTTACAGCGCCACAAATTTCTTCATTTAACTCTCAAATAATATTAGAAATGTATATCTCAAATAATACTTTAATTCGCATCTGTATACCGTCATTCATAGATAAAAATAATTGAAATAACTACTATTCGATTCCCACTTGGGGGAATGATTATATTTTAATTATTTCCATTTCCTCATTCTGGTAAGACAAAGCGCGGCGTTGAGTTCCGCCAACCAATACCCAATGTCTCGAATTCTTCGGAGATTAGAATACAGAACTCTACAGAATATCTACTTCCTATCTACCCATTTATACAGGATAAAAGCATGAAGCTACTATACTAATCATCATCTCCCAATTTCATTAAAGTCTATTGCAGTCTAAAATCCCAAGAAAACGAAACTAGCCCTTTTATCAATATATTATAACAAAACAGACAGACGGCAAATAAAGTAAGTAGTAACAAGTACTCAGTTATATAAATAACTGACTGACTTATCAATTTCATTTTAATGTTTATTTTTATATCTATATACATATATGTTTTATTATTTATACACTACTAACGCTTATTGCGAGTTCATAAGGCTTACAGTGATCACGGGATCAAATACAGTGTTTTAATGCTATGAAAATTTTTACTTGTTTGAAATATGTTTGTTTTACCTAATCTAATTTGTAATAAATTCTAATAAGCATTATCTCAAAATTATTTTTAAGCTTTGCGATTTTTCCCGTAGCAGAGAAAATAGAAATAAGCTTATTCCAAGACAAACCTACCGCTTTTTGCCCGAATTCAAGACTGCGGAACTCAGCGCGTCTTTTTATTTTATCTAAATGAAAAAATTATAATAATTTAAGTATAATTATTCCACCAAGTGGGAATCGAATCCACAACCATTGGAGCTGACACTCGGAACATGTCCCAATGCGCCATGATTGTTGTTGAGGCCAACAGTTAATTATTTAATTCAATATATTTTAATTATAATTTATTTCATATATAAATAAACAAAACAAAACTTTACCCAACAGAAGAATGATTTAACACTTAAACTAAATTAAATACTACAAATAAAAAACAGCAGTTATATTTAAATTATTTTCACTTCTTTCTTCTGGTAAGACAAAGTGCAACGTTGAGTTATGCCACTCAACACGTAATGTCTTAAATTTGACGAAAAACAAAGTATGGAGTGTCATGACACTAGGTATTTCCTGTGCGAGATAAAAGCTTGAAGCTACGTATTCGATTTAATATTATCCATTCAAAATAGTCACTTTTTAAATGAAACTATTTTAACCGGATTAATCATGTATATATATGTAGATATTGAAATATACATTTTAGAAAACTTTGAACACTTCACAGAAATCCATGGTCATAAGTATAGATAGACTTAAGATCTCTAATTTTCGCGATTTTTACACATTATAAATGAAACTATTTTAAAGGAATCACGTATATTTTGATTTTTGAAAATACATTACAAAAACCCGACGTTTCGAACACTTTACACTAGCCCGTGGTCACTAGTAGACCGTAAGCGTAACTGTCATGTAAATATATTTTCGAATACAAAAATATACGCGATTATTCCATTTAAAATAAATTATGAACTCTGTAAAATAAGTTTCATTTAAAATGTATAAAAAATCGCAAATACCAAAGATTTTATTATCAAAGTCACTCATTTTAAGTCTAATTCGCTAGACTTACCGATCTTCAGTAAGCCCAGAACATTTTCTAACGCGTCCCTCTATGACGGAGCTAAGGCCATGACTACAGCGACCACTGTACCATGAAACATTATATCATAGTCAATGAACAGAATGATTCATTATCATGACACAATGTGGAAACGTGAAGTAAACAAAAATTTAAGTGTTTAATAACGCAGAAGAGATTTCAGGTTCGATTTTTGGTTGAGGTATTTTTAAACGATACTGTTTTATACGGATTAATCGAGTTTATTTTGGTATTCAGACATTGCGGAGATAATCGCGGAGTTTCGTAGGATGTTTAAAGCGTTAGGTTTTTTTAAATGTATTTTCGAATACCAAAATATACGCGATTAATACTATTAATGATGTGATTGGATGTGGGTTCGATGAATGACGTGATTGAATGTGACTTCGATTCCCACTTAGAGGACTGATTGATATTTAAATTATTTTCATTTCTTCGCTCTGCTAAGACGAAACGCAACGTTGAGTTCCGCCACTCAATACGCAATGTCTTGAATTCGGCGGAAACCGAAGTACTGAGTGTCTTGACACTACGTACTTCCTTGTCTACACTGCTATGCGGAATAAAAGCATAAAGCTAAAAAAAATATTCTCCGTTTTATTTTTATTTAATGGGATTTCTAATATACGTACATATCCATTAATTTCCTATACAATTTCTACCAATGGTTATACAACCTACTAACGCTTTAATGTAATGCCAAACATCTAATTGAAATTGAATGATTGTTGCACAAGGAATAAGGGATAAGAGAAGGAAAAGAAAAGAAAAATGAAAACCACTACACTAAAGAGCTTCAAAATTTATATTTCTTTATTAAATGATAATATTTTAATGTTATTTATAGATTATTCAAGTTTAAGTTCGTATATATTTCTTATATTTATATATATATATATATATATATATATATATATATATTTATATATATATATATATATACATATATTCACAGGAGCGTTATCTCGCAGCCTCTGAAAACCTTCGAAAGCCTTATTCAAACCATGAAACGGGATCAAAGAGCTCACTTATGAATAAGAGAAAACGACAAGATATTATGTACGACGTCTTAGTTAAGGTGCTAAAAGGTAAAATTGTTTAACTTTTTGTCAATAGATTCCATTATTACTATTTATGATATACTTTTCTTTTTTTTTTGTTTGTGCTAGTTTCTCGCCTATTCTAGTACTTATCGCTCTGCTAATCGCTTTAACTGACTATAAAAAAAATAAAATAATTAATATGATCTTTTTCCGAATGGATCTAACCTATAAACCATCATGTAAAAGGATTAGCCCAGAAATTGAAAGTCACATCGCAAACCATTTTAAATAAAACTATTTTAAACGGATTAATCGCGTATATTTTACTATTCGAAAATATATTTATGAAAACCTGATGTTTTTAGCACTTTACAGGTAGACTATTATATATTATTTATAATATATTCTTTGTTTAGACCGTACGGCCTTATACTATTAATTTTTTTATGTTGACAGGAATGACTAAGGCGATGACATCGTAGCGTAATGTGATACTCTTATGTCACAAAAGAATATTAATAATACCTTAAGTTAAATAGATACTACACTTCACGCTTTATGGCCATAGCAGGGAAGTCAGAGACAACCTAGTGTCAGGACACTCCGTTGACTGAAATAGATGAAAAGTTTATTCATGAATGACGTTGCCGATTGTACAAAATCTTTCTCAGTTTCACGAGTTATTTCCTATGGCAAGGTAATCATAGGAAACCTAGTGGTAAGACGTTCCACTTATCACCCGAAATTGAGACATTGCATGTTGATTAAATTAGGTGGTTTGGGCACATCGAAAGTGTGTGTGATGAAAGAATGGTAAAAAAGATTTATGAAGCAAAGGTGAGCGATACGAGAGGTCGAGGGAGTCCTCGGTTGACCTTCAAAAACACAGTATCATTGACACTGGTGGAAGGTCACGTAAACAGCATGAGGACCCCCAAAAAGGCATGTATGAAGAAGTTAATGATCATGACGAGGCAAAGGAGATGGAGGAAAAAGGCATAACGAGGCATGCAGGGACCTTAGCGTTTAGTGCTAAGTCCTCTGTGACTACTTCGCAATAAATAAAGCATGAAGCTAAATAAAAATGTTGATTAGTGGTACTCAACGCCGGACTTTGTATTAAAAGAGCGGTAAATTTATAAAAAAAAGAACAAATACATGCTAAATGGATATTTATTGCCACAAAACTAATTATGTTTGATCTTACAAGTTTCTTCTTTTGGACGTGTCTGGAACGGGCGTAATGAACGAATACCAACCGCATTCCCTTCAATCGACAAGGCGTATTTGAGCTAGAATGTAGCAGTCATCCACGTAGGCGAAGTAGGCCAGACTAGTTCACTTTAAACTACTAAATGTAATTTTATTTTTATTCTTCTTAAATGTATGTATAAAATGTTTTTTTATTAATATTTTTCTTTTTTAAGCTTCACGCTTCTACAGCCCGTATAGCAGGGTAGGCAGGAAGTACCGAGTGCCGAGACACTCCGTACTCAGTTTTCCATCGAATTCGAGATATTCTGTGTTGAGTGGCGGAACTCAACGCCGCGCTTTCAGATGCTGAGTAAATGAAAATAATTGTAAATACAACCGGCGACCGACCTCTATACCTGTATTACCTCTATATTTATAAACGTAAAGTAATTTTTAGCATAGAAACTATATTAAACAGATTACGTAACCACTTATTTTATTTTAGTGTCCACATCTATTCATGTATGTATGTATATATATATATATATATATATATATATATATATATATATATACACAAAATTATCATTATGTAAGTGGCTTTTTAACAGTACATGTGGTGTCCTATGTGATCTCTCTCTGTAGTTAAACAACGCGTGATTCCTTCCGCTAACGTTCCGGTAAAGTGATGAAACCGAATTGTGCTAACTGGACCGTTTGTTCTATGTATAATAAAATAGTAAGTACCTAGGTAACAGGGCTTTGCTTCGGTATCTGATATATTTTTAACAACATTTTTTTTAGCTTCACGCCTTTTATCCCGCATAGGGTAAATGTAAAGTATCTAGTGTTAAGACACTCCGTACTTCGCTTCCCACCGAATTTGAGATGCGTGTTGAGTATACCAACATTTCTTTTTTTTTTTTTTTTTTAGCTTCACGCCTTTATCCCGCATAGCAGGGTAGGCAGAAAGTACCTAGTGTCAAGACACTCTGTACTTCGCTTTCCACCATGTTGCATCAAATATATTATATACCTTACAGGAGGCAGCCACGAACAATGTTTAATTTATTAGTAATAATGCAAGAATAAAACACGCATTCAGTTAGACACCTTATAATATATATATATATATATATGTATATATATATATATATATATATATATATATATATATATATATATATATACTTTTTTACCTTATATTAGAATAGACTCATTTTTACTCGACTTCAAAAAAGGAGGTTTAATATGCATGTTAAATAATTCAGTTTGATATGTATATATGGAATATATTTGGTATTGAATAATATTTGGGTATGATGATCCATTTAGGCTTCCAAGCATATGTGCTTAATATGAGTGCGAGTGTATGTTTGTGAATTTATCTAAAACTAAAAGTCATATCTACCCTTCTTTATAATTTAATTGAGGTATACTTGAACTTAGAAAACAGTAAAAGTTTCATTTAAATCTGTCCAGCAGTTTCAGAGATATAGGTAAATAACTCGTAATAAAATATAAACAGTTAGTTATATTTTAAATTAAACTATTTTAAACGGATTAATCGCTTATATTTTGGTATTTGAAAATACATTTTGTACACCTGACGAAACTATTTTAAACGGATTAATCGCGTATATTTTGGTATTCGAAAATACATTTTGTACACCTGACGTCTGAATCTGAAGTTATATAGTTATTATGAAGTCGAATTATCTTTTAAAAATTGGATTGTTTGTAAAATAATAATGTCAAGCTATCTAGTATATTTCATAAAACGACCCGTACCATACTACTAGTGATATTACCAGCCACTAGCCAGCCACTGTTTGTTCCACCGCAAGTGTGTACCGTTGGGCTTTATCCATACTCACACACCATGACACGATAATGAAAATTGTATAGCGTTTACGCTCAACGTGGTGTTTGTTTGGTTATATTGTCAGTTTAAAGTGGATGGAAATTATAAGCTTATTATATCGCTTGATTTATTAATTATATACAAACATTCGAGGCCCTTGTAATGCAGTGAAGATGGTTGGTTGTGGGTTCGATTTCCGCTTTTTGGATTACATTTTAATAATTATCGTTTATCTACTTTAGTACTTTCAATAAAAGGAAGCGTTAGCACGGAATATCTCGGTTTCAGTATGAAAGCCAAGGGTCTATGTTTTGACACTTGGTCCTCTTACATTTTTTGTATATCTTGTGATTATTTTAAATTTAAGGTCTAATGTGTTGTCTAATGATAGGTCTTTTTGTAATTGGATTAGCATTCATAAAGCCTTTTTCTTCCTCCTTGTCACGAGCATCCACTTCAGCATCTACATTTCCATGAAGTGAAGCTCCTGTAAAAGAGAACTGGTCGCATAATATCGCAGACGACATCTTCACAGATGCCATGAGGTCACCCTTAAAACATTTCGTCCAAGAAGCACTTGTCCGGGCTTGGACGTCGTGATCAATGTACCTCAAGTTTTCCGACTTAACGAATGATTCAGTACCTATATCCCAAAAGCCATGCACTCAGTCTCCAAAAGAAAATTGAAGAAGGTATTTATTACACTTTATACTAGACTTCCATTAGTGTAGGAAATATGTAAAGGAAAAATATCATTTTAAAATTATTCAAGTCTATTCCTATACCTACTTCTTGCTTCACGAAAACCTAAATGTAAATGTATTCTAATGCATGCAGATTGTTCACATTTTTCCCCTTCAGGCCTGGTATGATGGTCTAAGTAATCTAGCCACTATTGTGTCTTATAAAATGATAATATACTGACGACTTTGTAGTAATAATTATGAAACGGGTCTGAGCTAATGTACTAAAAAGATTCCTTATATTTGTTTACTAATTCAACCTAAGCAACCTAGCATATATGTTTATATTGTAGACTACCTGGGCCCACTACTATATAAGCCACAGAAATTTGCTTTGATAAACTCGGTAAAATTATGATTTTTCTTTAAGCAAATTTAGGTAAATAGTTCTGTAGCTATTTTATCGTAATTAATACTTTACATTGATATAACTCTCTTATTAATGAATTGATTAAAATAAGACGAACAATAAATGCTAAGGAATATTTACCAAAATAAAAAAGTAAAAAATGCATTAAATCGATTAAGCCGTTTCCAAGATTGTCGTGTACTGTTGTTGAAATATTTTGGGTTCTATTACATTGATAAATGCCCCCATTAATGACTTTTCTTTATTTTTCTTTCCCATGTATCTTCAATGTACAGGCAGCGATCACTTATATTATAATATGTACAAATAGATTATTAAAATGAAATAAGCAACTTGCAAAAGGATAATTGACCACGTTCTTACTACTAAAATGGAAAAGTCAAAATAAATTATATATATATATATATATATATATATATATATATATATATATATATATATATAAAATCTCTAATTAATTAAAATAAATTTTTATACGTGCATTCACGTTCGTAATTCCGATGTCGGTAACAGTGTTTTCATATTTACACTCTAATATGTTTTTTCTTTGCTTCCTTTAGCATTCAACTTATCTGATAGTCATATTAGTTGAATTGAACAAAAAATATAGTTTAATATCTTGTTAAAATTTCCGGCCATTTTGAATAAACATTGACATTCTAATGGTGTATTAGAAATTTCAGCTCTCTAAGACATCTGACACTGTGTACTGGGTTAAGTTACGCTTATAAGATTTCATACACATTAACTAACTAACTAACACGACAAGTTAAAACAAAAGTCATAATAAATGTTGCGTTAAACTTATTCGAATATAAAACAAAAAGTACAAGTAAAGAAGTGATAAAAAAAACTATTTTTAAAAGAAACTGAACGTAGCTTGAATAGTTAAGTAGTAGTAAAGGGCCGTCGTTACAAAGGGAGAGCAAATAGTCTCTCTGGTAACGATATGACGAAGCGTTTTGCTTGAATCGTGCTCATTTTGTATGCCTTTGATTTGCGTTTACGACTCCACGCTGAAAGGGGTGGCGGATCTGCGATGACACTGCTAGGCTTACTTAGGTACATATAGCCTTTAGTATTTGCCAGTATAACACACAAAACCCAGTCTAAGAAATTCAAGAAAACATCTATGATTTATGTCACATATTTGAAATAAGCAAAAAAGAACAAGCAGCAAATTCTTCAAAAATTTCATCGAAATTATAATTTATAATTTAAAAGAATAAATTAATAAAACTTGAAAACAGTTTTTGATAAAAAAAATCTCAAATGTACTCAAAATAACAAGTCTAACAAAATAAACCTTTATTTCGATCTTTACGTTGCCATTACATGGAAATGAAGTGCTAGAAAAAAAATCATGTCTCACACTTGATCCCGTATAGCATACCAGGGTAGGCAGAAACAAACTAATGTCAAAACACTCCATTGACTCGAAATTAAGACTGCGTGTGGAGTGGCACTTTGATCCTATAAGAGCTATGAAATAAAATATAATCATTCCTTCGACTGATAATCGAACCCACAACCAATCGCGTTTACATGACCGACCAAGACCGAATAAGAAAACTTATGACATTACTGTTTTAGCACCTCTACTCCTATATATACTCGTACATATAAAATAAACAAATAATATAACTCCGCTTTCTACTCGCTATCGAGACGTTGTTATACCAAAAATGGAGAAATTAAGTGGCTTAGTGTTACCATCTTGTGAGCTTATTTTTTGGTAAAACGTTTTTAAATTTAATAACATTATGGCTATGTGTAAACAATGCGTTACCATAGCAATGTGTGTGTCACTTTATATAGACGTGTAATCAAATGCATGGTGCTATGGTTTATATATTGTATTAATACTAACCGACAGATTGACAGAAATCTAAATTATTTTTAAAAGTAATGCTCTTCTAAAAAAATTTAGATTTCTACGCACATCTCCATATAAATTTTATGTGAACCAAATTTTATACTTCTCCTTCCGTGTTATTATTACTTATATAATATTCTAGCGACCTACACACGACCTCGTCGACAACGTTAAACAATGAAATTTCTGGAAAAATTAAAAAAAACGGGAAAAAGGTAGCCTCAAATACCTTCAGTAAATTTTATCACAATCAGATCAGCAGTGTGATCGTGTTAATGCCACAAACATACAGACAAGTTACTTTCGCATTCAAGTGTAAGACAGAGGTATAGGCAGAATTAACCTAGTGTTATTTTTTTTCTGTCAATGTAACTTACATGCTGTTGACCTTAATGGTCTTTACAGCGACACCGGGAGGGGGAGGGAAGAGGGTGCTCTAGCCCTGCGAAGTTTAGCAAGCACTGACGTGGCTGCTTGGGAGGAAGCCGACGACCGCAAGGGCGGGGAACCTAGCGTTAAGACATTCTTGGATTTTCGCTTACACCCGTATTGGACATTATACATTGCATTTGCATTGCATTGCGGAAGTTGACTCCGGGCATAGTCTTAATATTATTCAACATAATTTTTGGTTCTATATCTTACTCCATTCATAAATACTTATAACTATAATACGTTAGTATAGTAGAGAATTTGGACCAAGTAGCAGCAAAAGGACTAAATGTGGCTCATTAGCTTATTAGGGCAGAAATTCAACGGTAACTTTATCTTACATGAAATAAGAACATTAGAAAAGGGAAATACGCGTTGCCGTATGCAAATGTATGTCACTTTACACAAACCTGTATTTCAAACATTATACATATATTATTTGTGTAATCTTTAATGTTTTATTATGAAATATGTTCTTGCTATATAAATTTTAACTACGTCATATTTCATATGTATCCATCCACATAATTTCCGTAAAAAGAAGGCATTTTTTATTACATGTTAAAATACATATATAAAGCTGTTTGATTTTAATTGATTTAATATTACTATAGTAAGTTTTAACATCAAATATCTCCTTTCTACATTTTTAGAAATAGGAGAAGCCAAATCTGAATGACCTCTCTTCTCACTATCTCTGTACATTCGTTGACCGAAATTAACGTTACTTGGCGTAAGGGCCTCGCTCTAGTGAGACAAAGCGCAATGTCGCAAATTCGGCGGAAAGCAGAGTACGGTAAGTCTAGACACTAGGTATTTCCTATTTACCCTGCTATTCGGGATGAAAGCGTTGTATATTTTTTAAATTATATCACTTTGAATTATGATAATCAGTAATTCGAACATAGCATAGTTTATGTTAATCTGTAATTGTTATTTCATTTAACAACAGCACTGCTTTTGTTTTTTGGATGAAATTTCTAAAATTCGCAATTATTTCCACCACAAACTTGTAGTAATAAGAATAAAATATTTATTAAAAGACCTTTTTATAATAAGTGTTTATATTTATTTAATGATTTATTTTATTAATAACTTAATCCCGTATGATATCCATGTTAGGTGATTATTCAAAATATTATATTTAAAAATGTATAAACATATTGATTATAAGTAAATTCATTGTTATCAGAACTAAATTCATTATTCGAATTTCAACTCAATCGAACACTTCGAAGTAAGTCAAATTAAACCTGCAATATTTTGCATGCACTAGATAACTGATTAACATGGCAAGGTAAATTAAAGCTAGTAAAAAAATTAAATGTGCCGGTCGTAGCGCAGTAGGACAGCGTCTGACTGTAAACGCGATCGGTTGTGGGCTCAATCCTACTCGAGTGAAGTGATTATATTTAAATTATTTTCACTTCCTCGCTCTGGTAAAAAAGCAAAGTGCGGCGTTGAGTTCCACCACTCAACACGTAATGTCTTGAATTTAGTGGAAAGTGAAGTTCGTTTTGTCTACCCTACTATGCGAGATAAAGCGTTAAGCTAAAAAAATGTATTTTTCAAGATATTAAATACAATAATAAGAAGTTTTAAATGTTTATATTTTAGTATAACAAAATAAAAAATATATTAAAAATGATATTTTGAGATTTCTATATGAGTCTGATAATTTTAGGAAGTTTACGTAATTTGATATTATTTAATTTCATTGACTCACTGGTACTTAAATTAGAAACTAAAAAATATAAATTCGTCATTCTGGTAGCACTGTCTGAAAGTCAGTATGACAGTTGACAGTAAATTTGCAAAGAAATCGCGATTGTTTGTAAAATGCCGTCATAACAATACATACTAAGCACTCTATTAATTAGATCAAATGATAATGTGTAATGGCATAAAATATTCTCCATCCGTCATAGAGTAATAACAACACGCGATATGGGCAGCATAAACTACACAACACGAACGGAAGGCCAAACAAAAATTAACACAATAGCATGGACTATACCTAAGTTTATTCATCTTCTTGAAAATAAAACGAGAGAATTCCGTACTGAGAAACCGAAGGATGCCACAGCAAACAGTGCAAATTCAAAATTTTCACTAAAAATGCAATTTTTGGGTCGCGACAATGATATAATTGAGATATATTACTTATCCCCAAACCCTGTGTTTCTGAAGTCCATACTAACCATATGTTTGAAAAGATTTGAAGAGCGATCCATTGTCATAAAGGAATATCATACTGTACAAGGCAATAAATGGCAATATTTGGCTACATTGTTCAAGAGAGATATAACCAGTAATGGTGGATGTGATATATTTCTATTAAGTGATGGTAGTTTGAGATTAAAGTTTCAGTTCATGGTCACAAATGACATAATAATTGACCATTCCAATGTACCTGAAGCGCAACTGAGCAATGACTTTGAAAATCTTCTTAACAACGGCTTATTTTCTGATATTACTATGAAATCTGTTGAGGGAAATGAATATAAAGTTCACAAGGCAGTATTGGCTAGTAGAAGTGTTGTTTTAAAAGCTCATTTTGAGCACAATACAACTGAGTGTCATACTAACATTGTTGAATCTCCACTTGAATCAGAAGTTCTTACAGAAGTACTTACTTTTATTTATAGTGACAAAGCACCAAGAGTTGATGACATGCCAGAGAGGTTATTGGCAGCGGCAGACTTTTATCAACTAAGCAGACTAAAATGTCTATGTGAACAGGCACTACATAAAAAACTGACTGTGGACAATGCAATAGAAACACTACAGCTTGCCGACCTGCATTCAGCCAAAACTTTGAAGCAGTTAACATTGGAATTCATTAAAGACGGACAAGCTAAACTTATAACCAAGACAGAAGGATGGGCAAAAGTAAAATCAGTTGAATTAATAAAAACTATATACGAATACATCATGGATGATGATATCGAAGCTGATATTAAATAGCGTCATAGAAAAATGGCAATGAAGAAAGACAAAAATATTATTTAATACTTAGATTTACTACAAAATATAAATCTTTTAATTTAATCTATATGGCTTAAGTAGTTGATGGCCACTGCTTAATTATATGACTGAAAGAATTTCATTACTCTATACTTATAAATATATCTTAATAAATTTTAAATGAAACTATTTTAAATGAATTAATCATCTGTCTGTACTACGGACGACAATACATTGTCTGAAACATCAGGTTTTCAATTATGTATTTTCAAATACCAAAATATATGCAATCAATCCATTTAAAATAGTTCCATTTAAAACATATATCTTATTTCTTAGTATATTGTGATATGTTGACAATTATCGTTCATTTTATATAATTGCAAATAGAATATTAGAGTTATTTAGAGTTTAGTCATATTAAAAAATTTATTTAGTATGTACTTTATTTATAAGTATACCGTAACTATTTAAAATATTGTTTGTTTTATGTCATTCATTTAAAATTATGACAAATAAAATGATTTTTTTTGCAATAGAAAAAACATGTTTTTTTCTTTTTCAATCATCACAAACATATAATTTTTTTTCCTAATATATCTGTAATAAAATCTAACTTAAAAGATATTTTAAAGGAATATTATGCATACATGTTTTATTTTTTTTTTTACATATTTGTTTTAGTAGCCAGCTGACATTACTGGAACTGGTTCAATGTAACTTTTACTGACACAGCTCATATTATAAGGCTATTTTTATTATAATAATGATTTTGCGATTTCCTATTATAAAGAATTAAAATAAAATAATGGATCAGATTTCACAAGAAAAAAAATGAATAGCAATTTTATTATGAAGTAATGTACAGTGCCAAAATTTATTTTGAAAAAGGTTCAGTTCTTATTGACATTGACATTGGACATAATTTTAATTAATAATAATAATAATACATACTTTTAATTTTTAATATGTAATTAATGACACACAACTCTTAGTTATATCCATTTAATACCACAGACAAAGCCGCGTTAACGCCTAGTTTATAGAAAACATAATATTTAATACTTTTTGATATTTGAATCACAAATTTTCATATACAAGTTTGTTCATACAACACTTTATTCTTATTAGGAAGATATTGGATTACCATTTCTTGTACCTAATGTTAATACCGCACGCATTTAATAAGTACACACACCAAAGCGAAGTACCTACCTACCCATAAATGTTAAAACGCGTAATATTCCAGCAAAATGTGGCTTCGCATAAAATAAAATATATCGCCCAATTTACGAAGCTAAAGTAACATAAAGTATTCTATTAAGTGCGGACTACGGAGCAAACCTGCCTTGGATTTTGGCACAATAAACTTTTTTTTTTTGAGTTCCACGTACATAACATATTTCTTAAGGAATAACGTGAAAATCCGCCCGAGATGAATGACGGTGATTTGTTAGAGAACCATAAAGTGCGCCCGATTGTTGGTAAATTTTTCACTTAGCATTAGGTACGTACGTTTAGAGCCAAATTGGATAATCTAATTGAATTAAATTAACAAAATGGAGTCGTTATGGTGAGATGGAAACGTTTTGTCGTTTTTATTTATTTTGTTTGTGTTATTTGATGTGAACGGTGCTTTATTTTTGAGAGCGTAATCTTATACTTTCAGCTTCTGTTGATACTTAAGATTTTATTGATATTAGGATATTTGCTTGTTGAATTCTGTTCGAATGTGAATGAATGAAATGTTATTACTGCTCCTTATTTCATTTTTAATTAAGAACAATTTTAAAGTTAACCTTGTTTTTATCAACTTACTTGATTCTTCTGGTGTTTCAGCTATGGGGAAAAGTTAAGCACGAGATACTATTCCTTACCGAAGATTGGAGGACTCTTTTGACTGTTCTTGACAAGAGCGAATATCCTGCATAATGTATCGCAGCTGACCATTGCTAGTATTTCGGCAGATATAAACAAGTCGTGGACTTACGACAACAGTAAATTTATGTGAATAAGATTTAATTTACAGTTTCTTACATTATGATCTCTCAAGGACGCTTTTGCTAATCAAATAAAACATCACATAGCTTATAGAAAGAGGAAAAGTAAGATGTGTTTAATAATACCTCATTTGTCGAGATACTATGAGTAGTTCCGGAGTTATAAGGGAACAAATAAACATTCTTACCTACATACATACTACCTACATACGGACAAAGTCATAAACCTCCTTTTTGCTTTGTCGTAGTCGGGTAAAACAGGTTAGGCACTGTGATGCTTGCCTTAATAATAACTAAAAGATTTTTCTCGCAAGAACTCAATTGAAAGTTGCATATCTGTAATTCTTACATGCCTACAGACACCTAACACTGCGGTGTAAAACAGCATATCATTACCCAAGATTTTAACTACTTTTTATTAAAATTATAGACTACATTAATTCAATCTTAAAGATCTGTAGAACGGATGTGATTACCGCATCACTTGCCGACTCAGCGCCTCAGTGTGGTCACCTACTAGAATTTAGATTGCTGACGCAACTTATTACTTGGTTACATTTAAATTTAATTTTAGCTCTTCTATCTAACCTATCAAAGGTAAAAGCTAATAGGCATGTATTTAAATATAACATTGTTGATAGTATCGCCATTGTAGCGCATTGGTAGCGTCTCACTGTGAGCATGATGGTTGTGGACTAGAATTTCATTCAGAAATGATTGTATTTAAATTATTTTCATGTCTCCGTCACCACCTCCTCACGCACTATCCTGAATTTGAGCAGAAAACGGAGAACTGAGAAGTTTTTTGAATGAAGCTACGACAGCTAAATTTAATTAGTATTAGATATAGCAACAAATAGTATTACCATGGTTAATATATTTGCGGACCGCATTCATCCTTTAAATATAAAGATCATTCTACACGTTATGGTTATTTTTTAGATTTAAGTAGATACATTTTAAACCTTCTTTAACATTTAATTGAATATCTGGTTATTAAGTGATGCTCCAAAGCAGTCTATAATCGTGCCAAAGTTTATTCATCTTAAGTAGTTATATCAAGTTCCAACACGATTGACACACAAATTGATAGACAGATAACAGATAACAAATAAAAGGCCTATCAGGTTATTTTTCCTGTAAACCTCTACTACCTAATCACAACACTAACTAGTTTTTAAATGACCACTCGTCCAATTGTGGCTTTGATCTTGAACTTGGCAGTAAGACATTAGCGCGTTTGAACTGTTTATTGGTCTGCGCGTAGGCTAACCTCTATTTATATCAATTACTCAATATAGAAGAAATATTTACTGTAATTTTGTTTTAAATTGTTAGTTATTACTTTATTACATTCAATTTATTATTTAAGTATAAAAGTAACCGAGGTCATCGAGGTGCAGTGGAACAACCTCTGACTGTAAACACATTTGTGTGGGTTTGATTTATTCTCATTTCTCTGCTCTTGTTTAACATGAAGCGGCGTTAAACTCGCGAAATACGCAATGTCTCTATTTTTGGTAGAAAGCAGTCAATGGAGTGTCTTGACACTGGGTTCTCTCTGACTAGTCTACTATGGGGAGTAAAGCGTGAAGCTGTAAAAAAATTTTTACTTTTAATATTATCAAAAATTAAAACATAAACAACATAGTGATTGAACTTTTCGATACTTAATGATTGGAAATGGAATTCACAGTCGATTCGTATCACGTATTAAGATAGGCATATAAAAATAAGTAATAAGTAAACCTAACTTTTTATTTCCCCGATTTTCAGAATATTTATTGTTACGTGACGGTCATAATGTTTTTATCTAGTCTTTTTAACAAATATTTTTAGTGTTTATAATTAACTAAATATCATATAAATTGTGTAAAAAATCGGACCAAAGACCTTAATTACCTCATTATTACCAGATTAGAAAATAAAAGAACGAAAATAAGTTAGAAAATAATTTTACCAAATGGCAATCTAAAATAATACCCATATCTAAAACAAGATCACAAGACGTGGGTTCGAAATTTATTTATATATTCTTTATTGCACACTATATATTAAAATAATGTACTAAAGGCGGGCTTAACGCTAAACAGCATACTCCACCAGCCAACCTGGGCGTATGGGAAATAAATGAGTAGGTGCTAAACTGCCCATAGGGCCATCATCTCACGAATTTCTTCATTTTTTTGACCCCTCCCCCGTCCTTATCACAGCTGATTATATACGAGACCACCGTTGTCAAGCAATGTCACACGTTGTCGACCCTCTCCCTCCCCCTTAACATTTAATGTCACTTATAGATGATCCTATGTTAAAACTTTGATACATTTCTATAAATATTTTTCTTATTCTAACTGTAAGAATAACACTTAAAAATATATATTAAAACGTCCTTCTAGTTAATTAAAAGCCTACGTAGTCCGTACTATTTGCTGTTGGCTAGATCATCTCGCGTGCGCATTTCGTTTAAAACATTAATTTCCCATGGGCTCATCTCATGGCCACTATAATATAAATGTTATAATGTTTCCAGAACTAATGGCTTTGAAGAACGCGCCATATTAAAATATAATCATCTATGAAATCATAAAATTAATAGATTTAATTTATTTTTACATTCATATCATACTATTTTCATGTCCTGGCTCTGGTAAGACACAGCGCTGCGTCGAATTCCGCCACTGAACACGCAATGTCTCGAATTCGGTGGAAAGCAGAGTCCGCAGTATCTTGACATTTGGTACTCCTATCTAACCTGCTATACGAATAAAAGTGTAAAGCTAAAAAAAGAAGTCACTTCGAGTCAGTTCAAAATTTATCTAATTTTGAATTAAGTCACTTTAATTCTAAAGTTACTGTTAATAATTAGTTTATTGATCAATTCTTACTAGTGGGAATCTAAACCATAAGAATCTCGTGTAAAAAGAAATAATTCTCAAATATATATATTTTTTAGTTTTATTTCGCATTTATCATTATTAAACATTTTCAAAAAAGTATTATATAAAAAATTAAACGCTGGATTCGAACCCGCGCCTCTTAGAAACCGTCCAAGCGCTGTGACCGTTAAGCCATACGATTAACACTAATATTATTTTATATGTGTTTTTAAATATGCTTCCCAAAAAGTTAATAGTAAATAATTAATTGTTTGGATTTAATAAGTCGCACGTTGTACTTATATTATATTACGTATATTTTTAAATATAATCTTTTACATACAAAAAGACAATATCATAGAACACTAAAATTGAAACCATTAGAAATAACCAAAAAAGTTTCACGCTATGATTCTTAAAGGAAAATAATTGGCAGAAAAAAATCACACTCCTTTTTCCACTTTTCACCCTAAAAACATTCTTTTCCACTTTTCACCCTATTTTGAAATATTGCGTCTATCATCCTCCCTATTTCGAAATATGGCATCTTCATCTTACAGAAGATATGTTAAACGTGTAATTATAACATAGACCACTAAGAAATTGTTTTTTTCTACGTTTATACGCATGGTTAAATTTCTATAGGTTTCTTTTCAAAATGTTTTCAAATCCTAAATGTGGAAAAACACTTCAAAAATTGTTTCTTTTTATTTTCATGTAATAATATTTTTCGTTTTATTTCTACTGTCACTAAGTTTATGCTTGATATATAAATACAATATAATTTGATAATTTTCTCCATATTTTTTCTCTATTCTATTAAACCATTCCTATACATTCCTTCTGACAGAAAGAGGATTATTGATATTGTTGCATAAACATTTACTTCAAATTTCAAAAACAAAACAAGTTAGTTCAACAATCATTTATGAACTAAGAGGGAAAAAAATAAATAAAACACATAAATATTTAGCAAGAGATTTAATAAAAAAATGCAAAGTAATAAAATATCTCCAAATATTGAACCTTAACTAGGGTTATCTGTAGGTTTACATACAAAAATACCAAAAACTACACGCACTCACACAATACCGAGGTTTACTTTTAGTTTTAGTTTCACATCACTATTAGCGATAAGAACACAAAAAGAGGTACATGAAAAAATCGATTATTATGTTGTAATCGATATAATTTCGAATCGATATTATTATTTTATGCGTTACCATCGCTAAAAGTGATTAGGGGCATCATTATTAAACAATAATCGCCATTATTTGGGATCACAAAACAATTGGCACCGAGTTCCGACATTGCAGCAATCACACAAACAAAAGGAAATAAAAACATAATTATGAAAAACCAAAACAATTATTGTCATTTCACAACTTTGGTACAAGAGAAGAGTTTTGTGCTTGAAATTTTTAATTTTAATAAATTCTGCGCAAACGTTTGGAAGACGTAAACTAAATTATAGAATTAAAAAAAAAACAAAAATTAAAAAATGCATTTTTAATGACAAAATTGGAATAATTTATTAAAATAAAAAAATCCAATAAAAACATCACTAAAAACGATTGTTTTTTCGAGACATTCTTCTCAAGAAAAATTGAAAAAAAAAATTCACTTAATCGATTGTCTACAGTATATTCGTTTAACACTATTGTTATAAAGTACCAAAGGTGCGTTAAAAAGTGACCGTAGCTTACAGCTTGTATTGATATGAAAATATGTGCAGTTGAATAAGCAAATATAAATTTAGGAGGACATTTTGTTACGATTTAAAATATTAATTTAAAAGATTCCTTAAAGAACTTTCGAGAAATAGAAGAAAAAAAATACATTTTCTTTTCTCATAATAAATCATAACAAAATTTCCCCCCAAAAGTCATACTAAACTAAAGGAATACGGAGCTTAATGAGAAGTACAAACATTAGATTTAAAGAATAACTTGACTAGCGAATAAAATTACATCTATACATAATATTTTAAGTGATACGAAAGCGTATGTACCTTGCTACCCCCAAAATACCATAGGCCGAAAAACTAGCCTTAAATATACAAATAAAACTTGGCGAACAAAATTTACAAGAAAATGGGAGATTCATTTGATATATATGCCAAGAAATAATCATTCAATCGTTCGAATGTGTTCTTTCGTTCATTTCCATTCACTTTTTATAACCAGTTTCAGTTATATATTATCAAAGAAAATGTTTTGAATACATCGTTACGATATTTTAAGGCTACAATGGTTTACATATAATGTTTTCAAGATATTAATCGCGTATTGTTGAGTAAAGGGGAATCCCAAGTTCCAAGTAAAGTTAAATATAAATAGTATGAGTTTTTTTTTACATATTTAAAGAGTATCATTATTACTTAGGAAAATTAAAAAAAAAATAGAACGGAATGTAGAGTTCTAACCGTATTTAAATATTGAGTCTATAAATATCGTGATATATAGCCTTTAAAATATTCAAAAAAGAATAAATTCCATATAAAGATTCATTACGAAAAGATAAATCTTGTTTTAAATCCAACAAAACAGCTGTGTCAAACATGACATAACATGACGTAAGTATGACATGACACGACTGAAGCACTATACACCTGACATATCTAAAAGAAAACACAAATAAAACTGTAAATGCGTCACAAAACAACAAACAGGTAATATTCTGTCAAAATATTTAAAAAAACACTTGCAAAATCTTTGGCGTGTTGAGCAAACTGGTATGGCCGATGGCGGTACTACACACTAGCGATACTAACGCTTTCATTATATAAAACATTTATACGTACTACACATTATAGCGGTTATTCAAAGTTCAATTCCCTAACATAGGAGTACCCTATATCCCTTATCTATGTTTATATATGTATGTTTATATTATGTATAATAAAGTACGTAGTGTAAATAAATGCATATGGCAAACGTAGGAATGATAGGACAATGTGGACGCCGATTGTTTATTTAAACAAATCGAGTTCGAATTGAAATTAAATCAAATCGATATTTCTTATGTTTTTATGCTAATTGAGCGTCATCGAATTTTGTGAATAATTAGCAGACATTTAAATTATATTTAATATACAACCGACGTCCAAAATAATACAAACATTTTATTTATACATGAGCACAAAATGAGCATAATCACGTAATTTGGTCGTTTTATTGAGATCACAACACGTTTATATCGTTATGTTTATCATAATCTAACTTCTATATTCGTTCTCGATCCGATTAATTACAAAATTATCATACAAATAATCAATACTGGGAAAAATATCAAAGTCAATGTCACCAACAAAACATTTTCAAAAAAATGATTTTAAATCGGTCTATAATTGTAAAAACAGTATATAATATGTTCTTCAATTTACAAAATATTCAGTATATAAGTTACAATAACACACATAACAAAAGAGAATAAATTAGTGAACGAATGAAAGAATAATTCGAGACCGAGAAAAATGCGTATGGAAACCTAATGTTTATCTAAGCTTACTCGTTCTATGTCGTTCTTTTTGAACGATTCATTCATTCTGCCTTCATCTAAATCAGTTCACTGTTCACCAGATCGATTTACGAAAGAAAAAACGTAATAACTTCAATACACAATGTATTTTAGTTATTTCAATATTTCTGCCATGTAAAAAAAACATAAACATGTTTAATTATTTTTTTATCGCGTATTTCTAAATTCAATCCCGCTTTCATTCTTTCGACCTCATTCAACACTGTTTAAAGTAAAATTCATATTTAAAAAATTCTACAGATATTATATTTTATTACGAAATGCTATTACAATTATAATGGAAATAAAAGTACTCGTTACAAAATATTAATTTCATCAACCAATAATAATAAATTGTTCGCTCCATTTATTTTGAAAAACTAAATACTAAAATAATTTAAAAATGAAGAAAATAAACATGGCCATTTATTATATTCGATATAATAAGATTTTTTTAGATATAATGTCGCCAAAATAAAAAAAAAAACTATAATATTAATTTCATCTATAACTGTTTATTTCAAATGAAACTATTTTAACCGGAGTATTCGCGTATATTTGATATTCGAAAAACACATTTTATACGTCGTTTCGAACACTTTACAATATGCACGTCTTAAAACTGTATTTTCGAAATATTTTCATTTAAAATATATGAAAAAAAATATATTATTTACGTTTACTTTAATTTCATTCGAACTTACGACGGTCAAGATGTTAACAATTCATATTAATTAGTCGATGATATACCTAAAAGGAAAAATTGGTCTTGACATAGGAAAGAGAGATAAAAAATTGTGTTATTTAGTGTAAAAGATATCCGCTGTGTAAAATGCAGTGTATTGCAAGATTCCAAATCATTATTTTACTGTAAACTTATTTAAAAAAATCGTTTTACAATACAAATAATTAGAAAATATATTCGTATCAAAAATTTGAAAAATAACTTCATTTCAACAAGCACAGATAATAATAGAAATATATATAACCTATTTCTCTATTCAAAATAAATTCATTGTCAAGTTTCTGTCATAAAAAAACAAAATCATTTTTTTAAAATTTCCAATAAAATAATGATTATAATTAATGAATAGTCATAAAGCTACAACACTAAATATAAAGTTAGAGAGTGTTAAATACTAAATCGTATATAAAATAGAGCATGAGGGGGCGAGTATCAAACTTTTCTAAACTTTAGTATACCTACTTCTGATTATCGGATATGGACTAAGACGGATCTACTTACATCATATTTATATTACATACCAATGTATACATAAAAAAATCGATTACACAAGCTCGATTAAAAAATCGATTAATTAAATTAATATAGAAAAATCAATACACAAGTATATAATATAAACAATACCTACGTATACTGCACCAGAGGATAAATCCACTGAGTATATTTAAATTAGAAATTTAAAAAAAAAGTTGTCGAAAAAAATTTAAAGGCCGAACACAAAAAACAATAAATAATGATTAAAAACTATTTTTAATACTTATCACTACTTCCAATTGAAATACATTCAGTGAATGGTTCGTACCGTTCGTGAGTGAGTGAATGAATTGTTATTAATATTAATAATTCATATTAAATTATCAATAATATCAGTAGTTCACTGTTCCCACTCTGCGTCGTCAACACCCTCCATACTGTCTTGTTCCAATTTCAAATTCACTGTCACTTTCGCGCTCATTGCCTTCATAATCTGTAAAAAAATTACATAATAAGATATTTGATTTTACCGAATTTTATACAATTTTAATGAAACTATGTCGTTTTGCTAGTTTCATAGATGAGAATATTATAATTTATATAAAAATATATATGCAATAGGCACTACTTATTTGTGTAATTATCAATAATAATTTAAAAATACTAAATATAAAAAAATGTTACTATAAAAATATTTACATTATTAGATTAGAATATGGAGTTGTTCTGTTTTCGTTATATTTCATATACAATATGAGTAAAATCATGTCGGTAATAACTAAGAAAAAACAATCTAATCTATTAAAAATCGCAAATAAAATATAAATAAATATTATTAGTATTTAAATAAACAAAACATTTTACAGTCTCCCATTATGAAGTTCGAAATAAAAACAATATGTCATCTATCTTAGTCCATTTTACTTACACTATCCTGTTTCTCTTTTGGATCCATTGGTACGTGAGATTTGATTAAATCCGGCTTTGGTTTCTGTGGCGGTTTCTCCTTTGCTGGGGTCGGTGCTGTTTGACTTGACACTAAATAAATAATCATAATTTATAAATAAATAATTGTATTTAAGAATATATACAATATATGTATATATCTAATTGAGTATTTCTTCATATCTTTGCAATGTATATATCGTTCCATATAAAAGTGTACGTAAAAACGTACATAAAAAGATGAATATTTTATTTATTTTACTTCTACGTATTATTATTAAAAGGTTTCGCTCACTATTCTCTTTTCTTATACAAACTTTAAATAGGTAAAAAGGATCTTATTATATATATCTAAATGTACACAGAAGTAGTGATATTTTATAAAATTCTTCTGATAATATAATATATATAGTAATATATTTATGCTAATTACACAACCAAATCTTAGTAACCAATACAAAAAAAAAGCATAATTTTGCATAAAATTACGTTTGTATAATATGCAACACATGATTGTACAAGCACGGGTATTGAGTGTGTGTATACACACATGTATAAGTCTATGAGTTGCGCGTGGATGTCTACGTATGTCAATTTATGTGTCAAAGAGCTTGCGGATCAGTTGATGTGTGTGCGTATAAATTAAAGGCAGGGTGCACACGTACAGGCCTCCATGCCGGGCGGCTGCAGCGAGGCGGTGCGCGGCGCGACGGGCGCGCTGCGCAGCCACGCGGCGGCGCTCTGCCACGCCTGCCACGTCACCAGCGTGGGGGGGAACAGGTCGTCTTGGAACAGCTCGCTCTAAAAACATTTCAATTTTATTGTTACAATAATTATAATAATGTTAAAATATAGTTAATAATTTTATTATTGTATATAACATTTATATCTAGTAAGATAATAAATATACTGCTCACTAAGTGGGGATAGCGGGTGGGATGCACGTAAATCTTTTAAATGAACCAATAGTGGGAGTGAGCTTTACAATTAAAACTAATATTATAAGATTTTTGTGATTTATACACATTTTTTTGAACGGATTATCCGCGAATTTTGATATATGTTTGAGAACTCAACATTTCGAATACTTTACAATAGCCCACGATAACAAGTAAAGGCTACTAGGCGATTAATCAGTTTAAAATAAAGAGGAGTCAATATAATGCTTTTTTTTAGCTTCACGCTTTTATCCCGCATAGCAGGGTAGACAGAAAGTACCTAGTGTCAAGACACTCCGTACTTCGCTTTCCACCAAAGCAGAGATATTGCGTGTTGAGTGGTGGAACTCAACGCTGCACTTCGTCTTTACCAGATCGAGGAAGTGAAAATAATTTAATATAATCACTCCCCCGAGTGGGGATCGAACCCACAACCGGTCGCGTTACAGTCAGATGCTGTCACACTGCGCCACGATCGGCCTCACGTTTAATTAAGTGAATCTTGCTATACGCATTATGTATATCTCTCTATATATCATCCATAATAACATTTTTTTTATTGAGCAAAATAAAATAAAGAATTACCTTTATTCTGGGCACTGTAAAAGATAACGGTTCAATGTTGCCATTTGTTAATCTTAAGGCTCGTGCGAATTCCACCTGTAAAAAATAACATCATTTAAACTATAAATAATAATTATCATGTTTGTAAAAAATCAAAGAAAATTTTTTTAAAAACTTAAATATTTATTTGTAAGCGCTCTGACCGCTATGTTTTTTAATCCTAATTGACGAATAACACTTTAGAAATAGTTAAATATTAAAATAAATAGTATTCTCTCTTGCTAAACGATTATTTCTTAATAATCTTTAAGTAGTAGAAATTTGTAAAAATCTCTCTACAGAGATGCTAACATAGTAAATAAGTTGTAACAAAACGTATAAGAATTTCAACACAGCTATTAATTTGTAACTTCTAAATAAAATATTTTATAATAATTAAATGGCAAACACCCTTCGGTTACTCAAAAGCAGCTTAACGCTTTATCTCATATAGCGGAGAAGTCAGAGACAACCTAGTGTCAAGAGTGCTTTCAGTTGGAAATCGTGATATTACGTGTTGAGTGGTGTACTCAACGCCTTGCATTGTCTTATCAGTGGGGAGAAATAAAATATTTTTTTAAAGTATATTTAATACTTTTACATTCATTGATACTATTGATAATTTTGGTACTTTACTATAATTTAAATAAATATAATTGTTAACAGTTGTTCTTTTACTTTTCAAACATCCGCGCACATTAAAAAAATATATAATACTAATGAAAAATCATTACTTTTTAAATGATTGGATTTAAAAAAATCAATTTATTTTTTATTTATATTTATTTAATTTTAAACAAAAAGTACACATAAAACACATCTAGTTAAAAAGTCTCACTGAAATTTAAACCTATACTAACTAAAATCATAAATATATTATGTATATTAAATTTACCTTTTCAACAGCCAATAGATTCTTGGACAGGAAAGCAATGCCCTGATGTAATGTAGCAGCCCGGTGATGGGACAACGCGCACAAGTACGGCGGCTCACAAGTTACTTCATACACGTAGATCGTGGAATCACCCTGTATAATTTCATAGAAATATATATAAATAGACATATATATTTATAAATATGTATAAATAGACTAGTTATAGTCATTTAGTGTGTATAATAATACATTATATGAGATTCCATTCTCATACTGCCCGTTCGCTTCAGGTATGCTAACGATATTGTGACGTCACTCGAGTCAAGTGGCATTTGCAACATATCATTTTTATTGCCATATAAATGTCGTAATAATTGTACAACATTCGACCCTAATCGTTCTTATTATCTTATAATTATTTTATTAGATAATAAATAATTGAGCAACATTGAGCATCACGTATTTTTTAGCTTCACACTTTTATCTCGCGTAGCAGCGTAGACAGAAAGTACCTAGTATCAAGACACTCCATAATTCACTTTACACCGACCTCGGGATATTGCATTGAGGGGTGGAACTCAACGCCGCAGTTTGTCTTACCAGAGCGAGAAAGTAAAAAAAATCTATTTAAAATAATTAAATATATTACCGATAATGATGCCTTATACAGCTTAATTATACATTTTTTTATTTGTGTCTAGACGTAACATAAAGATTTTTTTAGCTTTACGCTCTTATAATGAGCCTTATAAGCTTTACGCCCTTATATCCCGTATAGGGGGGTGCCCAGTGCAAGACTTTCCGTACTTCACTTTCCACCGAATTCTAGACATTGCGTGTTGAGTGGTGGAACTCAATGCCGCACTTTGTCTTAACAGAGCGAGGAAGTGAAAATAATTTAAAATAAAATCACTCCCCCGGATGGGAATCATACGCTGTCCCACTGCTCCTACTATTATTAATAATGAATAATAATTTCTCACCCGCCCAGTGAGGAACAGCGTGCTGGAATCATGATCGATGTGCGTATGCAGTATGGCGGGCGACACGTCCAGCCCCACCGTGCACACCGGCGCCGAGAGGTCGGACGCTTTGTATAGCATTATTTGTCGCTCCGACACCCTTAAATTAAACATGTATTAGATTATTATACCTTTTAAATGAAAATATATTCATCCTATACTAGACTACGCTCGTGGCTTCTCTCACTTGGTGTGTCGATAAAAAATAATTTAGTATATAATATTTGTTGTTTTATTAAGACCAAATTACATAAATGTATCGTAAATTGTAGCTCAATTTTTCTAATGTATAATCTATATTACTGTAAAGTTTCATCCAAATCTGTTTAATAGTTTTTTAGATGAAAGTGTAACGAACGTACATCTATCTATTTATCTATCTATCAACACAACATACGAACAGAATCGAAAGCAAAATCTAGTTTCTAAACAAACATAACAGAATAAAGTTCAAGATTTATAAAAAAGTCGTATAAAATATATTAACAGCATATATTTAAACGTGTTTTTTTATCTAAATTAATTAATAACGCTTTAAAATATTAAAATATGTACTAACTTATCAAAACCAGTAACAACGAGATGCGTGTCGTGCAAAGCCCATACAATGCGCGCGCCGCGACTCCCCACGGGGCCCGCGCCGCGGCTTATCGGCTCTGTAGACGATCTCGGCTTGTATATCTTTTGGGAAACAAAAAATTATATATATTAAATAGTATTGTCCTATTAATAGAAGACTGAATAATTAGTAGCGTTAATTTTCCTGGTTTTTTTATTAATATAAAATTTAATGAACTCAACACTGGATCTGTAGCTTTTTTTCTTTGTTATTTATTTTTCATTTACATATAATTTTAATCAGCTACTTACAACTAAATATCTATATTTAAATTTAAGCGAATTTTTGACAAAATTAAATTATCTTAGTTCTACGAGGTAGATTTGTATAAATGTATATAATTTAATTTCTATAAATTATTTGTCATATTAAACATATAAAACTAAATATATTTTAAAATGATTTATTATTAGCTCGCTTTGTCTGTGCATACTTCTTCTTTACTGTGCTTTTTAAAGCTCACTAGCGCCACCCGAGGCAGTGAGTTGGGAAACTCATTAAGTTTCTTTAAGTTTTTTCTTTTATTAAGATTTCTTTGTTATTTCATTATTTGTGTCATTGCCACCAGGCAGAAATAGTAGATAATAAGATCTTTGATTTTCGTGATTTTTATACATTTTTAATGATACTATTTTAAACTAAACTAAACCGTATGTCCACGGATTACTGCAAAGTGTTCGAAACGATGGGTTTTGGAAAAACGTATGTTTCAATACCAAAATATCAACGATTAATCCGTTTAAAATAGTTTAATTAAAAAAAAACAAAATAAATGTATCTAAAAAAAAATACTATCAATCAATAACCGTTAGATATCGATGTAAATGTATCATATCGTGGCTATAACGTTTATATTAAAAATAATTATAAGACATACTAAGAAACACAAATTCAAATATCAACTATTCATGTATTATTCTTTTTTAACTATACGTTTAATCTCGCCTAGCAGGGTAGACAGAAGTCTAGTGCACAAGCGGAAAGTGGAATACGGAGTGTATTCCACTTTCCGTCGAATTCTAGACATAGCGTGTTGAGTGGCGAAACTCAACGCCGCTTTTTGTCTTACCAGAGCGAGAAAATTGAAATAATTGAAATATAATCATTCCCCTTAGTGGCAATTGAATTCACATCCAATCGCGCTTATAATCAGAAGCTATTCTACTGCACCACGACCGTCCTTCTTATTATTTTATAAAAATATATTAATTTTAAATAAAAAAAAACTCACTCTAATGAATCCATCCTTGCATACAGTAGCTAAATAATCACCACACGGAGACCAGTCCAGGGCAAATATTTGATCACTGTGCCCTGTTAAAATGATTTCAGCGACTGGAATCTCCGGGCTGAGATCCCAGATTTTTATAGTTAAATCGTGAGCAGCTGTCAACAATATATCCGAGGCGGTAGGATGAAACCGTATTATATATATTTTGTCTGGATGTGCTGAGAATATACGGTTCGGTTCGTTTGTGGATTCTTGTAAACCTGAAATAAGTATATATATTATGTATAACTTTTAAAAAAAGATGTCATTGCCAATTATTTTGGGAAATGTCAACCTACGTACATATACATGAAATACATAGTTATTATTCATTAATTTAAAAAAAAATGGTCGAAATGGAGTGAACAAACTGTTCTCATAAAAAGTTTGTATAACCATTTCGAAAAGAAGGTACACAGTTGACCCACCTCCGTCGGGCACGATCCACTCGCGGACCTGTCCGTCGTCGCAGGCCACCATGAGGCGCTCGTCGCGGAAGGGGTCGAAGGCCCAGTCCTGCAGCGGCGCGGGGTGCAGCAGCGCGGGCGGGTGCGGCGCGGGCTGGTGCGGCGCCGCGCGCGCGCCCGGCGTGGCGCCCGCCGGCAGCTCCACCACGGCCACGCGCCCGCCGCCGCCGCCGCCTATCGGCACCGCGCACCGCACGCCGTTGGCTGAGCGCGACAGGGGCTTGTTAGAATACACGTGTGAAATATATGCGGGATTAGGAAAACAGGTAGCACCGAACTCAACCTGCTACAAAATCAACGAGTAAAAGAAGAAGCCCCGTGTGGCTTTAATTGCCGACTTATATACGAATTGAACAAAGGAAAGCAAATCATAATAAAAGTAGGTAGTAGGGTGGTATTTTGTAATAATATTATCATTCAAATGATTTCCTTTAAAATATAACTATAAGGGTCGAATGATGTTCCCTTCATTACTAATATTTAGGATAATACCAATGTTACCTATTTGTAAATAGATTACACTACACACGAGTGTAGAATTCAACGACCCCTTAATAATGAAAAAACGCAATTCTCTATTCAAATATGCGGTTTAGAATCACTTTCGAATCGTCAATCAACATAAGTGTGAGTATTGTCGGTCCTACAGGAAACGAGAAGACAAAAGCCGGCGAGAAACTCAACAGTTGGTCTTTTCTTATAAAATATACTTTTACAATGAGTTCATGTAATACACATATTACAATGTTCATCGTGTGAGTTTATTTTATTTATTAAATTTATTTCTATGGGGGTACAATGTTGTCCTTTTGCCAATGATTATAATAATAATAAAAATTTAAAACTTGGACTTGACTAATTGTCAAGACATTATTCCCGCTTTCCAGGATCGAACCCCCACCAATAATTTAAAGACACCAAAAAAATATTTTGCAGACGGGTAACATGTCATCGGCAACAATAGCAACAAATTTGGGTAAAGACTTCTTTCAGTAAGCTAGATCATGTAATTCACAAATTAATATCATCCTTTTCTTTGTTTATTATTATATTTGACGAATCCCTAACATTTGACTGTGTAAACATATTATATTTAATGATAAAATATAAGAAATAAAATAAGCGTTTTTAAAGTGTTATTCCACACTTAAGATTAGATTTTGTTTTGAAAAAGACATCTAAAAACATGAACGCAGCGGGAATCAAACCCGCGCCTCATTGGAAAACGTTCAAGCGCTCTGACAGTTAACCCATGCGTTCTACATACGGTTGCGTCAAAATTTTTACGTTTTTTACAACTTATTTATTCAAATTTAAATTTAAAAAAACTTGTCAGGGCCTTAAGCGTGAGTTCGAATCCAGCTGTGTTAAATTATTTAAAATACACAAATAATATTAACATTTAATTTAAATATAACTCACCATAAAATCCATTACATTCACCAGATATTTGACGACTGATATTTTTAATGTTCTCAACATGCGTAGACTTATGTCCTGGAGTGCCTTTAAGATGGCGAAATTTCGATACTTTTCCTGAATTAAAAATTATTTAGATATTATAATAATAAACATCCATAATTATATAAAATATTTTAATTTACAAACATTATATATTAATACTTTTTTATAAAAAAAAAACCGATTTCATAATAATTATACAACTACCTACGTATATTTTCTAATGAGTAATTTACCTATATATCTGAAACTACTAGACCGATTTTAATAAAACTGTATGTTCCCTAAATAGAACTATACCTAACTTAAATTAAAAAGAATTATCTACATATGACTCTTACTTTTAAAAAAATCGTGGACAAACACACATGCCAAATTAGACACATGTTTTTAAGCCCAAATGGATCATCATACTCAAACATTATTCAAAGCCAATAATATTACATACATACATATCAAACTAATAACCTCCTTTTTTTAAGTCAGTTAAACATATATAAAGTCAAACAGAATAGAAGAGAACAAAAAGTCCTGTTTAAACAACACTAAGTAACTACCTACTTATATCAATGTAAAGATAAAATATAAATAATTAAAAAAATATATATAGTAAATTTAAATTTAAAAAAGTCTTTAAATGAAAAAATTAATAATCCTATTAAATAATGAATAATTAAAACTTACCAAATACAGTGGAAGTTCTTTTAGTGGTAACATTGGGCACAGACGATCGTTTCTCCTCGCGGTCTGGACTCTTGCGGGACTTTAAGGAATCACGTCGCCTGACGAACAAAAACATTTCAAAAAGAAGGCGTTGTGTAGTAACGTCTAATTGGTTGAGTAAACACAACTGTTTGTGAGTTCGATATCTGCTTATTTAAGGATTAATTGAACCTTAATAAGATTAAAAGAATTAAGAAGAAGATTAAAAAGATTATAGCCACGCCACGCAACGGGAAGTGTCTTAATTTAGCCATCGTGATTCGGTCTATCTGTTGAGAGTGAAATATAAAATATATTCATTTACGATCATTAAATGAACAGATACTAGTAAACTGACTAAGGTTTTCTCTGCCTTCATAATCAAACTCAACAACTTTTATAAATACCATTATATTAATGTTAAATTGATTAATTTATAAAGATTCAGAAAATGTAACATAATATTTCATTACATACTGAAATAAGAACACTTTGCCACTAGTATGGATAATGGAAAAAAACATATATTTATAATTAAATATTGAGTATATACCTCAAAGGCGCTGGAGAAGGCGGCGCCTCGGACTCGACGGCGACGCTCACTGAACGTTCATACGTACGGCGTCTGTCCGCTATAGACTGATTTGCATTTGTCCCACTGGAAAAATTATGCAATTTTTATTTTTATTTAGAATATATAAGTTAAGAATTAAGTAAGAAAATAAATTGAGATTAATTAAATAATTTTTTGAATGGAAAAGGCAACGTAAAATAATATAGTATAGAATAGTTCACTTAGCAAACTAATCAATATTATATTATTCCAATTAGTTTATCCTCCAATTATTGCCCCAGCTCCACAACCCTCCACATAACCCTCTAATAACTCATCAAAAATGTCTACATATTTATTCAAGTAATAAATAACTCACTCAGTATTTTCAAACATTTTCCTCCTTTCCGCAGTACTCGGCGTCTTGGGTCTGTATCCCGAATCCGATGAGTTCACATCCTCTTCTAAACTGGTGTCTGATTTGCCGTTCGTATATTCCTCTGACATAATGATTTATTTATTTTATTATAAAAAAATAATAAATAATTTATATAAAAATTAATTAAATCAAACATATCATTTGAGCCTACAGTGGCGTGCACACATGCGATTGGTTATGGGTTCGATTCACATTCGAGGGAATCAATATATTTAAAAATTATTGTCATTTCTCCGCTCAGACAAAGCGCGGAGTTGAGCTCAGCACTCAACACGGGATTTCAGGACTTGACATTAGGTTGTCTTTAAATACCCATATCGGAGTCACGGGATAAAGCGTAAAACTGTTTTTACTTTTATATACTATTTTATTTCATTAAAATTATGTTTTGACACGTTCAAAAGAGTTTTCACAATTCTTGTTTAATGAAATTAAATATTTAAACAAAACCTCTAACCTAAAGGGCGGAAAAACATTTTACATTTCGCAAAATGATTTCTCTGAGTTATTTAACTGTTCAAGTATTTTCTAAGAATATATTGCCATCATAAGTAAGGAATAACAATTTAAAATATTTAAAAATAATAATAATTAACCTTTCCCAGCTGCAACTTCAACATCACTAGTCGGTGATAGAGATTTCTCCTTCTCATCGTCTTTAGCCACAGGTGTAGAAGCTACGGGCGTGGACGCTTTAGTTTCTACTGGGGATAAACCTGAAAATTATAATATATGTTGAAATTATACATTTTAAGTCTTAATAATTAATAACATTAAACAACTTTTTCAATAAAGTACCCTATATTTATATTCAAAGTAATTCCTTTTTCAGCTTTAAACTACATCCCGCATAGCAGGGAAGTCAGAAATAAATTATTGTCTAAACATTCCGATCTCTATTATACGGACGAAACGCTAGACAGTTGTGTAATAAATAGCGAAACTCAACGCCGCGTTTTGTCTTACCAGAGAATGGTAAATAAAAATAATTCAAATTTAATCATTTCCCCGAGTAGTAATCAAACCCACAAAAGTAAATATGACTTGGTAATATTATTTTAAAAATAAATATAGCTTTTGTTAACGTTTCTATGTTAGCAACACATGAATTTCCCTTCAAATTATTATTTAAAAATAAACGATTATTACCTGAATCAGATTTAGTAAGACCGGGAACAGCCGGCACAGAAAACACTTTATCAAACGAAAACTCTTCACTACCAGCAGACGCTGAAAACGGTTTCGGTCCCAGGCGAGGCTGTAAACGAAACGTATTGTAGTACAAGAATTATATAAAAGAATTAACATTTTCATAGAAAAAAAAAACATTTGTAATTTGAATATGTGTGAATAGAAAAAGAATGTCAATAAATGAAAAAACATGAAGATTATTCACAAATGAAAATATCCTAATAAATAATATTAAAAGCATAAAAATCGAATTTACAAATAAAGTAAATAAATTCTTTTTAATAACTCAAAAAAAATAACATACAATATACAACAAAAAAAAAGTATTGCATACTTTTAAAAATGAAAAAAAAAACAAACAAAAAAGTAAAACCCATTTAATAACAAAAAAATAAGACACCCACACTAACATAAAAAGCCTAACACTACCTTATATCCAGATATAGGCAAAGCCGTAGTCCTAGGCTTAGGTTTAGGAGCCTCCGTATCATCAGAAGACCCGGCTTCGGATATAGAAGACCGAGGTAGGGGCTTCGGTATTTGAACTGGAACGCCATTAACATAACTATTACTTCTTGATAGCGACTCAGATGAATCAGAACTTTCAGTCTTTTCCAAGATCTTCTCGGTCTTTTCCTCGCTCTCGTCATTTTTGTCACATTCGTGGCCATTGTCAGTTATTTTCTTATGGAAACCGTTAGTTTCTTTATTATAATCTCTCGGTTCAGGTTTTTGCCTCTCCATACCTTTAATTAGGTCTTTTACATTAACAAAATCTATTCTGTCTTCGTCTTTCTGTTCTGGAGGTACCGATTTTGATGTAGATTTTGTTTCCTCAGCTTGTTGAACGTTTGTTACTATTGGTTTAGATTCTGACTTCTTTGGTACCGGCATTGACAATATAGCTTTTACCAAGTCTTCGAGATTTCCTCTATGAGTCTATAGAAAAAATTTTGTAATAAATATTATTTCTCAAAAAAAATAGCCAATAACAAACTAACACAAAAAAAGCAAATAAATAAAACCTCATTAATTATACAGCAAATATAAAAAAAATACTTACTTATAAAATATTCACCCATTAGCACTAACTACACCAATTTAAAAGAAACCAATACAAAATAACACACACACACAAACACAAAATCACCTATAGAAAAAAATAAGCATAATAAAAATAATGTTTTAATTAAACAAATAATTTAAAAAAATCTATATATATATAGTTACCAATAAAATACAAAAATAAAAGAACCAAAAAAAATCATGCATTTCAAAGGAATAAAAATAATTACAGAGTATTAAGATTTCTATAATACATAACAATTGACATTTATGGGTGAAGGTGACATTTGCGACATTTTGATATCGAGGACTTAAAAAAAGATTTAATTATTATTTTAATATTTTTAAAGTGTTATTTACACGTTTGGGATAAGAAAGGATAAGAAAACGTTACAATTTTTTTAAGCAGCGGGAATGGAACCTGCGCCTCTTATAAACCATTTAAATAGTCTGACAACTTAAGCAATGTTAAATAATGTTATAATTGAAGCGAAATAAGATTATTATTATGTATTCTAAGATTAGAATATAACTTCATCATTTTTAACAAATATAGGAATATTTTTATATAGAAAAAATAGCAGCATTACACTTTATTCCGAATGGCAGGATAGTCAGAAACATTGTGAGCTCAACGCCGTGTTTTATCTTTCCCGAGCTGATAAATGACAATATATTTTTATAATTATGATCATTTCCTCAAGTCGGAATCAAACCCCCAACCAATCGTACCCGTACCGTAACGTATCGTAATACAGTCAGACGCTAGCCCACTGGGCCACGATGGTCTCGAATCTAATTATATAGAAAGTTAATTTCATAATATTTATGAACTTATAATCGTCGTTTGCAGGTAGACCATCGAAAATACAAAAAAAGAGACGTCACCTTCAACCAAAAATATCAAAAATTAGTGATAATTTAATCTGCACTGATTTAAAATTGGAACATTAAAAATATTTATAACCCCAACCCAAACAATCATTACAACGTCATTTTATAGTACTAAAGGCATTTTTAATTCAACAGTCTTTTAGATATGCTAAAACTGTATCTTTTTTTCAATTTACTAACTTAATAAGAAACTGTTTCTTTTATAAAAAAATTACCTTTCAAATAACAATAACTAACATGTCGAACTAGACCATATTGTTTATCCCTAACGGGGTAAAGATAAGGGATACACAATGCTATTTATCCCTATACAAATAATATTGTTTATACGGAATTATCACTAAAATTGATAATTTAAGTTAATGTTCAACGTATATTTTAAAAACATATTATAATTTAACAAAAATTAAATTTAAAAGAAACTTTAATAAACAATAAACATACCTGAACAGAATTATTCGCATCGGGATGTAGAGATATATTGGGCACGGGGTAGTCTTGGTTGTCTAACCACATCGGCGCGCTGAGGTAGGTGACAGCTCCCGTCGTCTCGGGGTATAAGTCCGCGTGATAATCACGGTAGCTCTGGAATTGGGGGAATTATTAAAATAAACTTCTTTGTTATTGGTTCAAATACAACTTATATTAGATATTTTTAATGTTTTTTTGCTGTTGCGAAGAAATTACAGCGTTGAATTACGGCAGTCAACTCAAGTGAATGGGGAGTATGGGAATAATTTGAACTTACGAATTATTCAAACTTGAATCGAATAATTCGAATTTAGAATCAAATATATTGAACGATGTTCGCACACCATATAAATATGTCTAGAATTCGGGCGACTGAAAAAGGAGAGCTGACTGTCTTGATACTAGATACTCTCTAGATACTCCCATATAGATGAATAGTCGTAATATGCTAACAAAACATAAAGCTATACCTAACAAACGTATACATTTTTCATCATTTCTAATGGTCATCATAATTAGAATTAATTAAAAAAAATCAGCTTCACGCTTTATCTCGCATCAGGATAGTCAGAATCAACCTAGTATCAATAAATTTCGTCCAAAATCGAGCAAAACGAAGCAAACGCACGACCAATCTCGTTAACAGTCAAACGCTGCTCCACTCCACCACGATGGACACCTATTAAAATCCATCCGTTACTGCGCGTTTATACAAACAAACAAACTTTTCCGCTGTTTAATATATTATTATATATTATTAGTATTCTTTCGAGTCGGAAATATAAAAAAATCATTAAAAAAGCAACCCTATGACGTTAAAAGGGATGATTTTGTATCAGCCATTGTTCAAAAGTACTAACTTCCTACAACGAACACAAGTACTAAAGGAAGTGGTAACCATTGACCTAAAGTGGTTAGGAAATGACAAACCACTAAAGTAATAAAAAAAAAACACAAAATATATACTGTGTGGGAATAAATAGGATAAAACTTTTCAATATGCAAATATAATTAAATGTATGTATTTTACCCACATATAGCAAGGTAGATAAGCACCTAGTGTCAAGACACTGCGTACTCCAGATTCCCCGGATTTCGAGACATTGCTTTTTGAGTTACGGAACTCAACGCCACGTTTTGTCTTACCAGAACGAGGGAATAAAAATAATTTAAATATAATCACTCCCCCAAATGGGAATCGAACCCACAACCGATCGCGTTTACAGTCAGACGCTTTCTCACTGCGCCACGTTAATTCAGTCCAATAGCGAAATGTAGGGAAAAAGACAAGGAAGAAGAGAGAGAAAGAGATCTAGTGGGTAATATCTCCAGTAGTGATTATTTTCGATTCGATTAAAATTTGTGTCAAGATCAAAGATCGCTCGCATTATTAATACCTCTATTACCGTTATCTATACAAATAAATAAAATTAGTGTCAATTTGTAATAACTAAATAACCGCTTGTAACTGTATGTATACACGGTACATTTACCAAAGTACCATTTGTTTCTATATCTGTCTGTCTGTGTGGTCCAGCTAAGTTCTGGAACGGCTGGGCCGACTTTGACGAGGCACTCACTAGCCTAGCAGATAACTTATTCAATATAAAGTAATTTAAGGATTCTTTTATTTTAGAATTATAAAATAAAGAATTAACAATGTTAAGTTGCACGGGGACGGAGTCGCAGGCACGGAGCTAGTTTATATATAAAATAGAAAATAGATATATCTATACGTTTTTTGGAAATATTTTCTGATTTAGTGAGTATTTTCTGAGTTAGTGTTAAACATTTTAAATTAATAAATAAAATTCTCTCTCGACAAACAATATATATTTAGAATTTATTTAAAGTAAGCAGATATATGTAAAATCTATCTACAGAGTTTCTATCAAAAAAATAAATTGAAACTAGCTTATAATAATTTCGAAGCAGCTAGATATATAGCGCACTGCTCATAACAGTGATCAGAACACATGGTAAAGTGTCATTTTAAATAATATTGATATTTTTATTTACCTTTCTAGGCACTTGGTACATGATGGGAACCACCGAGGAGCCAGTCAGTTGCAATACGCGATTCACTTCACCCTCCATAACGCGGAGAGCTCTCTTTGGCACTAAACATGCTCCCTTCGTTTGTTCACCTGTGGAATTGATATTTTATGATTTGTATATATATATAATTTTATTCACAGCTTTGTCCCATATAACAGAGTAGTCTGACACAGAACCGAGTGTCAAGGCACTCCGTCAATTGTTTTCCGACCGAATTCGAGATATTACGTATTGATATTTTTGAAATCAACGCCGTGCTTTGTCATACTAGAACAGAGAAATCAATTTGTATAATAATATTAATTATTTGTTAATTTTTTTATTGTTTCTGGTTACAGGTCTGTCTTTACTACGTAGTGCATATTATATATATATATATATATATATATATATATATTATTTTAAAAAGCTATTTACTATTAACAAACCTGGGCAATATTATAATTTAAAAAAACTCACCAGAATGCCTCAACCCTTCAATTAAATATGGCTCCCTGTCACATAATTCCATGTAAAGTATTGTAGTGTCTCCCTTTCCAGCCAAGAATAGCATGTTAGTGTCGGCATCGAACAAAGGCATTAGTACTCCAGTAGAACAGTCGAGTTCTAATGTTTTTTGAGTTTGTGACAAATTGCGAATATCACGTATCATGATCTGACGTAAGCGGGCTGAATCAAAACCTAGTAAAAAATAGAAAAAACAATTTTTTAAGTATTAATCATTTTTTAGGTAATGCAAATATGAAAAATTCTAAACTTGGAAAAGATATTTATACGTTATTTTTTCTTATGAAACATTAGTTAAGGCTTACATAAAACTGCTACAAGTAGGTTATAAATAAATAGCATGGTAATACGTCGAAATCATTTGAGCCAACTCCAGTGTTAAAGTAGTATCCTACAGAATTGAATACGACAATAAAAGAGCTATTAGATATAGTGATCATAGCGGCATTCGGACAGTCTGATTGTAAACGTGATTGGTTGTGGATTCGATTCCCATTCGGAAGAATGATTATACTTAAAATTCCATATTCATTTCTCCAATTTGCTAAAACAAACTTTTTGATACTAAATTTGGTATTAAAATATATTGTCAATTATTACATAGAAAGTGTCATTTTGTAAGGCAGATAATGTCTTGTGTCACAGGACAGGAATCATTTTATGATATACGAAATAGAAAAATAAATAAATTAAATAAAAAAAATATAAATATTATAACAATATTAAATAAAATATAGATAATAACAGTCGTAGTTTAATATAAATTATGGGTAAAGTTATCCTCCATTATTCATTCGTTTTCACATCCTGTATGCAGTAAAATGTAAATAACTCGTATATAAAGATAAAATTTCAGAAATATCTATCTAAATTGAAACAAATAAAATTAGAACATAAGACTGTAATGTTAAAATAACCGTTTACTAAATTCTTACCGCATACCAGAATAACATGTTTTATAAATTTTGTCTGTTTGTTTATAGGTTTGTCCCAGACAATGGGCTGGAAGTGCTAAGTTGATTTTGACGAGAATTTTAATGGCAGATAATTAATGGCATAAATATATTACTATTTTAAAGTGCTATTCCACAATCAGGATTAAAAAAACGTAAAAAAAAAATGCACGCAGCGGGATTCGAAACCGTGCTTCTTAAAAAACGTCCAAGCGCTCTGACGGTTTCCAAGAGGCGCGGGTTATGATATTAAAAAGCGATTATGATGTTATAAATAATAATAATATATATATTAGGCTCCTTTTATTTTAAAATTGTAAAATATAGAGATGTTAAATTCCACAAAGTCGCAAGTACTGTTAGTTTTAAAAAATGCGCTCCAACTTCAATATTCCAACTTCAATATTCCAACTTCAATATTAAAATAAAATAAATTAGTTAGTAAAATAAAATTAATAATTAAAAAGAATTGCCTTTCATCACAAAACCCGACATTAAAACTTTAATATAAACAATAGGGTCGTAATAATCAATAATACAAAAAAACGTATGGACAATTTAAAAAATAATGTCTGAATTTAATTTAAAATGTCACTTATCTACGCATCTCCCCTATAAAGCGGGGTACGCAAAGATAATAGTGATAAGTCACCCTGCTCTCAACTTCACCCAAAAAAAATTAAAATATAAACTACTAATGTATTATGTTTACGACAAAGAACATGTCTAAATTGTTTTTAATATTTTAAAACATAATTTATTTAACTACATAAAATGAATGTTACTGAAAATTTACTTAATGGATACAATATATTGGCGATCTACTTTTAAACATGTACAGATTCAGTATGTAGATTATCGTAAAAAAATCATACAGATAGTCATATATATTTAATTATAGAAGACTGCTAAGTATAATGTATACATTAGGAATTATATAGAAGGTGTATACTTTAGTATGAAATCTCCGTGAGTAAAAAAAAATATTTTAAATTATATTTAACTACTATTTAATTTTAAATATTAATATAATAAAAAAAATGAACACGCTTTAATCGATTTTCTCGTTGGAATGAACGCCCTAACAAGAACAAACGGTCGACGTAAAAAAAATAGTTTCTTTTGAGCAGATGTCGAACTTATGTCATTGCAAGACTTTTATTACATTGGTAGATATAGATATAAGCTCTATTAAATTAAACGTACTCTATTAAATTAAAATCTATAAACGTACCAAAAAAATTTATAATATTAATTTTTTTTATGAAAGTTTATTGTAAATTGCAATTCAATAACAAAAATCTTTAAATTGCAAAAATTTAATATTAAAAATTAACGATTCTGTGCAAAGAATTGAAAAAAACGCACTTAAGAAGTCGTCCCAATTTTTATGTGAATATTAAAGTAACGAAAACCAACGAAACGGGCTTCAACTTGCAGCTTAATTAACATTTTTTTTTCTGAAAATGCATTATGCATGAGTCATAAACGGTAAGTCCTGTTACTGGATACAGAGCTATGAAAGAACGAATGTAAAGTATATGGTATGTAAGTATGAAATTTTTAATTGTTTCAAATATACTATTACGAATTTTTTGCACTAGAAATATTGATGTAAGGAAGTCATTATGTTTTAATTAGTAGAACTTAACGGATTATTTTTCTTAATCAAATTTTATAGGATAGTCAAATAAAACGTACGGATTAGTCCAGTCATGGGCAAAGTACGGCCTTCTATAACCCACGAAAGAACGATTTATCCTTTAGAAATTAATAGAATATAGCTCGCTATAATTAAATTTTGTTAGTCTAGAAGTATGAGAAAGTAAACAGAACAATAAATGCATAGATAATGGAAAAAAACTTGCCGAGTCGATCGAACGAGCCGATAAAACTAACATTTTATGCGATCTGCGAGTAGCAAAATGCAAAGTGCGTGGAAATAATATAATTAAACGTATAATAACGTGTGATTAAAAATTTAATGGCAAAGTGCATTTTTTTTATAATTCTGGTCCTCCTATTAAGTTTTATAAATTTTCAGCTTTCCGCCACATAATCACCACAAGTCAAGAAATTCAAAGCCGCGCTTTGCTTACTAGGACGGAAAATTGTAAATAATTAAAATATAATCATTTCTCTGAATAGCAATAATTGTAATAATTTCTTGATTAAATTATAAAAAATAACAATCACAGCCAAGTCTTATGGTCTTGAAGTTAAGAATTTTTTATACCTTTATATGTACCAACTATAAATTAAAAAGTAGATAATTGCTAAACGCTAAATATTACGTTAAAATGTTTATCTTTAAATTTATAATTCATTCATCAATGGGCAAAGTGAAAAACAAAGTAATCTAACAATCAATCAATAAACAACAAACAACTCACCTGTGGTAAGAATTCTGTCAGTATCTCCGAGCCATACCAATCGGCTATCTTTTATATTCTGATGACTGTTAGCAACTCCCAAAACGGTGGAAGACGCTCTAGGATCCAGGATACGGACTTTCTTATCCTTGCATGAAGTCGCTACCAGTTTACCGTCCTTCTTCCATGACGTCGATTGAATCACCTCCGCGTGATCTCGGTTAACTAAATACATCAATATATTATATTTATTTTTTTTAATTCTCAATTAAAAAAAATAGAATAAATTATAACAAGCTAGATGCGAAGTAGCTGAATAGAACGTAAGGCATAATTGGCACTTGGATAGATTCAAAGAGCACATTAGAGCTTTGTTGAGATTTATTATTATACGTTTTCTAAAAATATGTTTTTTTTTATTATATAAACTAATTAGTCTGCAATTCGTCTCGTTTTGGAGTGGAATACAGAGAAGTTTGTTCTCTGTATCGGTCTTGAGATGAGAATATCGGCGGTTAGAGAGAAAAGTCTCTGACTACCCAGCTGCGTAATAAATAAAGAAGCTACTTTTATTTATGTAATGCTTTGTTTCATAATAAAACAAATAAACTACGCAAAAAGGCAATGTGAACTTTACACGTTTTTCCGCATTGCAGAGAAAACCAAATATTAATATTTCAGACAATGACAGACAGACACTCTTACTTTTGGCTTTTCGTTTAAGATGATTTTTTTTTCAACATATTAACGGTAGTGGCGTAACTCAACGTCGGGCTTAGACTTGCCAAAACAGCGACATTAAAATATTTAAACTTTTAATCCACGAGTTGGATCCATATGGATAACCAATGATACAGCTGATCCTATGCATCAAGTTTTTCAGTATATTTGTGTTAATAAATAATATATATATATTTACAATTTTCTTAATTCTCTATTACAGAGTGTTTAAAAAACATTACCTAAAAATCTCTTAAAATCACATTACAAAATAAATTATTTTTATACTTTATTAGCTTCACCCGCATAACAGGGTAGACGGGAACTACCTAGTGCCAAGACACTCCGTACTCCACCTTCCACTGAATTCGAGACATTGCGTGTTAAGTGGCGGAGCTCAGCGCCGCACTTTGTCTTACCAGAGCGAGGAAAATGAAAATAATTTAAATATAAAATCATTCCCCCTAGTGGAAATCGAATCCACAACTGATTGCGTTTACAATTAAATGCTGTCCTACTGCGCTACTTTATACTAAAACTAATTGTGAACAAAACTGACAATGATAACAGAAATATGACTCAGTTCTTTCCTATTATAAACACATTCATATTATAATCTTTTTTTATCTTTATGTACATCCTGTATTTTTAGGGGTTTTCAGAGAGTGCCAAGGGTAAGTAGTGTTCCTATTTCTTATTTTTCTTAAATAAACCTAAACATTCCTTAAGACAAAGTATGGTGTTGAGTTCGCCACTTGGGAAGCTGTCTCAATTATGGGCGGAAATTAGTCAATAATATCTAGACACGAAATTGTCTTGGAATACTCTGCTATGTGAGATAAAGCATGAAACTGTCTAAAATATATATTCCATCATGAATAGAAATGCTAAAAATATGAACATGTTGGATTCAAACATGTATGTAACAAGCATTTTATGAATGCAAAAAACATCCCATAATAATTACTTCATCACTACTATAATATTGTTACTTCTTTTACCCGCTAGGGTGATGTCACACTAGGAATATATACTTTTTGTAAAATTTACATTTTTTTTATTACATATATATTGGATTAAAATGGTCTTATCCATCATAGTGCTTACTGACTTTATGTAGTCATTACGAATGTCATTACTTTTTTTTAAATTTTACTCTTTAATCCCACATAGTAGAGTAGACAGGAAGTATATAGAGTCTGGGCAGAATTCGAGACATTATGTGTTCAGTGTCGAACCCCAACGCCGCGCTTAGTCTTACCAGAGCGAGAGAATGTTAATAACTTCGAATATAATTATTCCCCCGAGTTTGAATCAAACCCAAAACCAATTGAGTTTACAGTCAGTCACTCACTGTTCCACTGTGCCACAATCAGACTCATGTTGTTACTTGTAAAGTTATGAAAAATATCAAATATTGCTTTATTTTCCAGTTGCAACAATGTAAGCAGGGAGAACCTACTGTTAAAACATACATAATAGCTTTTCTAACTCACTAAACCAATATGAACTTACCAAAAGCCTCCTTCTGTTTAGTCAAATCCCACAAGGCAAGTTCATGTCCTGAAGCAACATGAATCAATCCATCAGCAACAGGATGGAAGCCCACATTCTCAACTCGTCTTTGTTTCTGAGATAATGTACATTCTGGTGTTGATAGTGACTCTTTTAGACCTTCAGGTGGAATGTGCCATACCTTAACCTATTTTTTTGAAATATAGAACAACAAATATATTACTAATACTAATTATTAAAATTTATGTTAATATTATTTTAAAGTAAAAAACAAACAACATTACTTATGGTACAAGAATTAGATACAAAATATATTATTTTTACTTTGTATTAAACTCAGTAGATAATTTGAATATACTAAGAGAAGAGTAAAAGCAATATGTAACTGCAAATTTCTTGAAATAAAAATGAACATATCTTTCATATAAATTATACAGTGTATATATATTCTTTAATAAAAAAATTTTAATATTGAGATAATTAATTAATGTTGAGATTATTGCTCCTATGAATTCTTAAAGAAAATGAAATCCATATATAATGTGCGGAGCAGACTAGTATTATAGTGGTGAAAACATTTTCCATGCTCTAATCAACATGTAGGTTAACAAAAATCTGTTAATCTTCAGCAATGTTCTTATTATGCTAATTCTAAAAACATCTAATTAGCTTGTTTAATAACTGTTAAAAAAATATATTATAACGGCACAATTTATAATAAGTACATCTTTATACATACTAAGGAATCCTGAGATCCAGTTAGCAGAAGTCCATCATGGAATGGAGAAAATTCCATATCAGTGATTGTATCCGAGTGAGCATGAAGTAGGGGCATAGTTTTGCTCTTCCTACCACAGTCATCAAGCGGTAGCACTGCCATACTGGATCCGACATGCTCCCAATTGAATGCCATAAAGGCTGCTGATGCACATATATTGTTTCCATATGTTTGATATGATCCAACACATATATCTCTTATACATGCTTCAGGTTTGGGCACAATGGGTGCTGCATTTTTATACTTAGAGGCTTTAAAACGCCAGGCCATTTTCAGCCAATTTTAAAAAAGTTATCAGTCTTTTATTATATGGAATGATGAGCCTCCTCCAGAGGCAATGTATTATCTGTAACATATATAGTAGTTTGTATGATTTGCCCTTTTATGGAGTATAATCTAACGTGTATTTATAAAACGCTTAAATTTCCAATATACTATAATAAAAAAAAGTTGCAGACAAAAAACATCAGTTTTAACAAATTGATCGAATTTCACAGGAAAAAAGATTTTTAAAATTAATATACTACAAAAATATTTAAAAATATATTTTTTTTTCATTTTCATATATACACTCAATGGAACAATATGAAACACTTACAGAAGTATAAACAATAGTATTTATTAAAAATTCTAAACACTTTGTTTTGAATAACTTGACCCGGTCGCGGCCGGAAATGCGCTAAAATTTATCAAATTCAAAGTAGTAATTATTTATATTTAATTCTTTGTTTAAATGCACTACACTTATCTTAAAAACTAACTTTTATCACTCACCTATTTGAGATAAAACAATCAGAAACCGATTTCCGCTAGACACTCCCCCTAAACGTCGGCCATTTCGAATCAACTTCAAGCGACGTTTTGTGCGGATCGATAATAAAGTTACGAGTCGATGACACTTATAACAAACCTTGTTAAAAAATTATATAAAAATGTATTGTGCTTAATAAATATATTGTATTAAATTATTTAAAGTTATAAAGATGAAATCAGTATTTTCGTGGATGATTTTATATTCAAATTAAATATGATAATTATTTTATTTTCGTTTTTATATAGAAAATATATTAAGTATATAAATATGTAAGGAAAATAAAATGAATAACGATAAAAAAAACGCAAATTTTCAAGTTATTTATAGTTAGAATATTTATAATGTAAATTTCTTCATTATTGTAACTGGCAATTATAAATGGTTGCCAGCATTGAAAATTATTCTCATAAAATCTGCTATTCCCTGTAGTTTTATCACTTTCAAGTTTTCAATTTTAAACGTTTTATATTTTTCTTAACATACTATTTTGAATTTTTGTAGTTCAATAGTTATCTAATGTTAAGAAAAAACATACAATATTTTATTAATGGTTCTCATCATATTTAAAGTAAGTCAGGGATAAAAAAAAGATTATGCAAGTGTTTTTTTTATTTATTGCGAGTATTACAATTTAGTATCTTTGGTGATATTACTATGATCGATGACATGAATTTAAGTAGCTATTTCAGATCCAATTTTAATTGTATCCTTGTAGTGTTAATTATTCTACTAATTATAAAGTAGTTAAAATTACTATTACAGCCATGTACCCAGCAAAAATATTGACATAAGTCACTTGAAGAGAGATGTAATAAAATATTCATAATAAGAGAATCGCTGTAAATAACATTTTTATATTTAAAACACTTTAAAACAATATCAATATATTTTGACAGATACACAGCTTAATATAAGTCAAAACATTATTCCGGAAAATCGCTACATAACTACTAACCAATGGATTTTAAAGCAGATTTATAACTTTTTTTGATAAAAAGTTAATTGCACAATAAATTCTACATAACAATAAATATATTTGAAAAAGATTGAAACAATCTGACACCAAAGTGCACAAATATAAATGTGATGTTATAAATATTGTTGCTAAGCAGTGAATTCCTCATATAATCAATATAATAATAATATTATTGTACTTATTTCTTACTTTTAATAAATACTACAGTTTGTATTAAAATTATGTCAACTTATTTTGCTAACCAAAACATTTTAATAAGAGTTTCGCAATTTTTACACATTTTAAATGAAACAATTTTAAACAATTAAAAAATACATTTTTGGAAACCTGACGTTTCGAACATTATAATAGTCCGTGGTCACAGGTAGACTCTTGTCTACCAAATAATAATACCAAAATATATGCGATTAATCAGTTTAAAATAGTTTCATATAAAATATATTTTTTTATTTAACATATCCTTTTTTATATAAAGATGGTATCACATAAGTTCATAAGAATTATACTACTCAGCAACTATATAAGAGTAAAAGAATTTTAAAAAGTAGGCACCTAAAATTGCAATAAATACTCAAACATAAATTAATTTAAAAATTTAAGAGCACACAAGTCAACATTTATATAAAAAATAAATTAAATATAATTACAGATTATTAATAAAAATCCCTGGCCAATAAAAAATTATTACATAACATCCAGTCCCAGCTTGTGATGTCTATATATCATCCATAAAGGAAAGGTTTCACTTCAAGAAAACAATAGTGTTAGTAAAAAATCTTCACATGAAAAAATTATAAAACATATCATCATAAAATATTAAAGCAGAAAAAAGTTTAATATTTAAATATTAGAATAAAAATTGTATTAAATGAGTACCAATTTTAATTTTTTGTTTATTTTAATTCCAAGTGACACCTTTTATTTATGAATATTTTTATTAAAAATAAAATAAAACCTCATTTTTTACTATAAAAATTAAGTAAATATTTGATACAAATATTTGATACACATGTTGTTTTAAAAAATAGCTGTATAAAACTGAAACTTCACAGCCACAAAATATCTCATACATGTGTAAGTTGGTCATTTTCAATATTGACAATATGACTGAAGGCAAATAGTTTTGATTAACATAATACTGTTAAGAATATAGATACTTTATTAAATATCCCCAATAACTAATACATATTAGACATATTAAACTATACCCACAAAAGCTGCTCGACACCTTATCCTGCACAGCAAGGTTGTCGGAGATAATCACAGTGTCAAGACACTCTGGTTTCCGCCAAAAATCAGAGCATTGCATCATGAGTGGCATGTTCAACACCACGCTGCCCCCGTGCGCCATAAAATGAACTTGGACTTATATGATCATCCAGCTCAGTCAATAGTCTGATCTCACACACCGTACATTTCCACTAAATCTGAAGGAAACCAGGCTGACTTTCATAATAAAAGAGGTCAACAAACTGAAAATCCACTTAAGAATTTAATCCAAGACCCCTGTTATGCTGGAAAAAGTTTAAAACAGATTTTTTTTAATAGAATCCCAGAATATTGGAAATTTCATATCAGTCATATTATCAATTTGAACTTTAAAAGTATAAAAAATAGTAAAGATCGGCATCCATAACCTATTAATATCATTAATATTATAAACCTACACAATGTCTATAACATTTCACGAGACACTAACAATAAACTAACAGATTTCATCAAAAAACAACAGAAATTCTTTTATCTTTAAGCCACTGTTACAATTTCATGTAATGTTTTTTCATATCCATTTTTATTAAAAAAAAATACTATATAGAAAATAAACAAGTCCTATCACAGTAATATATACAGCTCACAGCTTTGTAATGTGAAGTTGTAGATATTATTATAATAAAAATGAAGAATTGAGATCATAAATTAAAAGCACTATAAATACAATATCATAATGTATACAAAAATATAAAAAGTCATATAAATTAAACTGTCTATAAAGCACTTGCTGTCCACATTATTATTATTATAAAAGTCAAAACATCTGTCTGTGTCTGAACTACATTTTAATATTTTTTTTTGTCACTAATAATAAATAAAATAAATAAATATATGGAAGTGCAAAGCATAATTTTAAAATTTGTATGTTAAATATTCATTTCAGTTAGCTATGGAATTTGTTTTATAATTTTTAATTGAAATACAACTATACCAAAACAGTTATAATACTTAATAGTCATTAAAACATCAAATTGTAACAGAATCAAAATATTTTACAAGCAATGGAATGATCTCAGCACTATTATACACTATAAACTAAGAATATCTTTATAAAAAACTTATTTATTTATAAAATAAACTAGAACAACCGATAAAAAACTTAACTAGCATTTTCAAAAAAGTATATAATGCATTTAATTTAATAATAACATGAAATAAATAAGTTCTCTATAAAGCCCAGGTAATCTCCTACTAATATCATTGAGATAAATTCGTTAGGTTTATGATCGAAGACAACAAGAACCGTCGGTGACAGATGATGTTTTACCATTTATAGGACCTAAGCTTCCGTCATATTTAGGCAATTCTTTGCATTTTGCTTGCTGAAATTAAAAGAAAAAATATTTAGAATATATTAAATTTCTGGTATTGTAAGTTTATACAAATTTTTACTGAGGAATGCAGTGAAGCTTCTGATTATGAATAGTTCATTATAGTATCCCATAGAATCTAGGAGAAATTATTATATTTAAATAATTTTCATATCTCCGCTCCGTTAGACAAATGGTCATATTGGGTACAAACTTCTACCACTCAATAAACAATGTTGCAAATATTTTGACAGTGGAGAAGTGTCTTTGGACAAAATTGCAGTATGATATATCACTATCTTTCTATTTTTGAGATTGTATTGTGAAAAAACCTCAAATATATTAGGAACAAATATTTAACTACCTGTAAATACAATATTTAATCTACCATTTTCACATACTTATACAGACAGATATACCCAAAACAAGTCAAATTGTATTATTTCCCAATATCAAAAGCCAACAAATTTCCTTTAAAAAAAATGAAATGTACAAAAAGTATTGTTTTACCTCCATTAATTCAACAGCAATCTCCATGAACAATCTTTCAACATTTTCTGCTTCCTTTGCTGATGTTTCTAAGAAATACATCCCGTGTCTTTGTGCAAAATCTTCACCTATATGCCGTGGGATTTCCCTGTCTTCTCTGTCAGTTTTGTTACCTGAAAAAAATGTTGAAATAAAGTAAGTAACTTTATAGATAAAAGATAATAGTTAAATATATTAAAGGTAATTCATAGATGTATTTTTATTTAAATATTTTAATTATGAGTAATAATTGACTTCACAAAAGAACATTATTAGATTGCTTTTCTCCTTTTATTCAATTAACAACTTACCAACTAATATTCTGAGAACTTTGTTATTAGCATATTCTTCTATTTCTCTAAGCCAATCTGGTAAACAATCAAAAGTTGGTTGGCAAGATATGTCATAAACTAAAATTAAGGCATGTGCTGATCGATAGTAACTTTGAGTTATAGATCTGAATCTTTCTTGTCCAGCTGTGTCCCATATTTGTAACTGGAAATTAATGCAACAAGTTAATTTAACTCAATATGACCTTTACTATTTTACACTATAAAAGTATTTTGTTTACATATTTATTTTCAAATATTTATATTTAAAATTCTTTTATATATACTAATATCGTAAAAACTAATAATGTGGAGGCAATATTACCTAAACAGGTCATCATACCAAATATAGCAATACAAGAATACTACTTAAAGACGTCATGTGAAATATCCTGCTCACCTTCACTTTCTCTCCATCTACTTCTACAGTTTTGATCATGAAATCAACACCGATCGTAGCACCTTGTCCTGGTGGGAATAATCCTTGTGTAAATCTTCGCACTAGGCACGTCTTACCGACCCCCGCATTACCCACTAACACAACTTTAAATAGAAACTTATAATCCTCCATAATGAACACCAAATTACATTTGTCGAAAACTAGCTGAAAGGAATTATAATAAATTATCTCCCCCGTTCACAGTTACGCTTTAGTGAATTGACAGTCATTACATTAAGATATGATGCTGATATTCTATCTTCGATTATAGGACGATCAAATATGCATTATAGATAAGATAAAAAAAATATTTTGACTTCACATCCAAATGGAGATTCCAAAACAACACAGTGGAGAGCAATGAGAAAAAATATCGACGTTTCAAAGTTGAATGTTGATAGGCTAATGCTGTAGCATTTACAAAGACAGTTATTATTGGATAAATTTGTTTTATATGAGATCAAATATTTAAATATTTTTAAAAATCTTGTAAATTAAGAAGTACATTGCACTTAGTAGTGCAACATTAAAAATTAATGTACACACCACTAATTCGTGACATGACATTTAATGATAAAGATTATAAATCATTTACAACTTTATTATTGGGTGTAAATGCTTTACTACTGTCATCCAACTGCTATCACTTCTAGTTAACTGTCATTAAGGCCTAAAATCCCAATTTAATTATTGCAATATCTACAAAACCCAAAGTAATAAATAATTATGTTTTAATATAAGAAGTTGTGGTAATTAAAATCTAACTTTATTAATTTATTAAAATACTTATAACATATATTTGAAAAAGAAAATGTAATTACCAATTTAATTTTGATTGCAAAATATATGTACATGCTGAATGTTATAAGAAAACAAAGTTCAAACAATTTTATTTATTGTTTCAATATAAATAAATAAAGTATCCCACATATTCATTATTCATTAAAAATGATTATAACAGGTTTTAAGTAACTTATACCAATACATTTAAGTCGAAGGCACTTGTAAATAAATATACTAAATAAAGATATAAGTTATTTATTTTCACTTTCTTCACTTTCATCACTAGAGTCAGAGTTAGAGTCAGAGTCACTGCTGAGTTGTTTCATATGAACTCTATTTACATTTGTAAATATATTATCATCATCTTGCATTTCTGGTTTTTTACTATCATAAAACTCTTTTGGCCACACATTATTTTCCTTATAATACTTAATAGAGTCTTTATTCATAATTTTCACAATTTCTGCTTTAACTTTGTCTCCTTCAGCAATCGGTTCAACGAGGATGTAGTCTCCACGTTTTACCCAAATGTTTTTACGAAACTTGGTAGGCATCGACACTAGGTATTCCTCTCCACTAGGTGTAGTTATCTACAAAAACACATAAGCAAAGATTAAAATTTAAAAAAAAACAATATAAATTAATACTGCATTAAATAAGTTTGTATTTACCTCGTGAAGATTGTTCCCTCTACTTTTTAAAACTTTAACAATACTTTGATTTTCTTTGGGTAACTCATAGTCGTCCCATAAAGTTTCGTTCATAACATGTTTTCTTTTGTTAACTTTCGACATTTTCGTAGTTTAATTAAATTAATGCATATACATTTTGTAAATTATATGTTTTAAGACACTGAAGCTATTCTCTTAACCAAACTTTTTGACACATACCACAATTGTGAAGCGAACACAAATTGTCAATTTTGACATACGTTATGTCTAAATTTAATCGTAGCGTAATACGGTATGCAATAGATAAAAATATAAAAGGCTATAAGGCCGTTTCTTAAATTTCTTTTACTAGATGTTGATGAATTCATAAATAATTAAGATTTTTAATAGAGACATTTTAAACCAAAATATAATAAAAAAAATTGTATAAAATTCATACATCGTCAGTGGAAACGGCGAGTACAATATTTATGTCTCTAGGTTCTCTTTAAGTTCTTCACGTGCCGAACAATTTCAAAACATGATCATCTTAGATGATGAGGATGATCTAGGATGGAAAACGAAGCCATTACTTATTTACATTTCTATATATAAACATTATGCGAGAACTATATTGATATACATTTTTATACAAAAAGAAAATACATTTAGATTATTAGTTAATTATGTTTTTTAGAACTGATATAACTTTTGGCATTACATCTGATTGACGTTGACTCACGAGATACAGTTAGGTAAATAATTGTTATTTACTATTTTTAAAGTGTTATTCCATACTTAGGATTAGAAAACATTTTAGAAAAAACGTATAAAAATTTGAACACAGCGGGATTCGAACCCGCGCCTCTTGGATACCTTCCAAGCGCTCTGACCGCTAAGGTATGCATTCTACTACCAGCTGCGTCGAAATTCTTATACGTTTTGTTACAACTTATTTATGTTGTTAGCATCTCTGTAGAGAGATTTTTATAATACAAATTTCTACTCCTTAAAGATTATTAAGAAATAATCGTTTAACAAGAGAGATTGCTATTATATTTTAATATTTACTATTTTTAAAGTGTTATTCCACACTTAGGATTAGAAAACATTTTAGAAAAAACGTATAAAAATTTGAACGCAGCGGGATTCGAACCCGCGCCTCTTGGATACCTTCCAAGCGCTCTGACCGCTAAGGTATGCATTCTACTACCAGCTGCGTCGAAATTCTTATACGTTTTGTTACAACTTATTTATGTTGTTAGCATCTCTGTAGAGAGATTTTTACAAATTTCTACAACTTAAAGATTATTACGAAATAATCGTTTAACAAGAGAGATTGCTATTATATTTTAATATTTACTATTTTTAAAGTGTTATTCCACACTTAGGATTAGAAAACATTTTAGAAAAAACGTATAAAAATTTGAACACAGCGGGATTCGAACCCGTACCTCTTGGATACCGTCCAAGCGCTCTGACCGCTAAGCCATGCGTTCTACTACCAGCTACGTCAAAATTCTTATACGTTTTGTTACAACTTAACTTAACTAACTTAACTAACAGAGCGCTTGGACGGTTTCCAAAAGGCGCGGGTTCGAATCCCGCTGCGTCCAAATTTTTATACGTTTTTCTAAAATGTTTCTAAATAATTGTTATATATCAATTTGATAATTTAAAAGGGAAATGAAGAAAATTATTACAGTGAAACAAACATAGCAAATTATTATGATTTATTAATATTACACTTTTCTATTATATCAAAAATAGTTAGAGACTCCCCATTTGGAATTCCGTAGCCTTTTTCTAAGCCATGAGGATTTGAAGGTGTTGTACAACAAGCGTTGGCTTCCTTTCTCAACACTTGGTCCACTTCAACTGATGTAAAGAATGCTACTGACATAGGTAAGTCGTGGATACCAACCCTACAAAAATAAAGGAACAGATTAAAAATAAGGTTCACGTTTTAGTTATTATTATAATATTCAAAATATTTCTTTCGATTGAGTAGTATGATGTTGTATGCTGTACTGGGCCTGACAGCGTCACGGAGTTTTTTAGAACGCTGGACTGGAAGAGCTCTGACCGTGGCGTAAGACCTCGAGAGGAAACAGTATCACAAGGGCGCCTTCTGTGAGGCTCGAGCCTCAGCTTGTGTACACTGTTTCTTATGGGGGAATGCGTCTCCAGACTAGGCCTATTGGCGTCGCGCGGTTGAAATACTAGAACCCCGTCTCCATCTATGGGAACGGTGTTGAGCATCGTGTGCAAAAGACACATGGTAACACAGATTGCAAAAATAAATTGGAAAAGTTTATAAAGTAAGTATGGAAAATAGTAGCATTTTTATACTTTGTAATGTGTGAAATTAAAAAAATAAAATACAAAATATAATTATATAAATAGTTTTTTTATAACTAAATAATAAGATATATTTATTTCTATATTAGCACTCAGTATCTTATTTTTATATAATTCTTGTAACACTATGTTTTATATGGTTCTATATTATTTATAATCATATTTACTCATTAGGCACAGTTACAAAATCACAACTACAACAAAAATTTATCACAATATAAAATGAATAAAAAGCCTTTATAGTTAAGTTTTATATATATATATATATATATATATATATATATATATATATATATATATATATATATATATATATATATATATATATATATACATATATATATATATATATATATATACATATATATATATATACATATATATATATATACATATATATATATATATATATATATATATATATATATATATATATATATATTTAGCTTCACGCTTCATCCCTGGCGGGGTAGCTAGAGAGTACGGAGCGCCAAACGGTCCCTTGTCCCTGTACCTTTTTCGCCTCGTCCACATTCATTATCCTCTTCATGCATGCCCTTCGGGAGGTCCTCATACTTTTTACGTGACCTTCCTCCAGTATCTTCGATACTGTGTTTTCGAGGGTCAACCGAGGTCTCCCCCGACCTCTTACCATTCTTTCATCGCTCATTCTTTCCACGTGCCCAAACCACCTAAGCACGTTCTTCTTCATTCTTACTTTCATACATTCGCGCTTACACCTGCCATTCTGCGTATCTCCTCGCTGCAAATACGGTCAGCTAAGCTGACTCCGCATATCCGACGAAGAGATCTCATCTCTACTGCATTCATCTTTCTTTCATTCTTCTTTTGACACACCCTCATTTCGCTGCCCTATAACAACGTCGGTATCAGTACTGCATTGTGACCGGCAACACGTGCAGGTACGCCGACGTTTTGCCTTCGCATCAATGCAGCAAGACCACCGTTAACCCTGTTACCGGCAGCAATACGCCTTTCCACATAAATTTCGTATCTTCCTACTCTACTAAACATACTTCCCAGATATATCACCTCATTCACTTGTTCTAATATCTTTCCATCTACCGTAATCTTGCATTCCGTTCTTTCTTCGTCCCTTTCAAATTAATATTAATTAATATTATTACTGTTATTATCAATGGAGAGGATATATGTATTTACCTTTGCGAGCAAAACGCTCGTGTGAACAAGTTAGTAATTTGTAAGGCCAAAGCAGTTTCATATTTCAACTCATCTTTAACAAGGTAGCGAACTTCGTCGTGGAAACTTAAACAAAATCTGAAATCAACATGAAAAATAATTTTTAGAGTATTTTAACACGTTGCGTTATTAACAGTAATTTCATTTCAATAAACTCTATTATTTATGTTATACATATGATTTTACGCCATAAGTTCCTCCTTTATAGTTACTTCTTTATATATTGAACATTAATAACATTAAAATTAAATAATTCAAATTATCTGAACAAAATTTGTAATATGCAGGAAATAATAATTCTTAGTTAACAAAAAGAAACTGTTTTTTTGTGTTTTTATAATTTTTTTGTATAAAAAATCAAATTTAATTAATACTTTAAATTTAAGCTACTATAGTTTCAAAATCAATGACAAAAAATATTAATACATTCTAAAGTTGCGGAGTCTACTGAAAAATGACAAACAAAATGAAGTCCTCAATATGTAAGAAGTTACCACAAAGAGCATCTCACCTCGCCTCGGGCGCCAAGTGTCTGACGCTGACCAACATGAGGTGTAGGAAGTCGGCGGCGGCGCTCTGCACCGCCCAGTTGAGGCGCGTGGAGGCCCAGCGGCCGCCGGCGCCGTCCAGCGCGCGCGACAGGCGGCCCCCCAGGAACGCTGTGCTCGGGCACGCGGAGTCTATGATAACAATAACATTTTTATAGTATTATTATAGGTTATGGGTTCGATTCTCACTAGATGGAATAATTATATTTAAATTATATTAATTTCTTAGTTCTAGTTTAGAGTGCTTCTCGCTTTATCCGGAATAGTAGGTTAGTTGGACTAAGACTTGCCGTCCAAAATTTAGAAATTGCATGTAGAATAGCGCAACCCAACACCGCGATTTGTCTTAACATAAGCGAGAAATTAAAATAATTAAAATATAATTAAACAGTCGGAAATCGAATTCAAAACTTACAGAGTTCAGATATTGAATTCAAAACTTACAGCGTTCAGTATTGTCTCTTAGATAAAATCTTAATTATTGGCGTTTTGCAATCTTCAAAAATTAAACCCGCTCATCTCAAAAAATAATCGCCAATAAGCCATACGCTCTTATAAACTTATTTAATATTTATGATATTATAAAAAAAAACAACATTTAAATTACTTCGTGCAACATAATATGTATGTAAGCAATCAAACAATCTAACCAGCAATTTCTTCCAACTTGTTGAACATCTGCGACTCCGTACCGCCGACCCACACCGGCCTCTCAAACATGTCCTCTATCTTCTTCCCACTGAGCTTGGCGAGACGTTGCGCCTGATACGCCGACATTTCTAATGGCTGATAAAAGAAAATTTTACTAAATTAGTACACCTTAATTAATATTTAAAGCTGAAGTAGAGGCCGGTAGTACCGTAGTGAGACAGCGTCTGACTGTAAATTCAATCAGTTGTGGGCTCGATTCCCACTAGGAGAAGTGATTATATTTAAATTATATTAACCTCCTCGCTCTACAAAGTACGACATAGAATCCCACCACTCAACACGCAATATCTTGAATTTCCTGTCTATTTTATCCCGCATAGCAGGATAGACAAGAAGTATCCAGTGTCAAGACACTCCATACTCCACTTTCCGCCGTATTTGAGACATTGCGTGTTGAGAATTCAACGACGCGCTTTGACTGTGTGTCTCTTTAGTGAGAAAATGAAAATAATTTAAATGTAATCATTCCTGAGTGGAATTCGAACCCGCAACCAATCGCGATTCCCAATCCAAAATATTTATTTTATACATCTTTTTATAATATAGTATAATGAAAATAAAAGGAATATAAGAAGAGAGGAAGGAAAGCGGTAAAAGATAAGTGATATTTTTTGGTAATATTCAAAATTCTAAATTACCCTTTAAATAAAGTAAACTTAAATTATATATATATATATATATATATATATATATATATATATACATATATATATATATATATATATATATATATATATATATATTTAGTTTAAATAATAAATTAAGTTCTATTCTATCAGAATATAGACTAATAACAAATAATACACCATAGTAGGCAGAACCCAACACTGTACTTTATTATAAAATAACAGCTTTTCGCTTTATCCAACTTAACAGGGAACACCTAGTGTCAAAACACTCCGTTGACTACCATTCGCCCGAAATAGAAACATTACGTGTTTACACGAACTCAACGCCTTGTCTTACAAGAACAGAGACAAAAGTATAAGTTTAAAATATAATCATTTCTCTAAATGGGAATCGAACCCACGACCAATTGTGTTTACAGTCAGACGCTATTCGCTGTCCGACATTAAAGCTATTTGGATTTTATAATTAGTATATAAATATAGTCAAACTTTACGGTCCCTGCAAACCTCTTTCGCCTCGTCCAGTCATTACCCTCTTGCCCTTCGGGGGGGTCCTCATGCTTTTTCACGTGACCTTCCTTCAGTATCTTCGATATTGTATTTTCATAGATTAAATAAATAAATTCAAACCTGATCCATCATATCTTCATCAGAGAACCCTTCCATATATCTCTTCTTCAATCTATACACGCGTCGTCCCTTAGTTGTGGCAAACATTTTCGCAGCTTTACTTTTAGCTTCAGATATTGTCATTGTGGGATTGAATTGCTTGAGCAGTCTCTCTGCGAAATTTTGTCCGGCTCCTGTCAGAATATAAACTTTTGTAAAGTATTAGTATAGATTTTTGATTTTTTATAAATAAACAGTTTAAAATTATTCCTAAGATATTTGGAAAGAGAGGATATTATTTAGTAATCATTGAATAACTATAGTATAAAGTTTATAAAAATGTCGATATATCTTAATACGAATAGCATATAGCGTTATTCTCTAAATGGCTTGAGTTTTGTGAAGAATTTCGACGGGTGCAAGTTCGAGACCCGCAACTCAGAAATTTTTAAAATATTATGTATTCTTATATTCTATATACATACACTATATCTATAATACTACTTATTTTTCTTCAAATTATTTAAAGATGGTAAAAATTTGTTTTTCCCAAAAGGTCCAATTTTCCTTACTAGTAAGTAACACCAATACAAAAATAGTTATATTAAATAAACAATTTAAAAAAAAGTTTGTTATTATTTTATAATAAAAAAATAATGAAAAGAACATAATAAGACTGCAATAAAGTTACTAGCAAAAGCATCTACAATAAAACATCGTCATAGAAAGTAAAAAAAAACCACAAACACAAAAGTATAGTGCCCCTGTACAGTAATGACCCACTGACCATATATCCTGGCGTAGTTGATGACCTTGGCGTGGTCGCGCAGCACGGCGGCGGCGCGCGCCGTCAGCGCGTGCAGGTCCGTGCCGCGCGCCTTGTCGCCCGCCAGCACCGCCCACGAGAACGCGGACGCGCCGCACCCGCCGCCACCACCGCCGCCACCACCACCACTGTCTCCCAGTAGCGCGGCTATCCACAGTTCCTGTCAATGTAATTTAAATTAACGCAATCGTTTGTAACTTTGATCTCCACAAGAGGAAATGAACGATATTTAAGTTAATTTTCCGCGCTAAAAAAAATTCTGTAATAATGTAACAAAAAGACATTCACGCTTTATTTTCCATCTGATTTTAATACATCATTTATATTATTTTACAGAACTAAGATATGAAAATAGTTTAATAAAATAATCTTCATTTCTCCGCTTCGATGACACGAACAAGAATACACCAACTAATATAACAGAGAAAACAACAACAGCGGATCTATTTTATTATTTTTATACTAATATATGAAAAAAAAAACAGAAATACAAACAAGATATAATCCAAGTATATATATAATACCTGCGAGTCAACATCGGCGCCGACGAAGTGGTACCCGGGCGGCGCCTGCACCAGCGCGCGCAGCTCGGAGCCGACGCGCTCCCTCTGCGCGTTGCTAGCCGTCATCCACGTCGGCTCCGACGCCCTGGTACAATTATTAAAAAAAAGAATCAGAAATTATTATTAAGCGTATTTATTAATGTAATACAAGTGAAAATAACTTTTTTTTTATGTTTTTCTATTCGTCTGTGTGTCCGTTTGTAAACTTGTAAACAGCTTAAATAGGCTTCTCGCATAACAGGGTAGCATAGAGTGGGCCTAGTGTCAACACTTCTTCAACTCTTCATTGTCGTGTCGTTCGCAAGCGGAATTTAACTCTACACTTTGTTTACCGCTACTTACTCAGTCCGGGGAAAAATTTGCTTTAATTTTGTTTATGAAACTATATCAATTACCATTAAATTTATTTTAAGCTATACTCGTATGAATTATATAATATACATCTATTTTTATTGTCAATTAAAATTTAATTATAACTATTTTAAACTTATTAACCGCGTATATTTTAGTATTAGAAAATATATTTTAGAAAATCCAACGTTTCGAACACCTCCAACTACAGTAGTCCTAGGTCACAGGTGGATATAATATCAATGTACCTTCTAGTTAAAGTCCCGCACACAACCACCTGCGGCAGTATGGCGCCGCAGCGGCGCGTGCGGGGAGTGCGGGGCGCGCGGGGCGTGCGGGGCGCGGCGGGCGGGCAGTCCGCCGGCAGCCACACCACTTGCTGCCCCATTATACGCTCCCTGTTGTTACGCCAGTACGACATCATGCGACCGAACGACAGCACCTGTGGGAGTTGTACATTAAAATATTAAATTACATACAATAACTATTTAAATAAAAAAATTAAGCCTACGCAATTGCCACTAAATAATCAATATTAAAATAAGCAGTAATTTTATCCAAATGTAATTATTAATGAAGAGACAATCTATAGGATATTAGAAGTGTCCACAAAATCAATAAATAACTACGCAATCTAACCTCAGGATAATTTTGGTAAAAAAAAAACTATCAAAATTATCGTGGTGATCTAACATAAAAAAAACACACACACACATATATATATTACCTATATTTTGCGTAGGTAAAAAAAATTGGTATCCAATGATCTCATTGTTGAATGAGAAAAGGACTTTACAACGAACATTACCATTTGTCTCTATCGTTAAATTCTCTCTCACTATCTAAGCAATTAAATAAACTCAAAAATTTCGATGCGGTTGGCCAGAAAACGCATGCCTTAACGCTTGGACAGGAAACAAGAAACGCAGGTTCGAAACTGACTGCGCTCATATTTTTGTACGATTTGAAAAATTGATTTTTTAAAGATTTTTTTTTAAATTTTATTTAAAAATATATATTTGATACTATGAATATTATGAATAACAAATAAGTTACAATCAATAAAATATTTAAGATATTTAAGAAAAAATAATTATATTTAAGATAAAACATATAAAACTAACAAATAAAATCTAATACATATCAATATTTTTTTTACCTTTTCAGCGTCATTTCCTTGGGCAGATAAAACATTTTGACTGAACATGTTTAAGAAATCCCTTGCGAGGGGATTCCCCACTTTATATTTGGGCCCGTCTTTGTGCGGTAATCGGAGGAAATGGCAACATCCTGGAAAAAATGTTTACACATCCATAAAATATAAATAACGATTGATTACTTGTTAATTTGCACTCATAGAGGTAAATTAAAATCTGTTAATTAATTATTGGCTTGAATAAAACGGTGCCGGTAGTAAATAAATTATTAAAAAGAAACAGCTTCCCGCTTTATTCTGCGTGGTGTATTCAAAGACAACCTAGTGTCAATACCGTGACCTACTATCCGTTGACTGCTTTCCGCGCGAGATTGAAACATGGCGTATTGAGTGCCGGAAATCAACTCCGCGTTATGTCTTGTCAGGGAGTTTTCAGGTAATCCCCGTAGTGGTAATTGAATTCACAACCAATCAAGTTTACAGTAAGTCGGTGTCCCACTGCGCCACAATATCTTAATCTTCAAGGTTTATTTTTTATAGTGTTCATTTCCCATAGCAAAGTATGGAGTGTTCCATACTCAGTTTTCCGCCGAACTCGAGACATTGCGCGTTAAGTGGCGGAACTCAACGTCTAAAATAAATTAGATAAAACGCTCTAATTTATTTCCATACATAAATAAAACAAACATAATACCCTGTAATTCAATTCCACACCATACTCCTAACCCGTGGTACTGATTGGCGGCGGCTTGCTCGTCTCGTTTCTTTCTAGCATAATATGCTCTCCGACCTAAATCTTCCTAAAAAAAATTATTGTAAAATAAATTACTTCCTTTCTTTTAATTACTTTCTTTCTTCCTTTCAAAATATTAAAAATTCAATATAATAATCATAGTTAAAATTTACTTATTTACAATCTAATATAAACACTTACATTTTTAAATTGCAAAATTAAAAAACAAAAATTAATTTACACATTAAATTTCATTAAAGTTTAAAAATCTTTTCAAAATAACAAATAATAGGTGTAAAAACAAACTATTTTACTTGTAAATAAAATAAATCTGTATAAATAAAGAAGACTGTAGTATTCTGTTTGTTCCAGCTTATCTTTGAAACTGCTAAAAACCTATTTTGGCGGAATTTTCACTGGTAGATAGCTCGTGTAAAAAGGAGTAACTAAAAATTATTTAAAAATCGGCGCAAATGAAGCGGCGGGTACGGGTTTTTAAAACTGGATAAAGTAAGTGACTTATTTATTACAAAAAAAATGTATTATTCACACATTTAGGACAAAATACATAAAAAATTTGAATATAATTAAAATATACATACCTCTACGGTCTTAGGCAACATATTCAACTCGGCTTCAACAAAGTCCTTGCATATCAACATAGGACACGCTGCTAGTAACTTTTTTAAAGGTACTTTAATTTCATCATCGGTGTGTTGCGTATTACTATAGGGCACTAGGAAACCCCAGCCCTCTGATTGTATATAGTGTAAGGGATAGCCTTCCCATGATAAACGGAGGAGTTTGGGCGTTATCTGTTCGTGAAAATTAAATAAATGTATATTATCAGGTTTAGATACATCTGGTTTATAAACTAAAAGTTGATTAAAGCTGGTCTGGTACAGCCATCAATAGTCATAGGTTCACAAAATTCCGTTATCCACTTTCCATTTGTATTTGAATAACTGCGTATTGAGGTGCGAAACTTAACACCGCGAATTTCCGTAACTTAAAGGCAAGCGAGCGTTTGGGTCGCCTGATAATTGATCATTGCAATACCTTTGTAAGAGGAAGAAATTAAAATAATTTAAATATAATAATTTCCTAGAGTTGAGATTGAAGGTATACCTCACATTTCCAGTATAAGATCGTCGAATATCTAAATCTAAAAATATAAAAAAAATTTGTAAGGCAGAAAAAAGATAACGGAGAGGAGAGAAACGCCAAAAATAAAAACAAACAATCAAACCTGCATACTGGTAGTAATATTATTAGCACCGGGCACCCAATCCGGGTCTTTCCCCGGCTTCGTGCACAGCTTGCGGTACCACGCCGGATATCCGGCTAAATACGGCCTTTTGACTGGAAGCGATTTACCCAACTCGTATAGATAATTAAACTTATCTAAATCTTTAACATCTATATTATCTGTGGTAACTTGAAATAATTCTTCTATGTATTCATCACTTAATACATCTGTTGGCATTATTTTGTTATTTCTATTTAAAATAGTATCTTCATCTTTTTTATTTGTACTTTCAACGACTTTTTTATTTTTAGTTATAGTTTTTTTTAATTTTAAATTTTGCGTGGACCAATCTTGGTCCCACATCCAAAGATCGTCTTTGTAAGCCTCATTTTCCATCAGGCGACATGTTTCATCCGCTTTTGATGACAGAATCTGTCGGGATTCAAGTTTTAGATCTTCAAATACTGTTTCCGCTGAATCTATGTACTGTAGCCAGTTCGAATTCACTGGTAAATATGCGGTTCCTAAAAATTATAATTTATTTTACTACTAAGCCCGCAAACAATAAAAAAAAAACAAACAAAGTGTTTCAGAAATGTGAATTCACAACTCGCTTAATACGATTTACTCCATAAAAAACCGCTTTGCAATTAACTTTTTAAAACGCTTTGCGTAACTATTTTACACCCGAAATCGATATATTATCCACTTTTTGTTTGAATTCTCGTGTTTCTTCTTACAACTCACCTAATTCAAGCATGCCAGCCAAAGTAACAGGATGCGGGAATCTTTCTAAGAACAGTGGCAGCAACTCTTTCAGCACATTGTGTGTAGCTATGACGTCACCAGCACAATATTTCATTAGATGTTGAAAATTTTCATGTACATCCTCTAGCTTGCCTTCTACGAATATATCTCGGGTTTGTTTGTCGATGGACACGCCGCAATAGAGTTTGTGTACCTGAAGATTAGAAAAAAATCTTTAACATTCTTTTTGGAGCAGTGTGTTTTTTATAGGACAGGCAAGGCAAGGTGATGGTAAGTGATCGGCCTCCCACGGGCCCGTGTAACACCAAAGGGGCTACAGAAGCATAGCCGGCCTTTAAGGTGGGAACAAGTCCGCTTTTTGTAGGTGTTTATGCCGTAACGACCTGGAAACACTGCCGCAGGTAGGCCGTTCCACAGTTGTATGGCACCTTAAAGGAAATTCCTCCAAAACCGCACATTTGTAGAAAGCCACGTATCCAGATGACAGTGCTTAAGACTCGCAACACAACTGTATGGTTGAAGGGGTGAGCCTCTTTAAAGTGTATTTTAAGAATTTTTAATTCACTCCCTCCACATTTCGAGCTCTTCTCTAGAAATATAACCAATGCCGCCTTCGAAATACGTGATAAATAGGAATGAACTGATGATAGTTCTAGAAGAGTAGAGACATTGCATTAATATGATTTTTTTGTCCTTAAAAATACGTATTTATCCCGCATAGGAAAGTACCTAGTTTCACCTTACTCGACTTTTCGCGTGTTGAGTGGTGGAGTTTAACGCCGCACTTTGTTTTACTAATGCGAGAAATTAAAAATATTTTAAATATCATTGCGCTGTGCCACGATCGGCCACATGTAATAATTCTTAGAGGAAAAAAATATGAAATTTATTAACTTACTTGCCTACACTTCAGAGACACTGTCTCTGATGTATAGTATATATAATATAGCTAAATATATTTCATTATTAATTGATTAATTATTAAACTCTTACAAAACGCAGTAAGGTGAAATTTTGCGTGTATAATAGATTTATTAGGAAGATACGACAATTTACGATACTCACATATTAAAACTTAGTAAAGTTTAAGGGATTCAAGAGATTTTTGCAAAATAAACGATATATATTTATGATAAAAAACAGAGTTTAGCTTAACTTTAATAAAAACTTCATGCTAAAAGGCAAACACTGAACTAAATTTCTTTGTATAATAAAAAATATCTCAAGGCTAATAGCTTATTTATTACAAAAACTTACATCATTCAAGCTATTCAGCGAACTGATTTCCATCCAGTCGTCATCAGATGGATCTGGCTCTTTATTCTTAGCTTTTAGTACCGTTCTTTGGTAACTCGTCACACCACTAACACATGTATGCATCGACATTGTGTCCATGAAACGCACACCTATAAAAATATATACAAAAAAAAATAATTACCGAATAATTTATGAAATAAAAAAGATCCAAAAGTATTTTTTTTACAATTTATAAAATGAATTTAAAAAAAACAAAATATATGTTGAAATAAATTAAATTAACTTAAATTGTCAGAAATTGCCTATCGCCAATCGTTCAACGCCATGAGAAATGAAAATAATTTAATTTATCTATAACCATTTCTCACGAGTGGGAATCGAACCCACAACTAATCACTTCTGCAGCCAGACTCTGTCCCACTGTGCCGATAATGCTCTTTAAATATTTAATACTACAAAATTTTATTACCTGTTCTATTCAACCAATACTGTTCTTTTATTTTACTTCTATCATATGATACATTATGGCCTACAATTATCCTCGGTCTATCTAAATCAGTGCCTTTATTTTCTTCATTAGTTTCTAGAGGTATAAGACTTTCATATTCTACAGTATTAAAATACTGATGTTGTTCTCCGCTAGATACGCTTTCACTTACCCAGCCATACCTGTAATATTTTTTTATTAGAACCTTATAATACAATTATTATTAAATTTTTGTAAGCATTTTTTTAGTTTCACATTTTTATTAAAGTAAAGTACTTAGTGTGAAGACACTCTGTACTTCGCTTTCCACCGAATTCGAGACATTGTGTATTGAGTGGTGGAACTCAACACCGCACTTTGTCTTACGAAAGCGAGGAAGTTAGGGTGTATATTTTAGAAATAGTAATAATTACATAAATTTGAACAAAAATATTACCTACTTGGTAAGAATACTTTTTTAATGCATACTTATACTATTAAACTACTTCTTGATAACATGATGAATTCCATAATATTAAACTTTATTATAACACCATTTCTGTATGAGACAGTTTTTACCTTATATACACATTTCAGGGAAATTTATGCAAATGGCTAAAACCCAATAAAAAGCAAAGGATATAATTAGCTTTTAGACAACAATTACATAATTTAATTGATACAAACCAAGCATGAGGTGACACTGCGCAAGCTAAGGTGGGTCGTTTCCCAGCCTTCATTAGCACTTCCACATCAAGGATTAGAGCATCATCAGAAGGAAATGGAACTGATTGTGACCCTTTAGATGTATATTTGGTCCAGCCTTTTTGTTTTAACCACTTCTGTAATAATATTTAGTAAATGAAATTAAATAAAAAATTGTATGGTTGAATTATCTTTCATAATACAATTACAATTCAAAAAGAATTAAATATATAAATTTATAGTGCAACATATGGGTACATGTGTGACTGTAAACATAATCAGTTGAAAATTCGATTTCCACTTGGAGGAATGATTATATCTCAATTATCGTCATTTCACCCCCTTTGGTTTGACAAAGCACAAGGTTGACTTCCAACCAAACCAACAATGAACGCACGGCTTAGTAGTCAGAGCACTCAGACGGTATTTAAGAAGTGTGTGTTCAAATCCGGCTGCATTCAAATTTTATACAATTTTTTTAAAGTGTTTTCTTATCCTAAGTGTGGAATAAAACTTTAAAAATATTAAATACTAAGTACTTTTAGTCTACTCTGAAAACTGCAGGTATTGATACATGAATTACTGTAGGATTATATGTGGTAAATTGCTAATATATATTATATAAAGGAAATAAATTATATGAGATGTACATAATATTTATCTTCTATTCTGTAATAACTAAAAGCTATTATGTTGAGTTTTTGCATATTAGTTCGTATTGCAAGAGTATATTTTGTATAATGTCACAAGTAACTTTAAAACATTAATAAATCTAGAAAATTGTTATATTAAAGTTTGATATATTAATTTTTAATACTTTTTGTACTTACTTTTGGTAATTGTGGGAGTTTATTAGAAGATAATATTTTAAGTAGTTCTCTGTATGGGGCACATTGCTGCTCACCAATATTATAAAAATGTTCTACAATATCCTTGCCTTCCTGTTTAGGTAGCTTTAGTTCTACATCAGGCATGTAAGTATTCTCCTTAAAGTTTATTCCATGTTTAAGAAGATGATCTTGAAAACTGGAACATATTGTCATTAAGAATAAAGTTACTTAAAAAAATAATAAAAATATTTATACTTAAAAATATTTAATCGGTGAAATATTTTTTACCTTTTTATTGTGTGTGAATCAATTTGAGTCGATGGATTCTTGAATAATTGTTCATATAAATTTTTTGAAATCATTTGAATATTCACACCATTAACTCTGAATTCCTTTGAAACATTTTTGGGATGGTTTACAATTTCGACATCTTTTAGGTTAGAGGTATTTTCTTTATTTTTTTGCTTTAAGATTTTTGATTCACTTGATGGCAGTATGTCACTAATTCTTCGTTGACAAATATTACAAAACTTAGAACTTTTTATTCTCCTCACTTTGTTTAACATATTATTTAATAACAAAGAAATAAACCCCGCGAAAAAACCAAAATAATGATTTCAAATAGTGACAAGTGACGTTTGTAGCTCCACAGAGTATTTAGAAAAAAAGAAGATAATTTGATTTATATTTTAAATTTCATGTTTCTAGATTACATGTGTTGTGTATTGTCCTATATTTTTATAGTACCTTAGTAGATTGATGTGATTATAGTAATAATGTATTACTATAATTTAATCAATCTTTGAATATTATGCTAACCACGTAGTGCTTTTTAGAGTACCCTGCACTTTACAGGTCGGAAAATATTACGCCCTGCATTGAGATAGAGAGATTTAAGACAATGAAAATAAAATACTAATAACATTACTTTAAGATTTTTTATTATAGGGTCAAACAATGCTTACATAATAATACTTCTAAATATAATTAGGTAAAAGTGTGAATATATAATGATTACAATTACATACTAGGTGCAACTTAAGTATATAAGGAATGTAACAAAAATAAAACTGCAATACTAGTTAGTTCTCAACTGGTAGTCCCCATTCTGAGTGATGTATCTAACCCATGGCAGTGCTTGGTAACCACTTTTTTCTATGATCTTTAGGTATCTTACTTGAATACCAGAAGTTGTGAAATAGGGAATCTCAAATTTGACTTGTATTGGTGGTTTACCATCAGTATCTTCACATTCAACTGATGGTAGACCAAAATGAGCTCTCATTAAGTACTCTTTGCCACCAGGGAATGATTTAATAGACCAAGTAATGGCATTTTGCTCTGGAGTATACTTTACACTTCCAATTGTGGTCTTAAATTTTGGGGAATCTGCGTCAGCAGGCACCGGTATAATTATTTCAACATTGTTAGCTGTTGAACGTCGCTTGAATTGAGACTTGGCTTTTATCATATATTCCACTCTAGAGTGAGCATGCCGTTCAATGACAGATTCTATCCATATCAAAGGTTTAACATGGGTATTTAACCTGTAAGACATGAGCTCAAATTCACCATCTGGGGGTATAAATGAAATGGTTCTATCATTTTCAAAACGTGATAGTCTAACACATTGGTGGAATTTCACATCTTCTAACTCTACTGATTTGGATTTGCCTCGACCAGTGCTTTCAAATAGTACTTTATCATTTAAACCAAGACGTAATTCAGGCATACCAGATAAATAAACTCTCATTTTGATGGCACCAACAATTTCACTTCTTAAAACATTCCCATTTGAATTAGCCAATAAGTTAACAGATTCTATGACATCAAGGAATACTTCATTCTTTCTATATTTAATGCCTTCTGATCTCCAAGAAACAGCATTAGTGACTGCCATAGGAATACGAGGTTGCATTTCCAATTTATGACCTTCTTGTGTTATGTACTCCTGTAAAATTTTGCTATCAGTAGTTTGAGGATATCCAAAATCTAAAAGTTCATCCATTAATTCATATATTACAACAAAATTATCGCGAATACTCTCCTCTTCAAGTTCTTTAAAATATTCAGTCATGACTTCAACTATTTTATAAAGAAATACAAATACAAGGGCAATGTTAGCATTTTTTTTAGTAGTAGATACAATATACAGATTGTTTGTCTTAATATATGCAAACGTGCATTCGCTTGTTTGCAATAAGGGTGTCCACATGCCTTCCTCCTCTTTCTCCATTAGGAGTGGCATGAACTTATCTATAACACCCATGTCAACATCGCCACGGTAATTCCTCGAAATGAGGACTTTACCTTTTACATCCAGTATATAAATTGCTGACGAAGACATTGTAGAGTCTGAAAACAGAATTGTCAATAAGTTACCGTCGCTGCTTATATCTATGTCTTAAACCCGTTTTTTTATCATTGTGAATTCTGAAATGTCACAAGGAACTATATTGTTTTTTAAAGTAAAACTGTTCATTAACAGTAATTAATGTTAATACTTACCGGTAATAATGTTAATACTTAAAACCTAGATATTTTCACGAATTAAAACTCATATCTGAACAATCCAATAAATTAACTATCGTAAATCTTGATGACGGCGATGACGCAACGACTGACAACTTGACAAATGACACTTACCAATATTTTGTTAATATATGACAACGACAGAGCTTAATACTACTTGAATTAGTTAGGTACCTAAAGTTTCAGTACATCTGTGTCGCGGTACATAAAGCTAAAATTTGATATTCAAATAATAATTTTTTACTTATACAGTCGGTTGAATTGATTATAAAATTATATATTAAAATCCGATCTTAATATTGTGTCGTTATGAAAAATGAATAATAATTGTCAACTAATAATATATTACATATTGTCCATTTAGTAAGCTGTAAGTCTGTAACATCATGAATTAGTATTGAATAATGTTTTACGGTGTCATTGTGTTGCATTGTGCATATTAAGAATTATATATAGCAGAATATACATGTTCTAAAATATATATTCTGAAAAATTGGAAGGCAGCAATCAGTTCTTCAAAATATCCTATTGTTGTTATATGCTTATTGCATGTGTATTATAATATATTAAGAACTTACTTATACTATACATACTAGTTAAGTGTAAAAATAATAAATACGACATAATTGTAAATATAACAAAATAAATCGTTAAAAAGTCTTTAAATAATAGTCAAAATTTTGAAATGGCAACATAATCAATATTTGACACAACTTGTAGTTTTTTTAATTTTTACTGCCTCTGTGTTTGGGGTAGGTCGGCGTCGGCCCTACTATTTTTACTTTGTTTTTATTTAGTTAAATGAACTCAACGGTTTTCGTAAGATGAAATAACCATGAAATGGTTAATTGGTGTTTTGTTTAGATTCATGTATTCACTTTATTTCTAATAATCGGCAAACGTGCTGTGATATATGGAAAAGAATGATAACGAGGACCCAGCAAAAACAAAGAAATCCTTTAGTGTTCTTAGATATCTTAATCGATGGAGAGAAAGGTTAGTTATATTAATTTAAATTGTTGAGATAAATACGTGCCTCTTTGGGTGCTAATTTTTAAGAATGATTATGTTAGTATTTCTCAGTTATGATTTATTTATGATTATTCTTATTTGAATTTGTCGACTTGATATTCAGTTCAGTGGGCCGAGGCCGCGCAAGTTTTGTATGGTTCTTATGTTGCAAATTGAGTGCATTTGTCGGCGTGCCTCACATCGTCACATATATGTATAATATGTAGCTACAACTTGATACTCATTGTATGCAAATGGCATATTAAAGTGTTTTTTATTATTTTTCCTTGAGAAAATAATTGTATTATATTTTTTTTTATATAAATATTTGATGCATTTATAAATCTTATAAATATTTAATTAATTATTACTGCCAAGTCTTTAATTGTTAACTACTTTGATATATATATATTTATAAAATCAAATACACTTGTTTGCTATTTTCTATAAGTAAACATATCAGATAACAACAAAGTAATTCATGTAGTATATTTTCTTACTCTATAAATATATATGTATATATGTTATTTAATGAGACTTATGTTAAATGTAGAATATTTTAAATTAAGTTGTTAATTTTTAAGCTGGGCGAATTGTGATTGAACTAAGACATGATGTTGTGCCCAAGACCGCAGAGAATTTTCGAGCTCTCTGCACAGGTGAAAAGGGTATTGGAATCTTTGGCAAACCTCTTCACTTTAAAGGAGTACGATTTCATAAAGGTAAGGCATAAAAATATGAGAAGTGTAACAAATTTCTACACATTATTTTTTTATTATATTATAAATTATTATTTTTTACATTTTTATGTCAGACAAAATATTTAAAAATAAAATCTTATGTAGTAAGGTTCATGCTTTATCCAACATGGTACAGTAGTCAGTGTCAACCTATCGTTAAAACACTTAGTTGACTGCTTTTTGACCAAAATTTAGACATTGAGTGTTGAGTGGCGAACTTGCAGGGAAGTAAAAAAAAATTTTAATTATAATTATTCCTGCCAGTAGAAGTCAAACTCACAATCATTGAGCAAGATTATATTCGGATACTGTCCCACTGTGCTACAATACCCTCTTTCTAAAAATAATTTAAAAAATATTGATTTTGAGATTATTTTAAAATTTATATCTACATACAGACAAGTAAAATTGAAGTGTCACATAGTAATTAAACACGTTGTTTTTTTTATTATTGTTCATTTGCTTGTTTGTTCTGGCTAATTTTAATAATAATTATAATTGGACCAATTTTAACGGGACTTTTGTCTCAATTATGTGAGAAAGGCATTGAATAGAGTGTCTTTAAAACTAGTAAGTTTCTCTGACTTACTTTACTATGCTATATAAAGCATGAAGCTATAAACAAATGTATGTTTGTAGAAATAATTCAGAAAGTGTTTATTTTTTTAAAACAAATGAATTAGATTAATATATTAAGTGAAATAATCCTTACGCAAAATTCATATAACATTTAATGGATGCAAATATTTATTTTATTTTGTTTTTTTTGCAGCAATATCACAGTTTATGGTACAAGGGGGAGACATAATCAACGGAGATGGTACCGGCAGTGAAAGCATATATGGTCCTACGTTTGAAGATGAAAATTTCAAATTACAGGTAATTTTCACTTTACTTATATATTACAATTTTTTTCTTTAATGTTATTTTGACCTAATTTGTATAATTTAATTTGCTTCAAAATTTGCACATACATATGACCTCTTACGTAATACAATGTTTCCATTATGTGAACTTTTTCAATGAACTTTAAATTAATGTTGACTTTGTTTAATATGGAAAATGTCCATAATTCATGAATGTTTATTAATTATATTTATTCATTTTTTGTGGGAATATGTATCATGTATGTTGGTAGCGCTGTGGCCGTTTTTGTTTAGAAATATTTATAAAGTGGGTTGCGATTACGTTAGTTTTTATTGACGCTATGAATAAGTATACAGGTTATATAAGATTATAATTCCCATGCAAAATATGCAAAATAATTTCAATAATCATATGCCAGGACATCTGGGATAGTTGAAAAAAAAATTTTTTTGGCTTCTTTTCAACAGCTGACTTGTTATATCAGTGTTCCCATCAGCTTATTCTAAAATTAATTCCTTATTTTCAGCACGAGCCAGGTGTTCTCAGTATGGCCAATGCGGGTCCAAACACCAATGGATCGCAATTCTGTGTGACAAGTGTTCCTTGTCCGCAGTTAGATGACACTAATGTAGTGTTTGGTAGAGTGCTGGCGGGCTTGGGCATTGTGGTGGAAATACAGAGTTTGGCGGACGATGGACGACCTAGAGTGGTGAGTTTAGTTTTATATACATGTGAAAAAATGTTTTTTTGTCTGTACCTTTTTTATTATGTTTTTAGCTATTATATTTGTGTTCCATTAGAGTAGTCATCATGTAATCGTGGCGCAGTGGTACTGTGTAAGAATATAACTGTGATTAGTTGCGAGTTAGATTCCTATTCTGGAAAATCATTATATTTCATTTTCAATTTCTTTGTTCTGGTAAGATAAAGTGCGGCGTTGAGTTCCGCCATTGAGACACAAATATTCAATTGAGTGTGTTAATGGTTGTGGATTCGATTCCAGTTCGGGAGAAGATTTATATTAAAAATGTTTTCGAATTTCAAATCCGGTAAAGAAAAGTGCAGCGTTGTATATCGTGACGGATAAAAAATCTCTTAAGAATTTATGTTTGTATATAGCAAAACATTTGAAAAGCCTAGAACTTTTAATAAGACTCCATTAACAGAATTTTGCGTGTGATTTCGATGCGTATGGATGCGTATGAAGTTGATATGTTTATTATATAATGCATATAAATAATGCATACAAAAATATACCTATCATGATAACTTAGTATTAATACAATAAATAAATGTTACGTTTTTTTTTCTCCATAGTATTCTTATATTTATTATTAGTCAAGAATCAATTGTAAAAAATACAAATCAATAACACGCATACTATTGTGAAAACTTATCTGATTATAAGAAATTTTATTTATATTTAATGTTAATATTAAAATTTACTCTCTTAAACACAATTTTTTTTATCTTCAATCTCTAATCCCGCATGGCAAGGGTGAGTATCGGAACTTAACGCCGTGCTTTATCTTATCGGAGCAAAGAAATGATAATAATTGAAATGTAATCACTCCCCCGAGTGGGAACCGAACCTACAATCGATATAGTAATCTATCCTCTGTCACACTGCGCCACGACCGGCCTCTAGTTCCTGGAAGATGTCTCTTTTGGAGATATGATATGCTACGTACATACATTTTTTCTTTTCATTATATTTATTCTGTATATTTCAATATGTGATAGGTATGTGAATAAATGTATTGATTTTAAGTAAAAACCCGGTGATGTCTAAATGCATCTTTATATCTTCGTGAAATTAACTACTTCTTTTTTTTAAGAAGTCATTGTCATTTTTTTATCCTTGTGAAATTATTACTTAAAAATAATTATTATACATATAGCGATACCATCGCCTTATGTATGATTCTTATTATTTCCTAGTGCCTACTGAATAGTTAAACATATTTTTATACTTACAAACCATAGTGACGAAATGAGACAGATTGTAAACGCGATTGGTTTTGGAGATTCGAACCTCACTTGGGAGAATAATTGTATTATACTAATCCCCGATGGCGTTGAGCGCCGTCACTCTACACGCAGTATCTCGGATGTCGAACGGAAATTGGAGAACGAAATGTATTAACACTAAGTTACTGATAACCCAGCTGTTTTATTTTTTTAATTTTAAACTTGTCATCATCTGCTTAAAGTATATATAAAAATATATTTTTTTAAAGGAATGCATAATAGAAGATTGCGGTGAAATAAAGGATCTCGACGATTGGGACGTGTGCTGTTGCGACGGCACCGCCGACCACATGCCAGAGTACCCAGAGGATCTGCGCACTAATCTTACTGTAAGATGCCGTTATATTTTTATACTCTGTGGTTTTGTAGAAGATATTGTATGAAGTTTAAAAAATTAAATATAATAATTTTATTAATTACGTTATTTAAGTAGCGACATCGTTTGATACTAACGTTGACTTCAAGTGAAAGGCATAGCCTACTTACTAGTGGTCATTATTAGAAATTATGAATCCAGTGAATGCAAGAAAGCGTTTAAATATAAAGCTCGTTTATTACTTTCTATCGTTCGTTGTGTGTTTTTATGCACTCTTTCTTTCAAATTAATGCATTACACATCCTGAACATTTTTCGTGCATAATTTTTTAAAAATGGTATCTTAAACTTTTCTTTTTAATATTAATATATAGAAAATTAGATTGCTATTAAAAATATTTATATATTCCAATTGTATCTCTATCGAGAGACATCCAAGAGAATTAACTAGTTATACCGTTTGTTAAATAATAAAAGTATATTATATTGTAAAACATAGAGGCCTATTGTGGCGCAGTGGAGTAGTGTCTGACTGTAAACGCGATCGGCTGTGGGTTCGGTTTCCACTTGGAGAAATAATTATATTTAAAATTATTTTAATTCTCTCACTTTGGTAAGACAAAGCGCGACGTTGAGTTCCACCGAATCCGGCGAGAAGCGGGGTACGGAGTGTCTTGATACTGGGTACTTCCTGTCTACCTTGCTATGTACATAAGGCCAGGGGATCCATGAGAGGCATGAGGGAGTGTATAAAGAGGTTAATGAGTGTGGTCAAGGCGAAAGAGGTATGCAGAGACCGTAGCGTTTAATGCCCAGTCCTGTATGATTACCCCGCTATGGCTCAAACGTGAAGCTAAAAAACAAAATGTTATATTTACATGTAGGTACTTGTATAATAAAAAACCTTTTTGCTCTTTCAGATAGAAGAGCTAATGCAAAACATACGTAATGTGAAAGAGAGTGGAAACAAATTGTTTGGAACGTTTCGATATAAAGCAGCCGCCAGAAAGTACCACAAGAGTCTCCGCTTCCTAGAGTACGCACGGCAAAGTTTGCACGATATCAAAAAAGGATATGACAGTTGTAAGTAAAGAAAAACATTTTTAAAAAATGCACGCAGCCGGACTCGATCCCGCGCCTCCTGGAAATGTCCAATTGCTCTGACTATTATGTCATGTGTTCTTCTTGTAGTGCTTTTAAAAAAAAATTATTTTAAGTAGTTTATAGAAAAATAGTTTAACGTAGTAAAATACTTTATTTTATGAAAATATCAATTTTTTATTTGATTGATTTAATTTTTATTTGTTTAAGATTACGAAGAAATAACAACATACACCCTACAATGCAACCTGAATTTGGCTGCATGCTACTCCAAGCTAGAAGACTACAGGGCTTGCATCAGAAGCTGTTCAGAAGTGAGATATTTATTATAATTATATTTTCTAAGCAGAAAGAAGGGAATGTCCGTTGCCGGCCATTTTTTTATACCAGAGCTAAAAAATAATAATATTTTAATGTAATATTCACCTGTATGGTAATCGAACACACCACTATTGAATTTACAGTCAGACGCTCGCATATGTCCATTGTGAATCATAATTGGATACTGTAAACGCGATCGGTTGTGGCTTCGATTCCCACTCGACGGAATGATTATATTTAAATTATTGGTACGATAAAACGCGGCGTTGAATTCCACTATTCAACATGAAATTCGGGGTAAAACGAGGTACGGAGTGTTTTGACACTAGATACTTTCTATCTACCTTGCAAAGCGTGATAAGTGTGAAGCCAAAATAATTCTTATTAAAACTGTCACTTTGTACATATATTTATATATAAATCTGGGATACAGTTAGGGAAAGATGATATATATATAGATCGCAAGGCCCAGCTCAGCACTCATATAACGTACGCGTATTTAATGCAGCTGTTAACGATTTAGAGTTTAATTTTTTTTATTATGTTTTATCTGTACATTAGATCATGTTTTAATTTCAGACATTTATAGTCAGATTTACTTAGTTAGTCATAGGATTATTGTTTGTTTTTAAATGTGTTTATTTAGTATATGTATCGATAATAAGGTTGTATTGTCATTTTAAGTAGTATATTGACACTTGACAAAAATAAATACTTTACCAGGCCAATAAGCCAATTCAAAAATTTTTATAAAGAATGTATCTTAGTAAGAACATCGCAGTTATAATTTATAGTTACTTTAGTACTTAGAGACAATTCGAAGTTTTGGTAAAAATAACATTATAATAAGATCTCTTAAATAATATACAACTGGTCACGTTTTTTGACGGAAAACAGTCAACGAAGTGTCAATCGGCTCTTATTTAGTATTAGTAACAAGCTATTGTATATTTACAAAGTTATAAAAGGGCTTTTTGTATTTTTTGTTTGTTATATATTTGTTCCACAGGTACTGCACATAGACCCTCGTAACGAGAAAGCCTTGTACCGCCGCGGTCAAGCGAACTTTGCGCTCAAAAACTACGAAGCGGCTCTAACAGACCTCAAACACGCCGACAAAATATCACCGAAGAACAAAGCGGTACAGAAACTTCTAGACGAAGTACGAATGTCGAACAAAAACTACAATGACCTACAAAAACAACGCCTATCAAAATTTTTTCGTGAACAAAAAGAGAAATCCGCGGCTGTCGGCCATCACTGAGGTACATCTTAATGTTAGAATATATAAAATTTTTTGAACACCTTTTAAGTGTTGCTTGTGCGTTGTTAATTAAATAAAAAAAAATATGAAGTTTTTGGATATGGTCATTTTTGTGATCGAAAGTGTATTAATTAAAAATTAATTGTTTGTATGTTTTTGTAAAATTGTGTGGACACGCCTTAATGATAATTGTATTTTTAAATGTTTTTTAAGAAATTGGTCGAACTTTATTATCGTAATTTATGGAGATATGCATGGATAAAAGTGATTTGCCACGTTTCAACACACATGGCACGGAAAAAAACATATTATAAACCTTGATATTCAAATTAATTTAAAGATTTATAAGATTTATATATATATATCGTTTTTATTAAAACAATTTCTAACGAGCTTTGAGCTGAATTTTACTATAAAGTTAATTTTATGATATTTCATCTTCATTCATGCACGTCTTCATATTATATGATTTGGAACAACCGAAACAAACTGGATTTTGATATTTGTTATTCATATCTGACAAACTTTTTAAATTGCTAGATAGAATTACGTAATTTCTAGATAGTTTTAAAATATAAAGAAAATACACAATTATATTCTAAATCACTTGCACTAACAGCCGCCGAACAAACATTAAAATAATATACACATAAAAGATAATATACACATTTTCAAATGAACAAACTTATTTGGTGTGATATTATTATACAAGTAAGTTCTAGTATATTTGCAAAAATTTGGCTGTACCCTATCATGTCTTTGTCTTGACCCGTTTTGAGTGAAATTAAAAAAAAAAGCTTTTGCACTTTTCCCGCCATTAATTGCAAAATATAAATTGAATTAATTGATTTTAGTGAATTTAGACACTGCCATTTTTTAAATGAATCGATATTCCATGTTGCTTTGTTAATATATTGTTAAATTGTTTTTTTTTTACAATTTAATTTAACTTGTGTAAAGCGAAATTGTTTTAGGAAAATTTTTAAATGTCAATTGAATTTTGAAGCTCAAATCCTTCGAATGCGAGACAATAAGGATATAAGTTGTAAAGGCTATGCTAAAGTTGTAAGGCTTAATGGGATTTAATGCTTGAAGCTTCGCATAACGCTGTAAGAGCCTTATTTTAAAGGTATATATTATTTTATTAGTTTTCTAAAAATTATGTACAATTATATTTTGTAGTAATATTTTTATTAATGTTTTGAATTTTTTTTTAATTATTGTAACTTTTTATATAGTATTTCAAATAATCATCGATTTTAAAGTTGACGTACGATATTTTGCAGCGAAACTTTAAGCGTTAGCATTACTTTGCATATTTTTAAATTATTGCCCTCAAGCTTTGTGTTCATTGTCACAATTGCCAGTTTAGAATATGATAATACTCGGCGGTTTTATTGGCTTCTTTTTGTTTTTTTTTAATTTAACGACGTGTTCATCTTATTATTATTTTTTATAATGTAATTGACATTCATTTTTAACATTCATTGTGTATGAATTTCTGTAAATAAATAATAATTTTATTTTTTTATCGTAATAATTGTTTGCTACGTATACGTGACACTTTTATATTTAACTATAATGAAATAAACGTAATATTTTTACTGTTGTAATTTCTAGATGTTAGGTAATATATTTTTTTTTGCAATATTTTTTTCCATTTTATTTTTTTTACGTATAATTCATTGATCTCTATTATTAATGCGTATTACTTAATTGTTATAAATTAATTAATTAATTATAGTTTTGTTTCGATAGAATTTCCAGTTTAATTGTTAACTGAGAAGGCTGTTTAGAAATTTTGATTGCAGTTCCTAAATGTGTAAATGTTTTTTTTTGTGTACAATATTTATTGTGTAAACAATTAGGTTTGTTCTTTTATAAATCCGTATCAAGTGTGAATCAGTTAATATATCTTTTGTTTTTAACTTTTTTATAAATATTAATAAGCATTAAGATTTGCTTTGATTAAAAAATTAAATATTTAATCAATTTTTCGAATAATAGATAGAATTTGCAGGTTAAACATGAAACTAAACTAAACTGGCCCTCATAAAAAATCTTACAATATCGATTTATCAACTTGTTGACGCTTTTTACGATAATAATTTATATAAACAAAATTGAGATTTTTTTTAATATTTAAATTATAAGTTATTTGGTGTTCTTTGATATTATGCTAGGGATTTAATTCGTTTTTGAATGTTGGCTATGTTTAAAATGCCGCGATGTATTTTTTTTATTGATCGCCAATCGATTTTTCGAGCAGTCTTCTGTAAACATTTTTGAAGTAAGAATATTATGAATTTTTAAGTATTTACGATTATTTTGTCGTGATTATAGAATAAAAAAGATTATTTTTTTATTAAAGCTTTAGTAAAAAAAAAAAATAAAGAATTTTTGACCCTATACTTTCTTATGTTCAAACTTATGTAAATAATGTTCGACTATATTCTACTATTGCAATGATATATAGATTTTAATGAATTATTATTATTTTTTATAATGACATTAACACAAAATCCTAATAATATTCAACAGTGCTATAACCAAGCAGGATATTTGATTTTCACGTTTTTCACACATTTTAAATGAAACATATTTCATACGTATTAATCAGGTATATTTTAGTTTATTGACATGTAGACTGATCTGTGATCTTGGACTACTATAAAGTGTTCTAAACGTTTGGTTTTCAATTATGTATTTTTGAATAGCAAAATATACTCGATTGATCCGTTTGAAATAGTTTCATTTAAAAAGGGCTATAACATTTTTTATAATATGATAATATGACTGAATACTGATACAATGTGTCGACGTCCATGCTCTGGAACAATGATTTCACAAATAAAAAAAATATTTGGAACATGCTTAAGTTGTAAATGGATTTTTTTTGTTTTATTACAAAACTGACGTTGATGAAATTTAACAAGACATTTAAGTTAAGAAAGTAATTAATGAGCGTTTTGGTTCTATTAATTAATGAAACAGAAGAGAAGTCCCCCTGAGTTACTTGCACCGGTTCTTCTAGTGTCTGAGGCATTAAGTTTGGTAAACTGGTGGTAAATTATTTCATGTTATATTGAATAAAATTATTTGATTTTGAATATAACAAGTGTTTTCTGAAGTTTTGCCGGAAAGTGGAGAACAGATGGTCTTGACACCAGGCTCATAAGCTGGCTAGGCCGTACAAGCGGTATACAGAAAAATGATTTAATTATCCAATTAAATAAACTTCGAGTGTTTTTGTTATATTCAAATATTCGCTTTTACAGTATATATGCCAAAATAATATTTTTTAGCACTTTTGTTTGTCTCTTGTTGTGTCTGTATGTTTTGGCTAATCTCAGGAACAGCTGGACCGATTTTGATGGGGACTTTCACTGGGAGATAGCTTATGTAATAAGAAGGAACTTGGGCTACTTTTATTTTAGAATTATAAAATAAAGATCCAGAGATCTTAAATATCAAGCGGACAAAGTCGCAGGCACAGCTAGTATTGTAACAAATGTAGTTGGTAAAAAATAGTATCAATATAATTAATTAATAGAATCAAAACATTGCCTGTATATTGTTTTGGTTTGGACGTTTATTAAGTGATTGTTTGAGTGTATGGTCACGTTATTGCATACACATATTATAAGCAACTCGACAAATTAGTTAGAGCCAAATAAAAATTCAAAATGACCTAAATATTTAGTTCAGTATATCCAATAATATCTTGAGATACTTTGATGTACTTAAGTGAAGTTTTTGTGTGTAAAAGAGAAATAAACTGGTCTTGATATTAAAAGCAACAAATTATATATATATATATATATATATATATATATATATATAGCTTAATTAACAAATGTTTTTTTAAATTAGTGTGTATTTAACGGAGTGTTTAACTCCCTTGTTACCACCTGAGGCCTAACGGCAAAGTTCATTTTTGTAGCTTCGATGTAAAGGGGAGGACTAGTGAAATGTAGTGTTTTTTTTTAATAAAATCATTATTAATTAAATATTAATTATATTTTTAAATTTATAGTACACTGAGCGAACGCTGTTGCAGATTTTTGTTGGCTTGCTTAGTAAATTCGTAATGTATCAGGCCGGAAGTGCAAGTTTAAAAAAAAAGTAACACGTATGTGACACTATATTGTGGTTATAAGATATAAGAGAAAATGTATACAAAAGTGATTTCGTTTTTCAGGTATATCAAAATATTGGTATATTGAAAGTGAAAATGGTTTTATATATATCGATGTATCAAATTTTTTACCTTATAAGTGACTTATTCTCTAAAGTAAATCTTTTAGAGAATAACTCTTACTGTGGTAATTTCTCTTCATTGTTATTAGTTTTAACACAATTATACTATTTTTTAATAATAATTATATAAATATTTGTCTTATATTCATATGTTCATTGTCAATTAATTATTGTTTTTAGCCACAGTATAATGCGCATACGAAATTTATTTAACGTGTATACAACTTGTGTTGCTCACTGTACTATTTTATAGCTTTTTATACATAATTATGTAGCTTTAATATTTCATGTGTACGACGATGACGATGATCAAATATAATTAATACTACACTTGTTGTAACCGCTCTAAGTTGGATTAATTAGTGGATAATTTTATTAATTAAAGCAATTAAAATGGATATAGTACAGCAAAATTAAAAGTCAAGTTCTTAACTTGAAGTCCATTTTTTTATTTCTTATATTTTATTTGTTTTTTTCTTTTATGTATTATCTTATTAGTAATTACAATCTGGTTGAGAAATGAAGATATTTTAATAACCAACTGTAGATGTAAAGGCGTTATTAGAATATTAATTTATAGTACATTGTACTTTTGTATTTCAAATTTATCATTTTTTTTATATTTGTTAATTATTCCAACGTACAGCGATTATAATCATGCATAATACAATACATATTTTGATATTGAAATGAATAAAGTTTATTAAGGGAACGATGAACTAAATAAATTAAGTCAGTTTGTCATTATGATATTAATATTGATTCCACTTTAAGTTAATTTTGTATAATATATAATTAATATACGGGAATTTTATATATTATGTGTTTTATTGATCATTCCATCGCCTTGTTTTATTTATGAATATTTAGAGTTCAGTAACCTGTGTTTTTTATGTTATAGAAACTAAGTGTCCATTAACTCATGTGTATGGGCAAGGATAATAAGGGAAATGTTATCTATTTTCTTTTGTATTCTCGTCCCCATAGAAATGTCAGAAAATGTCCTATATTTCTTTATTCTTTCGTTACGTATGCGTCTGTCTCTCAGTCACCCCGGTGAGTATCGGAACATTGAGGATTTTACTAAAAACTATTACTATTATTATATGCTAAAAGAACCTAAATAGAGATTTATTTTTTTTGTTTAAATATGGAGACATTACATTTTTTATTTTTATCATTAGGCTTTTTAAATTCAACACCGCGTTTTCTTTTGTATTTTCATTTTTAAAATTATCTAATTATAACGTTGAGAATATTTTTATAGTTGAAGAAAATAAAACACAAGTATTTTTAAAATGGTTTTATAAAACACAATAAATACAGGCTATAAAGTAATGACAACAAAAATGGTGGGCACGCGATTCACAGAAGTGGTCAGGACGGCAAGTATTATGTGACGTGGTGACTTTAAGAACACACTATATTGAGAGATACACTTTGTATTTAAATGATAAAATATTTTTTTGATTTATCTGCTATTATTTAAAATTTATTTTAACCCAACCATTATATACTGCCTAAACATTAAATGTAACAAGCGAAGATAAGCTACTGTTAAGACAATCCGTTCTCTACTTTCTGCCCAATTTAAATTGTAATTGAAGTAATCACGTACTGAATGAACACCTAACCACAAAATGCCATGTTTTTTAAAATATATTTTCGAATACCAAAAAAAAATATTTATTGAAAATTTGAAAAGATTGTGAAAACCAAAAAAGATACTGTGGATTTATACTCCAATATCTTCTTGAAGACTGATTTGGAATTATCAAAAAAAGAATATAGTAATTCTAAAGCCACCAACATCAACAACAGGTAAAGGACAACAATACAACACGTCACGTACAGCCAACAACAATCACAAACAACTGTCTCATTTCATATTAAATTACATTTTTTTGTGCACCTTACATTACGCAGCGAAAGCGAGCGCTAGCAAAAGCCGATGAACAATTTGTGATGCAATCTTTGGCAAATTAAAAAAAAAACATGTTTTTTTTTTAAATTACAAATGTACCTAATTAATCTTAATTAATTTAATAATAGAAATCTCATAGTAATTTTTACAAATTGCAACGAGACGACGTCTTTTTAGTTTTTTCGTTCAACTTATATATAACTTTCTGGGAAAGTCAAAATAAATCGACTATACCAATAATATAATATGTTTGTACGCGATCATTTCAAGGGACGATTATAGAAGGACTAAGTATATCACCGCTACCGAGTGGAAACTTGATAAATGCAAAACTGATTAAGAAAACACTTAAAGAAAAAAATAATAAAAATACGCAATAATTCTTAAATAAGTCAAAAAAAAATGCCAATTACCATGTTTTCACAAGACAACGGCGATATATTACAAGTTTGGAAGGAGAAGGATATTTGCCTGTATTTAGCATGTTGCTAATTAATTATTGTAAACAGTAGAAAAGATATTAAACAATCTGACTGCGACACTAAGCTGCATCTATTATCTAGTAAATATTTGTATCATATTCGTATAGAAAAATACTGAAATACTTTACATATTTAAATTTTCATTGACATATTCATTATAAACATACTGAAATTCCTTGTAATAATTTGATCGTATACAGTACTTGAACAACAATTATAATAAGTAATATGAAATGAATGTATGTATGTATAATCGGTAATGCAAAATGGTGGATTATTTTTTTTTCCTGCCGTGAAATATTAGTATAATAAATCATAAGGAATCGTGAATTCCAAATAACAGTTCAATCAGACACTATTTTACAGAATAATATACAGAAATGATATATGCCTGGTTGGCTAAAGCCTATTCCCTATGAAAAACGTAGTACTCCTGTTAAGGTCAAATTATTACAAAGAAATCAGTTACGTTTGAAATATTGAAACGCCTCCAAAAACTAAATGTAGGCAGTCAGACAATACTTCGATAGCTACATAAGAAAATGACGTGTTAAAATGACTAGTAGAACGTACATAGCAAATTATCTGTTTGGATTCACCTGATTCACTGAGAAACATTATTGTCTATTTCGTGGCAGATTATATATAAATCGAGAATTTTAATTTTCTGTATGTTGGTACTGCTTTTTTTAATACTAGACAATACTAAAACTATTAAAATAGTTTTATTTTTAATATTTTTCAATTTTCAATATTATTAATTATAAATATAGTGAATCCAAACAGTCACAAGTATACTTATGCTATAAATAGAAAAAAAAATACAAATTCCAAGCGTAGTGAGATTCGGTGTTCACTTCCACCTCAATTAAAACTAATCAAAAAGTGACAAAAATAAAGCTCTCGTACAAGGCATGTGTTCCGCCAATATTCAAATTACAATATAAATAAATTAATAGCGAAAAAATCTATACAAATTTTAAATACAGAATCTTCAGACAATTTATATTAAAGAAATATTTAAAAAAAAAAGTCTACACAAATAAAAGAAAAACAAAAATCAACCTAATCATGAATTTATAACCCAAAAAATCCCATCACTAATTCCTAATAAATAACACATATCGACTTAATTTTAAAAAGTAACGTCCCTACAAAGCTACTCTACGACAATCTAAACACAATTTGGTATAACAACACTAATAAATAACCTAAATACAATAAGTTTTGTCGATATCTAAAATCTTATATTATAAATAAATCGTTAAAATTAGTCTTTGTTTATTTACAAGAGAAGCTCGGTAATGGCGTCGATGGTCCTTCGAGCCGGATGTCAATCTCGATATTTTTATATTATTATTTACGCTGACCGTTACGTAATAATTCGAAGATTTTCGTTGGCAAATTAATGTAATGTGGATTAGAAATAATATTATCAAATATATAGCATTTTTATTTTAAACGCTTAAATTAATATTGTTAATAAATTAATCGTTAATTCACAGATTAAAATAATTGAACGCAAAAAAAAATGGCTACAGATAAAAAATCAAGAAATTTTATAGCTACATACTGTTTTATATAACATATGAAAAATTATTAAAGTTTTAATTTAGTTGTATTTCAATTATAATTCCCATAAATTGGTTATTGATAGAACAATATCGCTTATGAAAATGCGTTTTTGCCCAATTACTCTTCAAGAGAAAAGTATATAATTATAATCCCTGTAAAAATTATATTCAATTTAATGTTATTAAATGCGCTTTGCAACCTTACACACACAAGTATATCATTTAGAAATTTCTAGAACAATTTCTAGATATTTGCCTATTTTTTTTAAATAGTTACTATTTCTATTACTAGTAAGTGAAATATTCGCGCATGGATATACAAAGTTATTTCATATTGATATATGATAATAATCTATATAAATCTTGTTATTTACGATGAATAGACACAAAGGTTTAGTGGCAGTGTCAGTACATATTTTAAGTTTAATTTGAGGTAACCTATTCAAATTTAAGTGTTTTTTTTTTTCAATTAAATTATAAAGAAATGCATTTACAGAAAGCAAGTTTTCGATATATACTATATTATGCTTTCAATACTTAGCCGTTTCAAAAGAATTTTAAATGGATTAATCGCATATATTTTGGTATTGGAAAATACTTTTTCTAAACCGGACGTTTCGAAAACTTTACAGTAGTCTGTGGTAGACTGATTTGCTAAGAAATCAGGACAGCACGCGAGGCAATTGAGAAACAAATGGCGGTAGATTGATATAATTAATTTTTGAATCAACCGACAGGCAAATGCCATCTCAGTCTACCTGTGACCACGGACTATTTTAAAGTGTTAGAATCGTCAAGTTTTCAAATATGTATTTTCGAATAACAAAATATTTACGATTAAAATACTTTCATTTAAAATGTGTAAAAATCGCGAGTGAAATGATTGGATGTATGATGAATTTCTTACACATATAATACTTAATATAAATTCGATTAAAAAGAACAGCCGACATTTGCAATATAAATATTCGAATAATTTGAAAAATACTGTGAAATAAAATTATTTTAAAGAAAATTAACGTTTGAGAAGAAATTAAAGCTGTCATGAATTTAACTGTAAGTTACCAAAAAAATAGATTATTTCTTATTGATGATGACAATAATTAATAAAGTTAGTGTCAAAACACTACGCTCACTTTGTTTTAGTTGAAATAGTTTTTTTTTTATAATTTTGAAGAAATTAGAGTATATTTTAATCATACTCGATGAATACACTCTTAAACGTCAATTAACATTCAACTGTTTAGTAAAAAGATACATGGGCTTGTATTCATTTGGATCTTATAGTTAAACAACTTGGAAAAGTTTTATACTAAATCACTGGGGCAATAAACAAATATTATTGTATATATACAATAAAATTTGTTTTTAATCTATGTTTTTCAATTTTATTTTATGTCGTAAATAGCAATCTTTTTTAAAATTAAGAAGTGTGATTTAATTTAAAAAAATGTCTTGATTTGTCTTTTACGTTAAAAATCACAGATTATATAAAAAAAACATTCCAATAGTTTATTAAGAAATACAAATGTTATAATATTGCATACTATTGCGTTTGAATTGAAAAGGAAAAAAACAACTATATTTATCCTTTACCAACTTAACGAGTTCGAATGAGACAGATATATTAAATTAGGTATTAACTTAGCAGCATGGTCTTAAAAACATATTTTAAGGCTTTTAATATGAGAAAAAATATTTTTATTGTTACTTTTGTTATAATTTCTTCAGCTCTGTATATATTTTAATAAGTAAATAAATTTGGTAAAATTTTTAAATCCCTTAAAAAAACAATAAAACGTGTGTGTTCACTAATTAATAATAATATAATTAAATATATGCAAGAAATGAGGTGTTACGTCACAACATACGAATTTCAAATAAATAAAAATCATTTGTTTTTAAACCTTCAAAAACGTGTTAAGCAACGTATAACGGTTATAATAGTACAAGAAAACTATTTATTAGTTACTTTTTTCAAAAAAAAATCAAAGTATACTTAATAAAAACAGTCGTTCTTAGGCTTAGATATAAAGCGACAACTTTTTTTGAATTTGACATAATTCTATATTCAAATATTATATTTGAATATAGAACTATGTCGAAATTCTAAGCGTGCGATATAATTCCTTCGTTTGTAAACTATCGTTGTTCAAATAACAATTAGAGCTGAACTTTTAGAGAGCGTGAGATGATCATAACTAAAGTTAACAATAATTGTAATTCTATGTAAATAAACATTATAATGCATAAAAGCGAAGCTTTAAAGCAGTTAGTCTACCACAAGTTCCCGTTCTCGAGGCTCCTCTATGACCGATTCCGTCCTCTCTATTGCTAATGTTTCAACGTCTGCTTGTTTTTCTCTATAAATTTATTTTAAATATATTAGTAACATTATTATTTGGTTTAAAAAAAACTAAAACGGTCTAACTGTAAACGGTTGTGGGTACGAAAAAGTGTAAAGCTATAAAAATTACATCCAGAATTGAATTATTCCATAATGTTAGTTGATAAATAATTTTTAAAATAACTTAATGTTTTTACTCCAATTATTTATATATTTTATTTATCCCGGGTAAATAGGATAATCAAAGATAACCTAGTGTCAAGACACTCAGATCTCTACTTTCCGCTTTTATGAAAACTGACTCCTAATAATAATAATAATATATATTTAATATAAAATTGAGAATATAAATATGATTACTAAAATGATAACATAATAACATTAGTATAGTTCATACGTACATATGTTCTGTGACAGTGCTCGCGATATTGAGGGACTGCGGCCGTCGCAACCACCCGCAACGTTCCTCCTGTACAAATTAGAACACTTTAAAAACGAGGAGGGAAAAATTGTCGACTTCTTTTCCTTAAAAAAAAACTTTATATACAATATTTATGATATTGATATGGTATTATATACCATAATAATGAATTAGATACTATAATAATACATTTCAATATTTACTATTTTTAAAGTGTTATTCCACACTTAGGATTAGAAAACATTTTAGAAAAAACGTATATCCCGCTGCGTTCAAATTTTTATACGTTTTTTCTAAAATGTTTTCTAACCATAATAATACATTAATACGAATTCAACACACACTATTATGTGTTATACATACACATACTACATGTATTGTATGCATCAACAGGGTTACAACGTGTTTTCAATTCTACAAAAGGAAATGTTCACAGGTATGTTTAAAAAGTATCGCGAATTTAGAATTTTCGCGGGTTACATATGTAATTTCAAATTTCGATTTTTTGTGGCGTTATGTTGGTTTTCATGTTTCTCACTTATCGACTTTGCTTTGTTTCCATGTGTTTTTCCATGTCTTCAATTTTTACGTATTTAAAAAAATAGATCGTACCTTGGACCAAAGCAATGTTTATCGGTGATACAAAATATTTTTCATAAGCTTTTTGAGAACATTTTGTTCTACTGTTCCATTTTTGATACGAGAGACACGAGTACCAACATAACGCCACAAAAGAATTAAAATTCGAATATTAAGTGTATTACCTGCGATAATTAAAATTTCGCGATACTTTTGGAACACAACTCGTACATGATTGCTTGGATAATATGTAGTGTGTAGATCTTTGCATGAGCAGAAAGAAGGTGGCATGATTACTGAATACTATATTTTTTTATAAAAAATTAACTAGTAAAATTATTTTTAATTTAATTTCCTTTTAAGCATTATTAACTCGATTTAACTGATCGAATATTGCACAAATTGCGTCACAAGAATAATCTATAATGCAAAGATAGTATTCAATCGCGTCAGTCGTGTCAGTGGCGTCAGGGGCGTACCTGCGGCGTGAGCACGGCGGTGATGTCGGTCTGCGTGGCGGCGGGCGCGGCGGGCGCGGCGGGCGGCGCGGGGGCGGCGGGCGCGGGGGGCCCGCGCGCGCACACGGCGCGCACCACCTCGCGCATGCAGCCTTGCAGCTCCACCACCTGTCACGTATTGTGTTGTATTGTATTCTATTTTGTCACTACTAGGTTAAAAATGGTCCTAAAGCTGTATTAAGCCAGCGACTAAGCCTGGATCCTCGTTATACAAACCCAGGCCTTGGTACGAGCGTCTCACATGTACGTGAACTGCAATTTGTCGAACCTAAATATAAACGCTATCTTTTGTACATTTACAATATGTTGCGAAATAATATAATATTAATAATAATAATAATTATTATTATTTTATGCACAAATATTAAAGTAAACATAAAAAAAATACGTATACATATTTGAACGGGAGTCGAAACCACTGCTCAAGTTCCCCATCCAAGCACTCTGGCCGCTAAGCCATGTGATCTACATCCGACTCCGTCGAGGTACGCATGTTACAAGTTATTATTATTATAGCGGCAATCGTATTGCAATAAGACTGTAAATTCCTTTTAGATTCAATATATGATCTAACAAATAATTTTATTATTTTTTTTAATTTCCCACTGTTATAAAACAAAACGCGACATTAAACACCACCAATCTACACGCATTGTCACGATTTCTGGCGGAACAGTATATAGTAGTTGACACTGGTACTGTCAGACTACCCCAATTTACAAGAAAAAGCGAGAAGGTGGAAAAAAAAGAATTGAGAAAGAAAACTCCCCAATTGATAACAGTACAATAGTAAGCCTTATTATTAGCCTGGTATCAGTTTCATATATTTTTAATTAGAAATTTCACTTTAATTAACAATACAATAATAATATTAAAAAAAAGCTTACCTGAGCTTGCAATGACACGCAAGTTTCGGTGAGTTGCCGCAAAGCTTCGGAATTATCGTCCGATTCCGACACGTGGTTTTTGGGATCTACAGAGAAATCGTAAAATCATAATATTTTATACATAAAAGGATCATCCACAAAAAATAAATCTAACTTTTGATCTTGATAGATCATCGGTGTAACTATGTCTATCCCGCTTTTGTTTAATAAACTTTGTCTATCCTGCTCTAGTTTAATTTAGTAAAAAAACACTGTTATTTATTTATTTTATAGGACAGGCAAGGCAAACGAGCGTGCGGGTCACGTGATGGTAAGTGATCGCCGCCGCCCACGGGCCCGTGTAACACCAGAGGGGCAACAGAAGCGTGGCCGGCCTTTGAGGTGGGAACAAGCGCGCTTTTTGAAGGTGTTTATTATTATAAACCAAGACAAACAAAGTAAAGAAGTATGCTACGTCACTCAAAGTTGTCATTCCATAATATATAGGTCTAATTCTTCTGCTATATATAAAGGTTAGCCATATAATTATGACGTTATAAAATAAATAAACCATATTCATATTTAATTAAAATAACTTGCCACTAAACCTTTATGAAAAAACCGTATAAAAATTTGAACGCAGTGGGATTCAAACCCCCGCCTCTTGGAAACATTCAGCAGCGTAGAGTGTATGAGAAATACGTTGGTTACAACGTTATTTATGTTAGTAGCATCTTTGTAGAGAGATTTTTAAAAATTTCTGCTATTCAAAGATTATTTCAAAAACAGAATCATTTGACAAGATAAAATGCTATTTATTTTAATAATTGTGGAATAACACTTTAAAAATAGTAAAATAACTTACCAGTACTTTGTAAAGTGGACACTTTCTTCCACAACGCGTTAATAGCTTGCATTTGAAGCTGTTGTATTTTTCGTTCGCTCTCTAAGGCGGCTTTTGTCGCCTCCATGTCGCATGTTAGACGTCTGGAATAATAGAAAATAATTTTAAAATTAAATTTATTATAAGTTTATTACATAAAGTATAATAGTATTTATATAATATTACTTAATATTTTTTATGATTTTTTTTAGCTTCACGCTTTTACCAGGGTAGGCAGAAAGTACCTAGACAACTCTCAAGACACTCCGTACTTCGTTTTCCACCGACTTCGTTGTCGTTGTTGAGTGGTGGAACTCAACGCCGCACTTTGTCTTTTACCAGGGCGAGGAAGTGAAAATAATTTAAATGTAATCACTCACCCGAGTGGGGATCGAAACCACAACCGATCGCATTTACAGTCAGACGCTGTCCCACTGCGCCACGACCGGTCTCTTTTTTTATTAATTTCTTTAATCAATTTTTTTTGTACTACTATCATAATATTTAGCTTTCTACTATTTCGATAAATGTGATTTTTTTAATAGCTAATAAATTAATTTGTTTATTTCATAAGAAAAAAATATAAAGAAAAACAAAAAACATTGAATTTATCGTTCAAACAAGCGTATAACAATTTCGACGTAGCTCGAAAAGACCGTATGGCTAAGTTAGTTGAAACACTATACCGTTTATAAAAGGCGCGGGTTCGAATCCTGCAAAATACAAATATTATTTAACTTAATAAAAAAAACAAACTCACTGTATATGTTGCCTTGCCCTAGCCGCTTGAATGGCATGCAATATCCTCAGCGTATCCTTATTCAAATTCCTACTCCTGTAACCTCTCCACATCTTCTGTATGGTGACAGCCGCCATTGTTTCAACACTCATTTTCTTCTGCCTCCTTTGATTGGACGCCAACTTTATCACCTCCAGCTTGTCCGGATCTATTTGATCTTCAACCCCATTGATTTTCCTATCGTCTTTTACTTCTATTTTGGACAAACTGCCTTTTCTTTCCATTTTAGACTTCAACTTGGGCGAAGAAGTCGCGCTTTTGGTCAACTTTGGTGAACCTTTAAGATTTTTGCTCAAATTACTAGTTCTTTTATCCTCGTGATAGCTGTTGCTAGATTGTGAAGAAGCGCTGGAATTGATAGGTTTCGGTATAGATTTTTGTATATCGTATATGGGATCTTGGTAGTCGGGGCTCATTAACGACTCGGGCACTGGCACCATCTTGGAAGCGGCTTCCAGTGAGTGATTTGAAGGTTTGCTGGATTGAACTTGCTGGGTGATTTGTTCTGGTACTGAAATTAATTTAAATAAATGGTATTAAATTATAAAAGACAAAGCGCGGCGTTGTGTCCGTCATTCAACCCGCAATGTCTCGATTTCGGGCGGAGAGCAGTCAACAAATTGTCTAACTATTCTACTATGTGGAATAAAGCGCTGCTTTCTTTTAAACTATAAAGCAAACTATATGTAACATTTTTGAAAAAACGTATAAAAATTTGAACGCAGCGGGATTCAAACCCGCGCCTCTTGGATCCAAGCGCTCTGACCGCTAAACCATGCATTCTACTACCAGCTATGTCGAAATTCTTATACGATTTGTTACAACTTATTTATGTTGTTAGCATCTCTGTAGAGAGATTTTTACAAATTTCTAGTACTTAACGATTATTAAGAAATAATCGTTTAACAAGAGAGATTGCTATTTTATTTTAATATTTACAATCGAATCCCGCTTTTTATACGTTTTTTTCAAAAATGTTTTCTAATCCCAAGTGTGGAATAACACTTTAAAAATAGTAAATACGTATACATATTATATGTAACATTTTTCCATTGCTAACTAATATAAATTAGGGTTTTACAAAATATTACTTTAAAGTATTTATACGTTTATCAAAAAGTGTTATTTTGATATACGCACGTCAATACATTTCACTTCTTATATGTATTATTAAAGTTAGCAGATTTTTATATAAATAGTAAACATAGCGAATACTTTCATATTGAAAATAGATAATATTTGAAGTAATTTACTGTGTAAATATGTAGTAGTTAAATTATTAGAACATGTAGCAATAATAGTATGTACGCAAAAAAACCAAAATAATGTTTAAATTTTTCCTTCAAATGCAAATTCATTTCATTGGTAAATTGAAACTGCAAAGTGCGGCGTTGAGTTCCACCACTCAACATGCAATGTCTTGAACTCGGTGAAAAGCTAAATACGGAGTGGCTTAACGCTAGGTACTTTCTGCCTACCCTGCTATGCAAGATGAAAGTGTGAAATTAAAAAAAATATAAACATAAAAGCGCCAACCTTGCCTGTCGCGCTCCAGTGCGGGGGCTGCGGGGGCGGCGGGCAGGTCCCCGGAGCACGACAGCGACATGGCGTGCAGAGGGGAGCTCTTCTGCACGCCCGCGTGGAAGCTGGCGCTCAGGCGGTCCGGCGACCGGCCCATGTGGCGCTGCGATATGCGAGCTGGCGATTCATTGAAAAAAAAAAAAACAATAAATAACTATTTTTACTCTATAAACACCTCAATACAATGGTGAGGTAATTTAGTAAAATCATTCCCCCTAAAATCAAATTTTAATATAATAATTTAATCAATCACCACACGCTTATACATTTGCTACTTACATTGCATTCTGGGAGATTGTATTCTAGACTTCACTGGACTATGATTCTGATCTTTTAATTGTTGCTGATGATGCTGCGCCTGCAATAAGTGTATCTTATAAAATCATTAATATAAACGGCAGAACCCTTTCATTGAGGAAGAATTGATTTTTCCTACAATTTAATCAAACACATAAAGTAAACTGTTAATTATTATAATAAATTACCTTGCTTAAAATAAGTCGTAATTTCCTCTGATCCTCAGTTTCTAAGGCGTCCGCGGTAAGAGGGCAGGTTGAAGCGAGGTACTCGCACAACTCTCTTTGCTGGCCGGTGTGGAAGTGCCTGCCTTTGCCTTGACTGTACAGCCATTCTGCTTTTAGGCTGGAAATAGTTTATTATCTAATAATATGTTTATAAATATTACCGTTTTGTAAAATATTGATATCTTAATTATTATTATTTTCATTGAATTTACGTATCTCTTGCATACTTACCAAGAAAATCTAGTGATAAGAGACATGAATTTTATCTTTACATTTATTTATTTTAGTCCTTACGTGTTCAGTTAGAAAGCAAAATTTAAATTTTAAATTTAAATTTAAAAGAAAAATCTCTTATGATGTAATTTGGAACAAAAAAATATGCAATAAATAAATGTATGTAATAAATAATTGACTGTTTTCCTTTTATATATATTTCGATAAGTGAAAAAACTAAATCTTAGATTTAGTTATCTAGGTATAACAATTATTAAAGCAGATTTTGAATGAAACTATTTTAAATTAATCGTGTACGTTTCGGTGACCACTGACTACTACAGAATGTTCGAAACGTCGAGTTTTCCCAAATGTATTTTCGAATACCAAAATATACTTCATTAATTCGTTTAAAATACTTTCATTTGAAATGTGTTAAAATTAGAAAAAAACAAAATTTAAAGTGCGTTGTTTACCTCTCTATGGCGCTGACGATGAAGCCGTCGATAGACTTGACGCTCATTATCCAGTTGAGGACAAATGGACGATAATCGAAACCTCTGTGTATTGAATTTAAGGAAATATAATATATTATACAAAACAAATTATTATAATATTAAATACAATCGATCCCTCAGTAGAATTAAACCCACAACCATAGAGGGCACTGTTAGATTGATCCACTAGGTCACACGGGTAAGTATAAAAAATTATAATGCCTAATCATAAATTTCGTGAGGTATACAAATTTATAGGCAAAATTTCTAGGAGCTGTCACATATTTCTATGTAATAATTTGAATTCGAGGTCAAAGCGCTGAGGGTCAACAGCCTTTTAGGTCAAATATTACAAGCAAGGCCCTAACGCGTAAGGTTAGATTAAAACAAAATTTCTCATAAAATATAAACCTATTTGTTAAAGATTAATAAAAGTAATTTCCTGTAACTGTAAAATAATTTTTTACCTTAAATTTGGTACAATATTTATTTTTTACGAAAAAAAGAAGTTTTTTTAGGAATAAGATCTCGCCATTTTTACACATTTGAAATGAAACTATTTTAAACGGATTAATCGCGTATATTTTGATAATGGTTTAATTTAAAAAGTTCTTTAGTGTTTTGTATTAAATAATTATAAACGCTATGGTTGTGGGTTCGATTTTGACTAATTATTTAATTTTCTCAATCTTGTAAGACAAACCGCAGCGTTCAGTTACGCCACTCACCCACAATACTATTAACCTGGACAAGAGACGTAAAACATTGCTATCCGTGTTATGCGGGAAGCAATCAGCCAAACTACGACAAAATAACTAAGCAAATTAATAACCGGAATTTTCAAAAGGATACAACTTGTCCTTTCCAGCCATTGCGACACAGGGGTTCCCTTGCACTGTAAAGCTATCTAACTGACTTAAGTGTACCAAATGGGACACTTCATTTAAATCGGGTATGTTATTGTGGGCTAGACCCAAGTGCGTCAGGTGCGGCGGTAGATAGCGGTCGCATTGACGGAGGTCCACGATACGATTACGCTCCAAATTAAGATGCTGGAATTAAATATGGTTTATGTTAATATTTTTTAGGTTTTACTTTTGTTTTATTAATATTTTATAATATGAAATTTCATTTTCGTAATCTTTATATATATATATTATATAATAATAATGTTATTTAAATATTTGTTTAATAAAAATTTCCTTATTCGAAATTATCCATTAATAAATAATAAATCTAAGTGATTTATCCATAATCCAAAATAATTATCAAATAATATATGTTAATATTATTGTATTGTAAATTAATAAAAAAAACATACTTGGCATTATTTTAAACAGATTTGTGTATTAAAAAGTCTATCTGTGACCACAAACTACCAAAAAGTGTTCAAAAAACAGATTTTCAAAAACATGTTTTTGAATACTAAAATAAAGACACTTTATCCATTTAAAATTTGTAAAATTGCAACATTCAAAGATAGTATTATGTTACATACTTAATTATAATTACAAAAATATGTATATATAAACTCACCTTTAAATTCTTCATATAAGATATATCTGCTATAAATGATATTTGATTGTTGGATAGATCCAGATGTTCCAAATGTATGTTGTGATTCAAGTGTTCTATAGATTTTATGTTGTTACCTTGAAGTGCAAGAATATTTAATGTAAAAAAGTAAGCTTTTCTTTTCTATATTGAATTATAATATTTTGAGTAAAAATATTAATACAAGTTCACTCTATAAGCATATTAGCATAGTCAAACTAGAACCTAGTGACTACAATCAAGTGTCAAGACATTTGAATTTAGTGTCAAGACACTCTATTTTCAAGTTTCTGTCTGGATTTGAAATATTGTATAATGTTGATCAGACAGTGTATGAGAAATTAACCCACAATCAGTCACATTTATAGTGTCAAAATATTTCACTGCACAACATTGGTCATATAAACATATTTTCTATTTTCAGCATCATATATTATTTCTTGGATATATTTAAGGCTTACTAGATTAATACAACATACAGGAAAAATTAAGAATTCAAAAGAATTGAGAGTACTGTTGTGCATCAATTTTCTAAAAGGTGAACAAGTACTTAAATCTATTAAATACTGTTAATATAGAAAAAGAATTACATTATTTTCATTATTTATTATTTCAAAATTTGAATTTAAATTTTTATAATAAAACTTGCTACCAAAATGGCATAAACTATATATAATGGCATAATTTATATGGAACAAAGAAAATTTTGACTTTCATAAATTTAAACTAAGTCATATGTTTGAAAATCAAAGCTAACATCTTCATATGTGGCAATAAAGAAATCTTAAAGAACAAGATGTAAATTATTATACAAGTACACTACTATAATAATAATAATAATAATAATACTAAATTGAAGCTTTCGTAAATCATAAGCTGTGTCTACTTACCAGCTAATTTTAACACTTTTAAATAGATCATGTCCTTAAGCCCCTCTATCTGTAGAATGCCATTGTTATTCAGAGCTAGGATTCGAATATTAGTGAGCCGAGAAACTCCATGCATGCGGAGTAGGAAATTGTTGCAAATTGACAACTAAAACAGATAATTTAATTATATATAAATTATATATAAACTATGTAAAAATAAAAACTATACTAAAAGTAATTAATTTATAACTTTATAACTTCAACATGTCTATATATAAAACATAATTGAATATATTTAACTGTGAATTGCATTATGGAACAGAGCAAGCCATGCATAAAAAATAACAGTAAAATATAAGATGAACATTTCTTCAATCCCTTTAAAGGTAACAATTGAATAATTACTTATTCACAATCATTTGAATGTTGATGATGTGATTTAAATTTAAATGATGTGCGCACATAAACAACGATGACTATGTTATATTTCGATAGAATATTATGTAAATATAATCTTACATTTTCCACACGATTATAAGTGTCTATATTGTCCAGGCGTTGAAGCTCATTTTGGTCCAGTATCAAATTAATAATTGTTTTTGATTCTTCTGGAGGCGCTTTCTCTATTTTCTTCAGCCCACGCCTCGATAAATCAAGTGTTTCATTGTTAGAGTCATCTGAAACCGAAGCGAATTCATCGTAGATGTAGGAAAATTTCAACTTTCCATTGACAACTAATTTACTTACCCATTTTTAACAAATAATTAACATGTTTTGATTTTAAATATAACAAATGCAGCACTCCTTCCCAAAATTCAACATTTGTAAATTAACGTTCGGAATATCAAAACAAACTTCAACTAATGTCAATGTAACATTGATTAAAAATGTTAATTATTCTAATTGGAAATTTACGGGATTTATATCATGTTGTTGAACGAATGCATTGCATTTATATAACGTTCATAAATTTTTATATAGTATTTGGTGGTCGAATAACTATATATAATACAATATTTTTGCCACGCCTTTTGCAATAAGCCTACAAAATTACATTTTGATTGGTTTTGGAACAGTTCTGAAATGACATAAGAGTGGCTACATTCATTTTACTGGCACGATGACGTCATGCGCGTCAAAGTTTTGTTCGCAACAGAAATAGGGCAACTCAAACCAACTCGATATGTAGAGTCGATGTCGATAAATTGCAATTATATCAATTAAATTGCTTTTCATTTTATTTTAGTAATTACTTTAAGCAGATTAAAAAGGTATTCTTACTATCTATAAAAATGACAATAATTTAAAGCTGCGGTAATCACAAAGTCTTATCTATGTACCCAGCTAATATTTTATGCTAACAACAACACTACGCTACGCGGTGGTGTATTTGTCGGTGAGGTTAGTGTTATTTATTATTACAATATAATAGATTTTCTATGCTGATATAGAAATATAAACAAAACTGTTACTGTTTACCGTACTTATAAGAAAATTATAAATTCTTGTAATGCATTTTGAAGTTACCATCCATTCAGATTTACCTCTAATTAGAGGGACGCGGTAGTTGACACTTTTAAGAAAATTCTTTTTTAAAGCTTTACCTGTTTTGTTACAAAAAATCTTATTAGATTTATCAAGTTATAGATATTATAACGTAATTTTACTGACAATATGTTTAAAAGAAATAGTACCGGACACGTTTTAATTCTATTTATAGCTGATATGGTGTAACCTCTTTTAGGCGGGAGAATGGCTTTGGCAAAGGGCCTGAGGCCCGTACAAATTGTAGCGGTGATATTAGTTTGGCGGATACTTTCAATTTTTTTGGTGCAAACGTGGTATGTTCCTGATGAATATTGGCAAACGTTGGAGGTGGCACACAAACAAGCTTTCGGATATGGAGCTTTGACTTGGGAGTGGCAAAAAGGCATTAGAAATTATCTGTATCCCAGTATCGTAGCTTTATTATACTCGGTGCTAAAGCTAACTGGATTGGACTGTCCAGAAGCAGTGGTAAGTTTTTATAGTTTAATATAAAAAAAAACATTAAGAAAAAAATATAAATTAATTGCTTTAATATTGTATAATAATTTTAATTATATATAATTTATTTTATCGAATTTTTCCTTCTTAGGTAATTGTTCCTCGAATTTTACAAGCAATTATCAGTACAGCTGCTGATTACAGTTTTTATAAATGGACTGGAAATAGAAAATGGGCTCTGTTCCTAATATTAACTTCCTGGTTCTGGTATTACACTGCAAGTCGGACTCTATTGCAGACGTTGGAGACGGCTTTTGTTGCAATAGCCTTGTCCATATTCCCCTTCAAGGATGGAAAGCTTGGTTATTATGAAAAAGGTTTGTTTTTATTTGTGTAATGTTACCAAATATGAACTGAGATTCCAGTATGTTTAAAAATTTTTACTGACTTTTTTAATTTGTTATACATTCAAATTATATAGAGTTATATAATTTTGATGAATTCATATATATTTTAAAGAAATTCTTATTGTTTTATCATTTATACAAATAAATAACTTAGTAGAGTATCTTTGTAATATTATAATAATCGCTTTTTACTAAATACATATCTATATATACACAGTACGAATTCCAAAATAACATTTATTACAATTTTGGTCTGTCTGTCTTTTTGTTGTGAGTAATCTCTGGAAAGCTGGATGGATTTTGATGATCCAGGTAGCTGGTGTAATAAAGAGTAACTTAGGCTACTTTTATTTTAAAATTATAAAATATACATCTACATATGTTAAATTACAAGTGGGCAAAGTCACAAGCATAGCTAGTTTATAAAATACATATTTACCGAAGTCGAGACATTACATGTGTAGTGGAAGTCAATGTAGCACTTAATCTACATGTGTGGTGGAACTCAATGCGGCACTTTGTCCTTATCAGAGCAAGGAAGTGAAAATAATTTAAATATAATCACTCCCCTGAGTGGGGATTGAACAGCCACAATCAGCTTCTGAAGTTTTATATGTATTTTAACATACTTCATATAATTTTTAGAGAACAACAGTTGGATATGGCTAGCTTGTATATCAGTGTTTGTGAGACCTACATCAGCACCACTGTGGATAGTCTTATCTATTTACAATGTCTTGACCACCAATCAGGGAAAGTTGAAATTGTTAGTGCAAGGTTATATACCTATTGTGTGAGTATATGCAAAAATATTATATTTATTTTGATCTAGTGGGCTTGTGTTAGAATAGATGACTAAATGTTAATTATTGATGCTTTTTTTAGACTGTATATCTTATTTTTGAGGAAGTAACATTATAAGAATCATTCAGGATTTATTATCATTGAGCGTTGTATGAGAATCTGTAGATCCATAGCAGAAGCCAAATTAGCTAATTATTTTGTTTAATTTGGGAAATAAAAGAAATTTAAACCTACTGATCTACTTACCTAAAAGTAGCAATTTTATTATTATTTTAACAATGAGAACAGTTTACTTATTTTGAATATTAAAATACAAGTTATCAAAGTAACAAAAGTATAAATAAATGCCAAACCTTGGACAATTTCTAAGGGGAGTGGGTTCATTTCTAAAATATTTTTATATGAATTAAAAATATTTTTATTTTTATTTCTTTAATGTTTGAATAACACTAATAATGTTAAACAAATTTAGATAATTTCTTTTAATATCTATTTGTAATTTTTCTTCTAGTCTTATATCAGGAGGAGCTTTAGTGGCATTGGATTCATACTTCTATGGTAGACTGATTATAACACCATGGGAGTTCTTCAAGTATAATATCCTTCACAATATTGCCTCGTTCTATGGCAAACATGCATGGTTAGTATACTTTATATGTAATTTGTCGATGGAAGAAATTATTTATATATTACTAAGTGAATCAAAAACTATGTATCTATATTTTATAAAACTTGGCACAGTTACAGTTTTTATAGAGAAAGACTGTAGAATGCAGATTTTTTTAAATGAATAAATTCATTAAATGAATAAAGTAAATGTAAGTATATATTTATTAAGATTGACAGACATGTTGTGACTTTATGTATATAAAACTCATGTGTTACCAAATGACTGACAAATTATACATGAAAGATTTTATGAAATTTCCACTGGAATGGGAAAATGCGGAATTTTGGTTATTTTGCAGTAAAGTCCATGGTATATAATACATAGTCCATGATAATAAATAATATAGATGACATCTCGGTTTGAATTTAGTATGATTTTTATCATACTAAATTCAAACTCTTGCTCTCTTGCTCTTTTTTAAGAGCTTTTTTTTTTCATATATATTTGTCTCTTGTTTTGCTTTGTACTTTTATCAATGGTGAAAAAGAATTAAGTGTGTAAACAATTAAAAATTTTGCAGTAGATACACTTTCTTCCGCTAAGCACATCAAGAAAATTTATAAATATTAACTTAATTAGAACATTCGTATGATATTATGAAATATATAATGATGATAAAGAATAAGGAAAACATGAGTTGACTAAGTGGTCTTTAGCAGAATATTATATTTAGTAAAAAAAACATTGTTTACCTCCAACAGAAATTGAAACTGCGACTATCGCATGTCAATCGATTTTTTCAAAAGTTTTCGATTTTCGCCCGAATAACGAGACATTATATCATGAGTGGCGAAACTTAACGCCGTATTTTGACTTACGAAATGATAATAAATGAAAATAATGAAGTATAATTGTTCTTACGAGAGGGAACTTAACTCATAGTTACGTCACGCTTAGTTGTTTAATCAATAATGGATTCTAATAATTTTATATGAATATTTTTTTTTTTAGGCATTGGTATATCACGCAAGGTCTTCCAGCGATTCTAGGCATCAATTTAATACCGGTTTTAGGAGCCATTTTCAAACTACTGAAAAGACCAAAAGAAAATAAAGTTGGATTACTTTTACTGGTTGCTGTCATATTACATGTTGCTGTACATAGGTACGTACTGAATTTGTTATTGCCTCCTGATTAATTGTATATGTAGGAAGGAGTATATCGATTGACCGGACTAATTGTTGTCGTTAAGCGGAAATCCGGCTAATGGAACGTACGTAAAGAAAAGAAAGGTTTTTTGTACATATTTACTATTTTTAAAGTGTTATTCCACTTAGGATTAGAAAACTTTTGAGAAAAAAACGTATAAAAATTTTTTGAACGCAGCGGGATTCGAACCCGCGTCTCTTGGATATCCAAGAGGAAATTTTTATACGTTTTTTCTTAAATGTTTTTTGTACATATTAATATTCAGTAGGTGATTTAATATAATTTTTAAACAACAAAATGTATCTAATTTATTAACATTAATCAATGTTTATGAAAAATATATATAAGGAGATAAGGTATTTTTATCAATTACTAATATACTGCAATTGTATATATGTGTACAGTTATTTATTTGCGGTTGATAGTTTGAATAATCGCGAAGCTGTATAATCAAGGGCGGATAGTCGAGTTTCTATTATATTTAATTTATGAGATTTCATGTTAGAATTTTGAACAATTTTACAAATAAATATATAAAAATCTTAGTGAGTTATTAATCTACAGCTTAATTGATTAAAGAATTTGGACGCAATATCGATAAGGCGCCTTTATATCTGTAGTATTGAATATTTTTAAACATGATTTAAAAAAAAAACTAGGCACATATTTGCTTAATAATATAGACTCCTAGTTTCCATATAAAATGATAATAACTTGAACTCATACTAAAAGTACCAGAGTAACTATAGTTTTAAACTCGTTCATACAGATTTTTGAAATATTTAATGTTTGCTACACCTTTGATTCTAAGTGTAAACTTACTAAGTCTATTTTTTGTTGTCACAACTCAATAAAAATAAATGATTTAAAAAATAAACATACAAGAAAACTGCCAGTATCAGTTTTCATATAAAATACAAAAAAACGTGATAATTGAAACCTGTCAAATCCATGTCTTTAGTAGTTCGCGGCTCACTGCTTGTTAACAAAATTTAAAAGTAAAAAAGCTACTTTTTTATCCCGTATGGCAAAGTAGTCGGAGATAACCTAGTGTCAAGACAATCTAGACAATATTCACGCAATGTTGAGTGGCGAACTCAATGCATCGCTTTGTATTGCTAGAGCGGTGAAATGATAATAAATATTAAAGTTTTATGATTTCCCTGAGAATCGAACCCACAACCAATCGCGTTTACAATCAGAACCTGTCCCATTGCGCCACAGCGTCATCATATAAATGTATCCAAGTCTTTAACTTTCAAGTTATGTTATTCATTATTCGAAATAAGAATTTACATGTGTCATTATTTGAACGTCAAATAATTTATCACCAGTTCCCTAAAGTGAATGCCTTAGACGTGAAAAGAACCGACGCAAGAAACTCAGCGGGACTTTTATCTGTTTTTTTTTTAAATTTACAATTTAATATTTTTTTATTGTAAATATATTCAAACTCATGCACATATTAAAATAGTCTTGATAATTTAAATTAAATTTAAAAAATAATCTTGATAATTTATTAAATATGAAGTTAGCAAGTGTACCCTAAGCTTTATCATTTTACTTTAAAATATAATTTGTTCACAGCTTCATACCGCACAAGGAATTTAGATTTGTCTTGCCGCTTTTGCCGATTCTTCTGTACCTGGCACAAGATATTATTGTACCATGGAGCAGGAAAGCCAAAAAGTGAGTTATTTGTATTATTATATATAATAAGATTGGAGTGTCCGTTTGTAACATTAAAATAACCACTTTTTGAAATTTTCAATTTTTTTATTTTAAAGAATGCATTATTAAATAGTTACAAAAATATACACGTTTAATAAGTTTAAAAGAGTTATTTAAAATTTGTAAAAATTACAAAAGTCAAAGAATTTTTATAATTTTCTTATATTACGATAATTTAATACAGTTAGTGATTTTTTGTTTATGTTTTTAGCCCATTCATAACAAAATAGTAGAAAATAATTCAATTTTTTAATGGAATTCATGTACATGATTTTTATGTTTTTTAGGTATTAAAGTACATACTCATAGAATTAAAATAATTATTTTTTTTAGTTATGGAATTAAATTGATTTTTAACAATTGTTTTATTTGCAGATGGCAGTTATACAGTGTGGCATTGGTAATATTCTTAGGAAATCTTGTGCCAAGTATATACTTCGGTGTTATACATCAGAGTGGTACTTTGAAAGTGATGCCACTTCTACGAGAGGCTATTCCCAATAATCGTTCATCTATACTGTTTATGATGCCGTGTCACTCTACGCCATTGTACAGGTAAGTTTTTTGTGCGCTAATTGTTTTTAGAAGTGGCAATGTTTATAGGTATAATATGTTTATTTTCTTTTTAAAATATATATCCAGAGGCCATCGTGGCGCAGAGGTACGATTGGTTGTGGGTTCGATTCCCACTCAGGGATTTATTTTATCTAAATTTTTATATTTTATTATATCTAAAATTTATTTTATCTTTCCGTATTGGTTCCGTAAGTAACATTAGCTTCCCAGTAAATAAATAAATAAAACAATTTCCAGCCACCTCCATACAAACATAACAACTCGCTACCTGTCCTGTGAGCCGCCATCGCCCGGTAGCAGTGTCGAATCCGAAGTGTTCTACAATAACCCCCAGCGGTGGTACAGAAATGAGTACAGCACCCGACAACCACCCACAATTGTTGTGCTTTTCGATGTTCTCAAAGGGAGAGTGGCGGATTTGTTACAAGGATATGAAATTTTGCATGAATTAAATCACACTCAGGTGGGTTTTAGTTATTTATGTTATGTATATATATTTATATTTGTAAAAGCAATGAGAGACTCATATTTTGACTAAATATACGGAATGAAAAAGGGTCTATAATGGTTTAATAACAAAATACTAATTTAAAGGCCGGTTGTGGCGCAGTGGGACAGCTATTGACTGTAAAAATGATCGGTTGTGGGTTCGATCCCTATCGGGGCAGTGATTATATTTTAATTATTTTCACTTCCTCGCTTTTTTAACATTTACGAAATAATTTTTTTTATTGACTTTATATTATTTACAATTGTATTCTAATAATTCCATTTGTAAACTAATTTGTTTGATTACTTTAGTTGATTCTCTTATTAAGTACATAAATGTAATGTGATATATTCACATATATGTATTTTCTTATCTGTCTGTGTTACTTATAAAGAATTTTACGTCACTGCCAACGCGATCAGTGCTGACCGACATTATACCTTTACTTAAAATCTAAAATATAAAAGAAAAGTAAATTATAGTCACTAATTATGCATGTACGAGTTGTATTAAAAATTATGCATATTTTCTTGGCGTCTAAGGTGTTGATAACTCATATATAATAATATGGATTCTATATAATAAAATAAACAATATGATCTTATTGAAGACTGCACACATGGGTTCTATGAAGATTAATTCCTGTATACTATCTTGATTTGTGTGATTCGAATCCTGCCACGTTCAATTTCCTTTATATGTTTGCAAAATATAAATTGTTTTATGCTTTTTATTATTTTATAAATCATAAATAGAATATAAACATTGAATGTTACACTGAACTAAATGTTACATTGAATTTAAAACCTACAACATGATATTTCATGTGATTTATATTATTGTTTATATTTCCAGTTCCCGGAAGGCGAAGTCGGTGAGAAAGTGTTAGTTTATAAGAGAAAATCGAACCAGGCGAAAGTACAAAATGACGAAATCGTGCAATGAATCACGAAATAATTCTATTATAAGTTAGTAAAATATTCGTATGAAAACGTCTCCTTTACAGATGGGCCTGTTTGGTTACTGTCCATAGATTATAAATTTTTGAAATATTTGGAATTTAGATATGATATAGAAAAAAATGTTTTTTTTTATTCAAATTTTTTGCTATATATTATTGTGCATGACGTATTCAGATTCATTTGTCAAATATTATTACATATTTTTTAATATAATTGATTTTGAAAGTAAGCAATGACGTCGAAGTTCTTCCTTTTATTTCTCCCAAACAGTAATTATTAAAAAATAATGTTTTTTATATATATCTTTATGAAACTCGTGATATAATTTCAAATGGACATACAAACATACATTGACATTTATATATGCATTTTATAGCCTATATTCTATAGTTATAGTACAGACAAATGGGAACGTCGCCCCATACTTTATCACATGGGGACCATCCATATGTCATGTCATATGAATATAATGATTTTTTTGACCCATTCCCCGTTCTTGTCACAACTGGTCACATTTGTGAGACCAGCGTTGTCAAGCAATGTCACTCTTTGTCGACCCCCTCCCTCCTCCTCAACGTGTGACGTCATTTATGGATGTTCCTTTATATATATATTTAAATATTTGTATACATACTGTTTTAAAACCAGTGTCTTGATTTTTTTTAATATAAATGGTCACAGATTTCAAAAATTAATCTTTGGTCATATTATTTAATTTATGTATTTTAAACATTTTTATACTACATGGATGTGTTCGATTTGGAATTTTTGAAATAGTCTTTGAACAATGAATTTTTATTTTTTTTACTATTCTATAGATTCATTACTTAATTTTTTTATCACAATTAAATTTTTTTCGTTGTCACGTCGATTTTACTTAATTACAATAATATTATTATTTTAATATAAAATAATGTTTTTTCTATTTAATTTAATTAATAATATTTACGTATAATCCATGACTGTTTACAGGACTTCATATATGTATGAACTGACTTGCCAAAGCTAAACGTTTAATAGTAACGCTATAGAGGTTTATTCATATAGCATACATAATATTTTACAATATTAAAATATCGCGTGGTATAATTGTTTGGTAAGATAAAGTGCGGCTATTGAGTTCACACTTCAACACGTAATGTCTCGATTTTGGGCGGAAAGCATTCAACGTGTCTTGACACTAGGCTGTCTCTAATTACCTTATTCTGCGGGATGAAATGTGAAGTTGCTTTTTTTTAATATATAAGTATGGCCTAAAGACATGTATGGAGGTGATATGTTGCAATCTCTTTTTTATAATAGGAGAATTATTAAATGAAATGGTGGTTTAATATTTTATAGTATAAAAATTGAAATAAGTAACTCAATGTAAATCTTAAAAGAATATATTTTTATAGATTTTTTTTTAACAAAATGTTCAAATATATTTAAAGTTAAATTAATAATAGTTGATTTTAAGGAAAATTTGAAAATGTCACATATCATCTTCATCTTGTTATTGAATCTAGATTTATTATTCTGAACAGATCTAAATTCAAGGTTGTCAAAATATCCAATTTTTGAAACAAAAAGTATTTAATAAACAATGGAAGTATGAAACCTTATATAAGATCTGAGTCTCAACCCTTATTTACCTTTGAATTTGTGTTTGTTCTTAATATAATTAAAAAAATTGCCTTATGTTTAAACCTCTATAAATATAAATAACGTAATGAAGTAATAATAATATTTATCGGATAACTACAATTTCTTTTCCTATATTTTAATGCTACCACCGAAATCTTCACAATAGACTAGATACGCCATTTTTAAAATGTTAGTTAAGATTTTATCAAATTGTATTAGGCGCTTTATTTTGCTTAGAAAATTTAATTTTTAGTCTCATTTCGGCTTTTGGTTAGTGCTTATTTAATATGGTAGTTCTTTTTTTTTCGAAATCTTTATTATATTTGCAATTTTAGGTGATTATTATTGATCGAGGTCTAGTGGTTTCTTCAGAGCGCATTATTTACGACGTGAGATGTTTCGGTTTTTATACAAAAGGAATATAGAGGCCAAATGTAATAATAGTATTAAAAATATTAAATTATTAGCATCTTTGATGAAAAATGTTAAAATATTTAATAACAAAAGAATATTATGATATCCTTTTGTTATTAGATCAATGTAAATATATCTGTGTCGGAAGTTTAAATAAAATAATACATACATGCGAACCAGTTGTAAATCGGTTGATAAGTCGACATTTTTTTAATTGATAAATGACTTCAAGCAAATCAAATAGTTTTCAGTAAAAACGTCAGGTAATTCGTAAAAACAAACGGAGCACGGCGTTAAGTTCCGCAACTTAACACGTATCGAATTTGGACCGAAAATTAAGGTCGGATAGTCTTGATACTAATTTCATTAATATATTTTTTTAAACAGAATTTATTTACATTTAAAAACTTTTTAAATTAGAAATTGATTGATTGATTTATCTTGATTTATCAACTTATTATCAATTCGCCTCTTATGACTAATAAAGCTTACAATATTTCTATTTAAATATTGATATTATTTCCCACAAAACTTTTATGTAACTAAAATATAACGTTACTTTCAGATTTAAAAGATCAACCAATTCAATTTTTAATACGTTGTTTATTAATGTTTTTTTTTATTCTAAGTGCGAAATAACATTTTGAAATATTAAAATACAATATCTCGTGGCTGATCTCACCGTGTCAGTGTCGCCTGGCCTCAGACCTCAGGGTATTCAGGCAAACGCCTAGCTCAATACGAAAGACGATTGTATTAAGATCTTATATTTTTGTCTTTGATATAACAACTTATTAGTATTTACATGTGTTTTTTATAATATACGGTATAATATTTATACCTGTCAACATCGTGTTCGTTGTTTGAACTGATTGGTTTACGTATTTTTATTGCTTTTTTTAAATAATTATAGATTAATAATAATAATAAAAAAAAATAGTTTTTATGATAAACATAGTAACACTAAATAGCTATGTAAGCAATGAATACGTAAACCGAATTTAATTAAAAGCAATTTTGAGCAATTTTACTTGATAGGTTGTTTTTTTTGTGTAAGTCAAATGTCTTCTAAGTGTGAATTTTAATAAAGATTTTATTTTTAGTGATTGTGTTTTATTTCATAAATGCCGAATACAACTATCAGTATGGTTTATTATATTATTTCAATATGATAATGCATATTAAACTAAGTTAATAATAAGTTACGTAGTTTGTTATAAATATCGTATTTTTATATTCTTTTTTCTTTTACATTTGGAAAGATTTGATTCTATTCGATTTCTAATCTACAATCCCTTTTAGCTTTACGCTTTTTATCTCGTATAGCAGAGTATCCAGAAAGTACCTCTTGTCAAGACACTCCCGAGTTGAGTGGTGGAACTCAACGCCGCACTTGTATCTTACCAGAGCGAGGAAGTGAAAATAATATAAATATATTCACTCCCACGAGTGGGGCTCTAATCCACAACTGATCTTGTTACAGTCAGACGCTATCCCACTGCGCCACGACCGACTCGCAATCCTTATCTGTCGATAATATCGGATTTATATCTTTATAATAATCAAAAATTATATTTAAATAAATATAAGGCAACACATAGTTTGCTCTACTATGAAAAGAACCTTTATATATATTTATTAAGTAATGTTTACTTAAGATTATCTTGTATTTAGTAATAAGCGACCAATGACAAGTAATTAATTTGTGTTACGCAAAATATTATTCTGTTTAAAATAAACGATTTCCTCTAGCCTACATTGATTGCACAGTCAAAGGTCAAAGATAACTCCATTGACAAAAGATTAGTGTTCACTAAAACTCTAATAAGAACTGACATGGCAAACTATGTTCTAAATTTAAAAATGTGCGCGAACTTACTGCTTTCTTTAGTTTATTTTTTAATTTTCATAGTTTATTCGCAACGGATTGGCGCTATAGAGACGGTAAACTCGTCGAATTTTATAAACGATAAAAATGATGGAAAAGGCAGTTTGGTGTTCGTTTTTGACACAACAGGATCTATGTTTAATGATTTGCGGCAACTTAGGGAAGGTGCTGAAATGATTTTGAAAACAGCGCTAGAGGAAAGCAACGTCATTGCCGATTTTGTGTTTGTTCCTTTTCACGATCCTTGTAAGTATATACTTAAGGATATTTCTTCAGCACTTATTAAACTTGTTTTCTATTGCTCTGAAATAATCAATATCAGAAATAATATTTAGTGTAAAATAAATACTAGATATTTTATAATTATAAATATTTCTATATAAATTTAATACATTGACGTTATCATTGATAGTAGTTATTGACAATTTTAAAATAATTTCGCGGCAAACGGGATATTTTATTGGCGCTGACTTTACTACTGTATTATTATGCTTTTTGAACTCCCTTACTTATACGTAAATATATTCAATGTACATATTGCAGATATTTTTCTTACTCTTATCGTATAGTATGTAGGTAAGAACTCAATATTTGAAATTAAACATTTAAAATAGTCTTTGAAAATTTAAGAATTACTCAATATAAAATAGTAAATAAAATTGAGAATTATTAAATTAAATTAAGATATTAACATTCATCTATTATTTATTTAGCCGTCGGTCCAGTAACAGTGACAAGAAACATACAAGTATTCAAAGCAGCTCTAAACATAGTGCACGTGTACGGCGGAGGAGATTGTCCTGAGAAATCTTTAACTGGATTACAGCTAGCTTTGAACGTCAGTCGTCCGCAGTCGTTTATTTATGTGTTTACCGATGCAACGGCATCTGATCATAGACTTGTTGGTAAAGTCTTGGATTCGATACAGAGGAAACAGAGTCAGGTTGGAATTCAATATTGTAAATTAGTTATTTAGATATTATGCATAAAATAACAAAATTTAATAAACATGTAAAAGACGTTTTGAATTACTTTTTCGTACATCTGAATATTCGGCAAGGACATCAGGCATAGAAGGTACAAAATATACATTTACATTTTTTTACATTTATTGATATACATATAGGCACAGGTACAAGTCAGCTTGTGGAATGTAATGAAACTATATAATGGAAAACACAATACGGAATTGCACTTTGAGAACCGATATAGTATTGTATTAGCTTACGTTCCAAATTTATATATTTTTTGGGGACATCTGTATAGGACGGGTACTTTGAATAAATAATAAGAATACAATTCGGTGTTCCAGGTCGTCTTTGTCTTAACCGGTCATTGTAACGATTTGGACAAGCCTCATTTCAAAGTTTACCAGCAGATTGCAGCCGCCAGCTCTGGACAAGTATTTAATTTGAATAAAACAAGTGTACATAAGGTATTTATGTGTTATTTGTTTATCAATGTAATTATATATGTTTCTATTACTCATTGAGCAGTATATGGAAGCATTAAGAGAATAATTCTCGTATGGCAGAAAGCTAGGTACTTTCTGCCACACGATAAAAAAATGTCTAACACAACACACTCCGTACTCCACTTTTCGTTGAGTTCGCAACATTGTGGCGTGTGTGCGTGATTGTTGAGTGGCGGTATTCAACGCCACGTTTTGTCTTACTAGAGCGAAGAAATGATAATAATTTAAATATTATTATTCCCCCGACTGGGAATCGAACTCACAGCCAATCGCGTTTATATTAACCGATAGCGTCAGACGCTCTCCCACTGAGACTAACTAATAATTAAATTTTCAAAGTACAATTAAATTTTTAAAGAAATCTGAATTTTGATTTATTACTAACGTCCAATTTAAAAAAAAATGATTCATAATTATAGGATAAAGTAACAGACCTATTGATAAGAACAATTTTTTTTCCTAAAGGTTTTGGATTTTGTGCGAACCTCCATAAAGGGAAGAACTGTTAACTTAGCTTCTGCTATGAATCCTGCTGGATATAATTATACACAAGAGGTAACTAATATTAGGCATTTTATACTTTTCAAAAAAAAAATTACGTACAATATTATTATATATTTATTATTATTTAGTTTTATTAATGCTTTATACCTTTATTTACATTGATTCTCTTTCTTTATTGTTGTTATTATACAAAAGAAAGTGTTGAAACTTATGAGACCCTTCCCTAGAGAGTCATAGATATATAATTAGTTGTCTAACTTAGTTCCTAACTCAAAACGTGTAATATTATTGAACGTAACAGAGCTAACCCGCACTTCCTGTTATGTAAATTGTAAAAGTGATCTAGCTCGTTTAACAATAATTTCTTACCATTAAAATTTTTATTTACTTGTTATAACTTACTTATTTTTTTTATTAATAGATACCAATAGACAAAACCGTGGATGAAGTGACAGTCTCAGTATCGGGTGCAAAGCCCCATATAAAAGTGGTGAACCCCAGCGGTGAGGAGCTGACGGGGCCGCCGCAGCTTGTCACCACTTTGGACTTATCTGAAATAATGGTATGATTTATTTGAATTTTTTTTAGCTTCACGCTTAGCATAGTAATGTAGGTAGAGACACTTGGTGTCAGGACACGTCGTTCTCCGCTTTTCGCCTGAATTCGTGATGTCAAATTGAACCCTGCGATACGGGCTTAAACTTGAAAATAAGAATTTATGTGTATTTTATGTGTTTAACAATAATATAGTGGCCCTCTGGCAAATATCCTAGCCATGGATTGCTTTCCCACTTAACCTCTTTCACTTTACACGGTCTTTGGCATCCTCGGCGGTAAGTCCACAGGCTCTCATATCCTGTTCCTCACTCAGCCTTCACTTCCTTGAGCGGCCGGAGTGTCTAGCTCCAGGGACAGATATATCAAGCCATGGTGCGTGCCCGTGTAAGTAATGCAAATGGTTTTCCATATCCTAATTATACAAAAGATTTTTTTAATTCAATAATTAAATTGTAATTTTATTCAAATATTTATAAATATAAATAATATTTTATGTTTGTCATAAAAAATATAAGGGTATTTCAACGCTATTTACATTGAATGCAAAAATATGTATCCATTTACAAATATAAATAATTCAATTATTATAAATATTTCTTAAATTACTAAAAGTTAAAGTGGGTCGTGGTAAACAAAGCGCGGCGTTGAGTTCCGCCACTTAACATTCAACGTCTCGAAGTCGGCAGAAAGCGGAGTACTGAGTGTCTTGATACTAGTTACTCCCTGTATACCCTGCTATGCATAATGAAAATGGGAAGTTAATATTTTTTTTAAAAAATGGACACTAATTATAAGTTTAAATATAAAATAATATCATATAAACGGCTATTTATATATGTAAATTTTAAATATTTATTCCAGATAGTAAAAGTGTTACAACCGGAGCCCGGTAACTGGAGTATAACAGTGGGGAGTGAGGAAGAACACTCAGTGAAGGTGGTTGGGATGTCCAATTTGACCTTCAAACATGGGTTTTCTGTACAACCACCTCGGTCCATAAATGAAACCAGCTATCGCCCTTTACAAGGTATTCTTGGGCTACATATTTAAAAAAAGCTAAAAAAAACATGTTTTTTTCGATCAAACGGTTTTTTTATTTTTTTATTTCGTATAGCAGTGTAGACAGGAAGTACCTAGTATGTCTCGAGTTTAGTGGGAAGCGGAGTTCTAGGTACTTCACATCGTCGTATATATATATATATATATATATATAATTATTTCCAGGTACATACAACCACATGCTAATATCACTAGGCGAAATCGACGTGCCCTTGCAAATGGAGCACGTACAATTACTCAGTTTGGATGGAAAGCCGCTCTATGAAATAACTTTAAAGGAAATGGATAAGAAAACTAACACTTATATAGTTAATGCTTTTATTCCGCCTGATGAATTTTTTAACATAGCTGTGAGTTGTTTATTTATTATTACCTATATTATGTATTTGAGGTCAATGTAGCTCAGTGTGACAGCGTCTGGCTGTAAGCGCTATTGGTTTTGGGTTTGATTCCCACTATATTTAACTGCTATTCTCATTTCTCCTCTCTCGTAAGACAAAATGCGGCGTTGAGTTCGCCATTCAACACGTAATGTTCGATTTCGGGCGGAACACATCCAACGGAGTATGTCTGATGCTTGTGAATCTATCGCGAAGAACGAAATATCTTAACATATGGTTGTGTGTTCTAGAACTTGTTTTTTTTTTTAAATATTCTTAAAGGTATTTCTTTTTTTTAACATATTATTTAATTTATGTAAAAATTTTGTAGTCCTATATAATTATTTATTTAATCACTTAGATTGTCGGTCGCGATGAACATGGACAAGAAGTAAGAAGAATCGGCCCTACAGCGGTACAAGCTAAACCACCGGGTAAAATAACTTAATTATAATTAAAATTTTTGACTTTCACGATTTTTGCATATTTTAAATGAAACTGTTTTAAACGTATTAATCGCGTATATTTCGGTATTTGCAAGTATATTTTTGGAAACCCGTTTTGAACAATTTACAATAGCCTGTGGTCACAGGTAGTCTACCTGTGTGAATACCAAAACATACGCGATTAATCCGTTTAAAATTGTTTCATTTAAAATAACTTAATTTTTATTTTTAATTGTATATGATTTTATTTTTTTATAGATGTACCTTATTTGACGGCGCCTATAAGGGTAAGTTATTGATAAAATATATTATTACATTACTTAACTATTTTAACTTTAAGATTA